>JARHVA010000404.1:437500-1637500 GCA_037957365.1 Torreya grandis | reverse complement strand
CAAATTCTTCCATTTGATCAAGTATTCTGTAATTGCTCTAGAACGTAGTTGCTTGGTGGGTCATTGAAGGATGACCTCAAGATCAAGAATAACTTTACCTTCCTCATCCAATTCTGGTAATTCTATTTGAATGGTAACTCTATGTTCAATGACTTTCTTCAGGCATGATATATGAAATACTAGATGTATGTGAGTGGATGAAGGAAAATCTAACTTGTAAGCCACACTGCCAATTTTTTTAAAGATATAATAAGGCCCATAATACTTAGGGGATAACTTGTTATCCTTTTTTTATTACTTCAATGACATCTATTTGTATGGCTATAAGCAAATAAATACCCAATCACCAATGTCAAAATTCCTCTCACTTCTGTGTTGATCTGCTTGTTGCTTCATGTGATTCTAGGGCATAGCTAAATTTTCATGCAAACTTGCAAGGACCTCCTATTGATGGTGAATATGTTCTTCAACTGCATGAAACTTAGGATGGACCTTCAAGGTTGAAGTGATGGATGGAGAGTGGTATCCATATAGTGCCATAAAATGAGACATTTTGGAAGAACTATGAACATAAGTATTATACCACCATTCAACAAGTGGCAACCAATGAACCCATTTATCCTATTTATCAAAAACAAAACAATGGAGATATCCTTCCAGACATTTTTGACTACCTCAGTTTGTCCATCAGATTGAGGATGATAGGATGGACTATGAGCCAATTAAGTGCCTAAACATGTAAATAACTTAGTCCAAAAATTACTAGTAAAAATGGGATCTCTATCACTGACAATGATCTTAGGGGTCCCATGCAATTTTTGAACTATATTAAGAAAAGCAGAAGCTACTTTACTAGCAACAAATGGCTGGGATAATGAACAAAAATGAGCATACTTACTGAGATGATCTACAACAACCATAATAACATTTTGACGATCAGATCTTGGTAACCCTGTAGTGAAATCCATAGATACCTCTTCCCAACGCTAGTTAGGGATAGATAAAGGCTATAAAAGACCTGGAGTTTTGATAGTTTCACCTTTATTTTGTTGATAAATCATACATTTAGCCACATATTTATGGACATCCCCCTTGAGACCTTCCCCAAAAAAATCTTGCTTGATCCTGTGATAGGTTTTCAAAAATCCTGAATGACCCCCAATTGGAGTTGCATGAAGTTCTTGAAGGATTTTTTTTTAAAGAAGAGAACTATTACATAGGTACAATTTATTTTTGTACCATAATGCATTACCTTTCCATGTGAATTTTTCAAATCCATCCAAACCTTGATGAAGATTTTGAATCAAATCATCAGTAGTATTATCATGTTCCCATTCTGATCATGCTTCCTCTAGCCAATCTACTTGCAAAATGGTTATGGCACATAACAATGCCTCAACTAATTCATCTTTTCTAGATAGTGCATCTGCCACCACATTATCCTTGCCTTTTTTATAGACTATTTCAAAATCATAGCCTAGCATCTTAGATACCTATTTCTGTTGTTCTTCAGATGATAACCTTTATTCTAAAAAATATTTAAGACTATCATGATCAGTTTTTACCTAAAAGTGATGACCCATCAAATAAGGTGTCTATTGTTTGACTGCATGTAAAATGGCCATCATTTCCTTCTCATAGATGGGATTGTGCTGATTTTTACCCTTGAGTTGATGACTTTCAAATGATAGTGGTCTACCTTCTTACATGAGTACAACACCCATACCATACCTAGATGCATCACATTTCACCACAAAAGTCTTAGAAAAATTAAGAGTAGCCAATACTGGAGTAGTGCACATAGCCAATTTTAATTGTTCAAATGCCTGAGTAGCTACATCAGTCCATTGAAAGGAGTCTTTATTTAACAAGAGGTAAGTGGGGCTGTAATACTACCATAATTTTTGACAAATCTATGGTAATAACCAGTAAGTCCCAAAAATCCCCGAAGTTGCTTGAGTGTCTTAGGAATTGGCTAGCCACCATTGTTTGGATTTTTTTAGGATCCACTTTCAATCCTTCATAAGACACTAAATAACCCAAATATTCAACCTCACTAGCCCCAAAAGTACATTTAGAAGGTTTGGCATATAATTGATTTTGATCCAAAATGGAGAGTACTTGTTTCACATGTTGCAAATGGTCTACCTAATTTTTACTATAAATGAGGATATCATCAAAGAATACCAAAACAAATTTCCAAAAAAATGGATTAGAAATAGTATTCATCAAACTCTAAAAAGTAGAAGGTGTATTTGTTAGGCCAAAAGGCATAACCAAAAACTCATAATGGCCCTTATGAGTCTTGAAAGTAGTTTTACGTATGTATTCATCACGGATCTTGATTTGATGATACCCAGAACATAGATCTAACTTGGTAAAATAAAGAGCACCATTCAATTCATCTATCAAATCATCAATGCCATGAATTGGAAACTTATCTTTGATAGTGTACTTGTTGAGTTCTCTGTAGTCATGGCACATCCTCCAAGTGTTATCTTTCTTTCTCACCATGACAACTGGTGATGAGTATTCACTTTGGCTATGGTGAATGATTCCTACATCCAACATCTTTTATACCATATTTTCAATTTCACTATTTTGGGCATAGGGATACCTGTATGGCCTGATGTTGGGTAGTGTACTACCAAGAATAAGTGTGATATCATGATCATGTATGCATTTAGGTGGAAGTATTTTTGGCATGTCTCTAAAAATAATAGAATGAGAATCAATTATTTGTTGTAGATCATGAGGTGGAGATCGCTGAGCTGGCTGTACTTCCATAGAAAATAAGCAAGCAACAAATCCCTCAACACCCTTATGAAGAATATTTGTCATTTGATCGAAGCTAAAAATTTGGGGAGATTTAGCCTTTAATCCTCTAAGCTCAAATGTCCTATCTTTAAAATGAAAATGCATGAATAATTCTTGAAAATTTATCTCAATAGTGCCCAAAGTGGTGAGCCACTAGACTCCTAGAATAATATCGGCTCCACCCATTAGAATAACAAACATAGGAGAATCCAATAAGTAGTCTCCCATGGCCAACTTAATACTATGAAATTTTCCTAAACAACTAATAGTACCACCATCTACAATCATAACCTAAAATTTTGAAGCTAGATAAATGAAATAGTTCAAATGAGCAACCAACTTACTATAGATGAAGTTGTGTGTGCTCCCATAATCAATCAAGATAGTGACCTTCTATTTCTTAAGGAAACCCATTACCTTAAGAGTTTGGGTAGTACTAATACTAGACAAGGCATGGCATGAAATAGTAGGTTGAGAGTCTTCAGATTCCTCCTCAAGAACTTTTGCATCTACATCATGTACTTTTGCATCATCTTCATCATCATTGGCACCTTCAATGTAAAACAACTTATTTTCAACACAACAATGGTCTTTGATTCATTTTATATCACAACCATAACACAAACCTTTGGCTTGCTTCTCCTTAATTTATCATTGTGTTAATCTTGTGGGCTATGGAAATGATGGTGCTAGAAAGTTATGATCATGACAAGTAGTGAAAGTTTTCCTTTTGACCATCTCTTTTTCTTCTATCACGCATGCCTTAAGGATAGATTTTGATATAGATGTTAGGCTAAACATTCAAACATTGTATTGGATTTTATCTTTGAGGCCACCCAAAAATAGATTTGTCAAAATTTTCTCAATAATACTTTCCACCTGTAAAGAGAGATTCTGAAATTGATGAATATAATCCTTCACAAGTCTTGTTTGCCACAACTTGGCTAATTGGCTGAAATAGTTATCAGAGACATTATTTTGATAATGAGTTGTCAACTCCTCAGTAAAAATATTCCATGTAATAGGAGCACCATTATTTTTATTTTGAGCACATAACCAATGATACCAAATTAATTTCTTAGGTTCCATATACAAAGAGGTCACCATCACCCTCTAAAAACTAAGGGTTTGATGCAACTAAAATAAACTCTCGATTTAGTTAATCCAAGTGAGAGGATCCTTACCATCAAACTTACGCATGTCCAATTTTGGTAACATCAGTTTCATACCAGTATGGGAGTTGTTCAGAGGAGGATTTGAATGCTGAAGTAGAGGATTGTTAGACTAAAACTGAGATGTAAGGGTAGATAATTACATAGTGATATACTGTAATTCACTATGAACTCCATTAATCTCTCTACACATCCCTAAAACATTAGCTTGGATTTCAATAAAGTCATCATGCCTCACCAAGTTTTTTATGTCCTCTTGAAGCTAAGAAATCACTGAGTATGAAGTTCCAAATTCCATGTCATTAGTAGGAGTCTTAGGAGTTTTTGGTGCCCCTTTTCTTCCCCAAGTTGAAGGACCTACCATAAAAAAACCCTATGAGGGTTTTGAACCTAAGAAAAAGTGTACCAAGAAATGGTACCATTATGATCACCTTATCAAGACAAATCCAATGATTACCTTTCCACACTAGAGTAAAATTTTTGGTACCAAAAAAGTTTACCAATAGAATACACCATTGCGATCACCTAACTAAGATGAATCCAATGACTGCAAGTGTGCAAGGGAGGAAAAAAATTTCTAGACTTTTTTTTTCAAAAAAGTGTTTTCAGCAATACTGTGCTGATGGAAAAAATTAATTCTTCCCAGATTGCAAGTTATGTTTTTTCACTTTCACTAACTCCCAGAAGCCACACCTCGCCAGATCCAAAAAAAAATGCCATAGGAAACTTTCCCAAATCAAAGCTTTGATACCAATTGTAATGAAATTACTTAGATATTTGCATAAAATGATTTTATATTATGTATAATGAGATATTACACAATGATAATTTACAACAAAATAGAATACTAGATAATATAGCAAAGCCACTTCAAGGGGGCAACCTCCATAACAATGCACTAATTGCAGAATACTTCACATGATGCTTAAAGACTAACCTATACCTCCTATATATAGCCTACTTAGCCAAGGTTATTCCATAGGTTGACCTATCTAAGAACATAGAGAAATGTAACAAGTAGATAAAAGAGGTATGTAAGCCACAAGTTGGCCACACATATCCCTAGACACACCAATGGTTAAGGGTATAACAGGGTGTGTCTATAAGGTAACTACAAGGATATAAATTATTACTAAATATATGAATAAGGTAATTTTACTTTACAAGTGCACTCAATTGCATCAATACTTGTTTAACTATCCTTCACAAGTTTATAGAAAATTCATTAGATGACCAACTAATTATATACCAGATGTCTATTAATTTTCATTAATATGGGTGTGTCTACAATGTAATTTAAATAATATAAATTATGACTACCTAAAAAATATGAGATGTAAATTTTATATGTGCACTCGAGTGGATTCATACAATAATATATTTTCTTTCACAATTATCTACAAAAATATATGAGAAATGCCAACTTTACTAGATGTCTAGTAATTTCCATCAATTTCATGTATTTGTAAGGTGACAAAGGGAATATCAGTTATAATATCATAGACATATAATCAAATTATAATTTACAAGTGCACTCAAATGGATCAAAATATATACATATTATCCTTTAGAATTATCCATGCAAAGTTTATAGAATGACCAACTTATTAAGTATCATATGTCTAGTAATTTACATCATTATGGGTGTTTTTGTAAGGTGATTGTAAGAATATCAATTATGGTTACATATTTGAATATGGTAAGTATAATTTATAGGTGCACTCAGTGGACTGAAATTGATAGATCTTATTCTTTAAAAATCAATATGCACAATTGACTGGAAGAATCTCATAATGATTGCATTGCAAGATATGAGAAGTACACTTTTACAATTCTATATGAATAGATTTTATATTTCAATCACTCAAAAGTTAGAAAATTTATAACTTACCACATCTTATTTAATAAATATTTGTTGTGAACATTTTGTCTCATTATAAAATTTGAGGAAAAAAGGAAAGAAAAATAAAAGATAATAAAATAAGAGGCTAACAAGCTAGATGATGATGAGCCTAGTGTAAAAGAAGAGGAAATCGAAGTGGAAGAATACCATGAAGAGGAGGAGCTATAGAATGATATATAAGATCATCCTCTGTCACTTAACTCTTATAAATTTGAGTATGAGTCCCAAAATGAGGGAAAATAGGACCCCCTATAACACTACTCATATAAGATGATATTATATTTAGGAATAAAAGTAATAATTATAATTATGTTGATGATGGAAATATGTGATAATCATTAGTCATATTTTTAGTTTTAATTTACTTAGTGTTTTAATGTATTTTTTTATTCTTGTATGAGTGTGGAACATACACATTTTTTTAATTATAATTTAAAAATCTACATTAATATATATGTTTTACACTCATATGGATTGAATGATATAATAAACCTCATGATTTTATTGCATGGATTGATACTTGTTATTTTAATATGGATTAACTAAAAATCATGTTTTATTTACATGTTGTAAACTAGTATAATATACTAAACATTGAATGGGAATACTCGATTGTTGCTTTGAGATGAAACTATAATTATTTTCTTGTTAAGGCTCTATTCATTTTACTTTGTCAAATAATTCATGCCCCTTTTTTACGCTACCACATTTTGTAAGTTAGATTTCATTAGAGGGTTTGTACCTTGCATGATTCAAGGTTACTACATAAGGGTATTATACATCCAACAATGCATAATGAAAAGTGGATATTTTTATATGTTATAGTTGTAAACACCTGAATAAAAATGTGTGAAAAATGTGTAAGAATACAAAAACCATACACAAGGCATGCCAACTATTCGACAAAAGGACTCAAAAACCTTGGACACATGGATTTTAATTATTGATCCATAATTTGGTGGATATTCCACTCAAAATTCATCAATATGAATAATATTCAACTCCTAACATAGACATGATTGTTTCCTTATTGTTATGCCTTACATTACTTGGAAAAACATTGATATGATGTGTTGTAAATAAAGCTTTTATTCATCATTACCATCATGTGTTTTTAACACAAACATCCTCTTCAGAATGAGAGGTGGCTCTCCATCAATGCCTTCAATGGTGCCTATTGTCAATCAAGAGTGTGCCCTTGAGAGAAAGTGTGTTGTTTCTCACTCCTAAAATTTCCCTCACCTTCATCAATCATACTCCCACTATGCAAAAAAATTAGTAAAATTACATTTACCCATTCCTATTTCACCCAAATTAAAAAATTCCCTTATTAAACATGTCTTAACTCTAGTTTTCCTACCCATTTCAAAAAACAATATTTCTTATTCTGCTTATGGTAGTAACCTGAATAGGAGCAAAAAACATGGAGGATGAAATTTCTACCCTCAAGACCCATATAAAAGATCTTGATGAAAAAATTCTTGGCCTCAATCTTCAACATACCACCATAAATAATTGATAGCATCCAAAGTCCTCTTCAGACATTGGGTTTTCTTCTTCCAATAATTTTTTTGGGTTGAAGCTTAATTTTCCTTGATTTAATGGAGCATATCCGACTAGATGGATCTATCAGGTAGAATAATATTTTAGTCTACATAATAATTTTGATGCCAAAAAGGTCCTACTTGCATCCTTTCACTTGGAACATGAAGCCCTTCAATGGTATCATTGGTATACCAAAGCTCATGATGAGTCCATTGGACTAATTCTTGCACCCTCATTTTAAAATGGTATGGCCCTAATGATTTTGATGACTTCACTAGAGCACTCACTAAAATTTTCCAAATAGAAACCATAAGAGAATACCAAATAGAATTTGAAAAACTAGCCAATCACACAAAGAGATTATCTAATGAATTCTTTAGGATTTACTTTGTTAGTGGACTGAAGGATGCAATTCGATCGAAGGTCAAATTATTCTAGCCCAACACAATGATAAAAGCCTTAGGGTTGGCTAAGTTGGCAGAGGACAAGATCATAACTCAATAATGATTTAAATATAATTTTGCACCATTCAAAAATATAACTCCATAATGATCTCAAACAATGCCAACCCCCAGAACCACTCCTATCAAGCATTTGATTGAAGCAAAGATGCGAGCTCATAGAGAAAAAAGACTATGTTATAATTATGATGATAAATTAACTAAGGGATACTGAGGTGTAGAGAAAAATATCTACCTACTAGATGTGGATTATTTACCCAAAATTAAAGTTTTAAAATATGCTCAAGATATAGCACATGATCTAAAAGAAGATCCATTGATTGTGGAACCTGCTTCTCAAGAAGACCAACTAGAGATCTCTCTCCATGCCTTATCAAGAATCACCACCCAAAAAACCATGTGAGTCAGGGGTTACTTCAAGAATCTCCTTCTCATAATACTCATTGATTAAGGTAGCACTCATAACGTAATTGACCCTTGGATCGCCAAATAGGTTGATTATTTTATCCATCCTTACTCCAACTTTGAAGTCATGATTACCAATAGGGGCACATTACCTTGTAAAGGGAGGTGTCACAATATGCATATCTCTATTAGAGATTATAAATTACACTCTAACATGTTTTCCTCACCCTTATATGGATGTGATGTTATTTTGGGATCCTAATGGTTACACACACTTGGAACCATCTTATGGGATTTTACTAAACTTTAGATGTAATTTTTAAATAATGGGAAAAAGCACACATTAAAAGTCTTACAACTAGGGTCTTTCAGTATCATCAATTCACATCACATGGAAAATATTCCTAAGAAGAATTCATATAATATCATTTCCTAATTATATTCTATTCAAATGCAACCATCATCAGTCTCCACTCCTTCTGATCTTCAAACCATTCTATAGAGGTATGCATGTGTCTTTACCAAAATAATGGGATTGCCACCTTCATAACCAGAGGAACACTATATTTAGCTCCTTCTTGGTATAATTTTTCCCAACATCAGACCCTATAGTTATCCATTTCAATAAAAGACCAAGATCGAGATGCTCATTCAAGACTTATTGAAGTAAGGCATTATTCGCCCTAGTACCAGCCCATATTCTTCCCTAGTTCTCCTTGTCCAAAAAAAAGATGGGTCATGGCACCTCTACATTGACTTTCATGCACTTAATCACATCAAAATCAAGGATAAGTTCCTAATGCCTATTATTGATGAACTTCTTGATGAGCTTCATGGCACTCATTTTTTCTCCAAGTTGGATCTCCACTTTAGATATCACCATATCTGGCTTAATGAATATGATATTTTGAAGATAGCTTTTCACACGCATGATGGCCATTATGAGTTTTTGGTCATGCCTTTTTACCTCACTAATGCTCCCTCAACATTTTAGGCATTTATGAATAAAATATTCTAGCCCTACCTATAAAAATTCATTTTAGTCTTCTTTGATGATATCTTCATTTATATTAAAACATGGTTTGAGCATATCCAATATCTGGAGATCACACTATAACTTCTCTTTGATCATCATATCTATGAAAAATAGTCCAAATTTTATTTTGGCTAGGCCTAAGTGGAGTATATAGGACATATTATTTCAGCCTAAGGGGTTTTGGTGGATCCTACAAAAATAATTGCCATGACAAATTGGCCTCATCCTTAGACACTCAAGAGCCTCCATGGTTTTTTGGGGATGATTGGATACTATCATAAGTTTGTCAAGGATTATGAGAATATTGAACCTCCATGGATAGTTATGTTGAAAAATGATACTTTTACATGGACACAATCTACTGAGTGTGCATTTAAAGAATTAAAATAAGCTATGTGTACTACACTTGTTCTAGTTATGCCAAATTTTTCCAAGACCTTCACTATTGAGAGTGATAATTTTGGAAATGGCCTTGGTGATGTTCTCCTCCAAGAAGGATGCCCCATTTCATTCAGTAGCAAAACCCTTTTTGTAAATAATTTAGTACTCTATACTTATGAGAAGGAAATGATGGCCATTTTACATGCAGTATAGAAGTGGTAGCCATACCTACTAGGGAATAATTTTTGCATCAAAATTGATCACCAGAGTTTGAAATATTTCATAGAAAAATGGGTCTCTGCCCCATCATAATATAAATGGGCTATCAAACTCATGGGTTATGACTATGAGATCACTTACAAGAAGGGTAAGGATAATATTATGGCTGATGCTCTATCTCACACATTTGTAGACCAAGCTTCCTTTTCAGCTATTTCCATGCCTATTTTGAATTAGTTGGATAATGTATAGTAGGGGTATGCCAATGAATCCTCATTATCTAAAATCATTCAAAATGGCAACTAACCCCTCTGTAGTACCTCATTATTCTTAGGATGGTACTTTTATATGATACAAAGGTCTTCTAGTGCTTCCCCAGAGCATAGATCTTCAACAAGCTATATTTTATGAAATCCATGCTTTTCCATCCACAGGGCACTCAAGGTTTCTCAAAAATTATGAGTGAGCATGTCATAAATTATTTTAGAAGGGAATGAAAAAATAAATTCAATAGATGGTGGTTGGATGTGATACATATCAATGCAACAAGGGTGAAACAACATTCATTCTTGGGTTGATTGAACCCTTGCCCATCCCTACCAGGATTTGCACAAATATTTCTATAGATTTCATTAAGGGATCCCTAAATATTGAGAGAAAATAATGATCTTGGTTGTGGTTTATCTTCTCTCCAAATATAGTAATTTTTATGCCCTTAGCCATCCCTATACCACCTCTATAGTTGCACAAATTTTCTTGGACCAGATTTTCCATCTTCATGGCATTCCTTCTTCCATTATCTCAGATCGTGATGAAACTTTCACTAAATATTTTTGGACATAAATATTTTAATGCATAAACACCCAACTAAAGACGAGTTATGGGTATCATCCATAAATAGATGGTCAGACTAAAATTATCAACAAATACTTATAAACTTTCCTTCATTGCTTCACCTCAAAATAATGACATCAGTGGGTAAAGTGGCTCCCTCTTTCCAAATGGTGGTACAATACCTCCTACCACACTTTAACTAAAATGACTCCATATGAATCAGTCTATGGTCAATCACTACCAGTGGTACTTACATACACCCCTAGTAGTTCACCAGTTCAAGTGATCAACATGCTTCTTCGAACATGGGATCAGATCCTCAGTACCCTGTGAGACAATCTTCATGTGACACAAAATAGAATAAAACAATGCACTGATAAACATCATTATAAGTGCACATTTCAATTAGGTGATATGGTTTTTCTTCACCTATATACATACAATCAATCCTCTCTAAAACTCAAGTGGCATCATAAACTGGCTCCCAAGTTTTATGGGCCATATAAAGATCTCCTGAAGATTGGGTTGGTTGCTTATAAGTTAGAGTTCCTACCTTATTCCCAAGTTCATCCATTATTTCATGTCTCTTATCTAAATAAAGTTCTTGGCATAAACATTAGAGTGTAGAGTATTTTACCAATACTTGATAAAGAAGGATCTATCCTTCTTGATCCATAGGAAATCTTGGACAAGAACACATGCTAACTTTGCTCCTGATCCATCATAGAGGTATTAATTTAGTGGCATGGAATGAAATTAAAGGATGTAACATGAAAACCTATATTTTAGATTCAAAACTAATTCCCACATCTGAATCTTTGAGGACAAATATTTTTCTAAGAGGGAGGGGATGTTAGGAACCTATGTGACCCCTTCTCTTTACTTTGTTAATATATTAGTTGCTATGGACACATATGCTTTACAAGTCATCCCGTGAGCATTTTGTTTTATCCCACATTCATGGGAAGTAGTATTTACTTATATTATACTTAGTATATATGTAAGTGTTGAGGCCAATGAGGACATCCATGAATTTATTATATTGAGCTTACTTAAAGGAGGTTGCACCCTCGAAGTGGTCTGCGATTAATATAATCTTGTAAAGTGTTATGATAATTATATAAACTTGTTAATTCATTTTGATAATTATATAAACCTATTATTTCATGTATTTTTATTAATTTTTACAAGAGGATCCTCTCACTACTTATATCTCATTCAGTGTACCCAAAGTGTATATGCCAATAGATTATGGTAGTCCTTAGGCTTATCCCCATCTGATTTCTTAATTACATCTATCATGTTCTTATTTTTTGATTCAACCAATCCATTTCACTGAGGGTAATGTTTATAAGATGACCTAATAGTAACCTAATTTTCATGAGCCCATTCAATAAATTTAGCTAGTATGAATGCTGGTCCATTATCACAAACTAGAAAAATGGGAGTGCCAAATCTAGTTGTGATGTGTTGCTCCAAGAAATGAATCACATATTGTGCTCTAGAGTTCTTTGTGCCCACTGACTTAGTCCATTTGGTGTATGTGATGCCCCTTACTTAGGGCCTCTTTTTGTCTCTACACAACTCTAATATATAGCAAATAAAGCTCTGATACCACTGTGATGTCCCTTACTTAGGGCCTCTTTTTTCTCCTACAAAAGCTCTGAACAAGATACAATTTGCAGAATAGATTCAAACATGCATAAACAAATCACAGATCTTATCATTCATCCAGATGATTACAATAGATGTCCTTCTAAACTATTACAGTTACAGTCCTCTCTTATGCATATAAAATATGAAATATAGTCTTGAAAACCTTGGCTTTGCAAATATGATAGTGAAACCTGAATTCTGGAATGGCTCAGGTTGCTGTGTAAAAACACAGTCACCGTCGTCGGTAATACTGTTGCTGTCGGTGGCTAATACTGCTGTCGTCGGTAACACTACCATCATCGGTAGAAAATATTGCCGTCATCGGTAATACTGCCATCGTCGGTAGATAATACTGCCATCGTCGGTAATACTGCCGTTGTCGGTAGCTAGTGGATCTGTATGGGCCTGTACAGACTTCGTACGGCCTCTAATAAATCACAATCTATCTGTTGGACCCCTGATCTGAAGGTATATGGCTCTAATACAGAAGATCTATATCTGTGTAATTTATTGAATCAAAAACATAATAAAGATAAATACCTGAAATATCTGTAATAACTTCTGTGTGAAGTTATCTCTCAACCCTGAAATTCTGTGATAACTTCTGGATGAAGCTATCTCTCAAATCTGTACCTCTGTGATAACTTCTGGATGAAGCTATCTCTCAATTTGGCAATAAATCAACTGATATCTCACAGCCTCTAAATCACACACAATGAAGAGTTGACGTTCTCCATTGCAATGGAATCCTGGAACCCTTGGCTCAGTCTTCACAGAAGAATTTCTCCAATTTCAATAATCAATTCATACATAATCAATAATGGCCTCCATGTGAAACCCTTATACCCTCAAAAGATATGCTTGACCTAATTAGGGTTTCTTAAATTAGCATTAGGGTTTTCTAATTTAAAATTAGACCAAATAATTAATAATTAATAATTAATTAGACCAAATAATTAATATTTGATTAAATCAATCAAATATTAATATCTCCCTCAATATACGTCGGATCCTCAAACCGATCGAAGCAGGTGAATCAGGGAGTGATTCTGCACATGACCATACCAAAATAAAGGCGCTCTACTGCATGTCAAATATCCCTAAAAAGTAGGAGCTCAGGTCCAATGTGTTTGAAATAACCTGAATGAAAACCAAATGTAGAAATCCTGTGAATCAAAGTCAAGCCAAGCTCCATTATGACCCTCTATCCATCCTATTAGCCTACGAAGGTCGTATAATAGGCTAACCATCAAGTCTGTCAATGTCCACGAAAAAGGGGACATGACAGTGTATTAGTCTATGGAAGTGAGTACAAACTTATGACTTGCTGAAGAGTTTGGGTTAATGACACCAATGAAGTCTAAACCCCATTGGAAAAATTGCCTTCCTTTAATAATAGGTTGTAAGGTCATTGATGTATGTACTTATCTTTTTTTCAATGCTTTGCATTCATGACATGTCCTTACATGAGCATTCTTGAAAATTGTTGGCCAATAATAGCCCATTATTAAGATCTTATGCATTGTGGTGTTTTCATATGGATGACCACTGCCTATATTTTAGTGTAAGATTTCTAGAATATCTTGAGCCTCTTCTATAGATACACATATAATATAGATGCCTTCATAGTTTCTCCTATAGAGAACTCCTTTCTTGATCATGTAGTGAGTAGATTTGAGCCTCAAAGCTCTCCTTCATTCTCTATTGAGTTTTGGGGGGCAAGTACCTATAAGAAAATATTGGATTATGTTAGTATACCATTCCTCTCTGGATACCTGGGATTCACATACCTATTCAACAATAATATGTGGATCAGGCTTAGTCATGAGTTGGATGATGCTTTGACCCCAAATGATCTTAGCAAGCTTGATTTATATGTCAAACTCCTATAATTTTTCCATCCATTTACATCTACATTCTCTTAATTCATTATGTGATAAGGTGATCTTGATAGTAAGATCATACACAATATAAATAGTCTTACTTCTCAATATGTAGTGTCAAAATCTCTTCACCAATTTCATAAGAGAAAAGATATGTTTATCAGTCATGGAGTACTTATGTTCTACATCCTTTAGATTTGTACTCATGAATGTAATTAGATGTGTAGTCTCATATTTATTTTATGTTAAGATAATAACATTTTATGTTTAGAAACAAATGAGTACAAATAAAAATCCTTTGTAAAATCTAGACTAATCAATACTGAGGTTTGAGCTATAGCATCTTTGATGTCTTTAAAATACTTCAATTCCTGAATTGTCCATTCTATTTTAGCATCCTATTTGAGAATTAATTTTAGGGGTTTCAAAAAATTTTCAAATCTTGAGATAAACTTCCTTATGAAATTAATCTTCCCAAATAATGACTTGAGCTCTTTCTTGCTATTTGGTATTGTAATTTTTAAAATCCCCTAGATTCTATTTGGATCGATAATGATTCCTTATTTGGTAATGATGTGCCCTAAGATCTTTCCTTTATTAACTCCAAATATGCTCTTCTTTGGGTTCAGTGAGATGCCAAATCTTTTACATATTTTGAAGATTGACTACAGATGGACTACATGATCATTCCTATTCTTGGATAATATAGTAAGATCATACATATAAATGATTATACATTTACCTATTAATCTTTTAAATGTATGATCCATTGCTCATTGAAAGGTGGATCCTATGTTTATTAAACCAAAAGGCATCCTCTTATACACATAAGTAATTCACTTCATAGTAAATGCAATCTTCATTATATCCTTTAATTATACCAACACTTGGTTATAACCTAAAAATACATCCAAGAAGGAGATCATTTTAGAGCCACTAACTATTTGTATCACCTCATCCAAGGTAGTGGCTAGTTATCTTTCTCAGAATATTTGATCAAGTTTTTGAAATCAACACATAACTTGATCTCTCCACTCTTCTTTCTAACTAGGACTAAATTGGCCACCCAGGTAGAATGTTTGATTGGGAAGATTATCCTTACACTTAATAGCTTTTTTGGTTCTCTTTGAATGAGAGGCTCTAGGATGGGATTCACTGGTCTCTATATCTGAATGGTTTGTGATTTGGTTTTAATGGAATTGTATGAGTGATGACTTTTGGATAATAAACATTCAAATCTTCATTTGCCCACACAATCACATCTCTATATTTCATGATTAAATCCTTCACCCATTGTCTTTCTTATGGAGTGAAACAGAGGCCAATGTTGATGTAGTGTGGGCTATGTTCATCACCTAAATTCTCCAATTTGAATTCAGACTTGTTAACTTTGTGTTACCTTTACTATTGAACTTGGGGATCTATATCAAATGGTATTTATAAAGAGACCAAACTAGTTGGAAGATGATTCTCTTTAATCTAGAGGATACATTCCTCATCTGACTCCTATTGGAAAATATGACCAACTTCCTTATCATCAATGATTTGAGACTCAAACTATCTTGATCTAGTTAGAAATTGAATGATCTACTGGTCATCATTGAAGATATGGAAAATTTATATGTTGTCAGGAATAGAAGGACAATGTATCAACTCAATAGAGAATATCTTTACCTTGGATTATTGGAGAGGTTTAAAATTGGTAGTAGCAATAGATAGTGAATATGCATCTTGATTTTCCTCTCTAAAAACCACTACCATTTAATTCCTATGCCTAATTGTTGTTTGTATATGGCATTATCAAAGTGGAGAGTCCATAGCTAATTAGGGCCCTCAGATTTTGGATCTTGTATTTGATTTTGTGTAGTGAAAGTATAAATACCAAGGCTAAGAGATTCATAACTTACCTCTTCATTCTTGACATTATACTCTATGATAGGATACTTCATCTATATTTCCCTATCAATTTGGATTTGGTTTTCAATGCCTCTCCATGGCAGCCAAATGTGGGAGAAATCCATTGAGAGATATCCATTGAGTATTTTAGATCAGTCCCTTCTTAGCAATATCCATAGCCTTTAGGTATGTCTACTACCAGGATGTCGATGGTCATTTGGACTCATGGATCAAACACTACTTGAATACGTACATTAGTCAGTTCTCCAATCACTAGTACCACCATTTTATTCTACTATGATATTTTTGTCTTTTAAGGGCTTGGAGATAGGCCAAGATTTTGACATAGAGAAGTAGGCATCATAGTTGTTGAAGCTCTAGAATCAACTAAACAATTATGAATATCCTTATCAAATGCATTGATAGTCAATAAAAAGGGTGAAACTTCTTGCTTGCTTTTATATATGACATTGGTATCACAAACCTTTGCTTTCTCTATAGGAGATTTTATATTTTTCATAGGGCCTTCCCTATGATAGACTTCCATAGTAGCTCCTTCTGTTAAATCATCTTAGATAATTCATGAAGGGTGATGTTTGATTTAATTTTCTTCATGTCCTTAATGATGTCGTATCCTCCTTTGCTCTGTTCCTCCTTATTCTAAGGTTGATCATTCCCTTTTAGGGAAGGTGGATTCTTGTCAAATTTTGGATTTGGTGGAATTATTGTGTTATTTGGAGAAATAAAGTTGTGAAGGGTTTCCTATTCCTTAAATTATAACCACCTTTTTAGAATTGCTGGAAAGCATGAATCTCATCAGTGTTGTCCTCTAGTACGTTGTCATATTCACTTGGGAAAGGAAACTCATGAGTCTTAAAGAACTTGTTTGTGCTTGAAGGGATAGGGTCTTAGGGATTCTGGTGGATTATGCATCTGATGTTACCTTAGTATTTATCTTTGAAATATTTCAAAAACTACACAAAATATAAAACAATTTAATTTACCATGCTAAGAAGTATTATGGATTTTATACCAATTGGGTAGAGCTATCTCTACTATATTAATATTTGGAGGCTTACTGGGCTGATATTTATTATTTATAGACATATTAAATGGTCTATTTTATATATAGAAGCGAAAATTTTGATTACCACTTGGGCCATTTGTGTTGCCTATCTTTCTTTGCATGTCTAGAAAGTCATTATTTAAAATTTGAACCATCTTTTGTATAGCATCCAACTCTATTTTTATTGAGTTAGTGCCCTAAAGAATAGTAGTAGAGTATATATTCAAATGTTGATTCTAATGATAACCATTTCCTTGTTCATGTTTATTTAAAAACTTGTAATTTAGATGTGTTGTCTATGTCAGAGGAGGCAACATTTATAACTAATTTTAACTAAATGTAGAGACATTCTACTTTACATATGGAATTATATTCAGTGCTAGGAAGCCATTGTTGACATTATGTGTGCTAGGCACCTAGGGATTAAGCTTCCTATCAATTTTTATGGCCTCTTCATAGGCCAATTCCAAGGTGGTGAAAATAACATCCCTTCTCAAGACAACTATAGTAATTAGATCCAAAGCATTCTTGTACATTTCTAATACCAATGCTTCTTCTAGTTTATATGTTGGGCTCAACAAGTGTACATATTTTGAAATATTGCATTGAAAGTGTGGATTAGCTCATTAGGATCCCTCATAATGATAGTAAAGTGTTGGTATATCAAATTGGGGCTAGTGACCTATCTAAATTGTGCAAGAAAAGTAGCTTGACATGCATCCCAAGAATTGATGGAATTATTTGTTAGGTTAAGATACCAATCATAAGTAACATCCATTAATTTAAAATGAAAAATCCTACATGCAACATCTTAATAAATAAAATTAATTAGTATTTACATAGATTTGAAGTACTTAATGTGATCTTCTATCATTCTCCCTCTTGAGGGAAATAAGGATGATAGATTCTTTTCAGGATTCTTGGGCAGGTCATGCACATCCCCTATGATGATAATAGTATATCCAACCACCCAAGGTGGTTGAGCCATGGGATGATTACTAGGGGAAGTGTTCCTTACTGAGGAATGTGTCTTGTATTTTTTATGGATATGGGTAGTTGGTATAAATCTAGGCCTCCTATGATTTGACAAGGGTGAGACTAGAAGACTAGCTTGAGAATTAGATCTGTTCACTCTCCTAGGTGACTATAGTACAACTCTATGTATAAACTAACCTATTTTATTAGAGGTGCTAAAGGCACTCCTTCTAGAGCCAAAAAGAGTGTTGATGCAATTTTTATGTACATCAACTCATAATGAGGTAGCCTCTAATATTTTAGGATCTTAATGGATGTAATCTGCAGTCCAGGGCATAAGTTGTAGGTATGATATTTTAACAACCAAGTGATGTAATAACATGTAAGCCATCAAATTTATTTGTAAGGGTGATGAATGGAGGAATGGTCTCTAAAATAAAATTAAATATAAATGAGTTAACAGGTGGATGGTTCCTAATCTAGAGTGGGTAGATCTCAAAAATAAAATCAAAAAGGAGAGGGTAGGGAAGAAAAGAAATATTCTATGGACTTAGGGATCACCTCTTAGGCTGGCTTCTAAATGGACAAGTGCTTTCAAAACCAATGTTTATTTCTAGAAATTATTGGACATACATAGTTAGACATGGTCAAGCAGTCTAAGATAATTTGATATAGGAAACTCAAAGGCCTTAGTCAAAGGTTGCTCCTTTTAGGAAAGTTGTTGCACACTCTTAATCAGGAGATTATGACTTAGACCAGAGAGGTATTTGAGATAGTTGTTACACATTCATGAAAAACTATATCAATGAAAACACCTCTACACACTTAGAACAATGAAATAATCAACTTGCCTGCCAATGATAAATATAATTTGATAATCACTCAATAACTATTGCACATCTAAACCTAGAATATTAATCATGATAAGAAAAAATTCCTCATATTTTTTACACACTAAGAATTATTGAATCTTACAACCAAAAATATTAATCTTAATTACACAGAGATTAGAGATAAAATGCACAAACACATTCGCTAACAATCAAAATTGATTATACTTCTGTATTGAAATTTTTTGACCCTGTACAATTTTGGATTACATATGTTTAAATATACTTGGGGAGGGGTCACCTAAACCTCCAAGTACATATAAAAATTGATTACATGACATAGTTATAACTTTAGTTTTAACTATAGTCTCAAAACTATGTAAAATTATCTTACATATGTCAATAGTTAAAGTTAGCCTTTACAATATCATGTAATGTGTGCATGCTTAAAAAATAAATAGGCAAATTTTACAACAATTTTGAATCATAATATAAATGTAAGTATAAAATTAACATTGCTATTTGAATTTACAAGCACAAAATTGGCCCTTAAGGTTGAGTAGTCATTTGCATGGATGCATTGACCTTAGTAGGAGTTGTAACTATATATGTTGGTGTTAAACTAGAGGTAACAACCTCAATGTTTTTCTTCTTCACCTCTATCTCAATAAATCACTTCTGACTCACATCTTTCTATTGCCTTATAATGTTTAAATTTAATAGTGAGGGCCTACATACCCTGTTAACTTGCTCCAATATCTTTGTATGTTCTGCTTTCATATTTTAGAAGTTGATTTTGAAAATTTCAACTTTAGTTACATTCTTCCTCACAAAACTTTGCTCAGATTCAATATCCTCTAGTGTTAACCCTTGTAGACTCTGCTTAAAATTATCATAAGCTTCTTGAATGAGCTCATCAAAATTGATTCTACTTATCAACTTACCTATAACAGCTTTTATCTTTGATAATTTCAAATCATTTCGAATCTACAAGATGAGTTCCTCATACCCTTGATATTTGGCCATCAATGACCCAATTGTTGTTACCCATTCTCTAGATTCTTGTGTTATAATGACCACTAAGTTTAGGGCATTAGATGCCTCCAATGGTGTCATTAGTTATAAATGGTTGTATGCCTTATTAGATGTGCACATAATTAATAACTTTAGTTTATTCTCATCTCCCTTTAAATAACTAAACAATTAGTGTGTTTGGGCTATATTTGGGGCTAATTCAACCTGCATTGCTTCAATTACCTCTATATCATTATAACATTTTGAAGTAGCTTCTACCACTTCAAATTCAATACTTGATGGAATATGAAATGTCTTTTTTTGTTCTTTGATTTGTTGTAGTTCTTGTTCCAGCTCTTGTCTTTCCATTTTTCCCCTTCATGTAATGGTACCATGACATCTTTGTGGGATTCTACTAGGGACCTAAAATCTTCATTTTAGGGAAATTTTACCAATAGTCTATTCTGTATTTTATATAAGGCATAAAACTCTTATCTCTCTTATAAAATGATATCCCTCCTAACTTCATCCTCTAATTTCTTCTTTCTAACCCTTTGAATGCTCCCATAAGGCATATCAAATAGGTTTATTATTGATGGGAGATATATAATTTTAAAATTGGGTATTTGGGAAGCCTTAGCTATGAGATCAATCGACCATAGGGGAATTGATAGTTGGGTAGGGTATATTTGTTATGCATCTTTAGCTGTAGCCTCCTCCTCTAATTTTTTTGATTATTTTTGCTCTTTTGATCCCTTGAGTATTGTGTTAGGAAGGGAGATACAAATGATCTTGGGCCAATCCACACCTCCAGGTTGGGGAAGTGAATGGATGATAATGATTTGCTTACCCCCTTTTTCCCTTGCCTGAGGACACAACAATGGTCTATTTGGATGAAATGTTGGATGGCATTGGCAAAGTGATTTGTGTAGAAAAAACATGGAGTGAGGGAGTGGCCATGGCTATTTAAATTTTCTTAGTGGAAGTTTTATTTTTCATGCTCTTGACTATTGTATTCATAGAGGGAATACTACTAGTAGTAGGACTAATGGATGTGAGTGGAACTATGGGGGAAGATGGAACAATGGTAGTATCATAATCCTCCTCTACCTTGGGAGTGAGGAAAGGGATTTTTAAGATGGAAGAAGAGGAAAATGAAACATTAGGGGTGGAGGTGACATCCTCTACCTTTGGAATTCTCAAAATAACACTTATTAAAACTGAACCAAAAATAGGAACACATGAAGAAACTAGGGAAGTAGGGTTTGAAGGCTGAGCCTTATTACCTATTATGTCATTTGTGTTTAGTGCCTTACCTTTAGTAGTCATAATTATTATTTCCTTGGATCTTTACAACTCTTCTTCTTCATCAAGTTCATTTTACTTCTCTACTTGTTGAGGAACTAAAGGTAGGCTCTGTGGTTGATCTACTATTATATTATCTATGAGGGGAGCCTTTGGTTTCCTCTTATAAAAAATAGTAGTCTTATTTTCCAAGGAGGAATATTGTTGAATTGAGGTAGTAGCCTCCTCCATAGCTACCCCTGACACTTTAGATTCCTACAATTGGGGTGTAGGTGTAGGTGTTTGTAATGGCAAGGGAACTAGGTGCTCTTGTTCTTCTTCATTAAAGGAATCCAAATCAATTGGATCCCCTGGAGTTCCCCCGGGATCAAGCTTTCTCAACCTAGGTTCTTTCTTAACAAGTTTTAATAGAAAGGGGAGTTCTTGATAAGGCTCCACTTGTACTTATATTTTCTATGGGGGATAGTTGTTCCATAAATATAAAGTTATCCATCCTTTAGAAGGTGGTAACCTATTCTACATTTATTTTACTAAAATTGAAGGTTCTAACCGAATTATCCTCGTATGGTCCTCTTTCAAGCCTATACGTCTTGTCCTTTCTAATTATTGAGCATCATCCTTTGAATTCAAAAATAGAAAATCATGGTCATAAAGGGCATGTTGGTATGGGATACCAAATCCCTAAATATGCTTTTGTGTATGACCATGGGGATCCCAGTCTCTGTGTGGAAAGTTAGACAAGTGATAAATCTTTATTTTATTACCTAAATCTCTAAAATGTTTCCTTTATGTGTAACACATTCTAAAAATGATCACGTGTGATCCATAGAATGTGCCCTTCTTCTATTTTATCAAGTCCTCCTTGACATTCCACTAAAATTGATATGCAATTTCATGATTTTATAGCTTGTCTAGTACAAAGAGGTGTAGGGGATGGACCTTATGACTGGTGACCATTATCACCATGTAGTCTAGATACAACTAGTAGTAACCCCTAAAATCTTGTGTATTAGCTATGTTTTTTACAATTATGGGTAGTGGAGTCCCATAAATTACTTACCATACCTTAGGATATATGTCCTTTGTAATTTGGACTATGTGATTTATGTATGCATAAATATGCATGACCTAATATTAATCACAAAGGTGATTCTTATTACAATCTATGACTAGGATCTAAAGCTCACCAAGGTCCCTATATACCATGCCCATTATGTCATCGAAAAGATAATACATCATATATAAGTGGCCTATTGGAGTGGGCCACTTGATCTTATGTAAACTATGTTCTCTCGGCTGGAAGTTGATGATTTATCCTAGGAAAAAAGTAGCATCACTGGTCATTATCATATATAATAATGATACCCAATCCAAATTGAGAAAATGGATGCTAAAAATGCCATACATACTATTTAATATTTCCATCCCAATCTGCACCCCCATTTTTAATTTGTTAATGGGGGTGGGAGACATTCGCTTTAGGACCATTTTCTCCTTAGGGAAAAGCTATGAGCTCAACACTTTGTCCATTAAATTTTGTTGGTTCCATGTAACCAACCTATTTTATCAAAGATTACATATATAATTGATAGAGATAGATATGTTTAAAATTCATCTCTGATGATGCAAACCATGACTATCTGGTGATCTATGTGGTTCAAAAATGTGTCATGTGTAATTTTTCTAGTAAAGAATAAATCCCACAGAAGGTCGATGTAGGGCATGACCTCAAGTTTGGCCATCACATAGTGTAGTGTTTGTGTCTTAAGATCCAACAAGTCTGTAATAAATTGGCACTCTATAGAGGATAGATTTTATTCAAGTGAAAACATGTTGACAACATCTAAAACATCCAGTAATTTTGATTTGTTACCATACCTATTGTCAAAGATAGTCACATCATATATTGTTTCTGTGAACTTCATTTAATCCTTGATATAGAATAGGGATGGTAGAAGTGGTCCCCTGAATCTCTTGGATGATGATGCCATTTCAATTATGTGTAATGATCAAAGTCTATTTATGTGTTTTTTGAAAATTCCTTTCTACTAGTTGTTTGTTTGCTTGTAATGGATTTGTAGGTAGCTAGGGATTTCATTTGCAAGATGAAAATTGAGTTCAAAGTCATTTATGAAAAATGAATACGTTGATAGTTTCACATAATGTATATAGCCTTATCATTAAATTCTAATTCATTCACTTTTAATGTACAACATTCATATGTTTGTAGCATCTACACAGTTCAAATATCATTAGTTTAGTTGGTAGGTATCCTTAGAAAGTATCGGGAAGTATTTTTGCTTTGTTGGCTAAGTTTAGTGGGCTTTCAACAATCAAGAATTTGGAGTTGGGTTTTGTGTTGGGACCAAGCCAAAAAAATGTCTGAATAAATCTTTTGAACATAAAGCCAAAAAAGAATCCCAAAGACCAAATCCTTTAGAATAAATGTTCAAACAAAATGTCTGAATAAAAGCTCTGATCAAAATATTTGAATTGCATAAAAATGATGATGACTATTTTGGATTGTTTAATCAAAAATATTGAACAAAAGTTTTGATACAGAATGTCAAAATAAAAAAACCAATAAAACTAAGTCCTTTAAAACATTATTTGAATAAAATGTCTGACGTGGAAACTCAAAAAAAAATTATGATAAGAAAAACTGATGAGCAAATGCCAAACAAGTCTTTTGAGCACAAAATCCAAACAAAATGTCTGATCCAAATAAATTATCCAATGAGTAATACTCAAGTACAAGTTTTGAGGAAAAAATTTCCTAAAAATAAGGCCCGAGTAAAATGTCTAAAGACCAAGTCTTGAATAATTTCTTTGAATAAAACCAAGTCCCTAAAACTTGCATAGTACAAAAAAATCTTGAAAGGCATTAGTAAATTAGTCTAAAAAATGTATAATGTCAATACCTTGTAATTTCAAGTGTAAATACTAAGGAGAAATATAATAGAACTTCCACAACTACGTAGAAGAAGGGCTCAAAAACCAAGGCCAAAATCAAAAAAAATGGGTCCCCATTTCTTCTTGAAGAAAAGGGGAATGTTGGGTACAACTATAACCAACTACAAATTTTTTTCCATGGATGGCAATGGATATTGATCCTTAAGTGAAGCCTTGTTCAAATATCAGAAGTCAACACAAAGTCTAATCTCACCATTATTCTTTCATACTGGAACAAGGTTTGCCACCCAAGTTGAGTGCGTGATTGGAAATATGATGGTTGGTTTCATGAGCTTATGAATCTAATCCTCATCAAAGGCTCAAGTGTTGGATTTATGGGCCTTTTCCTTTGTCTAACTAGTTTAGTTTCAGCCTCTAGATCAATAGTGTGTTGATATAGACTTGGGTCAAATCCTTTTATATCACTATATTTTTTCATGCAACAAAACTCCTACATAACTCAATAAGGGATTATTTTTTTGAAGGAGTGCATACTTTACCCAATTTCAAGTTCTTTCCAGATACAATCTCAACATTAGCATAGTGATCTTATTTGGTTGACAAAGATGACTTGTCTTTCCTCATCTCATCATCTCCACTGAATATGTTTTCAAGTGTGACCAATCCTTTGGGTAGCTTTTTAGTTTTTAATTGCACAATCTAATCCCCATATTATTGCAACAACTTTGACTGATTCTTGAAAGAGAATTCAACCTCCTCTTGCAAGAACTTGACAATATAATTGTCATCCTCAAAGACCTATTATTTCTCATGGTTATCCAAAATGGAAGGATTAACAACAACCTTGATGTGTGATTTAATTTTTTCACTTTTTATATCAACTAGAATGTTGAATTGAGCCCCTATGGCAACCAACTTATCTGCATGTTTATTCTTTTCTCTTGGCACTTCCTGATTGTCAAAAGATTAAAAACCCTCGACTAAGTAATAGAATATGTGCTTATAATATCTAATAAATGTGTTTTTACATATGTTAATACCTACTTCTTGGTGAAATATAAGTTCACTATCACTAAAAACTTGTAAAATGTTGATTCCCATCTTCCTAGTCCATTGCAAATCATAGACTAGTGCCTCATAATTTGCAACATTGTTTGAGCAACCAAAAAAAAAATTATTTGAAGAAAAATAAATTTGATTTAATGGAGATATCAACATCATTCCATCCCTGGTACCATGCTTGCTTCTTGATCCATCAAAGTATAGCTGCGATAGAACATCACTGGATTCATCATCTTTCACCATAGATGAAATTTGTGCATCATTATCATGAAGGCAATAGACACCAAGTACCTCATCCTAAATCATCTTGTATGGATCATGATCATGTAAATTTTTATCCCATTTATCAAGGAATAAATTTGGAACTTCCTCTAGAGGTAAGTTGGCTTCCATTTCACTAGTTTTTATCACCTCATCTGAGATGACATAGTTAGTGTTCACAACACTTTACATGTAAGGCTCTAAGTCGAAATGTGCAATGTGATTAGAATTAATAGTTAAATTTTTTCCATACATGATCCTAAACATTAAATATTTCTAATCATTGGTAGGTAGCCACCAATATTTGAGCTAAAGTCTCTAAACAAACACATGGCAAAGTAAGGAGGCAAGTCCACCACCACTACATCCTGCTGAATAGTGACATTTGGACAAGCATGTAATGTCAAATTAAAATTATTAATCATTCATACGATATATTTTGGTGACCCATCCAACTAAAATACCCTTTTTTTGTGTGGTTCATAAATTAAACCAGGCTTATCCACAATTTATTTGGGCATGACAGTGTTACTAGCTCCACCATCCACCATATAATTATGAACCAATGTATCACAAAATATCAAAGAGAGATAAAAGGGAGGTCTATTACCTTTTTTTACTTCATTATTACCCACCTTTACCTCTTTTTTACTTGTTAGACCTGTTGTCTTATTGGTTGATCCAAATTTGTCAACATTATGTTCTCTTTCTCAGCTGGCTTTGATGACAAATTGAGAGCTAAAAGTTCTTGTATGAGCATGTCCTTTTGTCTTGGGATTTATAAGGAATTACACATGATCACACTAAAATTTTAATTATTCATATGATCAATAATACTATAAATAATTTCACTTATGTTTGTCTATACTTTTTGAACAATTAGATGATCATGAACTTGTGGTGCTTGATGAGACTTGCTAACCTCTACATTATAATTTTTATATCATATAGGGAAAATAAATTGATTGTTTACATTATTAGGAACATTAGGATGTGCAATTATATCATGACCAACCCCTTTATTCTATTCAATATCTCTATGTTTTGCTCTAGTCACAACTATAACCACACTGCTTGAGCCACCTGAATCACCAACTTGATTTAAGGCCACATGACCATCAAGCTTCCAATTAAAAAAAGTAAAATATAGTTATCATTTTCCATGAATTATATTGTCTTATTGTGCCATACCTTCATTATGTTTACCTTATTTAAGAGAAGCCTCTTCTTGAGTCATTTGAGGCATCACTATGGATTGGTTGACCAATTCTTGATTTTATATGTCATTCTGATTTGAGGGCTACCAAATTGAATCTAGAATCATGTTATTTTGAGTAGGCATAAGAAAAATGGCCTTATAAGATGATGGGGCATTTGGATCAACATTCACATATGGTTTGTCTTGAATTATAGGTCCTTGAGCTTGATAGGATGGTCTTTGTTCTCTAAAACCTTGATAGGGTGGCCTAGTATCTCTAAAAGGTTGATAAGTAGGTTGATTAGGCATTTAGTAAAGAATATTTTATTTTTATTATTACCTCTTTAGTTGGATAATATCATTCCCAAAGGATTAAAACATTCCTTTGAGATTTCCAATCTTAGTCGAATGGCTAGGAGGGGTTGAAACTTGTGCATTGGGGGGCTAGATTAGGAGCTATAATACAAGTTTGAGGGTCTAGTATGGGTTGTGTTTTAGGGAAAAAGGCATAAGAGGCCTTGGTGCCAATTTTATAGCTTATATCAAACTATTCTTATCTCTTATTTCAATTTCATATACATCAGGCAAAGTGGTACCACCCATTGACTGTATCATGACACTAATGTCAAAATTGAGGGCTCTTAGATAGTACAAGAAGACATATTTTTGGGATGGCTTGATCAATATAGGTATCTTGGTCCATGTTTTATGGAATTTGAGGTCAAATTCAATCATGAACTTATAAGGAGCCTTATTTATGGTAGTTAATTGATCAACTAAGGTCAGGTGATGATATTTGTCCTCAAATTACCTGAATAAGGCTACACCTAAGTAATTCTAAGAATCAATGGAGTTTAGTGGGAGATTTCTATACCACTGCAGTGTTTTTACTTTGAAGGACAACAAGCAGTCTAATAGACACATTCTCCTAAATAACATTTTGGACTTAACATAGGTTGGAAACATCCTTGATGTACTCAATAGGAATTTTTTGATCTTATCCTAAAAATAATGGGATGCTATTAAGAGATGATATAGGTATATCATGAAACTAGGTGAGATTCAGTGAACAATCTCTATTAAATGGGATAAACACTTGGTCTTTAATGGCCATATAGATAGTGGCAATTTCACTATTTATAATAATAGGCTGACCATGAGATAAAAATTTCTCTCTAGGATAGGGGTTTGTCTTATTAAATCTTTCTCTTTTGTAAGAATTAAAAGGCAACTCAATGAATTCAAGAGGAATACCTATACTAGATGATCTTATGGTAACCTTTGGCATGATAATGATGCCTGTCTACTGCTAAGAACTTTGAAACATGAAGGAATCCTCTGGTTTAGATGATGATGAGTGTCCTCTATTACTACAAGTACTTTTCCTAATCTCCAAACTTTAGCTATGCCAAGGAGAATGTGTCTCATCAGGTGTGCTAAAAATTATTGTCAATCAAGAGTGTGCCCTTGAGAGAAAGTGTGTTTTTTCTCACTCTTGCTAAAACATAAAATCTCTCATAAGTGTGGGTGATTTTGGAAGGGAGATAATATCTAGAGAGGGTTGGTTTCCTTGGTGATTTGACTACAACTTGTTCTTAAACCTACTAACTATTGATGTTGGCAATGAAAAGGGTGAAAAAAACACTATTTGTAATGGAATTGAAAGGGAAACTAGAAATTAAGGTGATTCACCAATATCTTATGAACACTTATGCTTGAAATGGACATTCTTATGAAAGGGAGAAACTTTCACACATTCTCTACACTCTATGAATGACTTCTATAATAGTGTTTCAAAAGGACTTGACAAACTTTAGTTTTTATAAGGAAGGAATGTAAAAGAATTCAATTATCATCCAATGCTTATATTAGATTTGATATTGAAACTTAATATAACCTATATAAAATCAAATATCTTTTTTGAATGTATAAAAACCAGACAATATCATAGGAAAATAAAATTATCACTATGCTATATCAATGGAAAACATATACACTTCATCAAAAAACTTGGAAAATAGAGGAATAAAAGCTTCTTATTTATCTCAAAAGGCGAGTAAAAAATATGGAAGCCTTTCAACACAATAAAAATAAAGAAGTGTTGATTAACATTCTATAAAATGAGTAAAAATAGAAAAATAAATGACAGGAGACAAATTGTCCCCAAAATAGGGGTCTTCAAACTTGGTCTCCTTCCTCCTTAGGTGATATGTAGTACCTTTTAAAACCTTTTAATTCATCCATCTCATTAAGGGGGGTGTATAAGAGAGAATTAAATAAGTTTAGGAGGTTTGGAAATATCTTCATTATTATTGGTCAAGCCTTGACCACTTGGAGAGTGCATATATCCTTGCTAGACTCCCTATATACTAGCTCTCATGTTTTTATTAAAGAATTGGTCTTTCCCCATTGAAATAGGACTTTAAATACTCATTCATTGATTATTAAAAAATTATTATAGGATATTCATGAGGTTGTTTCATGATTTATGGGCTATTATAATCTCTTTCAGTGCTTGTTTGACTTTTTTAACACCATAGGCATTTGAAGGAAATAAAGCTTTCTTGGAAACTTTAGACCTTTTCAAACCTTTGAAACACATTCTAGTTGATAATTAAATTTTATTTCCTTGTATGTGGAATATATAATATGTATTAGCTTTTACAAGGTTTATTAGAAGCTTTATGCAATGATTTTGTGTTGTGAGCACTTAGAAAGCTCATCTTCAACATGGCATGGAAGAGAAAAGTTGAGTTTTTCCACAATACTATAAATTTGTAATATGGATGGTCTCTAAAAATCATAATATACTTAAAAAAATACATTTAAAGACACCAAACACTTAAAAAGACTTGGTTTTGCACCAAACCCTTGAGGTTCTTCTCAAATCCTTGTAACCCTCCTAACAGGTAAAGCTCCTTGTCTGTAAGGAAATGGAGATGAATATGGAAACCTAACCATATTTTTGAGTATGAATTAATATCTTATAGATTCACACAAAATTTGGTGATTAGATTCTAAGTATAAGTGTACTGTCTAGCTCTTTCTCTCTTCCAAATTAGGCCTAATTAGCCCTCTTAGGTCTATAAAGTAGAAATATTGATACTAGGATATCCCACACATGTGAAACTTTATAAAAGTTTTTGATTCAATTTTTACATACTATCAAAAAAATTCATGTCAATTTTGGGGTCCTGAGACCATGTGGAAGTGTGCAAACCAAGAAACCACCTTCCCGCATAGTCTTATTTTGAGCATGTTTGGGACTAGCTTGGAAAATGGGCCTGGATAGACCACATACAAAATCTTACATGAAATTTTTATATTTTTAAATTTTATTAAAAATACTAAATGACCTCATCCCATAATTGGGAAGTTTTCCCATTCTCAGAACACTTGAAAAACACCAAAAAACATGCAAAATAGGGTATTTGTGGAAAATTATAGAAGTGATGTCAGCATAAAAGTACATGTTTAGAACCTCATTAGAGTATTAAAAAACATACAAGAATTTTTAGGCGTAAAATATGTCATTATATATGAATTTGAGGTCTTTTTTCCTTAATTGGTCATAATCAGAGTTGTAAAAGGGTTTAAGACCTGTTTGGGATCTTAATGATTGTTCATAAATGATAGACCACCAAATAACCTCATTACAATTGGAAAAACTTCTTTAATTACCTCCTCAGCTATCCCAAATATCTCATATCCCATTCAAATTTTGAGAGATGGTATGAGTATGCAAAGTTGCTCCTTAGGTGGCTTGCTTAGCATTCTTGAGGCTTAAGAGAGGTCAAATATGAGTTTTGGGTTTCAAAAGTCATTCCCACTACTAGGAGGAGTTCATAAAAATTAAAAAAAATCCTCTCCATAACTATAATTCTCTGGAAGTCATTTTTACCCCACTGTATACTCATGGTTTATTGTTCAAGGTGTTTGGGGTTTAAACTTGTTATCTCCTCTTTGCTAGCCCTCAAGGGCTTTTAGATAGAAAATTGAGTGTTATTGGTTCCTGATAGTGTATGTAAACCCTTTTTATCACCTTTTATTTCTTCAAATATCCTTCATGAATTTTGGCGTACTTATTTTATTCTTAGACCTCAAATAGACCACCTAGTCTTATTACTGCCCCTTTCCAAAAGAGTGGGCTAGGTCTGAGACAAAATGGTGGGTATGTACCCTATTTATTTTACCTTTATGTGAAAATTAATGTATTTTTAAACTCATGATAACCTCTTTTACCAATTTTCAATGCATGATCATGCCTATAGAGGTCCCAAAACTATAATCTTGCCCAAGACTGGACTAAAGGCTTGTGTGCACCCTAACATTATGTCTAGATAGAAGTTTGGTCCTTCTCACATTTATATTATAGCTAAGTAGTTATATTAATGGTTTAAAAACATTATGATAACACACACCAAATATACTTCATATTTTTTAGACCCCTTTATAGCCCTCACCTTTCTTCAAGCCAAACAAAGATTCAATAATAAACATTCCTATATGTGTTGGCTGACTGTATGGAATTTTGAAACTCAGTTCTTCCTCATAATTTATTTGGTGAACCATTTTTAAATCTTATAATAGGACTCAAAGTCTCTTGTATCATGTTTTTTTTCCATTTAAGCTTAAGGTTTGCCTATCTTCTCTTAACCTCTGGTGACTATTTAGGGCAGTCTTGACTGTGTTAGGTATTTTAAGACTTCACATATTTGCTAAACTCATTTGGTTTATTCCTCCATGAAGTCATAATTGTAATATAATCCTTTGATATAAAATCAATTTCTTTCATCAACTCATGGAATGCCTCACATACTATCATATGCCTGTAATTCTACCTATATAGTTGTAGGTGGCTATTTTGGTCTTTTGTATGGACTGGGGAGAGAATCATTCTACTTTAATTGGGTTACTAATATCTCTTGGAAATAAAAAAATTCATATTTTGCCCTTGAATATTCATCTCACATATTCTCCTATAACCTCTTTGACCCTATATATAAGAAGTTCATGTTACATGGAGAATTAATTGTGTTTTCCTTTTTTGACTATAAATTACTATTTTTAAGAATATTTTTAGAGGTTTATTGCCAAAAAACTCTTTGATCTCATGTTAAATTGATCAATTTAAATGAATTAACCATTAAAAAACACTCAACCTTACCTTTGTAATCCTGACACCTAATGTCTATAGGATTCTTGTTGAATCACTACAAGCTGGCTATAAGTGTAGATTAGGTGCTGACTGTAGGTGTATGTAGGGGAATTAGGTAAAATAGAGGTCTATAACATAGGTTAATAAAATCTATCATATTTATGAAAACATCTAAAAATTAAACCCCCTCCTTTTGTCCCTAAAAATTCCCCATGGTTTGCAACACAACTGTTTGTGTTCTTAACCTACTTGTATTTGGGTGTAAGTTTTAGTTACCATGGATGTAGGTTCTTTAGGGAGTCTTGAATTATCTTTAAATGTCAATAACCTCCTTAATATTCCATGATATTATTTGAATTTCCAATGTACACAAGGTTTTCAAATTCTTTTATGACACTTTTAAATCAATTTTCACTTGCCATCAAGTACAAATTACTGTATACAGTCTTACATGTGTTCTTTTAGGGCTTGTCAACTTAATTTAATTTTCATCTTGATAGTGACTGACCTAAATTATCCTTGATGAGTTAGATAACTATCTTCATTTGGTCTTGTAGTCAACCTTCACTATCTTGTTTTCACTTTATGTTGGAAAGTGATGATCTTGGTCCAAAATGAGGACCTAATGGCTTAGGGCCTATAGGTTTCATTTGACTGTATAGGCCATATAAAGACATATATTGAGTTCTTAAACTCCTCAAGTCTATAAAATCCTTACATAATTATTTTCATTCTTTACCATTTCTCTAAGATTGCAAAAAATTCTAACAAGCATCACATCACCTTCAGTTCACCCACTAATTTGTATGAACTGAGTTCATCATGTTAGATAATGTAGGGTGGATATTTGAATAAACATAATCCATAATATTTACCTTTAAATATTTGATTCCATCTTCCTTTAGACCCTTTCACTATTTACTTATCTCCATGATCAAAATGACACTTTTTAAAATACCTTCATGGGTGAGTGTTGTAGGTGAAGATTCCTTGTGTGTATGGATTAAAGAAAGGTGGGAAGTTGGTATTAAGAGAAAAAAAGAGACTAAAAACCTCTATTGACCTTATATAGTCACAAATATCATGAATAAGCATTAAATTTCCAAGGGGATATTATAATAGTATGGAAACATGAAATAATATATTACCTTAAACAATGCTAACTTACCTTAAAATCTACTAAACTAAGTTCTAAGTAAGTTAGTATTGTGATTTTATTGTAACTTAAATATTAATTAAGCATTCACATATATTGAAAGGACTTAGATCACCTTGAAAAATCATTTGACACCCTCAGAACACATTCATAAGAGTATACAGTGCTTTGGAAGGTTTCTTAAGTTGAAAATACAATCATGCAGAGTCTTGACTATATTTTCTAGGCATATAAGGCTTATAATAGACTTCTTGCACCCAAGAGTGTCTATAGTCATATTGAGGACCCCATGAACACTCTTAAAAAATTTTATGACATTAAAATTAACCTATTTACCTTCATGAATCCTCGTAACTTCTATTACCTAGCATGACATCTTTCTAGCCTATTCATTAGGCCTATAACTAAGATTTTAAGCTCTTAAGATATCATGGTCCTTTGAATTCATATGGAATATCCTATAGTGGAAAATTCATACTTTATAATCCTTTATAATACCCTAAAAATCATGACAAACTCATTAAGATGCTCTTCACGTGCTAAGAATCTCATTATATCTGTAACTATACCTTGTGGAAGAGCTAAATGACCAACAAGGTTGTCTCAAGAAAGATATTTTCAAGATGAAAGTAAATAAAAATTTGTTTAGATTAAATAGATGTATTTTACCTAAAATATTATCTTGAAAACTCTTGAAAACAAATACATCCCACTGATATATCAAATTTATTGAAAATTACCAAATCTCAAGTTAAGATAGGCAACCGGTTTCCTATCAAAAAGCCCCCTATAAAGGAAAATTAGTTGATGATTAAAACATAAAAAATGTCTTATTTACCCATAAAATCATCCTCCCAACCCCATTTTTATCCATAAATCTCATAAGTGAATAAATGGAGGCAAATTTGGGCCTTGTTTGGATGATTAGTTCATAATGACCCGCTTACGCTCTTAGTAATTATTCATAAAGATGGGGTGATGAATCTAACAACCAATGCCACTAATTTTAATGTAATTAAGTTACCTATTATTTACCAATATATTTTGACCTGAATCTCTTTCTCTTGCCCATACTAAGTAAAAAATGATGGCCCTTCTAGAGCTGCCAAGGAGGTTGATATGAGAGATAAATTAGTTTTCTTCATTTTAAGACCTAAAAGCTATTCCAAATAATTTTTTTGACCTTTTCATGGAAAAAGGTCCTGAATATGCTTGAATCTTAATTTTACCTTGAGTAACTATATGAATGGCCTCAAAATAGGCTTTTTAGCATTAAAACTACCAGAATCACTTAAGAAGTCTGATGAAACTACTAAAAAATGGATCGACTATAATTTTGATGCAAGAAAAAGTACACCATGTCCATATTATAACATTAGACTATCATTCAATTCAAAACTTGCTTCAGAAGCCATAAAATGCGCCAAAATGCAATAATTTGGGTCATGAAGTTAGTCAAACCTATCACCAACTAGTTAGATCAAATATATAGCATGATATGACTCTAACACAATCCATAAGGCCTCTTAAGATGTTATGAACTCTTTTAACCTCTTAACACAAGCTTAAATTGTTATAAAGGTGGTTAGACAAGCAAATGTCTATGGTGATCAAAACCTTAATTTCATCAAAACTACCTTAAAATCTACCAATCAAGGCTTTGGATGACTATTCCAATGACATTACAAGACCAACACATAAATTACCAAGTAAAACAACATTATAAGTAAAGTTTTTAATAATAGGGGTGATAGTTTGACTTGTGAGGTCAAACTTGTCAATAATACCCTACAAAGTTTCAAACTCACATAGGATTGCCTATGATAAGCCCTTATCTCTCAGTGACCTCCATGAGGATATGAAGTAGATGGAAGTTGAAAAATATCTAATAATTTATGGTTTCTCATGTGAATTATACCAGACTCTTTAGGATAGTATTGGCCCTGATCTTTACAAGGTATACTCTAATGTTATTTTAACTAACTCCTTATGACCCCTTATAAATCAAGGTATCATTAAGTTTATTCCCAAGGCTGGTGATCCTAAAATTATCATTAATTGGAGACCTATTAATTTTCTCAACATATCCTACAAGATTATTGCTAAGGCCTTAGCCCTCAAGGTCAAGCACATTCTTACTTTAATTGTCAGGAGTGAACAAACTAGCTTTACTCAACACATATTCATTTTGGATAATGTCATTGCCATTTGGGAAGGTATGGAATGGGCTTGGATCTCCAGCCAAAAATCTCTATTTATTAAGATTGATTTTAAGAAGCCCTATAATTGTATTGAGTGGTCCTTCATTCTGGCCATGTTTTAGGCCCTTGGCTTTAGCCCCAAATTTGTTCAAGTGGTCAATATGCTCTTTCAGGATGATGGGGCCTATATTAAAATTAATAGAACCCAATATTATTGGTTTAAAATTCATCACTATATCTTAAAAGTATGCACTTTATCCCCTTATTTATATGTGTTAGTAGTAAAAGGCTTCAACTTCCTTTTAGCTAACTACACTACCACGAGTTTGGTGAAAGGCATTTTCCTCCCTTAGTCTAATAGAGAAATTTTGAATGGAAATTTCACATATGAATCCTTTCTCACTCTTAAAGAGGAAGAATATCCAGTTAAGAATGTTATGGATTGTCTCCATATTTTTTGCTTGGCTTTAGGCTCATCTATCCATTGGAGAAATACTTAATGTTACCATCAGTCTCTAGGTCTCGAACCTCCTTGGTTGGAAAGATATAAATGGTAATGGATTATAATAGGAGTTAAGTTTAACTTTATTAGCATACCTTTTAATTTTTAGGATTCTCCCTCTGAACTATGGTCTTATATGGTGCAAAGAGTTGAAAAAAAGTTCTTTCTCTATCATAAAGCCTTTATATCTTGCTAGCAAATTTCAAATTTGTTCTAAAGTTTTGGAAGCTACTCATGTGTATTATTATTATTTTTGGGCCCCTTCTAATTTAATTTACATCAATTTATAAAAAATATTAAGAAATTTTATATGGTCTAATTCTGAGGTTCATAATGGCTTCCATAGATTTGCCTAAAACATATGTTGTTGACCCAAAGAACATAGTGGTCTCGACCTATTAGACATTAAGATTAAAGGCCTTATTCTTACTATCAAATGGATGTTAGATCTATTTTTGGGGATTAATCTTGAAATATTATTATACTCCACTCTATTTCTTAGGGGATTCGATGTGGTAGAAAAGTGTGGCAAGGTCTAGGACTTCACTCCCTACTCATTACCCTAGTGCCAATTAAAATCAAGGGTACGTTTATTATTTAAAGCCTATGGAAATCATGGGATACACTTAAGCCTCATATTAATTGGGTAGATGAGGGTTTTAATAGTGACATTTCCATTAATTCATAGTCTCTCTGGTGGTCACCTTGCTTAAACCGTCATAATGTTCCCTATGCCTTAGTGCCTTAGGTTAAAGTGTTAAGGATTTTTAGAAAATGTGTGAAATTTATAAGTGATCTCTTTTACAAGGAGAATAAAACCTAGCTCACTTGGAACTAAATTTAGAACAAATTTCATTTAAATAATTCAGATCTAGAGGCTTTGGAAAAAATTCAAGGTTCCATACCTAATGATTGTTTGCATAAAATAGGGGTCAATTCACTTATTCCTTGGTGGAAGGACTGGCATTGGCTTACAACCACCCATTCACTTGATACTTACCTTGGATGGGTTAAAAGATGATAATCCCTCAACATATTCCTTATGAAATTCTCAACCTCAAATGGAATCTTTATTCCAGACATGGGGTTTGGGTCAAATGCTTTAACACTATATGGACTACTATCATTGAGCCCAAAAAACATCATTTTTTATGGTGTTTACTTTATCAAGGCTTGCCTGTAGGTGACCAGATCAAGCATCTAGGTGTCTCAAACCCCATCTACCTAGCTTTTCAATAACTAGAGATTATTTAACACCTTTTTTGGTTTTTCTCTCGTGCACAATCTTCATGGCACTGGATTCATTCCCTTTTTCAACCCTTTTGACCTAAATTCTTCATGTGGAAAATGGATCTCTTGGGGGAATCAAGTCTATTTCCTATAAAATACAACAAATTTTGGTAAATATTTGAGCTAATATTTTATTTAAAATATGGAAATATATAAATTATGCTTTATTTAATCATGAAGAGCTAAAACATAGTTTTTCTATTAATAATAAAAAATGTTGTTATATATAATGTCACTCTTCAGAATCAAATTTAAACTGATAAAGTCTTCAAAAAGATTAACCACATCCAATGTCTACTTTAACACTATGGAAATTCCCTGAGTGTGGTTATTTGAAAACTTCCTAAGATTCCATAGTATTTGATGCCTCCTCGAAGATGAGTACATGGACCATGTTAGCAGCTTTCTAGAACTAAATGCATTAGTCATCTCCTTGTTGGTCACCACCACATTGGGATTCCCCATGATGTGGTGTTTTAAGTTGATCTTATAGATTTGGAGGTGATAGTATGGGTTGGGGATATCCTCCCCCAACTCATGATGGTGACATTAGTGGCTGGGTCCTCCCACCAATGCAAATTTTTGTGACTGGCTCTGACTATCTCTCTTGAAATAAATCAAGATGAGGCACTATAAGCTCAATAAAATTATGGGTAGGAGGCCTTACCTATAGACAAAGACCCTCCTAATTTGGGAGGATAGGATGATAAGCCTCAAGACTTTCCATATCCACCACCTCCCCTAACATCCATGTTTATTATGGCTACTTAATTATCCTCTTTATTACTTTCTATTGCTTTATCTATTTTGCTGTTAAACTATTGATGTGATGTTTATTTTTGTTTGTGTGGTCATTTTTACCACTTTTTAGACTTTTCCCAAGGTATTTTTTCCCTCGATGTGATTATGCTCATGGGATGTGAGTTTTCCACCAATTTTTATGTATGATTAATGCTGTACCATATCATTTTTTGATTAAAATAATGATGCATTATTCAATTAAAAAATGTGCTTGTGGTGAGATATGTATTATTGTAAATTTTGTAGGTTAAACATGTAACATTGTAAAGTTACCCATATCATATTAGGGAAACATCAAACATATGTGGAGGAAGACAATGATGCTTTGTAAGGCCTAGGGACATGGATGCAAGACCTATATTATCAACATGTTACTTAAATTTCTTAATTACTTCCTATTTTTTTTGAATCTTAAGTAGTTAGAAATTGATTTTCCTCATAGGATGATGTTTATTCAGTGCTTGGTGAACCAATGTCCTAGTTTTCTTATCAAATATTACCAATAATGCCTAATATATTTTATGCTTGTAATTATTTTAGATGATGAAAACATGAGAGTTATGATAGAAGCTAAGCTATAGCTTCAATGCATTCTAATTCAAATCTTAGTTAAATGGTACAAATTAATTATTCCTTTGTTTTAGGTTTATTATTTAATTTTAGGCAATGACTATTGATGAGAAAGTTAAATCTTATTAGATCAATAGTGAAAAAACTTTACTAATCCATTATCAAATAATTTATTGACCTCATACTAATCAAGCCATCTTATCTATATCTTACCTTTATGATATTTTTATTTTGAATAAAAAATTAATGCCCAATATTTAGCTTGAAACATGTATATTTCGATGAATTTGTCATGCCACATGATTTTTTTTTGTAAAGCATATGTATGATGAAAAAATTCTTGATTAATCTCATCCAATGCATTAAACTAAGAAATGCATTGCTATTTATATTTAAAGAGATCTATACTAATTTCTAGTGCAATCTTTAGAATTTTTGTCTCAAATTATATAAGGAAGACAACCTGTTTACCATAGACCAAATCATAGGGTATGAGCCTTATAGTGGTATTAAATGAGGTTATATATTCAGAAACAAACTTTGGAAGATGATTTTACTAATCCTAGTGGTGTAAATATTGTATTGGTAAATATGTTCTACAATCCTTATTTTTGACCTCCACTTGACCATTGGACTATGGATGATATGGATCTGAATTAATATGAATTACTTCATAATAAAAACAAGTGATGCTATCATATTTGATGTGAATTATGGTCCTTGATCAATGATATTTATTTATGGAACTTATGATTTTGTGGAAGTATACTCATAATAAAATCAACATCCTTTTCATCACTTGCATGTATGAGTGCCCTTATCTTGAACCATTTAGTTAGATAGTCACTCCAAAACAATATGTATTTTTTCTCAATTGAATTAGAATCAATAGGCCTAAAAAATTATAGCTACCATTTTTCAAAGGTTTCTAAATAAAAATGGGGTTGTATGTGAATTTCATCTGTTTGTTCAGGTTTTCCCATACATGGATGTATATCACATCATTTGATGTATACCCTAGTATCTCTATGCAAAGTAGGCTAGTTGTATCATGTTATAATAATGCTAATGGAAATAATTTTTGTCTAAAAACTCTCCCCATAATATTCATCATGGAAATCATAGAGGATGTAAAATACATCATCTTCCCTCATATACCGATGCATGACTAAGTTAAAACTTGTGTAAAAGAGATAGGTTAATATTGGTGATAAGTGACCATTATGAGTAACTTGGTTGAGTCTCTCCATGGATTAAAAATGTTTTATAAGTCTAATTTAAATGAAATTATTATAAATATCTATAAACAAAGGTGTTTTTATTGAAACATGAAATAAATGCTCACCTAGAAAAGCACCATCAACCTACAAAGTTTTCTCATTATATTCTAGGTAGGATAAGAAATATACAACTACATTATCCTTTATGTTTTTATATATAATGGTAATATGAAATTAATTGAGTAGTAATAGGCATATAATTATTTGAGCATTTATTACTATTTTATTCATCACATATTTAATTTTTGAATGATCTATATGTATGAAACATGATAACTAGTGATATAATGATGAAATTTATTGATAACATATATTATATAGATAAATTATTTTTCTATTACTGTGTAGATGAGTTTTAGTCCTAAGATATTATTACTAATAATGTATATAACATAGTTCAAATCACCATATTTTATTCCAAGGTTATTCCCAAGTGTTGTATTGGATGCATCATTATGGAAATGGAAATCTAGTCCTATTAGTACATGTTGATACTATAATATCTTTAATATATTGAAAATATTAATGACATTTAGTAGTCTAGTTAAAATCAACATCTTTAATTAATGAAACAAATAGAGGAGCTAAAATTTTATCAAAATCTTTAATAAAATGTCTATAATAGCCAACATGCCCAATAAATATCCAAACATGTTTTTTTGTGTGATTTATGGGCACTTATATTCCTGTAGGCAAGATATGAAGTCATACTACAATAACTTATGTCATTAGCATATAAAATTTCTCTTATCTCAACAAGAGACTATTATCTTGGTAATGTTAAATAACTATTTCTAGATTATTTATGGTTTCTTCATCTAAATTCCCATAAACTTTAAACTCATATATGTAAATTTTTCTTAGTCATGATAAATATAACAAGATGTTTAGAATAGTCCTGTAAAAGATAGTTGTAATATTACATACTCCAAAGGGGTGGAAAAAATACACACATTTCATCAAGGACATGTGAAGCTAGTTTTATCTTAGTATTTCATTTCAATCATGATCTTATTGTATACACTAATACCATCAAAGATGGAAAAATACTTATTTCCAAAGAGGGTATTTAGGACTTGGTTAATGAAGGGTAAGGGAAAGTGAACTTTCCCAGTGGTGATTTTAATATATTTTTAACCCACACAAATATGCCATTTTACACCTTTATTAGGTATAATGATGATTGGAGAGACCCATTTTATTTAAGATATGAGGCAGATTAATCCTCCATTGAGGAGCTTTTGCAACTGTGTATTAATGATTTCTTGGACAATAAGATTATTTTGAGTTTTAGGTTGATGGAAGATCTTAAATTAATATTTAATATATATATGGTGGGTTCATATATATGGGTGTTTACATTTCATATTATGATAGTCCCATGCAAATGTAGGTTTGTGACTTTGGATAATGGAAGTTAGTTTGTCTTGTTGTTGAGGTGTTATTTGATTACGTATATTGAGCAACTGGCCTGATGAGAATTAAATTAACTAATATAATGAGGCCATTGAATTAACAACAACTAGATAATTAGGTAGATTTCACTTATGTGGTAAAATTTGGTAAAATATAAAAAATTTATTAATGGGATATTGTGATTCATATGGAAAGATACATTTTAGAAGGAACATAAGATATGGATTAATAAAGCAAACAGAAAAGAAAGCAAAAAAATAAACATGAAAAGTGTGAATTCATGAAGAAGAAATCAAATAAAAAAACATGCACAAATAAGCAAAATTTATCTATAGAGGGAAATTGTAACATTACTATATTTAGAAACTCAAGTATTCAATAATCTAGCAATGTGAATGTAAGTGATCAAATAATTATTTAATGTAATGTAATAGAGTATGAATAATATAAATAGTCATATAATGCTATAGCCTATGTAAAAGGATACCCCCAATGTAATTATTATGATATAAACATGTTTTATAAGTTTTATGACTAGTATTAATTTGGAAAAATGAATCCTATGTTTATTGGGACAAGTTACCTAGAATCAAACAAGAGCACAATGCATTACTCCCTAGGTTGGAGTAGATATTTTTGTGTATATTTTATAGGTTTGAGGGAATATCACCACCTACAATTACATCTATGAATGACAACCTATATGGTATAAAAATTACTCAATCACCCTTGTGAGACATATTTGATATAAAATTAGATATAGAGAAATATTGCATATATTGAGCCCAAATTAAATGATGTAAATGAGCTAGACATAACAAACATAGGTCATAGTTTTTATAATTTTCTAAAGTATTATAATTTTTGAATACATGAAAATTTAAAAAGGAACATTCTAACTAATAAATCTAGAAAGAGTCTCATAATCAATAGGTATTGTATCTAGCATAAGAAATATGACCTCTCATGAAGGGAAAGTATCACGCCATTGTGAATTAACTGATCTCAACTCATAATCTAAAAATTGATATGGCTCTATAGCATAAGTTCCAATGTCATGATGATAAGTTATAGTATTATATGTATGTGTTTGACATGATGAAATTTAGGACTCTTTAGAACCCATATTAGAGTGTATGAACTATGTGTTGTTGTCCTTTGGGATACAATCTTTAATACTTTGTAATATCAATCTAGGATGTGTTGAAGTTTAGAGTGGATCTCTATAATTTGTGAAAAATATTTTATTAAGTGGCCTCTCAAGGATAGGTATCCTTAGAAAATGGATAACTTACTTTTGAATTCTTTAAGTAGGTTGAACCTTTTTAGGTTGCTCAACTACAATCTATTGTGTAGGAATAATAACCTTTGGTTGTAGAGGGTATTCATATAGAATACCATGAACTATGTTAACATAATTAGAAAAAATATAATTAAAGCATCTATGTATTTTAGAAGGAATCATGCAAAGTAATTGAATCTAAGGACATCCTAATAACATGTCAAAGACTCATACAATATGCACTACTTTAAAATTGGTGGCCACATGTGTTGGAACAACTATAGTGGTAATGAGATCTCACCAACATAACTTATAATATTTCTAATGAATTCATTTATTATGATTGTTTTTGAAATTATATCCTGATCTATGTATCCAAAATGGGATAGAAGTGTGATGTTACATATACTTGAACCATTACTAACCATGACACTCTAGATATGTTGATGATAAATGTAAGCTCAAACAAATAAAGTTTGAAAATGAAAATCATTGTCAATAATTTCATTATATGTGAATGTGATGAGTGGTCTACATGGAAAGGAAACATGACATATACCAATGATGCTATTCATAGTATGTTGGGCTTCTATAGGATCATGATAAGAATCTAGTGGAATATGTGCATTATGTGTAATGAACTTCCAATTTATCTCAACAAGAATATATTTTATTGGTAATGTTAAAGAACTATTTATATATTATTGATAGTTTATTCATAGGAATCCCCATAAACTTTTAACTCATATGTAAATTTTTACATAGTCATGAGAAATATCAAAAATGTCTAGAATAGTTGTCTGAAAGATAGTTACAACATTACATACTTCGAAGGGGTGGACACAATATGCATATGTTCCCTAAGGACATGTAAAGCTAATTTTATCTTAGTATTCCATTTCAATTATCATCTTATTGTATATAGTAAAGCCATCAAGGATAGAAAAATACTTATTTACAGAGAGGGTATTTAGGACTTCATCAATGAAGGGTAAGGGAAAGTGAACTTTCCTATTGGCATTTTAAAAATATATATAACCCATAAAAATACACTATTTTACACCTATATTAGGTATAATGATGAGAGGAGAGACCCATTTTATTTTAAATATGGGGTAGATGAATCATCCATTTAGGATCTTTTGCAACTCTGCATTGATGATTTATTGGATAACATGATTAATCCAAATTTGAGGTTGATAGAAGATATTACATTAGTATTTTGTTATAAATATGGTGGGTGCATAAATATGGGTGTTTACACTTCATATTATTATATTCCCATACAAAGGTAGGTTTTTACCTTTGGATAATGGAATCTAGTTTGTCTCATTGTTAAGGTGTTAGTTAATTACTTATATTAAGTGAATTGCTTGATGATATTTCAATTACCTGAGAGAATGAGTGCATGGACTTAAAAATAAATAGATAATTAGGTAGGTTTAACTTGAGGGGTGAGATTTGGTGAAACATAAAAATTTTGTTAATGGGATATTATGATTAATACAAAAATAAATGTTTATTAAGGAGCACAAGACATGAAGCAAGAAAGCAAACACAGAAAGAAAGCAAAAAAGTAAACATGAAAAGTATGAAGTCATGAAGAAGAAATCAAACCAAAAAATCATGCATGAATAAGTAAAGTTTATCTATAGAGGGAAATTATAACATTATTATATTTAGAAACTCAAGTATCTAATAATCTGACAATATGAGATTAAGTGAGTAAATAATCATGAAATGTAATGTACTAAAGTAATAATAGTATGAATAGTAATAGAATGATATAACCTATTTAAAAGGACACCAAAAATGTACATGTTGTGATATAGACATGTTGTATAATGTCTATGACTAGTTTTAATTTGGAAAAATGAAGCCTGTGTTTATTGAGACAAGTTAGTTGTAATCATACAAGAGCACAATGCATTACTATCTAGGCTGGAGCCATTATATATATATATATATATATATATATATATATATATATATATATATATATATATATATATATATATATATATATATATATATATATAGTTTCTAGGTTTGAGACAATATCACCACCTAAAACTACATCTAGAAATGACAACCTATATGTTATAAAACTCACTAAAGGACCCTTGTGAGACATATTTGATATAAAATTAGACATAGAGAAATATTGCATATATGAGCCCAAAATTAAATGATGTAAATGAATTAGACATAACAGACATAGGTCATAATTTTTTATAATTTTATAAAGTATTCTATTTTTTTAATATTTTTAAAATACATTAAGATTGAAAAAGGAACATTCTAACCAACAAATCCATAATGAGTCTCACAATCAATAGGTATTGTATCTAGCATGAGAAATATGACCTCTCATGAATTGAAAGTGTCATGCCATTGTGAATTAACTAATGTCAACTCAAAATTAAAAATTGATATGGATTTATAACATAAGTGCCACTTTCATGATGATAAGTTGTAGCATTCTATGTATGTGTTTAGCATGATGAAATCTAGGACTCTTTATAACCCATATTAGAGTGTATGAACTATGTGTTGGTGTCCTTTGGGGAACACTCTTTAATACCTTGTAATATCAATCTAGGATATGCTGAAATTTAGAATGACTCCCTAGAATCTATGATAAATATATGATTAAGTGGCCTCTCAAGGATAGGTATCATTAGAGAATAGATAACTTAATTTTAAACTATATAATTAGGTTGAACCTTTTAATGTTTCTCAACTACAATATATTGTGTAGGAATATTAACCTTTGGTTGTAGAGGGTATTCATATGGAATATCATAAACTATGTTAACATCATTATAAAAAATATAATTTAAGCATATATGTATTGTAGATACAATAATGTGAAGTTGTTTAATCCACAGACATCCAAATAACATATCAAATACTCATACACTAGGTAATACTATAAATTTGGTGGCCACGTGTGTTGAACCAACTATAATGGTAATGTGATCTCACCAATAGAACTCTGAATATGTGTACTAAATTCCTTCATTAAAAAATTTATTGGAATATATCCTAATCTATTTATACAAAATGGGAGAGAAGTGTTAGAGTACACATACTTGAGCCATTATCAACCATGACACTCTAGATAGGTTGATGATAAATGTAAGCTCCAATGAAGAAAGAGTGAAAATGAAAATCATCATCAATAATATCATTCTATATGAATGTGATGAGTGGCCTATATGAAACTGAAACATGATATGTACCAATTATGAAATTCAAGTGTGTTGGGCCTTTGTATGATGATGATAAGAATCTAGTGGAAGATGTGCATTGTGTGTAATAAACTTCCAATTTGTCTATTAATTCTTGACTTGTATGCTTAGGGAAAGGATCACTAAATATCTTCATTTTTCTACTTTCACTTTGTTATCCCTGTGTACTATTGATAGGTTTACTCACATCAATTATGTTCTAATCTATCAAGTCCTAAATATTATGTCATAATTTGATGCATCTTTTATTAGTATTCCCTGGTGCTCTATGATAATCATAAAAGTATTCTGATCAAATAATTTTGGAATAGGATTACTCATATCAATTTATTTAATTATAGGGAATGATATGATGTTACATTCAAATTAATGTCATAATACCTTATAAGGAGATTATGTTAAGTTGGTAAATTATCTCCTTGGAGGATATGATAATATGATACATGGATCAGGTTATGAAAATACATTTACTATTGATTTTTTATCACTTTTATTATCATTTGGTGATACCTTGTATGGTGGATTACTTATATTTTTAGCATGATTACAAGAAAATGGATTTGTTATATATGTAAGCTTGATTATTTACAAAAAAATGACCTCTCTTTATGACAAGATTATGATTAAATAATATTTAAAATTAAAAAATGAAAGTATACACAAATTAGTATTACCTCAAGAATGAAATAATACCACAAAGTGTGAGATGTAGGTTTTGAAGGGGAAACCATCAAATGGAGAAAAAACAATGTGTTTATTAAGAAGGATTAAAAAATCTAGTCTCAAAATAAAAGATTAGAATCAAGAATAATAGTGAATAAGAGATAGCTTCAAGTGTAGAAGAGAGGAGGAGATGGATCTTTAAATATAGATAGAGAAATAAAGAGGAAGTTACAAATAATCCCATCATCACTTTATAACACCTTCTTAGTGTGTGAGAAATGTTGTTATTCTTGAGAAGATGAGGGGAAGTGTGTGAAAAGTGTGGAGGTAGTTACTTGTGCAAGTAACCCTAAGATTACCTAAAAGAGGAAAAAAAAGGCATGACACCTCATGAAATTTGAATTTATGTAAATTAAAAATTCACATAAATATAAAATGTACACATACCTAAAGACTTACGAATAATAAAAGTTAAATCAATTAATATTAATCTCTAACACTCCCCCTTAAGCTCAGTTTGGGGTCATAAAAATGGAAAAAATATTTACAAAAAAGAAGAGAGTTGACATTACATAATTATCCACCTTAACAACAATTTACTTCAAGAGGAATTAAAATGATTAAAAGTTGAGGGAAGAAAGAAGTAGGTGTTCTCAATAATGTTACAATGGTGGAGGTGTGATCATAAACAATATATAAAAATAATTGTGGGAAAGAATGATGGAAAATAATCTTTCAAACAAATACCAATCAAAAGGATATGGGACAAAATGATCCATGAGAACCTATAAAGCACAAAGGCTAACACCAAATATTTGGGTTAAGAGAAAAATTATGCTATAAAATATGATCTACATTCAATTTAAGAAAAGTAGATGAAAGAATAGAAAAGAGAAAAATTTTAAAGTTATTAATCCTCCATAGGCAAAAGGGAGTTGGGTAAGTGCACAAATTTGGGGGATAAAAGGGGGCTACATATGGACATGATTTTCCTAAAGTTTCAAAAAATTATTCTTGTATAGATAATTTGAAATAGCTACACTTAAAATTTGAAGATTCTATAAGAACATGAATTTGATCAATTCAAGTCTAGTTTACAAAAAACTAATTTATTTTAAAAAATTATTAAGTATAACTAGGTAAAACATCTAAAATTTAAATAGGAACTCCTATTTTTTTCAAGAAAATAGAGTGGATAGACAACCATGTGGCCCACTATTTTTTAAGCATCATTTAATATTGTTTCAAACCCTTGGGTGAATTTTTATATAATATATTATAATTTGTGACATATTTTTTTATATTTTATCAATCAATATTTTTTTATTATTAATTTTGTAAATAAATCTTGAAAACTGACAAAAAAATGGATAGCTGGCCATGTGGTCCCCTAACTACCTCAAAAAAAATGAAAATGGATTTTTTTGAATTTGTATAAAATTAGGCCTAGTTTTTTTACCATATAATTTGTTTTGCACTTGGATTAATGAAAAAAAATACATTAACATGCATAAGCATATATATTTGTAGCACGCGGTGGCCTGAAAAAGTTATATTAGAAATCGACATAGTTTGTAACCTTGAAATAGTCCAAAAATTATAAAAATCATATATTTTAAAATAGGAGAGCGTTCTCATCATCATGGTAATAATTTTTTGAATTTTTATTTTGAAATTCCTAGTGTATTTGGTGATGGAAGTTAAAATTTGTTATTTTCTATCAAAGCTCTTAGACTTGGCTGTAGACTGACAGGTCCAAGCCTTTGGCTCTAGAATCTATGCTATTTCTAAGCCAAAACAATGGGATTTTGAATTAAAACTTATAATGCATATGTATTATCCTATAATGTGTGTGTCCAATAACGTGTATGCATTATACCATAATGTGTACACATTACAGAATAACACATATACATTACATCATAATGCATACACATTTATATGGAATGCATACACAATATAATATAAGATAGTTTGTCATGGTAGCATAGAGGCCTAGTTACAATAACACATACATGTTATACCATAACTCATACACTTTATGCATAGTATGGACAAAAACCTACTTTTTAATAGATAATTTTTACCCAATTCAAGAAATCTGTCTCCATAGACATTATCTATGCACTTTTGCAGTACTTACACATAATATGATTTTACATATAATATTCATAATTTGTAATATTTTTCATATGATATGACCAATTATATTATTGCCACTATTGCATGAATTTTAATCATCTAAAATTATCAAATCACCTAAAATTATCAAATGTGGATCAATGGTCAAATATTACACTTCATTGTTGATAATTGACTTTAGAGGCCTAAATGACATGGCATGTCTCTTTTTATATATATTAGGATTATTTTAGGCATTTAATATGACCTCAAAAAAGGTATGAATCACCTTGGAGTACTCCCAAAGACTCAAGTTCTCCAACCATGCAAAAACCTATTGACAACTTTCACTTTTTCACCTTTTATATAGGTACATATACATCATCTAAATTATGATTATATTTGATAATTAATCACACTTAATTACTTTTTATCATTGTGTTATCATCATTTGTGATCATTTTTATTCTCTCTCCTATTCAACATTTTAAATCAGGAAGTTATTCATTTTACTACTTAAAATGGATATGAATATTTATATTAAGTATATATTTGAAGGATCAAATGATATTGGTAAGAATAAGAAAGATAATGAGGAGGGAAAGATGGATATAGATATGGAGTGGGTCATTAGTGTAATGGGAAATGTGAAACTATGGACTATGTGCTAACAAGGTACAAGTCCAAATATGGTGTTCAGGTTCAATCTCAAGTTCAGGCTCAAGCTCAAAGTATATTAGTTTATTCTAGAAGGCAAAGCATCAACCACAAATTGAGTTTAATAGAGAGATTATTTCTTGGTGGAGGATTAGGATCGACCAATATTGACACAACTAGAATGCTAGAGGAGGCCATCAAGTATATCAAGTATATGTAAGTGTAAATTGAGGTTCTATAATATCCCTCTCCCTATAATTATAACTACAAATATCACTATCACTATTACTATATATTTTACCTTATGTTCATGTCCCATATAATCAAAATAAAATTTTACAATGAAAAACACATCCTATGTATCTATAATCACCTTCATGTCACTCGCTACTATATTTTCAAAAAAAAAAAATAAGAGGGTTAGGTGGAGGGTTAGCCAGAGGATTAGGAGGGTCAAGCAACGATATGGATTTGGAGATGGACATGGATATGGAGTGGATAATTATTGGGAGTGGGTAATGTGAAACTCTATATTGTGTGGTAACAAGGTACATGTACATTGTCTAAATTATAATTATATTTGATAATTAACCACACTTTAAAGTACCTTTGCTCATTTTGTTATCATCATTTGTGATCATTATCATTCTCTCTCCTCTAAAACCATTTTAAATGAGGAATTTTTTCATTTTACTACTTAGAATGGATATGGATGTTTATATTAAATCTATATTTGAAGTATCAAATGGTATTGGTACAAATAATAATGATAATGAGGAGGGCCAAATGGAGATGGATATAAAGATGGAGATGGAGTGGGCCATGAGTGGGAGTGAGAAATGTGAAACTCTAGACTATGTGGTAATAAAGTACAAGTCTAAATGTGGGATTAAATTTTAGGCTTAGGTTCAGGCTTAGGCTCAAGCTCAGGCTCAGGCTCAAAGTATTGCAACTCATGCTAGAAGGCAAAGAATCAACCATAAATTTAGGTTAATGGAAAGCTAAATTATGGATGGAGGATCATGATTAATATTGACCAAGCTTGACATAACCATAATTTTGGAGGAGGCCATCAAGTATGTCAAGTATATGTAGGTGTAACTTGAGGTTCTAGAATATCCCTCTCCTTACAATTGTAATTATAACTATCACTACCACTATCATTATCACTGCATGGTTTCCCTTCTACTCATGTTCCATACAATCTTAATAAAATTGTACACTTATAAATTCATCCTATATATCTATAATTACCTTCAAATTACTCATTAATCTCTTTTCAAAAAATAAAAAATTAAGAGGGTTATCTAGAGGATTAGCAGGGTCAAGTTGTAATATGGAGATGGAATCAACCATTAGTGGGAGTGGGCAATGTGAAGCTTTGGATTATTTAGTAACTGGGTACATGTACAACATCCAAATTATAATTATATTTGATAATTAAGCACATTTATAAGTACCTCTGCTTATTGTGTTATCATCATTTATAATCATTATCATTCTCTCTCCTCTACAACCATTTTAAATGAGGAATTTATTCATTTTAATCCTTAAAATGGATGTGGATGTTTATATCAAGTCTATATTTAAAAGATTAGATGGTAATGGTAAGAATAATAATGATAATGAGGAGGGAGAGATGGAGAAGGAGATGGAGTGGGCCATTGGTGGGAGTGGGTAATGTGAAAATATAGACTATATGGTAACAAGGTACATGTGCACCATCCAAATTATAATTATATTTGATAATTAATCATAATTTTAAGTACCTCTTCTCATTGTGTTATCAAAATTTGCTATCATTATCATTGTCTCTCCTCTATAACCATTTTAAATGAGGAAGTTATTTATTTCACTACTTAAAATGGATAATGATATTTATATGAAGTCTATATTTGAAGGATCAGATGGTATTGGTAAGAGTTATAATTATAATGAGGAGGGTGAGATAGAGATTGATATGAAGATGGAGTGGTCGATTAGTGGGAGTGGGCAATGTGAAACTCTAGATTGTGTGGTAATAGGGTACATGCACAATGTCCAAATTATAATTATATTTGAAAATTAAGCATGATTTTAAGTACCTCTACTCATTATATTATCATCATTTTTTATCATTATCAGTCTCTCCTATATAACTATTTTAAATGAATAATTTCATTTTACTACTTAAAATGGATATGTATGTTTATATTTTAAGGATCAAATGGTATTGGTAAGAATAATAATGATAGTGAGGAGGGAAGGATGGATATGGAGATGGAGATAGATATGGAGTGGGGTATTAATGGGAGTGGACAATGTGAAAATCTAGACTATGTGGTGATAGGGTACAAGTCCAAATGTAGCATTCAAGTTTAGGCTTAGGCTCAAGCTCAAGCTTCGACTTAGAGTATTGAAACTAATGTTAGAAGGAAAAAAATTAACCACAAATTGAGGTTGTTGGAGAGATTAATTATGGGTAGATTATTAAGATCAATATCAAGACTAGGATTGACTAAGATTGACACAACCAAAATTCTAGAGGATGCCATCAAGTACATCAAGTATATGTAGGCACAACTTGATGTTATAGAATATCCCTCTCCTAAAAATGTAACTGTAACTATTGCTATCACTATTATTATCACTACATGATTTTCCTTCTCATATCCCCTTCAATCTAAAAAAAATTATACATTGAATAATGCATTTTATTTATCTATAATCACCTTCATATCTCTCACTAATCTATTTTAAAAAAATAAAAAAATTAGGAGGGTTAGGTGGAGGGTTAGCTAGAGGATTAGGATGGTTAGGTGTAAGGTTATCCATAGGAATAACAGGGTCAGTTGGAGGGTTAGGAAAAATATTATGGTATCTTAAAGTGGATTAGTCTATTTAAATTAAACAATTTATAAATTAAACCATGTAAAAACCAAAAATTGGTAAAACACAAGCTTAATATGTGTAGTTTTGAATCACTTACCTCATCTACATGGAGGCATTGTGAAGTTCAAGACTTGTTGAGATTTTCAGTGGACTTATGGAAAGTTTTGAGGTCTTTGGAGGAGAAATTTGATAATGGAATAACACTTGGGAGTTGGAAAAATGTTAAGAGGTAGTGTTAATTTGCAGGTTTAAAAAAATTAAACAGGAAATGTGTACACATTATAATAATGCCTATGCATTACCATAATATGTATGTGTTATGAAAACAAGTATGCATTATGGATCAATAATTTTTGAGCCATAATTTTAATAAAATGTATGCATTATTCACATAACACATATGCATTAAAGGGTATGTCCATAGAATTGTCCCCCAAATCCATGCACATAATTTGTTAGTCAAAGCATAAAAAGAAACATGTACCTAAATCTAATAAAATTTTATGTAAAAAAATTTGTGTTTACAAAAAATAAAAATATTTATTCTTGAAAAAATTACAATATAATAAGTAAAAGAGACAAATGAAAAATTAGACACTTAAAAGAGCTAAATCGAAATGTGAAGAAAGTAGTATTAGCAATGTTTGATTTTAGTTTACCATTTCTAATGTCCTTTTATTTTCAAAAACAATGATCTTCATCATGATTAAGTTTATTAAAATACTTAAAAAATATATTTTTTTGGTTTTGGTTTTACTTGTGGTTTTTTTTCCATTTTAATTTTGATACTTAGAATTGTCTTTGCCATTATTGTGTTGGTGTTTAGATACAAAAGCATATTTAGTGGTTTTTAGACTACCAAATCAAATTAACTTCTATTATTATTGACATAACAAAGTAAAAAATAAATCAAATATCAACTGAGTAACTAATGTAGGAATAACAAGTTGTGAATGAACATTTGTAATGAAAAGATGAAAAGGTCAAGGTAAGCATCTTTTTATAATAGTATGAACTAAATGAAAATATAAAATTTTAACACCTAAATTATATAATTGAAAATTCAGAAGAATGAACATTTTTCATAAAATCATCCATTGTTTTAAAATCTTTATAATGTAGATTTTAAAGTTGATATTGAATTTAGATTTTATGATATTCATTCACCACATCATTAACATATGTAAGTTTTGATCAAGAGATGAATGCAAGAGAACAAAAATAAATGTGCACATGTAATTTAGAGGTCATATCCATGCCTATGAAACCTAAGGCCACTTTGTTTTTTTCTTGCCATTTTTATTGATCATCAACAACAACTTTTTCACCAGGTTTTGTGTCCTTACCATCTACGATGTGCACTAAATATTTGAAGATTGAGGTAAACTAAAATTTATGAATTAATTAAGTAATTATGCCCTAAGATCTCACCCAATCCCATAAATAAATAAAAAAACAAAAAATCACCAAGAGACTTTAATGTGTGAATGAGAGAGAGAGAGGAAGACCAAAAACATGATAGAACATGGTTTGATAAAGGTCATTAAAAATGTGTGATGAAATCATACATAAAAATGAAAAAAAAAATGATTATTTTAAAATTTTAGATTGGAAAAAGTGCAAAATAGATTGAAAAACATTGATGATTTTATTAAGTTCATAAAATGTTATTTTGAAAACATATTTAATGCATGCACAAATTTTTGTGATATGATTTAAGATAAAGTGTATTTATTTATTAATAAAAAATATTTTAAAAAATAAAACATGCTTTTTGTGTAAATAAGAGCTTATAAATTAAAAAAAAACATCCTTGAATGGTGGTTAAATAGGATAGATAGATATCAGTTAACTTGTAAATATAATTCCACACCAAAAAATACTTATGTTTCTAAAATCAAAAGCATGTGATAACCACATAATTGTTAGAGATTATAGTATGCTAAACTATTATAAACTATGAATGCATGAATAAAGTGCTACATTATATAATTTTATACTAAAATATATATACTAAAAAGTCATCGCCAAAGGTAGCTAAAAATTAAAAAGAGAGACCAATTAGTGTAATAAAAAAATAACGTGCTTTAGTGTTTAGAAATATTTTTGGTAAAAGTAATTAAGATAAAACTACTAGGTTGGATAATAAGACAATAAATTATAATTAATAACAACCAAATAATATTTATAAATAACTTGTTGACACAAAATTAAAAAAATAGAGTGAATGCCAAAGATTAAAAGGTTCATCTAGAAGAGTGAAACATGCAACTAGTATAGAGGAAGATGATTCCAAAGGAGAAGAAGGGTGATATAAAATATTCCAAGGGAGAGATAAGTCATAATGAAATAATGATAGAAAAAAATAAGTTTATGAATACTTTAAAATAGGAATGCCCTAGTTGGACTAAAATAAGTATCGTAAAATGAAATAAACAATGCTAGAAATAAATGATTAAAAAATGTTGTGCATGACCAAAATAACACATAAATGTTTTGGTGCAACACCAGAGGAAAAAATAAAAATTAAATAGTTATAAAACAAAGACCACAAGATAAACAAAGTAAGACACTTTATAAATAAAAGTCATACCAAGAAGGAAAAAAAAAAAAAAAAACCCAACTACAATATAGCTTGATTTTGTTTGTTTGATTGAATGTGGTTTTTGAAAACATAGATAATCAGAGAAATAAAAAACCTAATCACATAAAGAGTGAAGGCTGAATCACTAAAAAAATTTATTGTAACATTACACAAAAATTAATTGCTTTATATACCTTTCATGTAAATTGATTACAAAGTTATATGAATAGTAAATATAAATGTTAGTGAAGTAACAAAAATGGGGTAAACATTGTGTATGTTAAGGAGTAAAATATCTGAAAAGAGAAAAGTCAACCACTTAGGCCTCCTTGGTAGTAACCTAGAAAAAATGTTATATGACAAATATTCACAAATATGGAAAAATATTATGCTAATAATGGAGATGGATTCAAAAAATTGTTGCAAGGGTAAAAAATTATTATGAAAATAAATCTAATGTTTCATCCAAAATGCGTGCACAACTCACATTTAAACACTAAAAGGACACACTAATATATTACCATGAAGAATATATGCCAAGATCATGATTAAATAAATTTAAAAATTCAAAAATGAAAGTATATAATAAGAAATATTACCTCACAAGTGAACCAAGTCACAAAATGTAAGACAAATGTGTTGAAGTGGGAAACCATCAAACATATAAAAACCATGTTTTATCAATAAGTCTTGCAAACAACTATTCTCACAATACAAGTTTAGAATAAAGAAGAATAGTGGATAGGGAATATATTCAAATGTATAGTATATGAGGATAGGGATATTTAAATAAATATAGAGTGATAAAAATGAATTTAAAAATAGTCCCATCATTAACATCTTTTTAGTGTGTGCCATATGTTCTCATTCCCCAAAAGGTGAGGGAAAGTGTGTGACAAGTATTGAGGGAGTTACTTGTGAAAGTAACTCAAAGATTAACTAAAATAGATGAAATATATGTCACACCTCATTAAATATATATTTATATTATTTAAACATTGAAATAAATAAAAACCTACACACACCTAAAGACTTAGGAATAATAAAAGTGAACCCAATTAAGATTAATATCCAATAGTAATTTTCGTGACATAAATTTATGAATAAAATAAAATTCTTAAACATAATATATTCATTATGAGGTGGAATAAAACTATGCTTGAATATGTCTTTCAAATCCTTATATACCATAGGATTTATCATTTTGGATAACATGGTATCATACCTTAAGACATATTCTACAATAAGTTTTTTTTAAATTCTTGCTCGAGTTGAACAATCTAAGCATATGAAATATTTTCATTGATGTTAATTTATAAATGTGTAAGGAAAAATATGCCAACTTATTAAATGCATGAAATAACTAATTTGGTAAATAATAAATTCATTTGAGTGTGTATTATTTGAAACATTTGGTAAATAACTTGGTCAAAAACCTATGTTTGACCCATAGTCCAAACATGCTACGTGAAATACTCTAAAATTTTGTTAAGGTCACCTTTTTCATCATATAATGTAATCGTAGGTGCCATAAAACCAATTTGTAATGTATATAAAAAAATATGTTGAACTAAAGAAGTATGCAATAAAGTCTATGAATCAAGGCCATAATTATGCTTTGAACCACTTTGTTATATTTATAACATCATAGTTGGTAGACCTTGAATAGTCTATATAAATAATTATAAATTAAGAATAGAGTGTGTGTTAACCAAGTGTGATTCATCAAATTATTGAGTGGGAATTGGCATATTAATCTATGGAAACCCTTGGGTTTCCCCCATAGTAAATGGTGGTGCAAAAGTTGTATCGAATGATGTGGGGAAAGGAAAGGAACCCATAATAGTTGAAGTTTTAGAAGATTGGCCTTCAGATGATTTTTTAATTTCCTCTCTAAATTTTTTTATAAACACAAATTGCATATATTTATTCTTTAAGAGTTATCCTTTTAATTATACTTTATTCATGTCATCAAATCTATTAATTAGTTATGGCAATTTTTTATTAACTAGAATATAAAAATGTTGAACTTGAGTACAATCTATTGTAGGACTTTGTCTAAGATAGGTACAAAAAACTTTCTTAGATTGAAAAAATATGAAAAATAAAGTTGGAAGATTGAAAATAATAAATAATTTACCAATTATAAAACCCTAAAACAATAATTAGAATAACAAAAAGAAGGAACAAAATCCTAAGAACATGAATGCTAAGGGTTTTGTAATATTCAATCAATATATAAGTTCACCAATATGTTATATTAAATTTGGAGATTAAGTGAGTTTTAATCCTAATTAGAAAATATTTTGAGTAAAATCAGAGTGTATGAGATCTAAAATAAATTAAACAAACTGATTTGGAACTTGCTAAATATAGAAATTTATTAAAAGGGGAAAGTGCCAAAGAAGAACAACTTAGCTAGAAATCATGGGTGTAAGACTATTAGTGAAACTATGAAACTGATTGTATGACTATGATACAAAATAATAATATATATTCACTTGAATTGGGGACAAGGCCACACTATTTGGACATGGGAAACCTACATTGGTGTCCTTAAGGCATGTTGATATCTAGTCAGGTTTTATCTTCTTATAAAAATTTGGACCCATTGGGCCCATTTTTGGCTAAGTGTGGACCTATGCCAACTCAATAAACACATTAACATGAGGAAATCATGTCAAATGATTGATATTTTGGTATCTTTTATGCCAGTTGGAAGAATTGATGATCATCTTGTGTCAGCTAGTAGGTGGTTATCTAGCACATAGATTTCTAGGGAATCTCCTTGAGTAGTTGCATGTAGTAGATGGAGTGAAAAGGATGTAAGGAAGTGGATCTAGTGGAATTATCACCCATAACTCTAGCTCAGCATTTGATGTGTACTCTCTAACTTGGTATGAAGATACTCCCTTGTACTATAAATTTGAGCTTAGACCAATGAGCAAAGAGATGTGAATTAAGTAGAAAAGCTCTATAGAATTGAACCTAAATATTATGTATAAATTCCATTAGTATAAGTTTAGTATGAATGCCTTTGAGGATCCACATTGTATTTCCCAAGTTCACCTATGAGCTACTGGGAGATGAGTAATTTAGATAAGCTTTTATTCTATTTTTGCAACATGAACTATACTCTATATTTAAACCTTGTTTAACAAAGAATGGATTTACATCCAATGGAGTTTGATTTGGTTATGTTTCTGTTTAAATTTATATAGATTTGATTTCTAAATGCATGAGGAATATGATGACTAAAGTGTTATGAAATCAATTTGAATGTTAGGAATATTATTTATAGGATTTTAGTTCATGATGTTCATGGCATCTCTATGATTAATAATGACATTAGTATAATAGGTTAAAATACTCAGTGTAAGAGAGACTTCGTGCCAAGAAATGACACCTGTGATTAAGGAAATATCTTGATCATAAACCCCTTGATATAAGCATGATAAGATAAAGTATTGTACCTATGAAGTTAAATAACTATCTCAAGATAGGCAAGCACCCACATGACCAGAAGTAGCTACCTTAATAGGTCTTGTGCCAATAGATCCATAAACTCCACCTAGAACAACTTTCACTAATGAAATTGCCAATGCCTTTGTTGAAAATAACCAAATCCCTTAAAGAATGAGTTGTGCCATGGCACAACTAGCCCACTGGGAGCCTCATTTCTTCTTCTATTGTGCTTTAAGTGAGTGCATAAGGTTTGCACCTTATGTGAATTGATGTTGACATAGTAGATTGATAAATGTTGAATGCTTCAAAATTATTTTGTGTTTGCACCTAATTGTAACAAGTTGAGAAATGACTTGGACAACTAGATAAGCTTTTGACAAAGTGAACATATTGAATAATTAGATTTTATACAACATTTTGGTTCTGTTGTTAGGACTCATGTTGAATTTTGTTACTGTAACAGTGTAAAATAACAATGCTATGAATCTCCCTTGAGAACATCAAAAAATGGCTAAAACAAGTGGAAGATAACTTTGCACTAAAGCATCTAATGTGTAGAGTACAAAAATTGAGGAAGTGGGTCTAGTAGAACCTATATGATGCATTGTATGAGGTCTTTCTTAGTGAATTCTATGGGCATGTGTACTAATGGTTGGATGATTATGTGACCCATTAGAGATGAAGTTATGGATAACACCTTGAATGGAAAATGGAGTGCTTAGAAAATATTGAGAACCTTGATGTCACTTGGACTAGAGCTATAGATAAATGATGGTAAGGGGTGCTAAATAGCTACATGCTTGAGTTCATCATGTCGACATAATCCTACCCTGAAGAAGTAGAGTAACAATTCTTGTGCAAGCCCAAAGTCATGTTTGTGAAAGAGATTGATATAGATATCAATAAATTGATGGTGGATTATGTATTTGAAACCATAATAATGGAAGGCTAGAGTCCTTTTATGTATGAGCAGTGTAATAGGGAAAAATGGGATGTGTAGGTAAAGCATAATGGAAATGAATGAGTAGATGGAAACTCAAGAACTTAGGTGGTAGAATTATAAAAAGAAAAGGCATAAACTAATAGAAGATATAGAACTTAGAAGTGTTGAGAGAACCTGTAGTGAGCAAGAAGACCATAGGGAAGGATATATTGAATTACAATAGTACCAAGAAGAGAGAAACATTGAAGCCATAGATTGAGCTCATTAGTTGATGGGTGTAGAATGCTTTGGGTTCCTATAGAACTTGGCCATTGAAGATGCATTGAAATTTCCTATCCCCTTTAAACCTATGACATAAGCTCATGTATTAGATCCCCCTTAGGAAGAAATAAGAGTGATAACTTACCCTATTATCAATATTGACTTTGATAAATTTGCCAACTTAGACTATAACTTTGTGATTAAACAAGTGTTTCCTTATGAGGAACTAAGTGAATATACCTCTCAACCTTTAGTCTCTAGATCGATAACACAAAATATGAGTGCAAGTATTCTAGTTTAACAAATGTCAATTGGATAGACTAGGCAATAGACCACATGAAGTGGATTGGCTCCACAAGTGAGCAGTACCATGCCATCAACTTCGATGGTGCCAACATAAACAATGTGGTCAACACCCAAAATTGGGATCAAAAGTGATGAAGGACCACCACCAAGATAAGTACCAAAGGGAAAGCACCTTAGGAACTAAAAATCCCCCTATAATAGATATTTTATGAAATGGCCATGCACTTACTTGAATACCGTGATGTAAAATATGCTATAGAGCATGTGTTAAATTAGAGCTTCAATGGTGTGCTTGGGGTGTAAGTTGAAATGCAAGGCAATGTAATCATGATAACCCTAGTTGATCATACTCATAGCTGGTATAAGAAATTTGATCCTAACCAGGCTATGATTGATTATGACATTCTAAAGGAAGCATTCTTGAAGGAATTTGATATTCTTAAGTTTGAGCAATAAAACATCATGGCACTTAAATAAATTAACCAAGGATTATCAGAGATCATGTGCTTGTATGATTCAAGGTTCAAAATTATCCTTTCAAAGCTTCCTTATGATATCCATCCCTCCCAAATTGCACAATGGTTTGTTTAAGGACTATTGGTACCCTTGATAAGATCTTATTCTTGAAGACATTCATGAACCCTCAAAAAGTGCTTAAAGCCATCCTCTGAGTAGAAGTAGTCAAGACCACTAATGAGGGAATTATACCATTCATGGATGCACATATTACATTTATGGCTTTCCAAATACAAAATATTAGTATTAGTTAATTGCAAGACACTCAAAGCAAGTTATGGTGTATTAAATTTGAGATGAAAGTCCATAATCAAAATAACTTCCCTTAAAGGAATGTGTGTACATTGATTCTAAGTTGTGAAGTTTGTCATGAGGTGCATGATTATCATAACTACCCTTTGTTTTAATGTGCCTATTAGGTCAACACAACCATCTACTATAAGTTATGTAATGCCTACACACACGCCATAATTGATTATTTCATAATCGATGAGATATGCAAAAACATAGAGATGTGCACATGAAAAACAACTACAGTAGTTAGAGGGAATGTAACCCAAGGTAATGAGGGATATGGCCAATATAATATAGGTTATAGAATGAAAATAGGTGTTGAGGGTGAGCTAGAAGATGTGGTGGAGGAAGATTCTCACTGTGATCATGTTAAAAGTATGGCTCAACTAAGCAATATCAATGTGACTACCCCATGCACCCAACAATCAAGTATTGTCAAGAACCACATATGGTAAAGGAATGCCCCAACTTGTATATGAAATTAATTCAAGGCTGACCTAGTGTAGACAAAGGTGATGTAATGATCAAGTATGAGATAAAGGTAGAGAAGTGGGCTATGAAGGTGTAACTGACCGCATAGAGCCCATTAAAGTATAGGAAACTACTTATAGTGGGTTTACCACTCAGTCACCATTTACACCAACACCAGAGTTATGCCTAGAATATGGAAAACCAAGCCAAATTAAGTACATAACATAACCCAAGCCCAAACCTATTCCCTATCCTAACCCTATGCATTACAAGGATGTCTTGTAATAGGCCATGAGTGGCATTTAAAATTTACAAGGAGAACTCAAACTAGCAAGGAACCTAGAAGCACAAGTTACCACCTCTCATAAGAAACAAGATAGATATGAGGATAAAATATAAGAGCTAACAGAGGTCTTGTGCCCCTTGTAAATGGAAGGGATGCTACCCTATTGAAAAAATTACTCTTAGAGCATGTAGGGAAAAAGCTAAGTGAATTTGTCATACCCCACATGATTGAAGTTTTTGCACCCCATATGAAGAGGGTGTGAGAAGTAAGGCATACATAAAATGTGGAGTATGATCAAGAACTCCTTGTGAATGCCACCATCGATGGATAGTCATTTTGTGATGTCCTTATGGACACTAGTATCAAGGTCAATATTTTGATAAAGAACACATGGGAAAAGATGGGTAGGCTAGCGTTAAGGCTTCCCCCATGTGTTATTCAAGGCTAACAAGACAAGAGCACAATCCATCAAAATTATTAAAAGCACCATTTTAGATATTACGAGCATAGAGTTTAGAGCTAACTTTGAGGTCATCGAGTTGGTAGAACATGAAAATTACCCAACACTCTTAGGAAGGCCATGGTACTATGCAAATAATGTATACATGCATTTCAAGAGGCACTATATGACCTTTGAAATAACAAGAAGAGGGTAGTGATCTACTTCTCAAGTGAATAAGGACCCCCATTTTTAGAAAGTGCTGATCACAAAGATGAGATCAACCACATTTATAACATCATGGTACAAGGCATTGAGACTCTCAATCCTAGTGACCAAGGAGTGCTTTCTTGGGAAGATGGAATATCAGCTTTGGATACAACTGATGTTGCTTGTGATCGATGGGTCAAAGAGGCTTTTGAAACTACTAGTCAAATGTGCTACCTAGTGTGAGCTAAGGTTTTAAAGCTAGTTAGGATAGGCTGGGTCTAGATTGATTGCACTCCTAAGAAATGGGTCACCTATGCAAAGAAGGAAAAGAGGGTGTTTTACTTGAGTAAAGGAAATATTATAGTGCTCCAAAAATATGAGGGGAGAAAAATTATGGAAGATTATGTTCATGACATAGATTCATGAATCCCAAAGGAGGTAGATAAAATGGGTGCACTAGTGTATATGTTAAGGAGCATTGCCACTTATTGGTGGGTAGTGTAAAATCCTAGCTTACCACCTTGATAAGATGTAAAAGCAATAATATGCACTAGATTTGGGTTAAGTAATGAGGACTTGGAAATCTCTACATACTCCAATAATTTTGACCCTATAGCGCATATGTGCTTATGTGAAGAGACTTGGATTGTCTGCATGAGGATGCCCCAAGGAACCTATAGGTGCACACCTTTTATAGGACCTTAAAGATGTGGGCATGAGTATGGTACATTTTCAATGAGATGCATCATGAAACAATAGACTGGGATGTACTTAAGGAGAGGTTTGTACACACCTTATCATTTTATTCATAGAATATATAACTAATCGAGCCACTACAAGTCATTTATAGAGCAGTTTTCAAGGACATTGTAATCCTATAGGAGTGCCTAAGTGATATGTTTGGGGAGAAGAGGTTGACACTCCCAATTTTTTTTGAAGAGTGGGTGCTCAATAGTGGCTCCAGTAAAGAGGATGATGAAACTTAGAAAGAGTGTAACTATAAAACCTTGACAGGCAAGAAGAAGCTAGTGTGTCATGTAGAGGATAACACCCTAGATGAAGAAGATCCAACTCATCTTTGCATAAAAACAACTGAGGGGACAAGGAAAGTAAAATATTCCTATTAGGAGAGGAATGAAACCTACAATGTACCACTTAAGACTACCAAAGTAGATATCAACACAAAAGGGGATCCAAAAATTACCACTCTAGGTGTATATTGATCTGACATAGAGCTGGTACAAATTATAGACCTCCTAAAGGAATTCAAGAACTTATTCCCTCAAAATTATCAAGACATTAAGGGCACCCATCCATCCCTTGTAAAAATGAGTATAAAGTTGGTAAATGTGTGAGACCAATTAATAAATGCCCATACAAGGTGAATCCCAATCTCTACACTGAGGTAAAAATGGAGATCGATGGAATGCTAGCTACAAGGGTCATTTACCCTAGATAAGAATCTGAGTGGGTGAGGCTTATGGTTATTAGTATTAAGAAAGATGGGAATATTTGCATTTATATTTATTATAGACTATTTAATGATGCTTGCATCACTAACCCCTTCTTGACTCCATTCACTGATGAGATCTTGGATGGCATCATAGGCTTTGAAATATACACATTCACTAATGGGTTCTCTAAGTACTATCAAGTCTAGATTGAAGAGGAGGACAATCCCAAAACAACCTTCATGATGGAATGGGGTTTTATTGATTATAATGTGATGCCCTTTGGGCTCAAGAACATATCAATTGTGTTTTCTAGAGTGGTGATCATTGCATTCAAAGACTTCATCCACAAATTTCTCCAAGTGTATCTCAATGACTGGACTATGTATAGATGTGTCAGGTACCACTATGATAACCTTTGATTGATGTTTGAAAGGTACTGGAAGCTATATATATATTTTAACTTGAATAAGTGCATCTTCATGACACCCTTTTGAACCTTGCTTGGGCATATCTTCTATAAGGATGGTCTACTCATTAATCCCATGAAGATCATAATAATAATTCAAATCTAGACCTCTTCAATGTAGAGAGATGTTCATGTCTTTTTGGGCCATTACAAATATTACCAAAAATTTATAAGTAGCTATGTGAAGATTATGGTGTCGCTAGAGGATATTTTATGCAAGGATGGCCTATTCTATTAGGGCACAGTGTAAGAGGATACCTTTGAAACTCTAAATCTCAAGTTGGTTAGTATACCAATTCTATAATTTCTTGACTGGACAACCCTATTCCACATCCATGTCAATGATTTTGGCACTACAATTGGTACCATTATGACACAACCCAATGAAGGTAAGATGGATCATCCCATCTCCTTTGAAAAAATAAAATTAACACAAGTAGAGTAGAATTATACAACAACTAAGTACGAGGTGTTAGCTATGGTCTACACCCTAAACAATTTTAGGCAATACCTATTGGTGACCCCGTACATATTTTTCACCAATCAAGAGGTGCTCAAGTACCTCATGAATAAGCCTATTTTACATGGGCACATTTGTAGATAGATATTTCTATTTCAAGAATTCTAGTTTTTAGTTGTCATCAAACCTAGAAAATATAACTTGGGCCCAGATCATTTGTCTTGCATTGACTCTGGTAATGCAACAATGCCTATTGAGGATGATATGCCAAAAATGCAATCGTACAGGGTCTAACATGTCCTTGAGGACTTGGTAGAGATCACTACTTTTATAATGTTTGGGATTGTGCTCTAGATTATGATAAATAAAGAGAAGAAACAAATTGTAGTTCACACCACCCCACTTTAGCTCATTAGTAAGGAATTATATAAACTAAGCAGATATGAGGTGTTGTGCCAATGTGTCTTAGAGAATGAAAGGGATTTCATATTATGAGAGGTGCATGAAGGAATAGTAGGAGGACATTATGATAGAGATATAATGGAATGCAAGGTATTGTAGTCAGGCTTGTGGTGGCCAAGCCTATTTTAAAATGTAAAGGAATGCACCAAGGCATGTGACATATGCCAATGTATAGGGAAGCCTAATCACTAGGATCAGATGCCTCTTATCCCCATTCTTTCCTAGGTGACATTTAAAAAATGGGTCATTGATTTGGTTTGGTCAATCACCCTCATAACAAGACGAACTGACATAAGATACATTCTGGTTGCCATTAATTATTTCACTAAGTGGGTTAAGGCCATTCTAACCAAAAATTGTATAGCTTCCATAGCCATGAGGTTCATTTTGGAGAACATCATAAGTCACTATGGGTTCCCATTCAATCTGACTAGTGATAGGGGCACACACTTCATCAATGAGATGGCGTACATCCTTTTGACCAAATACATGGTGGTGCACCATAAGACAACACTATATCATCTACAAGTAAATGATATAACTAAGGTGGTTAAATAAAATATTAGGGATGTGCCTCATTAAGATATGTGATGTTGGTCACAAATATTAGGATGATTATCTATAGTGTTATGGGTATACTACACAATAGATAAGTGGCTAAATATGGTTACACCATTCTAACTGGTGTTTAGCACAGAGGCAATTCTACCAATGGAGTTCATGGTTACATCATTATGCATTTCACTAATTGGTCATTTATATGACCAATAATCTTTAAGTGCAAGGTTGGAAGACTTAGAGTGCTTAGAAAAAAAGTGCACCCAAGTAAGATGGAGTTAATAGATTGAGAAGGCATGCCAAAAGATTTGGCATGGCAGACATATTAAGTGCAAGGTACTGACTAAAGGAACATTGCTATTTCTTTATGAATCCAATTACCTCAAGCACTTAGGCAAGTTAAAAATAAGGTGGATGGGCCCATATGTCATCTACAACATATTGGTGATAGGTGCATGCAAGCTACACACCTTGTTTGGTGAAATTCTCCCTAGGTATTTCAATGGCAACCAGTTGAAGCCATATCAACAATAGGATGACACTTACACCAGGAAACACTGACTTCCTAGTCACAAGGCATTTGTGTTGCGTTGACTAGAATAAAAGTTTAGTACAAGCCACATAGTTTCTTATGTTATGTATTGATGTGTGTAGTGGTAGCATTGAGTGAATGAGAAGCACTTTAAGTCACTTTGGTATAATCTTCTAGCCCCTTTATAGATAATTCCAGTTGGGTGAGTCAAGCATGGATGGTGTCTAAGTTCATGAGGCTAGACATCTAAGTTATGGGAGCATGAAGCTTGTTAGACTTAGGAGATAGGTGCACATGATGAAGGGCATAACATTCAAAAAGCAAGGCACTTTTGGGCCCACATAAAAACTTTTTCGACACTTTGAAGCATAATACCAGTCAAGTGAGTCAATTGAGGTTATTTTATAAGCACCTCAGGCCAAACACCTAAATTTTTAGGCACATGAAACTCATAAAACTTGAACCATATGAGAACAAAGTGATGAATAAAGGCACATAAGGTAAAAGTATGGAAGAGGTTGAGTAAAGCCACACAACATGATCATGCATAAGATATTATAAGAGAGTGATGAAATAGAGGGCTAGTGCAAGGGATTTATATGGGGTAGGACAGGCCAAGGTAAGAAATGAAAAACATAGTGAAATTGACCAAGATAGGGAAGTGCACTTGAAATAGAACCATAATAAAAAGAGGAAATGGTAATGAGGAGGCTAAATCACATGTATGTGAGGTGCTACACCCAAGTTTCCATAAGAAAGGTGAAGGTCATGCTAAGAGAATAAAATATAGGATAAAAATCATCTATATAAGTTAGCATCCACCCAAAATGAGGTGGCAAGTGATTATTTTAATTACACATCACTTCACCAAAAATATTTTTATGAGAAATTAATGAGGTGATGATAGAGGCACAAAGATATGCATTGAATGCATTAATGGTAGTGTATTTTCATGGATTTCATATATTTTTAACATATTCTAAAAAATCTAGGTGTCACCACATCATTAATCACCTACATTAAAGACTCAAGATGAGATTAGGGTATAAAGCACCAAGATGTCGAATGATTTAGGTTACAAACCTTGAGATTAATTTGTACCCAATATACAAAGTGAACTATAATGAACCAAAACTAAAGTAAAGAAAACCCTATTATAGTGAGACTTTGAGCACCCCTTGATGCCAAAAGTGAATGATCGAGTAGAGAAATGAATTACATTTTCTGTGAGATTGGCATAGAGAAGTGAGAGGCATGAATTAGGGAAGAACCATGTAGTATAAAAGTTTGAGTGATGCTGAGGCCACCATCAATGACACATGAAAATTAGAAGCTAAAGATAGTCTCATACCTCATGACTATGAGAAGCACTGATGAAAATTATAGGCTTTGATAATGTAAATAAACCATGCTTCAACACAAATCGGTTTGGTATGGGTAAGTGGATGAGTTTGAGACCATAGTATGTGATAAGGGAAACCAAGATGGTGTAATTAGAAATAGCCACTACAAGAATAACAACACCACTAGTAGGATTAGTAAACATCACCAAAGTTGATCCTAAGGATCTTGAGAAGATGTCATACCATGACATGCAATTTCTTTATTAAGTCTTGATGGGAGAAAATTGGGCATCATTTGTGCACAACTAACACCTAAAATATTATAACCACCAAACCTTGAGAAATGCATAATTTCTAGTATAAGAATGGTTGGTGGGCCTAGGGGCAAAAATTAAATCAGGCATAACACTATTTTATGTCTCAATCTGGGGCAAGTTGATGACCACTAGTGCAACTCAGATCTACAAGTTATCATGTTTTAGGAAGCCAAAAGAACTCATGCATTTCATCCTCTCAGACATCTATGGGTACTAATTCTACTTTTCAAGGAGGTACCTAAGGTTGTCTACAAACCTTATTGGCCAAATCACTAGATTCCTAGACTTTGGTCTAGACATCACCAGATGATGTCAAGGTTGAAAAGGTCACAAAACTCCTTGGATACTATAACAAAGGGTTTGAATTTATAATCAAGGACATCTAGGACCTAGGAATGAGGGAAACTTCATGCCTTGTGAACTCAAAACTCTATCATGATAGTTGATGGTTAGATATTTCTAAGGCTTACCTGTGCATCACCTACCACATGGCATAGGGGCTGAAATTTAAGATTACAAAATTCATTTTAGATGAAATGATCAAGAATGTGCTCAAATGTCATATGATGTGAGAAACCTTCTAATGGGGATCCATGTTAATTTTAATTGTGATGGAGGAGATTGGCATACTTGATGGTGATGAGGACAAACTATGGGTCTTTTTGGCATGTAAAGACTCCCTAGCACTAAAATACTAGAATTATAATTTCCCTTCTTCCTTCACCCCTAAGTACAAGGCTTGAGTAATGGGGTGGTATGGGTAGTATATAGAAACATTTAGAGAGGAATGACACATCCTTGAGGAGCTCCCTTAGAGCCTGATTGGAATGATGAATTTTGTCATTATGAAAGACTTATATGTAGTACAATTAGCACTTATAGATGGTAACCATTCTAGCTAGCTTAAACTTCCACATTTTTAGCTAATTAGTTTAGAGAGGTGTTGAGGAGAATCCCTAACATGTAGTAGGTGGGCATCTTGGTGAAGGCCATGGATATAGAAAGATGTAGGTTGAGGTACCAATATTGTGCCCAAGAATTAAAATGACTAAAAATGAGGAGGATGACTTGGATTGCATCAAATTATATACCCTAAAAAAATAAGTCATACTTAAGTACATCCACATGCTCTTATATGAGATACATCCAAGGAAGAAGGGTGTGCATGCTGATAAAGATGATGACCTCCCCATTTAAATTAGAGAAGAAGGAAAGGTGGTGTAGATCATGGTGAAGAAGTCTCCCCAAAATAAAAAGGGGGAGACACTTGAGGAGATACAAGAGTGCATCAGATTGAAGATCACCTCCAAAGATGAAGCTACTCCATCTATACCAAAGAAGAAGCACGTGACCTTCATGCCAAGAATTTCCTCCCCCAAGAAAAGGGAAAAGAAAAGAAAGTCCAAGGGGATAGTTGTAATTCCCACCATAAATTTAGTAGAAATGGAGGACCAATAGGTGTGTGAGGAGGTAGAAGCACATAGGGTACAAGAAGAGATGGAGGAGATGAAAGAGGAAGGAGGAGGGATGGGAGTATATATCATCTAGGAAGAAGTAGTAGAAGGAAATCCCAACACTATGGAAGTATAAGAGGCTATCCAAGGTGGAACTATCTTCACACTTGGAAAAGCTAAGAAGCTCATACTTGCATCATCTAAGGAAACAATTACACATCATCCACAAACTGAGGAGGAAAAGAAAAGTGTGTGGATAAAAATGGGCCATAGCAAAGAAGAAATAGAAATGGCATTAGTGCTTTAGAAAATGAGGGTTTCCATGAGGGCAAAGGGCATGGCTCTTAAGGAAATTATAAAGGTAGAGGTGAAGGAGATAAAGGCAAAATAAGTGAAGGCCTTAGTTCAGGCCAAGAATAAGAAAGAAAAGAAAAAAAGGCCTAGGATGAAAGGGGAAAGAAATAAAAAGAAGGAAATAAGGTTTATACAAGCACAAAATGTATGAAATAAATGTAAATAGAGGTGATTAGCACCCCCACTAGAACAATAGAAGAAATTGCACCACAGGAACACCTATGTAGTGAAGGGGCACCTAGAGATAAGGAAGGTGATTTTGGTGCCTTGGAAGAGCAAATATAGAGTGTGGAAGAGACCCAAAAAAACAAGAAAAGGGCAAGGTTGGCATTGAAGATGAAGAAGAAATAGACCAAGGGGACAAATCCAAGGATGAACCCATATTGGAATGAGAAGAAGTAACCTCAAAGGGAATCACTAAAGAGAACACTAGATCTGATAAAGAGGAGTAGGAACATATGGAACTAACCATCAAATAAGAAGAAATTTAGCCAAGCCTATAGGAAAAGGCACAAAATGGGAAGATGGATGAGGACTGTCATATCCTTGATTACATGCCCCTAGAGCTACCATGACAAGGATGTGTCATCAACTTTCATTCACATTTGATAGATATATGGATGAACCTCATTTTAGGGTTTTATAGAAAGAAATCCTTAGCATAGAATAACTAGAGGAAGGGCATGATTCCATTCTTATCAAACTCCACACAATGAATCTAGTAAGGTCAGCCAACACCCTCATTTGAATGGCCTCTAAGGTAGTACAAAAAAATATCATTTATGATTTTAGAGCCTCAAGTTGGAAGAATATCATGCTAGAGGTGGGAGATCAAGGCTATGAAATTCAAATTATAATAATTGGCTAAGTTCATAGAGGAGGTTAATCCATCCCTCTTGGATGGTGTTGATACTTCAATTTTTTTAGAGGTTGACAAGGTGTGTACACTAGTGGAGAATATGCTCCCAAGGTTGAAAGTGGAGCTAATGCCAAAAAAAGAGGAGGAACCTTATACCACCATAAAATAAAAGCTTGCCATAAATATTGAAGAGGTGGAAGACCTCTTCATAAAGTTAGAAGAGGGAGCAGAAGTAGTCGATGCCATATTTTATAACTTTTCCACCCAGGCATCAATCATCAATGTGTACCTTAAAAAGGAAAAAAGGGAGAAGGATGCACTAATGGAACATGCATATACTGTTAGTAGGGCCAAGCACGCATAGATCATGGCATAGGTCAATACTTTGAGCACCCAAATAAATACACAAGAGCAAGACCTAGAGGAACTCTTCCATGCTTTGTAAATGAAGGTTTGTGAATAAGGAACAATCTTTGACAGAGGCGTGACAAAGGAAAAGTAAAGGCTAGAGGCCTTTAGGAAAGAGTCAGATAAAAATAATGTGTTCACCCTTAATGCTACCTCCATATAGATAGATGGTGTTGTAAAAGAAATCAAGCACACAATCTTGGGGTAGAAGGACTTCAGAGCAGAACTAAAGGAGAGCACACCTGAGTTTTGCACACCAAAAGCACTTGAAGACTAGTTCAAAAGTGGACTAGCAATTTTGTATGAGGTAAATGTTGGGCCCATTTTTGGCTAAGTGTAGACCCATTTTAATTCAGTAAACACCTTGATGTGAGGAAATCATGTCAAATGATTATTATTTTGGTATCTTTTACACCAACTAGAGGAATCGCTGATCATCTTGCATCAATTAGTAGGTGGTTATCTGGTGCCTAGATTTATAGTGAATCTCCTTGAGAATGATGCACATGGTGAATGGAGCATAAAATATGTAAGGTAGTGGATTTGGAAGAATGATCACCCATGGATCTAGCTCAACACCTAGCATGCACTCTCCAAACTGACATGAATATACTCCCCTATGCTACAAAGCTGAGCTTAGACCAGTAAGCAGAGAGATGCGTATTGAGTAGTGAAGGTTTGTAGAATTAAACCTTAATATTATGTATGAATTCCATTAGTATGATTCTTTAGTAGAGATGCCTTTGAGGATCCACATTATATTTCCCAAGCTCACCTATGAGCCACTAGGCCATGAGTAGTTTAGATAAGCTTTTACTGAATTTTTACAACATGAATTGCACTTTGTATTTAAACCTTATTTAATGAAGAATGACATTGCATCCAATGGAGTTTAATTTGGTTATGTTTCTATTTAAATGTTTATAGATTTGATTTATAAATACATGAGGAATGCAATGACTAAAGTGTTATGAACTCAATTTGAATGTTAGGAATATTATTTGTAAGATTTTGGTTCATGACATTCATGGGGTCTCTATGATTAATAATGACGTCAACATAATAGGTGAAAATACTCTTAAGTATAAGAGAGACTCTATGCTAAGAAATGATATTTGTGCTTAAGGCACTATCTTGATAATGAACCCCTTGTTATAAGGATGATAATATAAAGGCTTGTTTCCATGAATCTATAGAACTAGATCAAGATAGGCTATTTCTCACATGACCAGAAGTAGCTACCTCAATAGGCCTTACACCTATAAACCCATAGATTCCACCTAGAATGGCTTGCACTAATGAAATTTCCAATGTATTTGTTTTTAATTACTAAATCCATTTAATAATGAGTTGAGACATGGCATGAATATCATAATGTAGGCTTTGGTTCTTCCTTTGTTGTGCTTCAAGTGAGCACATAAGGCTTGCACCTTATGTGAATTGATGCCAGTGTAGTAGATTGATAAATGTTGAGCACTTAATAATTATTATATGTTTACACCCAATTGTAACAAGTTGAAAACTGACTTGGACAATAAAATAAGAGCCTAACAAAGTGAATGGATTGAATAATTGACTTTTATACAATAGGCCTTGTGTGCCTTCTCTAATGGGTTTTGTGTGTGTGATCAGATCTATGTGATTCAATATATAAAATGTTTTTTGCCTTCTTCTTCAATTGGAACCCTAGCTTAATAGGTCATGAGGAAACTTAAAATAAATGAGAAAAAGGATTTAGTGGTTTAAGTTGTGATTGACCTCAACACCCCCTGTGTTGAGTACTTCCTACATACCAATATATCAAAGAAAGATCAAAATCCATATAGTTATCTCATGATACGATGGTTTGTGTGAAACATTAGTGTAATATTGTTAGTAGAAGTTCCTAGTTTAACATAACATGCTAAGGATGAGGATAGCTAAGTTTTATTGGTCTACATAAGATAGTGTAGTGAATTCATATTTACCAAAATCATGACAAAAATAAGTGATTGTGCAATTTCAAGGAACTACAATTAACTAGAGTATTATTTAGATATATAGAGCATTTAAAATACTTTAATATAGATTAAACCAAATCATTAAACATGATAACATAAATAATGAATAACATAAGAAATACAATAGGTAACCATGAACCAAAAAGTCAATATTGATCTCAATAAAAGGTCATCAACTTCTTCATATAAGCATTCATATTTATAGTCATTACAGTTCTCAACTATTCATATTATTCTTCATATGTTGGTGCCAAAAGGAGGAGATTGTTCACTTTCTATCCTTTCACAAGTCTATAGGATAAGAAAAAATACATTAGCTGACAGCTTCTTATATGACGCATGAATATTAAAAGAATATCCTATATAACTTATATATCCAATTTTCTTCTTCTAATACTTTCCTAGACTTAAAGTTTTGTATCATCTCGAGACAACATTTCAAGTTCATTTGACTATGCATTAAGGGAAAAAGTTAAAATGTGGGTAGACTAGCAAGAGTTATAGTAATCACTCAAGGTGTCATTTTTGGTTTTCATCTCTTTCACACTATTTAACCACCCTTTTAGGTTTTCAACTAAGCAACATACCAACCTACTACCCCTTTGGGTTTTCAATAGGTAGGAATAACTAGATGGCCACCCTTTACAATTTTTAAACCATCTTGGCCCCAATTGTCTCACTAGTCATCCCCAATACAAATAATTGTTTCAAATTATACAATTTTTTTCAAAAACTTGCACATTACGTAGTACTCAACTAGAAGGAGGTGGTGTTTCTAAGGAAAAAGGTTGGACAATAAGATATTTTACCTTTGTCTGATTAATAGTGCATTGCACAATCTCTTGTAAGAGTTTGGAAGGTGGCATATACATAAGAACATTAAGCATCAAAGTCACCTCACTGCAGAATGGAGCCAATTCAGTCTTGAATGCATCCTAGTCAAGCATGACTTCCTGGATCATATGAATCAAGATGCATATTGGTACATAAATCCCAATGATTTATTTCAAGTCTTCATTCTATGTAGAATTTAGGTCAACCCTTATATTAGTGACCTTCACTTGGATCTCTATGTTCAGTTTCTCTAGCTTTTTTACGTGTCTTTTTACCTATTCCCTTACAAATGCACTACATCATAGGTCCTATTTCTAGCTGAGAAGTTGATCGCACACATTATCCTAAGAATTGAATGATTTATGGAAAGAAAGTTTAGTTTCATCAGTTGATGTAGTTGGGTTTTGCATGATTATGTGGGATACAATAGTTGTATTGAATTCTATGATGGAGCTAGTCAGGGAATTATCGAGTTGATACTTTTAATCTAGAAGACTACATGTGAGCTGATGGGCTTGAAGGGATATGATGTACAACATACTTTGATACTCCTCTAGTAGAGTAATCAAAGTCATGGTGTCATTATTCACATTGTAGCCTAAGTTTCCATATGCAATAAGTTATTGCATTACAGACCAGTATTTTATAAGCTCCATTAATAGGGTCATTAGGATATGGTGATATGACATGATTTGTTCTCTAATGACTCAAGAATCCAAGGCTAGATAAGTGTCTTCAATTTTTTTTCTGCTTCATGTAATCAAGCTCAACGTTCCACATTTTTGGCCTTTACTTGGTCCTGCTCTTGCTCTAGGGAGGCTACCTATTGTGTAATAGATTCTTGAAATGATATGACTCCTTCCACTTGTTTATTCAAGGGTAGATGAGAGACATCTAAAGATGCCTCTTGCCTAAATGGAAGAGTGGCCAATGTGCTCATCATCTCTACAGGATCTTAGAATATCATGGTGGATATAGGAAGGGAAAAAGTGGTACACCTAACAGTGACTACTAGAACAATTCAGAGCCATACACCTCTTAGTGGAAGTTATGCCAATCAAATTTGTGATTGTATTATGGTTGATGATTAATGTTGTGCTATGGCCTCTACTATCAGCTTAGATTACTATGTAGCATCCTCAATTATCTTCTATTTAGCCTCTTCCTCCTATTTCTTATTCTTTGCTTCTTCCTCCATCTTCATTTTCTCCTCTTCTTCCTCTTGCTTCTTCTTCTCTGCTTCCTATCTTCTTTGGTCCTCTTCCTCTCTCCTAGTCTTCTCTTCCTCTTCCTTTTTATTTTCTCTTTATCTTTCTCTCTCTCTTTCTTATTTATCTCCTCTTCTTCTTCCCTATGCTTCCTTTCTTGTTATTTTTTCTTCCTTCATTCCTCTTCTTCTTTATTTTTCAATTCCTATTCTTGTGTAGCTTGAGCCTACACCTGAGTTTATGCTCGTGCTTGTGCTTGTTATTAATGTAGGGATTCATTGTGTTGCTCCTTGACAACTTCCTCTTCTTGTTAATACACTTGAGATGCTACATCTTGTTGTCATTTTTGTTCTTATTTTTCTTTTTTTCTTTCTCCTCTTGCACTTGTTATTATGTAGTGGTTGCTTCTTGGGCTTTTTGGACCATTTCTTGAGCCTTCTACAAGTCTACCTCTCCATCTTTGGCCTTTTTGGAGGCCTCTACTTCCTTGGATTGATGTGTTTCTTTCTGGTGTTATGCTTATTCTTTCTTTCTCTTCTTTTCTTCCTTCCTACACCTACATTTGGACACATGAGTGGCTTCTTCTCTTGCACCATGTTGTTCTTTAGCTATGCTCTGCTCTGGTGTAATTTATTCAATCTCATATGCTTGTAGTGATGGTGGGAAGTTCTTAGGGCACACCTCCAAACTTGGAACATGCTACTTATTTCTGCCTATGATGACAAGTTTACAATATGATGGTGGTGCAAAAGTTTCCAAGGTAGGTTATGCTTCTTGCTCAACATCTCATTGGCCAAATTTGTGTTTTTTGAGTGTAGGCATGACTTTGGTCTCCCATCTCATTCATGTCTTGTGCACAAGTTATTTTGGTGGATTCTCTAATAGGGGTGTTAAGATGACATCAAGTGAAAATGTTGGAGTAGTTGATGGTGGGAAGAATTCCATTATATGTCATAGTTTCTCCACCTCCTCTTTAATTGTATCCACAATGATGGAAGGTGGACAAGTGGGGAGTTACTCCCATAGTTTAGATGGAACTTGCTTGCAAATTTGTAGTGTGTGCACTGCCTTCTAGAAAAATATATTTTTTCTTCTTCCTTATCATAATAGTCTCCAGCCATGTCCGCCAACATGACTTGGTATAATTTTTGTGCATTAGTTCCCATCTCTAAGAGATCACAGGAACTAGCAATTTATGGAACATTTAGATAATTCTTCCATGTTGTCATGCTATGTTATGCACTTTGAAGGAGGTGACACTGAATGAGGGTCTATTTTGTATTTATCCTTATGTTGTTGTGAACTAGATATTAGTTTTAATGTTTGCACTACAAGAATGTCTACATTTAGTGGTATTGATTGTAGATGGGTTGCTCATCTTACTACATGCTCTTTTTATCTATCCACCTCAACCTATGCCATATCCATCATGATGAAGAATGGAAGTGGTTTTAAGGGTGAGTGTGTTAGCTCAAGGATTGTTATGAAAAATCCCTTGGGAAACATCATGACATTGACATGTTATCCTAAATACTGGAAAATGTCTGATGGTACTCTAGGATGTGTGGTGATGAGGTCCAAGAAATCCTCCCACTATGCTTTGAACTTCCCCTCATCTGTGACGGCTCCCTATTCTTGTGTCCATATGATGTTATGTAATTTCTATACTAACTAGTAGTTTGTATTTGGGTGTACTTTCACCTTAGGTGATTTCCATTATGTGAAACAAAGTATAAGGATCAATAAATAATACTAGAAGGTTTACCATGGAGTGTGGTGGTAATTATCAATATTTATGATCAATTATTATACAAAGTATTCTATCCAATTAAATTTATCACCTCGATGGATCATCTTATATGTGATGTCTACATATACCTTAGGTATCTATTTGGTAGACTTGGTCATCTACCCAAATCACCTAGTGTTGCACTAGATGAGTATGTGTATAGGTTCATCTGGGATCTCATTAATTAGGATTCCTTAGTTTTTTTACACATAGTTCTCAAACTTCTTGAAAAATTAGAGGTGTCTTGGTATTATATGATCGCAGTGAATCTCTGTGCATAGGCATGCCCAATGTTTAGGCCATGGCTTGTGTATTGATTACCACCGTCTCATCTGGTCCTAGGTAGATATATTTGTCATTGTATCATCCAAGTAATACTTGAACAATATCTTCTAGGTCACCAAAGGTTGGCATTCACAATAAATTCTCAATGTCTATGTTAAAAAATCTATGTGGAATGGAGAGGGTAAGTGGTTGCATAGCATCAACAGGGTCTGGCTAGAAGATATTTTTCTCAACTTCATGTAGGTATTGAAATGGATCTTGATCACTATATTTTATCTATCAAAGCACCATGCCAACACCCATGGATTCATTCTATACTTCTATAATGGGTTGGATTAGTGGTATGGTGTCCATAGTTTCACAAGAGAAAATTTGAATGTATATGAATGTTCTACTCTAAGGAAATGGTTTGGCTCTTGATAGTTGTAACTCTCAAAAATATGCTAAGGATGAAATGTGAACATAGAGTTCAAACTTAGATTTTATAGATTTCATGCCTGTTGGATTATGTATCAAGGCCATGCTTAGCTATTCACTCATCTTGAATGTAATGGTAGATGTGGAAAATTAATTTTTGATCTATCCATTAAAGTAGTTAGTCATTGATGCACGTGTAGAGTTATGTTGTCATTAGGTGTCCATATGAGGGGTATGAGCTATTGATGTTGACTAGCTACCAATTTGTGGAAGATCACATCTATCAACCATTAGCTCTTGTATTTATATCTGGTGGATGACCATTATCTAGTGGATATATTGTTGATGCGACATTTCAACTTCTTTCCCAAACTTAATATTTTTTAGTCTCTCCTCTTTGACTTTTTTGACTATACACATGGCTCTTCCTATGCACACCTAGTGCAGATGATGCTTGGTCTATGTACTTCACAATGTTTTTAATGAGATCATAAATAAAATAGAAAACAAAAACACACAAGACACTTAAAAAATAAAAAAATCCTAATTTTCATGGTGCTACTCTACACCCACTCAGCTTGCAAAATAGGATCAATAGAATATTGGTAGTAGGGATTAAGCCTACATCCATTTACTCACCCTAGTAATAATATTCCATATATATCCCTTAAAATGACCATACCTTGTTGGGTTAAATCATGTATAATGTAAGGCCCTTTCCATCTTATTTTTAGTTTTCTTGGGAATGCTTTAAACCAACTATCATACAACAAAACTAGTTGATCTTTGTGAAATTCCTTGTGGCACAAGTTTTTATCATGCCATGATTTCTAACTTTGCTTATGAAATTCTTGTGTCCATGTTACTCTTCATCTAAACTCATCCATCTTATTTAATTCCAAGAGCTGATTAGTAAGAAATTCCTACTCTCTTAAGCACATAACCATAACAATGCACATGCTAGGTACTAGATACTCCATTGTCATCATGATTTCTAGCCCATAGACCAAATAAAATGGTGTAAACAATGTAGCTCTTCTAAAATTAATGTGATATGCCCATAAGATCATAGGAATATAGTCTTCCTAGTAATCTCACTTAACATCGTATATTTTTGTGAGCATTTTCCCTAGTACCTTATTTGAATCCTTACCTAGCCATTCACTTACAGATGATAGGTAGTGATATTATGATGGAAAATCATAAAATCTTTAGTCAATGACTTGATGGTATTATTTAATAAGTGCATTCCTCTATTTATGACTAATTTGATTATACATCCAAACTTGGTAATGATATTTTCATATAAAAACTTTGCTACATTCTTTGCACCACAACTAGGTGTGGTAGTAATGTTTACCACAAATTTTTTGACTAAGTGTTATCCCATTTTGGAACAAAATTGACATGGCATGGAAAGACCATGGTACATAATTATAGGCATAAAATCACCTTGGCATAGAACCTATTGGGCACATAAGGATAATAGCATGGAAGACAATAGCATAAAAGGGACCAACATGAGAAGATCCAATCATAGGGGAATAAGTCACATAGAACCTAAGAACATTGGACTCAGAATGAAAGTGAAAGACTAGGGGTGTGTGTGGGAAGTAGGAGCATTTAGGAGAATAATTCATATGGGACAATCTGACCTTGTTGATAAGAGGTTCTACACTAGCCTGCTAGGAACAAAACACTTAGCCATCGAGATATAACATAAAGCAAGGATATAAAGGGTTGAAAGATCTAGGTATACAAGAATAACTTATTATAAGTTCCATGACTCTTAGTCTATTGAGAGTTTGTGCACCATGCACTCATGTCATTAATGTTTGTACTACTTGGTCAAGGAAAAATAAGTATAAATACCCTTGTTATAATCTATTACAAGGATGATCTTTTGAGAATATATGATGTAGCTTTACCATTTGATTCACTAAGCATAGTATATGAGATATCAGATTTGGCCAATTTTTCTTGAATGATGGAGTACACTAAGTGCGAGACCTAGTTATGAGTTATTTTCTATATTTTTTTATTTGTATCTTTTTCTTTTTCTACGTCACTAATGCTAGATAATGATGATCATCTTTTTAGTAATATTAATCACATCTCGTACTAGAGGGATAAACGTAGTATATTTGTGCTATTATATAATCCTTGTTTGAAACTACATAAAGAGAAATACATGAACAAACATACAAAAATTGTGCTACAAAACCTTTGGGAACTAGTCTTTCACTATGTGCTTTGGGTGAGCATACGAGACCTAAATATCATGTGATTGGGCCAACACACTAGCTAATTTGGGCTAGACTTCAGTGCCAGAGCTAGAATCAACTAAAATAACCTAATATTTTGGTTTCACTATTAAGACCTAAAGCATAGTCATAAAAGATGTTTAAACATATTAGTTTGGAGAATATTAAAGAATGGGTACACAGTGTTGAGGATAATTTTACCATTCCATACCTTGGATTAGGAATATCCACATGGTAGTGGGTAGAGTAGAACCTCTATAGTCTATTATATGAGACCTTATTTTTGGAGATATTGAGTCTTTTATATACCTGGTTGATAGCATATGCTCAAGAACACTCAAGGAATCTTGGAAGGAAGTAGCCTTGGATGCTTAAATTGTACAGGGTTTTAGCATGACTTAGAGTTTTGTGGATGCAAGCAGTGAAATTTGGTGGAAAGGACTTTGAAACAAATACATTATGGAGTAAATTGTAACTACATACTCTTCTCTTGAAGAATCCAAGTTCCATTTCTTTTGAGAGCCATGTGGATAGTATATTAAGCTCTTTATTTTTGAGATTAAGAAGCTCTTTGTTGATCTTGGAATAGAGACTATATAGATGTAAAGCTAAATCCTCTTGTGGATGAGACATACATTTGGAAGGGGAGATGAGAAGGTGGAAGATTATGGGTTCAAAATGGTATCCAACTAGCATACATTACAAAAATGGAAGAATGATGTATCTTGGAAAAGGATAATAGGAATCAACAATGTAAAAAGTGAATGAGAGAGCTCAAGGAGTGTTGTTAGGAGCTATAAGGATGAAATAACACAGGAGGACCCCATCACCTTTAAGCCATGTTCTTTGCCACTTATAACCTACAAATAAGAAATAAGCTATATGATAGGAACTAAGGAACCAAGTTGTAACCACCTATCCTCCCCCACCATCATGCATGCTCATGTTATTGAGTCAGATGGAGTACGCATACAAGATTAGGATATAGATAGTGAGGAATTAGATACTGAACTAGTAAGGGATATTTAAGCTAAGCTACTTGATGTACCTATAATATTATCACTCTCTTTCCCTTTTCAATGGAATTATATGGCACAACTTGGGATGCCTAGAGGACCAGGCCCCCAAAGACAAAATACCACACCCCATATCATGAGCATTATTGCTAGAGGCACTAGGGGAGGATTATGAGGTGACACAGGAGGAAGTAGGATTCATTCTCAAGGTATAGGAGCTAGAGCTTCTTAATAATTTCTAGCTCAAATGTCTCAATCGACAATGGTGTATTATCAGATGACACTCCACTTACTTGAATACCAGAGGGTGAAGAATGTAGTTGAGTATGTTCATAAGTGCAAATTGATTTGGAAAGCATGAGACATACTTATTTAGAATAAAAAGCCATACAATTTTTTACTTCACTTATGGAACATGTGCACAAGTGGTATTGAAAGTTTGACCCTCAAAAAGTGGTCATTGATTTTGATCAACTCAAAATAGACTTCCTTTAGGAGTTTGATATTTATGAATTTTAATAATAGAGCATAACAACACTAAAGGACATAAAGCAAGGAATTACAGAGAGTGTACATGAATATGGCACAAGGTTTAAGACCTTGTTATCTAAGTTATCATTTGAAATTGATGTTGCTCAATATGCATAATGGTTTATGGGAAGAATGTTACTACCCTTTTGAATAACCTTATCACAACGGACCTTCACTACCCCATATGAGGCATTGGAAGCTGCACTCCATTATTTAAGCTATTAGAATCATTGACACAAGGATTAGTCCATTTATGGAAGCCTAGATAGACTCGATGGCATCACATCTATAAATGTTAACAACTAATAATACACATGAAACATGTAGTGTTGTTTGGTGCATATAATATGAGTCTGAAGGACACACATGGAGTAATTTATTTTGTAAGAACATCTAATAAATAATTAAATAGTCCTATGAAATTTGTCATAAATAACATGATGTGTATTCTTACCCTCTTTTATAGAGAGCTACACACACTAAAGTATCTGACTATTGTAAAATTTGTGATGCTTATAATCATGAAACTAATGATTGCCAATTGATTGGTGATATCCATGAAACTCGAGCATGTGGTATGTGTCAAACCTCTATTATAAAAAACAATGGTGGTTATAGAGGATGAAGATAAGGAGGTTGTTAGTTCCCACCCATGATATATTACAAATGTGGATCTCCAAACCACTATCAAAGGGATTTCCTAGAATACCCAACCTATGCTTTTTACAAGAAGGATCATTGGCTGGAGGAGTGTCCTAATTTATACATAGCTATTACCAAGGAGTATAAAAAAAAGGGTGTTAGAATGATTTGAATTGATAAACCACACTGGCATGTGCACCCAACCATCCCTATAATTTAGTAAGTAAACATTAATACTCATATTGGGGGATAGACCCAGTTGTAATCTACTCTGATTGAAAAAGTGCAAATGGAGGAGCCACAAGTAAAAGGTATCCTAATGTTAAAATATATAAGGATGTCCTCTAAGATAATATGGAACTTGTATTAGAACAAAAGGGAGAAAATCAATTTCTAAAAGACAAGGATGTAACACAACATGCTATTTTACAAAGAGAAGCTGAGCCTCAATGTATTACACATGATGACTTCCAAGAACTATGTAAGCATATGTTGGATCAAGATATTGTCCCATAGCTCAACGTATGAATTAAGAATCAAGATTGGGTATCAAGTGAGGTTCACTTCCAATTCACTAGCTAAAGTGAGGATTTTTTATTAAATCATGCTCGATGACATGACACTCCTAGTTCGTCTATTCCCTTGGAAGATAAGGAAATCTTAGTTAATGATACCATTGATGGATGGGTAATCTATGACATACTGGTAGATAGTGGTACAAAAATAAATGTCCTTACCAAGAATGTTTAGAGAAAGATGGCTAGTTAAGTGCTATAACCCTCACCACACATCTTTTTTATGACAAATAAAACTCATGCATTACCCATTGGGGTTCTCAAGAATGCCACAGTTGATATGCTTGGGTTACCATTCAAGGTAGACTTTAAAATTCTAGAACTATTAGAATTTGATGACTACCCAAATCTATTGGGTAGACCTTGGTCCTATGAGAAAAATGTGGACTTAATCTTTAAAAATCACTACATTAGTTTTGAGAACACTGATCAGTGTGTAGTCATACCACTTGAGAAATCACAAGGACCCCCTTATATAGAGCATGTCAATACTAATGAAGACATCAGTCACATCTACAATGTCACTGCTAGGAATCATGAGTAATGGGATCCCACCCTAGATGGTGTTCTATGATGGATTGATAACTAGTCAATTTTTAATACTATAAGCAATGCTTGTAATTTTTGGGCTCATAATGAATATGACCTCACTATTAGAGTTTGTAGTACTATCAAAAACCAAAATATTGTGTCATGCTAGTTTTATAAATAACATAGGTTCATCCACCTTATCACTGGCCAAGTCATGTAGGGACATCTTATAGAGATGCCACTTGAGAGACTTGAAAAGGCTCTAAGGTTCCAAGGGTAGAAGGAGGTCTTAGACTTTGTTCAGCACTTGGAGGAATTTTACCACACTGATGAAGATCATATTTGATCTTTGGTTCATCTCCTTGATGGTATAGTTACATGTGGGTGGTGAACCCATTGTGAATGACTCTTATAATAGGATCGGGTACACTCAAATTTACACCATAGGTTCCACTATGATAATAAAGTAAAAGGTACCATTAGTTAAAATGAGGTACAAGTACCATAACCCCACATAGAAGCATGTAAAACCATATGGTAGAATGATGAGTCCTACTTACAAAAGTACTTATGGGTTCATGCTTTCTATGGAACTCTTTGTACTTGGGATTGAGTATGGTACATTCATGAAGAATGACACATGGATATAAAGTTTTTGTAGTTAATGAAGGAGAACATGAACTCAACACTCTCCTATTCCTCACCAAGGATAGACTTGCACCTCACTCTTCAGGCCATACATGAAGAAATTATCAGAGACCCAAGTCCCATAGAGGATCACTTGAGGACTATCTATTAGGACCCTAAGGAACCTTTACATTTGTTCTTTGAGCCTTCAAAAGACTAAGTTTCTACATCGATACTAGTTCTTAATGAAGAATGATGTGAAGAGATTCGCTTAGGAAATCAAAATCTTGTCTTCCAAGTAGATGAAGGTCAAGGATCTACTTCACTTGACCCCCTATCCAACCATTTATATGTTCTTATGGACTTTGGCACCAAAAAATTTTAGGACACAAGTGATAACATAGACAACCCATATCATAGGCCTATTCAGGATATTTAGTTTAACAATGGCATAGAACAAGAACTGAAGATGGTGACTATAGGAAACTATTGGAATGATATAGATATTTTTAAGGTATTTGAATTATTAAAAGAGTATTAAGATGTGTTTCCTAGAAAATATAGTGAGATAAAAGATTTCCACCCAGCCTTGGGAAAGTTACATATCAAGCTGGTTGATGGTGCTCAAGTAATTTGAAATTGCCCATACATAATGAATCTTAATCTATGTGTGTATGCCAAAGAAGAAATCAATAGTATGTTATGCATTGGGGTTATCACTCCCATTATAGAATATGAGTGGGTTAGTCTCATGGTAATCAATATCAAAAAATATGGACACATCTATATCTATGTGGACTACCAAGTGCTTAATGCATCTTGCATAACTGATCCCTTTCCAAAGCCATTTACTGAGTAAATTCTTTAAGGAATTACTAGATGTGAGGTATACACATTTATAGATGGATTATGAGGGTAACATCAAGTCTAGATTTCCAAGGAAGACCAACCTAAGATAAAATTCACCACTGAATGGGGATCATTTGCTTATACTATCATGGCCTTCACATTGAATAATTCCCCAATAGTGTTTTCATGGATAATAGTTGAGACTTTTAAAGACTTCATCCATAAGTTCCTTCAAGTCTCTTTAGATGATTGAATAGTATATGGTTTAGTTAAGGACCATTGTTCTTACCTTAGTATGATTGAGCATTGTTGAGGCTTGCAAATTTCATTAAATCTAAATAAGTGCCTATTTGTGACACCTTTTAGTGTGATTTTTAGCCACATTATTTGGAAAGAAGGAATCTTAGTGGACCCATAAAAGGTATCGATGATTATTTGCCTCTTAGAACCCAAAATACAACATGAGGTCTATACCTTTCTAGGCCACATAGGGTACTATAGAAATTTCATTCATGATTAGGCAAAGATTGTCACACCCTTAGAAGAAATTCTTAAGCAGAGTGAGCATTTAATTTGGAATTTCTCATGCAAGGAGGCATTTAAAACACTCAAGTAAAATTTGATCACTACTCTTATTCTTTAATTCCCTAATTGGACAAAGTCCTTTCATTTCCATGTTGATGCATTAGGCATGGCTATTTGTGCAATCCTTGCATAACCAGGTGATGAAAGCCTTGATCACGCCATTTACTTTGCCAAAAAGAAGCTCACAATAGCTAAATGAAACTATAACACTATGGAGCATAAAGCCTTATCAATGGTTTAAACCTTATATAAGTTTAATAAGTACCTTTTATCCACCCCATTTATTTTCTATACAAATCATGAGGCTTTAAAGTACCTAGTTAACAAACTAGTGCTGCATGGGAGAATCTACCACTGGAATGTGTTGTTCTAAGAATTCTAGTTCTCCATTATGGTGAAACCTAAAAAATCTAATTGTAGACCTCACCACCTATCTCAAATAGAGAATAGATAACCACCATGAACCATGGAAGATCTTCCTGACATAAAACTCTTTCAATTTGCATGAGTACCTAAAGAAATAGAATATATTATAGCTTTCTTGACCATTGGCTCTACGCTCGAGTCTCTAACCTTGTAGGAGAAAAATAAATTATGTTGTGTGACACACCTTTCCAACTCATAGCAGGTGATATTTACAAAATAGACTATGATGAATTCCTTCATCAATGTGTAATGCAACATGAGCACCCTAAAGTAATCTATGAATTTCACAAAGGTATTGCAAGCATACATTATGCTAGAGAGGCTATTGCATGTAAATTTTTGATAGCTAGGCTTTGGTGGCCAACTCTTTTTCAAGATGCTAAGGCATATGTTAGGCAATGTGACATCTACCAGCAGATGGGTAAACCTAATAGAAGGGATGATGTGACTTTATGAACCATCCCTTTTTAGGAACCTTTTGAAAAATGGGATATTGATTTTGTGGGGCCCATCACTCTATCCTAAGGATATATGGGTTCTTGATACATCATTATAGAAACTGGCTATCTTATGAACTAGGTTAAAGTAGTACCAATAAAAGACTATACCATTACTACTGCTATGCGGTTCATCTAGGATAATGTCATAACATAATTTGGTTATCCCTTGAGTTTCACTAGTGATAAAAAAACCCACTTTTTGAATGAAACCATTCGTATCTTGCTAGCCAAGTTCATGATCATGCACCACAAGACAATGCCATATCATCCACAAGACAATGGAACTACTGAGGCTTTCAATAAGATCCTAGGTACCACATTAACAAAGATTTGTAATGTTAGCCATACTAATTGGGATGATAGGGTGTTTTTAATACTATGGTCTTACTACACTACCTATAAATGCTTAAACAAAATTATGACATTCAACTTGGTGTATGGAAAATAAGCAGTTTTACCATTAGAATTCATGGTGCCATCCCTACATATCATGCATATAGGACAACTGGATGACGAGGCATCCTTGAGAGTGTATTTAGACACCTTGATGAAACTAGATGAGACCTAGTTCCTCACCCATTAGAGCTAAGATGTAGAGAAATGCAATCAAAAGGCATGACATGATAGACATATAAAGAACAAGACATTTTTTTTAGGGATGAAGGTCTTGTTGTATGACTCTAGGTTTGTATGTCACCCTAGAAAACTTTGCATACACTAGGATGACCCATTTATCATACATAATATTCAACCTACTGGGCCATGTCAGTTATAAAATATGGATGGTTAATTCCTCCCAAGAAACTATAATGGAAGTTAGCTTCAGCCATATTTCACTTTAGAATAGTCAGAGTTATGTAATCAATAAATATTATGTCATTATATTAAGATTTACTACTTTCAATAAAAGTGTTGCCTTCATTACACACCTCTTTTCTTTATTATAATCTTTTTTTTTATGTTCTTTTTTTTGTGGAGGACCATAAAACATCTTAGTTTGGGGTAAGAAGTCATACTTAAGGTAAAAATTAAATAGTGTACAAGTTAATTTGATGCATTAGACAAAGGGGTGCGTAAGTCATATGGGTACATAAGTATTGAAAATGTGTAAGGAATTAAGGGAACATGAGTCATTAAAGGCACTAAGGGGTAAAGTTCCTACCATATGTTAGAAATTTGAAAACATAACAACTATCTTCCACCACTCAGAAAGGGTGAGATACAACTATCACCCACTTCCAGGAAAGTTGCAAGAAGGGATGTACCATTAATGCAATGAGGTTAATTATGACATGAAGCATGCCAATGGCATGATGGGATGAAACTGTTAAGGCATTATTGCTTAAAGTAAGAATATAAGTGTGATGGTCATTAAAAGATCCACCTTAATTGCCATAAAGTGATCGGTGATAGAATGTCATTAATGAAGGAGACCCCCTCTTGGAGCCTATAAATAGGTAGGTTAAAATCATTTTACTCTTTATATTATGATTGATTCTTGAATTACCAGAGCTAAATGATAAACCCAAGTTGAAGAGCAAGTGATCACTCTAGAACCAAGATAATTGAATCATGAGTAGAGTAGAGTATTTATACCCTTGAGAAGGCATGGAGATTGTTATCTAATTAAGGAGATATTTTTTAATACTATTTTGGTGGGAAAAAAGTGGTGATTGGAAGTTGTAGGTTATAGGTCTGCCATTGATGAAGTGCTTAAGCTTAAAATCCAAAGCAATTATTTTGTAACCACATTTTCTTTTGGGAATGTGGAATGGCTGTATGTTAACCTTTGGGATCCTTGAAGGGTAATTCATCCGAATAAAAAGGATAGAATACTTGAAAAATTACCAACTATATCGAAAGAAAAAGAGGTGAGTAGAGGACACTAGGTTCCCATTAAGGAAGAAACTCTAAAGGAATAAGAGCAATACTTAGGAGAATAAGTAAAGAGCATGGAAGGAGAAGATGAAAAATGTGTAGAAGTAGAGATATAAACTATGGTGAGGAAAGGTAAACAAGTCTACACATTAGTGGCTTGAAAGGCCCAAGCATCCACATCCCCATCTCTACTAATAGAAGAGATGTAATAACTAGGTTCATTATTATGCATAGAGAACTGGGTCTCTAAGGTATCAACAACCACTATCTTTGATTATAATCACTACCAACTAGGAAATGAGGTTGAGCTCTAGAATGAATACTAAGTCAAGACCACTAACACAAGAAACCAAGTGGTCTATAACCTAGCAATCAAGAACCAGATGGACACCATATAACTCTTCTAAATATTTAAACTATCATGTTTTGGTAAACTTATGGAGGAAATATAGTTCCTCCTCTTATATATCCATGATGAATACATCTAATTCATGGGGTGCAACATGAAGATCACCCTAAAAGAGTTAGTAAAGTCATGGGACTATAGTGCTCAAGGTTGAGTGTGATCGATGACTTGGCCAACATGGAAGAGATACAAAAGACCACCATAGAGCTGATATATCGGTAACAAGGGCATGTAATACACATTAATAATTTATAATATCCTACCCTCTAAGTCATGGTACTGATCATTTCCACCATGATCAGAGGGACCGATAGTTGTAAGGAGGTAGACATGGCACACCTGTATATTTATCACCAAGTCTCTCAGAGACTAAAGTATAATTGGGCCCTATATTTTGTCCATAAAATAATTGAAGACTTAGAGAGGGCCCATAGAATGCCCAAGTACCAGTTCCACTAGGGAGTAATCCTCCTATTGATGTTCTTTGATGAGATTAGAGTGACAAACTATAGTTTGGGTGCATCAAAGTGGGTGTACCCTCCCACACATAGGTCTCTTATCGAGTGATTTAAGGCATTCAATTGCCCCCAATATATCAATCCCTCATATAAAATAAAGATGAGGTGTTAGTTTGATGAGATGAAGGTGAAATTCAAGAATGAATGGTGCATTTTGAAGGACTTACCCCCTTGGTTAAAAATTAATCACATTTCAATGTAAAGTAGCACTTCATAGATTCATATAAATCCATATGAAGAGCTGTTAGCATGGCTCAAGCTACCCTATCCCTTTTCCACATGGTACTTCATAGACTCCATTAATCAGATACATGACACACAACCTATCATTCTATAGGTACAGAGGATAGATGTGGAGATACACACTCTTTACAAACTATATGTTTTCCCAAGAAAGAAGGCATATATAGAAAGGTTAAAGATAGACCTTACTAATATCCAGGTCAAGAATACCTTGATTAGGGAGCAAACACAAATTTTTTTATATGCTTCACCCCCACAAGAACCCAAAAGGTGTTGACCCTAAGGAAAAAATCCCTGTAGTGTAGCAACTGAAGAAGAAGAAATGACTGGATGTGGGAATAAGTTTGAGTGGACATTAGGCCCCCCAAAATAAATAAAAGATGGTAGAGATGCATCCATATAGACCCACACCTTCTCATCCCTTAGTTCCATCTCCACCTTACCCTCCACCTTGTTATTTGCCTTCACTTCTAAGTTCATCTCCATATTTTAGTCCTTTACCATCCCTAAGTTCATCCCTAACTCCTTCCCCCACTTCTCATTCTCCTCACCATCCTTCCCCATCCCATCTATGCTCTACACCTCCTCACTCATCCAGTCTGTACCCTTCATCCCCCCATCCTACTCCCTTTTCTCCTCCACCTTCTCCTCCTCTACCTCCATTATCTCCACCTCCACCTTCATCACCCCCACCACCATATTCCATAGGTACCACTACCACAATAACTACCTCCCAAAAAAATATAAGGCAATCACCCCAATAAGAGTCCCCTTAGGTGAAAATCCATAGCTTAGGTTTAGATTCCAAGAAAAATCACTCCCTGGTGTAGGAGAAGGCCACATCTGATAATTCCTTGATTGATGCTAAGACTGAGTATAATGAAGAGTATGATGGTGAGGACAATGAGATGGTCATTAGGGGAGATGGGGATACTGTGCTTGAGAATGACCCTAATAAGGGAAAGGGGCTAGCTCAAATAGAAGTACATGATGAAGAAGGCATAGTGGGCAACATGCACAAATGCTACTAGTTTAATGTGAAAGATAAAATGTTATATATTTGGCCACACTTATATCCCAAAGAGGAAACTCCTAAAAATAGTAATCAAGTGTCCTTCCTACTTGACATGTACAATGAGGAGCATGAGTTTGAACTCTCACTAAAAAACATCTCTTTGGGCCCAAATGCTCTTACATTGCTAGATTCAATGAGGGTTGATCTAAAAAATCTCACCACACTTACAAAAAGAATTTAATTTTTAAAATTGGGCATGAAAATAACATGCCAAAATTTTTTTATAGATTTTTATGCACACTCAATGGAGAGAAAACATGTCAAGGTAGTAGGCATGTAAAATAAAGTGCTTGTTGAGAAGCAAGCACTCATTGAGGAAGTGGCCTCAATGAAACAAAAGATCTAAAAGGCCATAGAGGCAAAAGTAAGGGTTTTAACCCTTTGTAAGAAAATTTTTAAGGAATATCCCATGCTTACAAATGGTATACCTCTTGATGGGAATGCCATTATAAAATTAAAGACCCTGGTAGAACTGTTACTCAATAAATACAAGGAGTGACCCATGCCAAGAGATGACAAGAAAGAGATAGATGAACAATTCACCATGGTAGTTGACATCTACAAGCATGCCTTAGGGAAATTTTGGGAATTTATCCCCATTTAGACATAATTTTTACATGGATTACATTCCCTAATAAAGTCTTGGAGGCTCGGATCTAATCAGAAGAGGTCCTCAGGCAACAATCAATTGATGTTACTCTTATAATAAAAGACCATGCTGAGTGTACGAAAGCATTTAGGGATGTAGAGATGATGGAGTATGCCATAAATATATATCATCAAAAACTAAATGAAAAATTTTCAACCCTCTGAGGATAGGTTGATAAGTAGGTCTTTACACTAGAAGACATCCAAAAGGATGCTAACATAACCCTAGATGAATAGGTGAAGAAGGTTAGCGAGACTCTGACCCAATCCAATGAGTTTAAAGAATATAAATAGGAAATTAAAGGAATAAATGATAAGGTACTCAAGGTATTGTACCATTGGGACAATCTAAAGAGGGAATTCAAGCAAAAGGGGCCCAAATTTTTAGAAGATGTTAGCATAGCTTAGTCCGGGATGGACTAAGGGTGTAGTGTGGGGTGATGTTGATCCCATAATTTTTTACTATGTGTTGTCTCCATTTTGGAATGGAACCGACATGGTGTAGAGGAACCATGGTGTGGGAAGACCATGGTGCATAAGTATAGGCACAAAAACACCATGACATAGAACCTATTAGGTGTAGAAGGACAACAACATAGAAGACAATGGTGTGAAAGGGAACATCATGAGAGGACCCAGTCAGAGGAGAATAATTCATGAATAAATTGAGAACATTAGACTTGAAATTAAAGTAGAATACTAGGGGAGCATATGGGAAGGAGGAGCAGTTAGGAGAATGATTCATATGGGACACTTTGACCTTATTGATTGGAGGTTTTGTACCATCTCATTAGGAATAGAACACTTGGCCACCAAGATATAACATTGAGAAAGGATCTAGGGGGTGTAAGGACCCAAGTATTAAGGAATAAATTATTATAAGTGCCACAACTCTTAGTCTATTGAGAGTATGTGTACCATTTTCTCATGTCATTAATGTTTGTAATACTTTGTCAGGGCAAAACAAGTATAAATACCCCTATTATAATCTATTGCAAGGATGATATTTTGAGAATATATGATGTAACTTTACCATTTGATTCACTAAGAATAGTAAATGAGATATTAGATTTGGTCCATTTATCTTTAATGATAGAGTACACTAAGTGGGAAACCTGGTTGAGTTATTTCATATCTCCTTTTATTTGTATCTTTTTATTTTTCTAAGTAACTAATGCTAGATAATGATGGTCATATGGGTAGTAATAATAATCACATATAGTGCTATAGGGATCAATTTAGTATATTTATGCTATTCTATAATCCTTGTTTGAATCTACATAAAGAGAAAGACATGAACAAACATAAAAAACTATGCTACAAAACCTTCGAGAACTGGTCTTTCACTGCATGCTTTGAGTGAGTGCATGAGACCTAAATATCATGTGATAGGGCCAACACACTAGCTCATTTAGGCTAGACTTCAGTGCCAAAGTTGGAATCAACTGAAATAACCTAAAAATTAGCTTCAACCCATTTAGTGAAATAATCTATCATAGTAATGATGTATCTAGCTTTGCTATGCTTGCTTGGTGGGTTGATTGGTCCTACAAAATCAATACCCCACTATTCAAATGTTTCTCTACTAGTAAGGGTTATAATATCATCTCATATTTATGGATTGGTTTTACCATATGTTGGAAAACATCACAATGCTATGCAATTCTATGTGCATCTTGTAACAAATTTAACCACCATAGTCCACTTTGCAAAATCTTTCTCACTGTAGCCTCTCCTATGAAATGTCCTCCTATGGCTCCTTGATGAGCTTCCTCCAAGATTTTAGGGAATTTATATTTAAGGAAAACCATGTGTAGGTATTCATCCTTTCCTAAGTGATATAGTATTCCATTAATGATAGTATATGGGAGTGTTCTAGTAAAAAATTGCTTTTTATCCCACTCCTAAAAGTGTGTAGGGAAGAGTCCTTGCTTAAGAAAGTTATCAATGACTTTGAAGTTTTTAGGAATTGTATAGACTTGAAAGAGGTGTGCATTAGGAGAATCTTCTTATATTTATTATGGATCTTCCCCATTTGGAATGCGACTAAGGTGGTTAGGCCCCACATTTTCTCTACCTAGTTTTATATTTATAAAAAATTGAAATTCTTGAAAAAACATCAACCAATGAAATATTCATCCTCCTAGCATTGGTTTATTGACTAGATACCACACATATTGATTATCTATGAACACTTTTAATTGTGTCACCAAAAGATAGTGTTAAATTTTTTGAAGTTGAAACACAATGGCCAACACTTCTATTGTATAATTTTTCTCTATGTCAGATAATTTTTGGATAACAAAGTGGATGGGATGACCAAGTGCACCATCTCTAGGTTGTGAAATTATAACACCAACTGTGATGCCTAAAACATATACATGTATATGAAAAAAATTATTCCAATCTAGTAAAACAAGTATGGGTGTAGTGACCAATCACTATTTCAACTCAATGAAAGCTACTTGGCATTTAAATGTCCATACAAACTTTGCATTCTTGTGCAGTAAGGATTTCAATGGAGATGATATCACTGCATAGCCTTTGATTAATTTTTTATAGTATCCTATATGATTGAGAAAAGAGTGTAATTTAGTGGAACTAATAGGTGGTGGCATTCTCAAGATTACTATGATTTTATCCTGATCCACCAAGATGCCATTACTACAAATAACGTGTCCAATCAAAACACCAAAAGGTGTGAATAAAAAAAAATTATTCAAATTTAAAGAAATTCATAGAGATCAAAATCATTATAACATCAAACTTAACTTAGATAAATTCTCTTTGAATAGGGAAAAAAATACCCAATCATCCAGGTATACTTCCAAGAAATCATGGATGAAATCCTTGAATATTGTGACCACTGCACACAAGAATACCATAGGTGCATTATTTAGGCCAAATGGCATGAATTTATATGCAAAATAACCCCACTCTATTAAATTTTTTATTTTAGCTCAATCTTCTTCTGTGATCAAAATTGGATGGTATATACTAAACCCATATGTATGTGAATATACTTTTTATCTTACGACAAACTCCAAAACTTCATTTATAAATGGTATTGGGAAAGGATCATTTATGCATGAATCATTTAGAATGTGGTAGTCCCCACATACCTATATTTATCCTATTTTCTTGGGCTGAACTACCATTGTACTTACCCAATTAGCTTTTTCTACTGGATAGATTATCCCTGCATCCTGCATTCTATCCAATTTTTCCTTTACCTTTAGCTTCATATTAGTATTAATTTTGTATGGCCTTTTCTTGATCAGTCATGTGCACTCCTTCAATTTAATGTGAATTTACCCAAGATATGGATCAAATCCTCAAACCTCTAATAATTTGGTTGGACAAACATCTTGGTAATCCCTCAAAAGTGATAGGACTTTTAAAATTTCAATCTCCATCCAATAGTCACCAATGCTTGCCAGTTCTGGAACCTCCTCTATTCTAATGTTAGAAACATGATTCTTGAGAAATTGTTGATAAATATTAAATTTTACTTCATCCAAAGATTCTTGAATCTTTCTTTATCCTTCCTACTCTAGAATTCAAATGCTATACAACTTATCTTCTTCAATTAGAGCTATGCTGGTGTCTTTAAGCGGTTCTAAAGGTTTCTCAAGTTCAAATAAATATTTCAAATCTAGATCAACATCAAAATCAAAATGTTCATTATCTTCTACCTCATCCTATATTTGATGACAAGGATGCATCAAAATTTATTTTTTAGTCTTAGCAGCTTTATACCTTTGAAATGTTGAGTTAAGATTGAAGGTTACATTTTTTTGTGTAGTTGATTCTATTGTAGTGCTCAAATATTCCACACACCCATGAAATAGAAAATACTTAAGTTTATAAAGTGAATTATGAACCTATATATTTTCATCTTTGAAGATAAAAGTTTGTATGAAATCACTCTACACTTATGCCTAGTGTTTGGTTTCTCTCCTATGCTCCTAGTGCATGTACCATGCTATGGGTAGTGGAGCAAGGGTATAGTTGAAAATGTGAACCCAATAATTGGGTACCACACATTACTCATTATAAACTTCAACACATTTATGTACATGAACCTTAGGGCACTCACCCTCATGAAAGAATGGCCAGTTAGTACAAATGAATTGTGGTAGTTGAAATTTACTGACCATGAGTTCAAACGGATCATCCCACTTAAGTTGGTTGTCTCGATGAGTTACTCACCAGGTTGTAGTAACTCCCTTTAATTCATAGTTGAGATTTATAAACCATTGATTGATGGTTTGAATAAGGACTTATAGGCCCAAAATAAAATCATAGATGTCCTCTATTGAATAGTATACAGGTAGTTGGTGCTCATGTGTAAAGACCATCCTCATGGGTTGGAGTTCATGGTCATTTTAGGCTCAATTAAGGAGATGAGTATTTGAATCACCACTAATAGGTGAAGTTTCTTCCCAGGGTAAAGTGCCTTTTCATGTCAGTTCTATGTAATCCTATAGGTGATCATTGACTTGATACAAAAATCAACTTCTAAGTAAGTGGGAGATTTTATAAACATGGAAGCATAGTCTTCAATAATAAATTGATTTATAATAGGATATATAACTACTAGTTTTAGTCTCCATTATTTTGATGTGTTTAATTTCTAGGTGAATAATGTTTATACTTGGGATTTGGCATACACGTATAGGAAATTGCATTGTGTTATTCACAAGGCATTTAGATTCTCCTCAATCTTAACCTTCATCCAACTAGTTTATTTTGGAATATAAGGAGAGTCTAGTTCAATAGGGATTATGTGATCTATTGAGGGGAATGACCACAACCTTATCACCTTGATATGCCTTGAGCTAGTTGTGTACTATGTTGATAGTCATCTAACCATCATACACCCATTTAAGCTTAGAGTTACTAGGCTATAACTGAGAGCTGGTCATCTAATCAATTCCCACGTGGATCTATGAATCGTATTTACTATGTTACTTAATTAAAATAACATTTAGGATCTCATATCTAGCAATCTCAATATCAATCCGTGCATCAACATCCCATGGTTTCTTCATCTTGACATACCAAACTAGATTTTCTATCTTTTGTTGTCTATGCTATGCACATTCTGAAAGGTTATGGAGTAGCTTCATGATGTTCTATGATATGTATTCATTATGTAGAGTACTTAAAAGTTTATATATATAATCATAGTGACAACCTCATCTGTCATATGATGAACATAATTTGTCCATATATCTATGTGTCAATTACTGCAACATCACCATCAATAGTTTTTTATCATTGAATATTTTTCAACAAATGCATAGCTTCATTCATAAGACTCTTTTCTATGGATGGATTTAGGTATTTGTCTTGTCTAAATTTTTTGATGCTCTGGTATTGAGGCATATTAAGTAGAGGCAATCCTTTTTTTGCATGTTATTACTATGTCATAATATTTAAAAATGCATTTTCTTTAGGTTATGCATTTACCATGTTTATATTTTGGACTGCTTTGTCCTTCCTCTACTTCTCAAGAATAAGGCAATCCTCTATATCATGTTGACCAAAAATTATATAATATGCATAATATGTTGTCTATGTGGATTCATTGGGTAATTATGTTGGATGTGATTTTACTCTCTGCATAGATAACATTGTAGGGCATACTACTAATATTTGTTTCTTCTAACACCTTGATATCCTCATCTATAATTGCATCAAACTCCACTATTAGATAATATCCCATTAAATATCCTCTTTATAGATGTATAGAGTTATATTATTGATACTACTAATTATTATCTCCTATATTGAATTGGTGTTGCATAGCTAGAGGAGTCCAATTTGATTATTATGGTTATGTTATAGAACTCCAAGGTGTTATATACTGATATTGAGGGGATGGAGGTGTACAACTTAGTGAAGAAGTAGTCCATCCATCTAGACCATGAGGTTGATACTATGGTTAACTCAGAATCCATTGTGGACCCATTTGGGTTGTATAACTCTTATCAACCTCTAGGCCTAGGATTTTCTGCTTCATCAAGGAGATTTTATTGCATTGTAATGACATAAACATTTTCAGAGATGCCCTCTTTTAATTCCTACAAGGCTCTATAATTCTTTTCATCATGGTCAGTTGATTTACAACAATTATAGTACAAATTTTGAGGATTTTTGATATATTATTAAAGAAGATAGCATTGTGTCGTAGCATGCCCTACTACTTGTTAAATTTCACAGAATTCCATCTTTACTTTAGGACAATCATTTTGGTGGTGTCTTTATTTTACTCACTTTATTTACCATAGGTTCAATTTAGGATTTTTTGCCTCATGATACTACTCCATTATTGTCATGAAATCCTGCAGTGTGTTTTCAAATTTAGAGTTAGCAACAAGAGCTTCTCCATAATATTTGATCTATTCAACACATAATACAATAGATCTAGCATCTAATTTCATCTCGTATTGGGTTTGCACAGTGACAAACCAAATCCTACCTGGTAACCCTTCAATAAACCAAGTTACTTTGTCTTTATCTATTAAAGTGAATTCTACTTCATTTATTACATTAGAAAATCTATGATCATAGTCATAGACCGACTCTCCAAACTTTTGCCTAATCTCCTTTAGGTCCTATATTGTCTAGCTAGTGCATTTCTTAATCTTAAATTCTACAATTATTCAGTCTTACACATATTTTAGGATTGATTTTTAGAGATCTCTTTTATATATTAATTTTAATGCTCTCCTAGATAGAGCCCCTACTAATTCACATTTTTATAAGTTTTCATCAGTGAAACCCTTAACTTGCCACTTTATGTTGCAAGTTAGCAGGTACTATTTAGTGTTTATTGACTCATCATAAATGGTCATATTTAAGAATACTCTTGATTGATTCAACATAGTGATTGGTATAGATGAATTATTTTACACAGTTTTTATTTGAGGTGACTATGTCCCAAACTCTCCTAGCTGTGTATTACTCTATGCACCAGTGGAATTTTTATACACACTCTTATTATCTGTGCTTCCTTCTTGTTATTGCTCAGTTTCAACTAATCCTATATACTTAAAATATATACTAATTGATTTTTTTTTATTATCCATGCCCTAATGGTTTACATGCTCTAAAAATGGTTTTTCCCAACTCTTCTCCTCTTACTCAGCTAGCTGAAAAATTCTACTAGGATATATAAGATTAGGTTGTAGGGACATGTACACTACTAGTGATTAATCCTTTTTAGTGACTTCTTTCTCTACTATGCTTGAGCCTGTAATTAACCTGTGACTAAATTATGTTTCTATTTATAATTATTCTTCCTCTATCAATATTCTTTCTTTTAGCTGTGCAATACTTCTATCTGATATCTGTTCTACTCCTACACCACTCTCATCTTTCTCTTTGCATGTCTCTTCTTCTACTTGTTCTTCATCTTCTCATTCTTTCTACTAGCATTCAACATCATCCCATTTATTTGACCTTCACTCATCATCTCACTCATCACTTTTGCATATTCATTCATACTTTATGCTACTATTATTCTTACTTCTATTCATAACTACTTGGGTATTCGTTTGTTTGTCCCACCTATTCTATTGTCATAGTTTCCTTTCTGAATCAAGAGTTTTCTTTTGACTCTTCTTCCCTCACATATACATTATATATTTAGGCTCAATATTTAGTCACTCATGTATCCATCATTCACCTTCATATGCACACATCTTTATATGCCTGAAGTGACTACTCTATATTGGATGGAGTAGGCACCATGGCCTTTTCCACCACCAACATCTTCAACAAGAGAGGTAGTTGGTGTAAAAATTCCCCCCTAATTCTTTAGATGAAGTAACATTTCATAGCTTCAAATGATATATAGCCTTGTACTATGAACTTTGTAATGTATCCATCTATAATGGTTATAACCTAGTAGTCTATCACTCTTGTTTAATTAGTTTCTAGTTTCATCAACTGGTCTATCTTTTATTTGGTTTAAGTAATGATCTCTTCTACTCTAGGATGGAAGCAATAGTAATCCATTCTTATCAACCAATTAGATATAAATTTAGGTAGTTTGTACCAAAATATTTCATATATTTCATTATATATATGTTCTTGAATGATTTCACTTGTGGTGAGACCTATCCTTTTGGATTCTTCTTTTATAAAGTGCCATAGTTTATGGTCTAACCAAGTTTCAATATCTCATTATCTTGGTAACCATATTAGCATAGCTTTCTTCAGAAGGATTATTTCCATGCTCACCACACCATTATTAGTAGAGGTTTCTAGTTCAATAAAACACGCTAAGGATAAGGATAGCTAAGTTTTATTAGTTTGCATAGGATAGTGTAGTGAATTCATATTTACCATAAGTATGATAGAATTGAGTGATTGTGTGATTGCAAGGAAATATGATTAACTAGAGCATTCTTTAGATTTATAGAGCATTTAGAATTATTTAAGATAGATTAAACCAAATAATTAAACATGATAACACAAATAAGGATTAACATAAAAAATATGACAAGTAACCATGCACCAAAAAGTCTATATTGATCTCAATAAAAGGTCATCAACCTCTTCATACAAGCATTCATATTTATAGTTGTTAAAATTCTTGACTATTCATATTCTTCTTCATACATTGGTGCCAAAATGAGGAGACTATTCACCTTATATCCTTAGACAAGCTGAGAGGATAGGGTAAAATACATTAGCTAACAACTTCATATATAATGCATGAATATTCAAAGAATATCCTGCATAACTTATCCAGTTTTCTTCTCCCAACAATGTTATAATCTAGTGAAATCCTAGTGTGATTAAGTGCTTTAGAAATGACCTATGACCTTAGATATATATTTAAACTTATTTTAGGTCTACTAGGGTCATGTAGACTTAGAATTAGTAAGAATAGATGTTTTCCTCTCAATCTACAGTTATATTTTCTAGTGATTTTAAATCATATGAGCCTCTAGTAAACAAAAGGCCTAAAAATGAGGATTAATAGTGATAATATTGGAGATCATTTAGATGGGACTCATGAAACATGAATAATGATAGATTAATAATATTGAATTTAAGAAACTATCCATTATTTGGTGGGGGGATATGACCAACATAAACAACCACTATTGGTGAATGGGATGGTCATAAAAGAGAGGCCTTGTTTAAATGGAAGACATAACTAAGATGGAGGTGTGGACCAATAAGAGGGTAATCTTAAGCTATTTGGAATGAGAAATAATGACATTTTTTTATCATTAGTTGCTTAAAGGAATATATCATCCACATTCAAGTGTAATAATGGTGGCCAAGGACCATGGAATTAGGCATGAGCTAAGTGTACATAATGAATGATCAAAAGTAAATTTGTATAGTAATAAATTATAATTTATGTGTCTACACAAGCCAAGGTATTCATAGGATGAGGGGATATCATCATAATCTAAACTTTGGTGATAGGACCATAAATTTATCTAGGTATTCCAAAAAATAAAAATACATGAAAAGGTTTTAAATTACCCCTAAAGGTTGAATAATAGAAATGTATACCATTTGGATAATACTCAAGGTTTGGTGGAGACCTTGCAACTTAAATTATTGCATGGTCTCTTAAGTCATAACATTAATAGAAACTCGTATAAAATTTTAAGTGTTTTATATATGAGGTTTATTGATATATGTACATATACTACTAGACTTCCCAAGTTGAGTATGTAAAAAGAACAATGTTCCACAACATAAGATTAGCCAACTATCCAGTAACTTGGATAGTTTAAAGATATTTCTTTTTTTGTTCCCACTTCCATATACGAAGATCTTGGATAACCTTGATGTAGATTGGCATGTATTTAATGGGTTTGAATAATGGTATACTAATACAAATGTTTCTAAGTTCCCCTAAAAACTAAAATTTTGGATTTGGTTCCTTATTTAATTAAGGCATTCAAGAAAAAGAGGATTGGTTGGTTCAATTAGAATATTTAATGGGCTTGGCTCAGGATTGGTTATATTATTGTATAATTGGGGTGGGTTATTTGTATATGCTAGAGCCTCCTCTAAAGGTTTTTTTTATTATAAGAGTGTTTGTATTGAATATAATCTTCCTTGAGAAAATTTGAACATCATCAACTCTAATTTGTATGTGGGATATGTCACCAAGTAATTATTACATACTGGTTGAGTTGGTTTATTATTTGAATTGGGTGTAGGTTAGGCTGATGGTTGTGTTAGGTGAGGAGATTGTTGGTGTTGGGTATTTGAAATTAAATTTGGTTATTATGATTCATACAGGAGGAAAATTTATTGATTATGCCAAGGCTATTTCACCTCCATTTTTGTTTCCATGGGTTGGAGGATTGTTGTCATTATACATTTTATTGGTGTGGCTTCCACACTTGGATATGGAACTATTACCAATTGGATTGAGATTAGAAGTTTGGTTTTGGCCAATTTATTTTGGACCTCTTACCAATTGGTTTGAGATTATGAGTTTTGTTGTGATCAATTTTTAATTTTGGGTAGCATTGGATTCTAAGGATTTGGTCCATATGAGTTATTATTAGGAACACATGTGAACTGAGAATTAATTAATTAATAATTAGATTTTGTCACTCTATGAAATATTATTCAACTTCATATATTATTGACACAAAATCAATGTAGAGCTCCCAACTCTACCACATTAGTAGAGTACATCCCTAGGATGATAAGACAAAGGCTTCTATTGGCCTTGGAAATGTAGTCTAGTTTAGTCACTTACAATAAGAAAAGATAATATGTATGAATAAAAGGAACATATTAAAAATACATGACCATTGAGTTGTAAGAGGTACCTAGTTGGTATTTATATTGTAGTATTGTAATATGATAAGATAGATATGAGAGAATATAGAGTATAGATCTGAATAGAGTGAGATAACAAATGTTACAGAGTATGGAAATACTAGTAATAGTATATATAAGACTAATAATATAATAGAGAGTTTGAATATATAGAGTAAATATATTTGTGGAATTATAAATGTTGTTCTAATTATATTTATATGAATAAATATAGTTAGAGTAAGAAATATCTATGTACTATGTACTGTGAATGAACACATCTAATTATTTAAACTTATGAATGACTATACTAAATAACTCCACACAATAGTAACCTTTTTCACATTATCTCTAACTAGAGTTAACTTGAACTACTTAACTATTTGTAACCCAATTATAGATTTTATATCAAAATTTGGTGGTGTCATATAGACTTTAATTATCTAATGTCTAGAGGAAAGTATCCATGAGAGTTATGGAAACCAACATTGACTAAAATAAAAGAGTGGTGAAAAAAATACTTATAATTTTTATTCTACTTTAAAACTAATATAACTTGCGATTCATTGCCTAAAGTAAAGGCCTCATTTTTTGATCACATGAAGAGGAATTTTGGATAATCTTTATGAAGATCTTGTGGACTTGGATCTTAAGACAAGATAAACATATATAAAGATCAAGATTTTAGATTCAGAAACCAAAGAAATTGACTTTGTAAAATATTGAGGTCCTTGAAAGCATTAACACAATTTAGACCTGACCAATTGATTAGTGGCTTGAGACCACACTCGACTAATTCTTGATAGTTTGGGTCATTGAAGGATGGACAAGCTTCAATTTCAATAACTATGAATTCATATGAGGGATAAGAGAAAGGTTATTAAATAGTTAACACTCTTAATCCACAATATTTTATGGATAAATGGCTAGAAAAATAAATAAAATAGTTCCTTTGGGGGCTAGGCATAGAAGGGATAACATGTTTATTCTAATTTAAAATAAATAGAACTTGTGAGTCATTGTTTGAAGTAGAGGCCTCATTTTTTGATCATATGAAGAGGAATTTTGAGTAACCTTTATAGAGATCTTGTGGATTTAGATTTTAAGACTGGATAAACATATAAAAGGATCAAGATTTTAGATTAAGAATCCAATAAAATGGAATTTAGAAAAGATTTAGGTCTATCAAAGTATGTATTTCATGCATTTTCTCACATTTGCTAGTGTATTAGCTAGCTATTTCATCTTTTAGTGAGTTTGTCCTATATAAGGATTCATCCCACATTGGATGGTTAGACTAGTTCTATATTTAAACTTGAATATTTATGCAAGAGCTTTCCTTTGTATTAGCATACCATATTTTTGAATAACACTTGCATTACTTTATTTCGCAATCAATTGTCTACAGCTTCATGTGTGATGTTCTTGGAGTTATCACTTCTGAATCTTGGGTTGGAATGCTTATTTTCTATTCCTAACTTGGTACTAGATCTTTGAGGTGTTACTCCTATTTGAATTAATACAAAATTACTTCATAAATTTCTATTTCCCTTGTCATTGCTTCTTCCATTGTCATAAATCCTTCGCATTTTTTTCCCTTTTACAAATCTGACACTTTCATTGAAGCTTTGTTGAATTGTGTGTTTTTTATTCTTAGAGGGAAGGTAGAGAGGAAGCATAAGAGAGATGTGTGCATGGAGATATGCTTGTGGAACCATTTATTAAAAATATTTTAAAGTTCTTGCATTGATTTTTAAGCTTTTAATCATGGAGATATTCTTCAAGAGGAGGCATCCTTATTGTTGTTGAATAGATCTTGTTTTGGCATTGAAATACTCAGATTTATATGGTGCATTGTGTTTTATCCTTTTCTTATTTGTAGATCTATGAATTTAAGTTTGTAGATCTAAGGAGATAAGACAAGGCACTTAAGAGAGGCATCATCCTTTAAGTTGGGTGTTGGAATTCACTGCTAAGACATTGGAGGAGAAATCATGTTTTGGCATTGAAAACACCAGATCTACTATGTTTTTTGTTCTTTGTGTTAGATTTGAGGCACTTTTATGATCTAATGCATCAGATTTGAAGTTTATTTCTAAACATTGAAGGCACTTTGATAGATGCATTGATCTGCAAAGAAGGTTTATAAGTCTATTGGATTGTATTAATTTTTAGATCTACAAAGAAAGCATAAGACTTGTATTGTCTTTCCCTGGAAGAAGATGAAAAAGAAGGCATTTTTTGGGCATCTTGGCATTTTTTGCATACTTATCTTTATCTATGATAAATCACTCCAAACATTTTCTATGTTTTGTGTGCCTTGATTTTAGCTTTCTAGATCATTTTGAAATTCTTAATTTCATTGAGTGATGCAAAAGTTATGGAAATTTTACTAATAACTATTTTTTATTTTTCTTAAGTGAAAAATAAGTTGTTTTTTAAATTTTTTTGGCCCTTAAGTGGAATTTTTTTGCCATTAAAGTACACATAGGGGTGTATGGGAGGATTGTTTGAGTATTTTTAATTTTTTGTGATTCAATTGTAATTAAAAATGAGTGGTTGGATGGCTATAGTCTTTTCTAATTTGGTCACAAAAATTAGCTTGTAGTGATTTTTAACGTTTTGACCTATTTTATGGGAAACCATAATGCTTGTAACTTTTGAACTGTAACTTGGATTTGAGTTTTTTTTTTTTTTTAAGTGTATAGTTTTAGATTATCTATCTATTTTTGTCATTAATTTGTAAAAATTTACTAATTTTCTAAAGTGCCAAATTGGGGGGGTCCTTAATACAATCTTTTGGGGGGGTTGTCTCAATTTTGATTTTGTGCACCCTTTTACATTCTTGATGCTCTTTGATGTTGCATTAGTATGGATTCTAATTTTGATGTTAATTATTATGATCCTTTGACTACACATAATTACCATAAATGGATACCTAAAATGGAAACAATCATAAAGCACAAAGGATTATGGTCCCTATTGAACGAATCTCAACCACAATTTACACGTGAATTTGAAAATTTTTAACACCAATGTAAGTTTGAAGAGTGTATGGGTTTGATTGGAGGTTATGTGACTGATAGTATTTTGGTGTGTTTTGATGGATGTGATTCTCCATTAAAAATGTAGACTAAGTTAAAGGGTTTGTTTGGTGTTGAAAATATTGTCATTGATGTCAAAGGTCTAGTATTATTGGTGATAAAGGCCCCATTACATTTAATGTTGTTTGTAATAAATATATCTTGGCTAATATGAGTTAATATTTATTTAATATTAATGAATATATTTTTGGTTGCATATGAGACAAAATAAGGGCCCATGGAGAAGTCGAAGAGCCACGGGGTAAAGACAAAAGAAGGATGGGAAGCATTTTCCCATGAAGAGTCATCTTGGGGAATACCAAGAGTCACCAAGTGAAGACAAAAGAGGAAGGGTGCATTTTCTCATGAAGGGACACTTAAGGAATACAAATAGTCACCAAGATAAGGACAAAAGTGGGAAGGACATTTTTGGTCATGAAGGGTAACCACATGACTTATCAAAGGCTTGAATATGAAGGGTCATCCAAGATTGGCACCATTTTCCATGAGGATTGAAGGGTCACAAAGGTGGAAGGCCAAAGGTCATTTGGAAAGCTATAAATAAAGGCTTGAGAAGCCATTTGTAATATGGTTGAGAGAGGATGATTTGATATTGTAATATCTATCTTAGAAGAGCAATTGTGAGAGATGAATAGTATTTGTTATATCTAGCTTAGAAGAGCAAACGTGAGAGAGAGGAAAGAGATGTTGTATTGAACTATCATTTGTTGAGATAACAACATTGAGAGATAGGTGTGTGGTATACACAAAGGGGTTGGTGCTCTTGTGGGTTGGTGCTCATGAATAGTTGCTAGGTTGGTGCTTGACAAAGGGTTTGAAGCTCATGTGGGTTGGTGCTCACGAATTGTAGTTGGGTTGGTACTCAGCAAAGGGGTATGGTGCTCCTGTGGGTTGTTTCTCATGAATATAATTGATATTGTTCTCCATGGTTTTTACCACATTGAGTTTCCACGTTATATCTGGTGTCTCTCTCTATCTTGTGTGATGTTTACTATTTGAGTTTTATTGCATATCTTGAATTTTTGATTAAAAGGAATTTGATAAAGGGAAAGTTTTAATAAGATATATGGTATACTGATTCACCCTCCCTCTCAGTATATTATGTGATTAACAATTAGTATCATAGCAGGTTCCTTTTTGAAAAGTTTTATAGCTTAAAGGTAGATCGGGAAAGCATGATGGCTGGGCACAGGAAGGATTTTATACAAATAAGGCACCTTTATTTGATGGAATAAATTATGCTTTTTGGAACATGAGAATGAAGGTTTATTTGATGGCCCTTGGATTTGACATATGGAAAGCAGTGGTGGAGGAATATGAAGAGCCACAGACATCTACAATTACTCCAAAAAAAATGAAGGCAAGTGAATGTAACGCTAAAGCTTTAAATGCTATTTTATGTGGTTTATGTGAATCTAAATTTGTTAAATTTATGCAATGTAAATCTACTCATGAAACTTGGGTAAAACTTGAAAATATTTACAAAGGTGATGGAAAAGTTTAGCAAGCTAAGCTGCAGACTTTTAGAAGGTAGTTTGAAAGTTTGAAGATGGAAGAAGAAGAAGATATAACAAGTTATCTTTTGCGAGTTGATCAAGTCATAAATCAGATTCAAGGTCTTGGAGAAACATTGGATAAGTCAATGGTGGTACAAAAGGTTTTGAGATCTCTACCAATGAGATATGATGCAAAGGTTTCGGCAATCGAGGAGATGAAGAATTTAGCCAAGCTAAAGATGGATGAGCTTCATGGTATTCTCACAGCATATGAGATGCAGATAGAACAAGATAAACCATCAAAGAGAGAAGTGGCTTTCAAGAAATCAAAGAAGGAGAAAGCTTGATAGTTTCAGTGATGATGAAGATGACAATGGAGCACTTTTCATTTGCAAGCTGAAAAGAGGAACAGGTAAATATCAAGGAAAATTACTTTTTAAATGTTTTAATTATGGAAAGATTGGACATTTTTCAGCTAGATGCCTAGATAAGGTCAATGATGATGAAGAAGAAAAGCCTACATACAAGAAGAATTTCAAAGGCAAATCTAAGAAGGGTTTCGAGAAGAAGAGCTTGTATTCTAAGGATCCTAGTTCAGGCGAAGATAGTGGAGTCAGTGATTCAGAAGAAGAAGAGATTCTATTCATGGCCATACATGAAGGTGATCAAGAAGAAGAAGAGGAGGAAGCTAAATTGAATATGGAAGGAGAGCTCATTTGTGCCTTAGAAGAGTTAGAAGCTATTCAGAAGAAGAATCGAAGATTAAAGCGCTAGATTGAGAAAAATGAACAAGAGTCAAAGGAAATGATTGAAGATCTACAAGCACACTTTGAAGAAGCCAATAAGAATGAAGAAGACCTCACAACATAGTTGGAAACAACACGAAAATAATGTCAAAGGTATGTTATTGAAATTACCTCTTTAAAAGAAGATATTAAGAAAGCAATCAGTGATAAAGTAGTCAGTGATTCAAAATTTGAAGATAGCACTAACATGCTGATTAAGATATTGGAAAGTCAAAAATCATATTTAGATAAGACAGGGATTAGTTTTGAAAAGAAAAATAGCTATGTTGAAGCTCTTACACAAGAGGAAAAAAAAGGGGAGAAGTGAAGAATACAAAGGACATTCCAAATAGAGAAGGCTGGAAGGAACAAAGCTACAAAAGGCAATCAGGTCAGAGATATACAGACAAGTCTTATTTTTATGGCTATTGTTTTTATTGTAATGGATATGGTCACAAAAAATTAGAATGTAGAAAAAGAGCTAACAATTTCAAAAATAAGGAGAAGGAAAGTCAAGTAGAGTCAAGCAGAATCCATAACTCTTTTGCTCCTCTATCAAGCTTTGATGAAGAGACCATAGTATCTACAAGTGCAACAACTTCAGACACATAGCTCAGTACTGTAGAAGTGTGTTTGAGTCAATCAAGAAGGATCAGAGCTTCAAAGATCCATTCATCAAGAAGAAGGATCAAAATCTCAAAGCTCCATTCATCAAGGAGAAGGTTCATACATGTACATGGCATAAGAAACAACATGAAGATTCTATGATGGTTCAGACAACCCTGCATGTAAAAGGTAAAGATCAGCCATGGTTAATTGATAACGGATGTTCAAGGCATATGACAGGAGATAAAAGTAAATTCATATATCTAAAGAATATCAATGGTGGTACAGTGAGATTCAAAGATAAAACCACTGCCGGGATAGCCGAAAAAGGTACTTTGAGTTTGGATTATGGTAGAACTAAGACTAAAAATGTTTTGTATGTAAAAGGTCTTAAGTATAATTTGTTGAGTGGTAGTCAAATATGCAATCAAGGATATACATTAAAGTTTCATAAAGAAGGTTTTGAGATTAGAAGAAAAGATTTAAATGAGTTGATTGCAGATGCTCAAAGGATAGGGAACAATGTGTATGTATTATCAGATATCTTCTCAAAGGCACGCTCAAAGGATACATTCAAAGATCGATGAGAGGAGTTGGGAGTAATTTCCATTACTTCTTGCCATTGATGTTCAGCATCTGTTGAGGGGGAGCTAAGTGTTAGCTCCAGGTAGGCCCTTTGCCATTAATGTCAAAGGGGGAGAATAACAGGTACAGGTATAGGTACAAGTGCAAAAAATAGGTATAAGGAATAGGTACAGGTTTCTATAGTAAGGAGGAGTTACTATATGTTTTTAGATGATAGTATGTGCAGGTGATAGGATGTGGTAGTTTCAGGATTGAGGTTGCCATTAATGACAAAGGGGGATATTGTTGGAAATATTATCATTGATGTCAAAGGTCTAGTATTATTGGTGATAAAGGCCCCATTGCATTTAATGTTGTTTGTAATAAATATATCTTGGCTAATATGAGTTAATATTTATTTAATATTAACAAATATATTTTTGGTTGCATATGAGACAAAAGAAGGGCCCATGGAGAAGTCGAAGAGCCACGGGGTAAAGACAAAAGAAGGATGGGACACATTTTCCCATGAAGAGTCATCTTGGGGAATACCAAGAGTCACCAAGTGAAGACAAAAGAGGAAGGGTGCATTTTCTCATGAAGGGACACTTTAAGGAATATGAAAAGTCACCAAGATGAGGACAAAAGTGGGAAGGACGTTTTTGGTCATGAAGGGTCACCACATGACTTTTCAAAGGCTTGAATATGAAGGGTTATCCAAGATTAGCACCATTTTCCATGAGGATTGAAGGATCACAAAGGGGGAAGGCCAAAGGTCATTTGGAAAGCTATAAATAAAGGCTTGAGAATCCATTTGTAATATGGTTGAGAGAGGTTGATTTGATATTGTAATATCTAGCTTATAAGAGCAATTGTGAGAGATGAATAGTATTTATTATATCTAGCTTAGAAGAGAAAAGGTGAGAGAGAGGAAAGACATGTTGTATTGAACTATAATTTGTTGAGATAACAACATTGAGAGATAGGTGTGTGGTATCACAAAAGGGTTGGTGCTCCTGTGGGTTGGTGCTCATGAATTGTTGCTGGGTTGGTGCTCGGCAAAGGGGTTGGTGCTCTTGTGGGTTGGTGCTCATGAATAGTTGCTGGGTTGGTGCTTGACAAAGGGGTTTGAAGCTCTTGTGGATTGGTGCTCATGAATTGTAGCTAGGTTGGTACTCGACAAAGGGGTATGGTGCTCCTGTGGGTTGTTTCTCATGAATATACTTGAGATTATTCTCTATGGTTTTTCCCACATTGGGTTTCCATGTTATATTTGGTGTCTCTCTATATCTTGCGTGATGTTTATTATTTGATTTTTATTACATATCTTAAATGTTTGATTAAGTGGAATTTGATAAAGGGAAAGTTTTAATAAGATATATGATATACTAATTCACCCCCCTCTTAGTATATTACGTGCTTAACATTTGGGAAAGTAGATCACTTGAGAGTGATGTAGCTTGAATTGGATCTTACTTCACTAAATCTAGATGACTTTGCCTCCATTGTAGACTAACTCATTTAATTTTAGCATTTGTTGACATAGTTGAAGGGGAGTGGATGATATAAAAAGGATGAAGAGTGTGTGTACTTGATCTTGTCTAAGTTTAGTGGCCCATTCCAAATATTTTCTTCTAATTTTTTCTCTAGTATGAATGCCTTTGGTGCTGCACTCAAAATATAATATCTAGAGTTATTTTGTGAGAGACTTATTATAGAGAGATCCAAATTATCTCACCTTGAGTCTTACACCTCTCAAAAAGAATTAGTTACATCAAATCCTAAGACTAAGGAAAAAACTAAGGGTAAGAAGAACACTCCTCCACCTCAAAATACACCTAAACCCAACATTAATAGATATAAACCCAAACCATATTCCAAAATAAGGAATAATTATAACCTATCTTGTTCTTATTATGGAGGGACTGGTCATGAAAAGTCTAGGTGTTTTAGAATAATGCAAGTGCTAAAGGATGCCATTAGGAAACACAAGATTTCTATCTCCATTCCTTCTCCATCTCATGAGCATGGGAAGGCACTTAATGTTGTTAAGATATCACAGTTACCTATTTTAGATAGTTAGGTTCTAAATTCTAGTGCTTCACACCATATGACTTCTTCTAAGGAGTCCTTTGTATCTCTTGGTCTAATTTCCATCCAACATTGAGGTTGGAGATTCTTCCTAAAATTATGTAAAGGGGAAGGGTGAGTTACAACCAGACGGTGGATGCATCAATGATGCATTATATGTTCCAAACATCACCAATAATCTAATTTCAATATATTAGAATTGCCATTATGGTCAAGGCAAGATAGTGACTTTCACACCATAGGGTGCTAAAGTTCAAGATTTGTTAGGGCCAAAAACACTTATTGCATAGGGTATTATTGATCATAGTTATCGACTCTACTATTTTAATGGTTTTGATAATACTCCTCTTATAGGGATGTTAATTTATCTTGCAGATTCTAAGAGTTGACTTTGGCATGAGATATTTGGACACTTCAACTATATAGATTTGAAGGAGTTGAGCATTCACAGTATGGTAGAGGGTCTTCCTATATTTTCATGTCTTGATGGAGTTTACCCATGTTTTGCATTGGGGAAACAACACCAGGATCCATTTCCTAAGGGCATGTCCATGAGAGCTTCTTCAACACTTGAGATTATGTACAGTGATTTGATGTTATTTCCTACTCCTTATTTTAATAGAGATAATTATGTAATTACTTTTATTGATTATTTCTCAAGGTGTACTTGGGTTTATTTCCTTAAGTACAAGAGTGTTGTCTTTAATCACTTCAAATTTTTTAAGGATTTGGTTGATAAAAAGTCTTTGAATTGCATTAATAAGATTCATACAGATAATGGGGGGAGTACTTCAATCAAGAATTCTCTATTTTTTTGGTAGTCCATGGAATTGTTTACCAACATGTTATTGTACATACTCCATAGCAGAATGGTTTAGCAAAATATAATAAAAAAAATCTGAAGGAGATGGCTAACTGAATGATGCATTCATGGGATTTATTTACCATCTATTGGGTAGAGGAAGTTAATTATGTGAACTGTATTCATAACTACACATCATATCATGTACTTGGGCATATGACTCTGGAGGAGGATTCATATTGAACCAAGCCTAATGTCTCATTTTTTTGAGTTTTTGGGAGCCTTGTTTGGGTGTTTGTACCAAATAAGAAAAGGAAAATATTGGATAAGATGATCAAACCTTTGATTTTTGTAGGGTATTTCAAGGACATGAGAGCTTATCATCTTTTAGATCTTGATACTCATGATGTTCATTTTCAAGCACATGTATAGATTTATGAGCATTTCACATCTCATTAATCTTCATCTTATTCCATGCCTTCTTCTTATTTTGATGATTCATCTCCTATTCAGGATTCATTCTTTGAACATCTAGTTTAGGATATTCTTGAGTAGGTTATATAGGATGAGGATCCTATTCAAACTAATGTTGCCATTATGACTAAGTGGTTATATACTATAGTTTATGAGGCATCACCATTCATACATGATCTTACACCTACTCGACATCATCATTCACATTATATAAGTACTAGAATTTTATGTCAAGAATTCTCTAGGGATCCATGGTCTTTTTCACAAGCTCATGGGATATAGGATGGGGATGATGTGACGATAGATGATTATTCTTCATTGATGAAGAATCACACTTATGATTTTGTAATTCTTCATAAGGGAAGAAAGTTGGTTAATTAAAAGGGGATGTATCATAATGGGTATATAGATGATGGGTCCAATAAAAATTATAAGGCATGTCTTATTAAGGAAATCTCACAAGTTGAAGGTATTGACTACTTTGAGACTTTTGTACCCATTGGTAAGATGGATTATGTTTGTCTTGTAATTTCTCTTACTGCATCATAGTGTTGGATAGTATATCATATGGATGTTAAGAGTGATTTTTTGCATGGAGACTTACATGAGGAAATATATATGGAGAAGCCTATTGGGGTTGTTCATGATTTTTATTTTATTTTTTGACTTAGGAGGTCTCTTTATGATCTCAAATAGGCCCCTCAGGCTTGGTATGATAAGATGAATTTATTTCTTCTCTCCATTGGCTTTGTTTGTTTCTACTCTAATCCCACAGTGTATATTTAATGTATTAGGGAGGAAATTATAATTATAATATTATATGTTGATGATTTGCTTCTCACAATAATCTCCTCATCTCATATTTAGATTATTTAGTAGGCACTTTAGCATAATTTGATATGATAGATCTTGGTCTTTTGCATTTTTACCTTGGATTATAAATTTCATAGTTGGATTTATTTGAGTTATAAGAATTATAACCTTGATATTATTTAGCATTTTTATATGGATAATTATAAGCTAAGTCCTTATCCTTTTCAATTTGGAGTGACTCTCACTGCCACTTGTACTACTTCGCTTTATGATCCTACACTGTATAGGTAGATGGTTGGGAGTCTTATGTATTTGACCCATACTCAACTTAATATTTCATTTATAGTTAGGCTTGTATATATGTTTGCACATGACCTTCATGATAGTCATTGGTAGGCTACCAAGAGGATTCTATGATATTTATGAGGCATTACTCATTTTAGATTAGACTACACCAGGGGTTCTACTCAATTGGTTGGATATAGTGATTCAGATTGTGCACATTCTTTTGATGATAGGCATTCCACTTATAGTTACATATTTTGTATTAGTTATTCACCTATTTCTTAGTTGTGTAATAATAAACAAGCTATTATACTTTCATCTATAGAGGTTGAGTGTAGGGCAACATTTATAATGAGTCAACATATTCTTTGGCTTTGTTTTCGATTAAGGTAAAAATAGGTTTTGAAGGGGCCCCGAAACCCTTTACAGATCAAAAAAGATTAAGCAATACAAACCACCTAGATAGGCAAACCCACTGAAAAATAGTAACTAAACCAGGTTTTACATGGACCTGAAACCAACAAAATAAACCAGTAAAAACTCTCCAGGTTTTAAAAGGACCTGATACCTAAACAAGAAAACCAGGCTCAATGACCTAAAACAAGAGTTTTACAGGGACCTGTAACCTTAAAAAATCCATGCAATAATAGATCTACACATTACAATGCCACGTAAACACGAAGAAGAGTTTAAGGGAGCTTTGTTAGTTATTGATAGAGTTTGGCTTTATGTAAGATTCACCCATTATACTTTGGTATGACAACCAAAGTGCAATTCATATATCTCAAAACCCATTTGATCATCAATAGACCAAGCACATTGAGTTACATATGCACTTCATTCATCATCATTTAGGATGGAGTTCTTATCTTGGATTACATTCTGACTCAATAGTAAGTTGTAAACATCTTCACAAAGCCTTTTGCATTGCCTAGTTTTTTGGAGTTGTGTGACATGATTGGGGATTTAGAAGTTGTTCTTGGGGGTGTTTATGAGGATACATTCCATATTCATTTCATGGATACATATTGTACATGATTACCTTATCAGGCCTAGCTACTAAGACTCATACTATGGATATGTCACTATTTATCTTTTAGATTTTGTTAGCCCCTAGATTCACTTAATGGAGAGTGTTAGAGTATGTATTTCATGTATTTTCTCATGTTTTATAGTGTATTATATAACTATTTAATCTTTTAGTGAGTTTTTCCTATGTGAGGATTTATCCCACATTGGTAATTTAGGCTAGTTTTGTATTTTGCCTTGTCTATTTATGTAAGAGATTTCCTTTGTACTAGCATATCATATTTATAAATAACACTTGCATTTATTTATTTATTTTGAAATCAATTATCTATAGCTTCATGTGTGATGTTATTGGAGTTATCAGTTTTAATCTTGGGTTATAATGTTTGTTTTCTATTCTTAAAAAGGTCCTTAGAAGCATTGACACACTTTGGACCCTAACAATAAATTAATGGTCTGAGACCACACTCAATTAATTTTTGATAGTTTAGTCCATTCAAGGATGGACAAACTTTGATGTCAAGAAATATTAATTCATAGAAGGGATAAGATAAAGGTTTTTTAATAGGTTATCTCGTAATCCATAATATTTAATAGATGAATGGTTGGAAAAATAGTTCCTTTGGGGGATAGGTACATAAGGTATAGTGTGTATAAATAAGGGGTATCCTAAAGGTATGTGACATAAAAATATTATAATAGTAGTGATATTGAGGAGACATAAGAGAGAAGGAATTAAATATATTATAAGGGGAAGGATTGTTTAGTGAAAATATTAGGGAAGAGGATAATGTAGAGATAGAAGATAAAAATAAGGAACTAGAAACAACCCCTCGCTTCACAAACCCAACCAAAAGAGACCTCATGAGGAGATGAACCATTTTGACCAAAAACCATCCCTTGTGACACTTCACATTCTATATGAACATCCATTTACTAGACAATATGAAGTACATATGGGAGATAAAGTGGAGAATATTTACCATAGTTTTAGTGAAGAATTAAAAACTAGAAGAGAGTTTTAGATAATCAAGCAAAAGTATTTGGGAGAATATATTTTCAATGATAAGTAAAAAAAGATAAAAGATAGAGTTGAACATTAGTCAGATGGTATAATGATAATCAACAAATAATCTCAAGTTGTGCTTCAAGAACAAGCACATGAAGTAATTGGAGTATTAATAGTGCAAGTACAAATCCTAACACCCTAAATATGACACATAATATCTTGTTTAGAAAAGATAACAAGGATGCAAAATAACATCTATTCATACTAGATTCCTAATAGATAAGCCATAACATAACAAATTAGAAAGTAATGTTATTTTATTTTATGAGAATGCTAAGAGATGATGCATTAAAGTGGTAGATGAAAAAAACATGGGATATGAAAATTCATGAGATGATGTATAAAAATCATTTAATTAATATTTAAATTATCCACATATCTCAACAGAGAGTGTAAGTAAAATGAGAGAACTATTATATAAATAAAATAATTTATAAAAGAATATGATCATATATTTAAGGCAATATTGATAAATTAGAGAAAATATTGAATGAAAAATAAAAAATTAAATGTTTTATTTAAGGGTTAATTTTGTAGTTACGAGCCGATATGGATAGAAATATATTTAACACATTTGTGGAGACATTAGATATGGCATCATGACAAAAAGACCAGTCTTAGAGATGTTAAACAAATTCCTCCTTGAAAGATAATGTGGAGAGGTTGAAATATGAGTTAGAGAAATTAAATTTAAAATGGTAAATTTAAATTAAGGGCAATGATTTTAGTTCACCACCAACCATTAATAACCTATCAAGATGTTTAATATGGTGTACCATTTATTTCACATAAGGGAATTCATGGACAAAGTTCCACACTAAGAAATGGTGAAATGAGTGGTAGTGGTGAGATCATCTCAAACACCAGTGGGTATGCCCCTCCAATTTAATAGCCATTATATGGAGATAAGATTTATTTTAGAATATTTTGAACATATGACCAACACCTATAAGAAGTGTGTCCCATGATGGATGTAGCACCACTAATAACCCAATCATTGTATTGTACCACATGTGGATCATTCAATCACTATAACCATATATGCCTTGGATATGATATGATGGTAGATATGTAGGAGATAAATAAAATAATAGATATGGCAGTTCAAAAACTCCCATCACCGAAGCCAAAATAGGAAAACCTACCATATTTCACCTTGTCTTACAGTACCTAAACCCTCACATAATACATTATTTCAAAACACAAAATCCCTAACCAAAATATTATAATAACAATTGATGTGGGTACCGAGAGGAGGCCATGGTGCTTAAAAATTTGGATTTTAAGGTGGAAGAGTAAACTATCAAGGATTAAGAGGTTATAACCAAGGATATAACTAAGGATACAACTATGAGAGACTTCCTCCTACCTGTTATAAATGTGGTAAGATTGGCCACATTATGACTAACTACATGGAGGAACCACAAGTTATATGTGGTTTCTACCATGAGAAAGGAACACATGACTAATGTTTTCCCTAAGGTAGCATAGTTATACAAAAATGGAGGTTAAAAATAGATGAACTAGGATGATATCCTTTGTGGAAAGGCACAAAACATTTAAATAAAATACCAAAGGTCCAAGAGACCAAAGGACAACATAATGAAGTGAGACATGAAGAGGGGTTCATAAAATCAAAGAGGAAGGAGAATGTTCACATACGTAAACATAAATTTTAGATAAGATAATTTTGAGTAGTGATAATAAAATATAGGTAAATATTAAAAAATAAGTATCTAGGAATAACTAGTGATGAACTAAAATCAAGAGTTGCGATAACTACTAGAAGTGGGGTAAAAATGAAAAAAAGAAAGGAGAAATCAATGGAATCTAAGGAAGAGTTAGACATGGATATTGAAATAAACTATCAAAATACATATGAACACTAGATAATTTTATAAAATAGGTTGAAATTTATTTAGGATAAAAAACAAGGATAAAATAAAAATGACTTACTTTGATGAGGTATATTAAAATTTTAAAATAAGGGTTAAACTAGTTAAAAAATAAAGGATTTTTAAAAAAATCAAAAGAATTTAAAAAATAATGGAACAATATGTTTACATTATAATTAATTTTGAATAAAAATAGCTCTAAATGGAATGTAAATTATTGAAATATGGTCTAAAATACAATCCAAGATGCTAAATATTACATTAGAGTTATTGATTGATTCAAGCATTCATCCTAAGTTGAGTCCCATTTAGATTGGGGAGTTTGTCATGGGTCGATCATCAAGATGAAGATCATAGAACATGAATGGGAATGCATCAAGGATTCTTAATTTGAATAGGTAGATGACCTAGTTCATGAATGGGTTAATTCTTTGGAATCTAAAAATAATGGTGTGAATTTTTGGTTGGTTGCCAACGATGATTTGATCCAGGATATGTAGAATGTTATTCCAAATAATAATGATAATGTAATCATTGAATTGGAATAATTCATTACTTATATGGACTTGGAAATTGATATTTTTTCTCATGTTAAGAATCCTTTGTTACCTGTTCCCCTTCTTTATCTCCCCTCATAAGTACACGACACTAAGGATCAAAGTGAAGTCTGGAAAATGATTAAAGTTAACGTAAATGTCTTTTATGGAAAATTGGAGAAGCTCATTAAAAGAGGTGGAGCTACTGAAGTGGATGAGGTGTTGGAGTTTGTAAAGAAAAATAACATGAATTCCTTGTTGAATAATGTTAACTATTTCCCTACACCATTATTGCTTGATTGTAGAAGTAGAATTGTTTCAAAGTTGAGAAATATTATGGAACTTGTGTGTGTGGATTTTGATGATGATACATATATGGATTGTGCCACTATTTTGAGGGTACTTTATGATAAGATTGAGTAGTTTCTAGACTTCAAGGCCACATCTATTCTAGGTGGTGGGATATGTGTATGCTGGTTTTGGTTTTTTTCTTTGATAGGCCACCTATATGGAGCCAATTTTTTATGTTGTAATATTGATTGTTATGTTTAGACTGTTAAGGGGATCCTCTTGGTTTTATTTTGTATGTTTGATTTCAACTCTACTAAGTGTTTTTCATCATTGATGCTTATACTTTATAATCAATATTTTAATATATATAAAATATGGTTGAGGAATCAACAACATTTTTAGAGAGTTAAGGCTTAGAGCTCTACAATGGGGAGGCAAAGAGTCATCCTCCATTGAAGGTTTTCAAGATCTCTCTTATTTTCTCACCTTGGTTTCCTTTGCTTCATTTATTTCTATTTATTTTCCTATGGTGCCCATGGTAGATTTGATACATTAATGCTTTTTGTGTTGTTTGGTATATTATTTTTTGTTTTCCCTATCTGCCTCGTGCTTACCCTCATCCCTCTACCTAGATTTCAATACCCAAAGAATTTATAATTAAGAGGGTATATGGTATTAATTACATATGTATATGGAGATTGATGGAAAAGATTGACATGAGCATGTGATGAGTGAAGAGGATGGTGGTTTTAATGAGACAGTTGGTCCTTCAAGATTTGCTAAAGATTACAATATCAAGGATAGTGTGACACTTTCAACTAAGGTGGGTGAAGGAAATGTTGGATAACCAAATAAATTATTTAGTGAGATTTTTTGAAAAGAAGAGGTGGATAAGCATTCAGAGGATGAAAAGTTTCTTGTTATATTTTCCATCAAAGATGAGCAAGGAGAGAGGGAGTATGTCGAAGCCAAAATTGGTAAGCACCCTTGCCCTGGGAAAATCCTTACTATTATTTTGAATGTTTCAATGGAAAAAGACCTCTTATAAGAAGAAAACCATTTAAAAAATGTTGGAATTTTTTTTTGTGTTTGAACAAAAATTCTCTCCCTTCTAGGACTTTTTTGATAATTGGCTCAATTCTATGTGGGGTAGGAAATTAGGAATCTACATTAGTTCCTGTAGAATGGTTCAAAAATGGATTTTTATGATTTTATTAAAAAATTTAAATATACAAATAAGGGATATAAGTAAACCCTTGTGGAATGTTGGTCAATATTTGTTTAAGGTGGTTCCATGGAACCCTAATATGGATTGTAATGACCTTATGTTTAAAACTACACCTAGATGGGTGGATATCAAAAATGTTCCTATTTAGCTATGGAATTTTTTACCTCAAACTTTGAATCCCCTTAGGGAAGTCATTTGAATTGAGGATACTAAAATGTCTTTGGAGCATATGAATGCTAGGGTTATGATATCTTTAGAGCATCTTGATTATTCCCTGAATCCCTTATTTTTAAAATTAAAGGGACTCTCATATTTGTTCTTCATATTTGTAAAAACCATAGACATCTCAAAAATAATTTTCCTCTATTGGTTAACAAGGATGATTATCGTAATAAACAAAAAGGCTAAGAGACACAAAAGGATGAATGTGTGATAGTTCCTCTTCCAATAGATGATCTAAAATTCTTTGAAACCCCCATATTTAGCAATGAACCCCTCAAAGGCTATGCCTCCCCTAAGGAATATTTAAGGGAAAATGATCCATTAATTATTAAAGTGAGAGGCAAGGATATGCCTAAGTATTCTTCCCATCTTTATAGCTCCCTTGCACCTTTTGTTGACATGGTGACATGCATGTCTAAATTACACAAAAGTCTACCAAATGATTTTGAAGAGGCTTTCCTTGAGTAGAATATTCCATTAGAATATTATGACTCACGGCTTAAGGATTCCCCCTTAGATGAGTATGTGATCATTTTATCTGAACCTCCTAATTTTAATAATTGTACCCTTGGAAGCTTGTTGTTAAGCATCCAGATAGAAAAAGGTGATGAATCCTCTCCTAGGTTGGTTTCACTAGTGATGCAAAATCTAATTAGTTCAGTTTCTAGTCTTGATCTGGAGGCTTCTGTACCTTTGTACCTCATGGAACCTAATGTGTCTAAAAATTGGAAGCCTAAAGGAGGTTAAAATAGACTCAAGACTGATATTGCCTCTATCCCTCATGGGCAGGTCCTTGTGATTGATAGTAAGAAATCTAAAGATTTCCCCCTTGGTATTTTTGATTCAACTATCAAGAGGAAATAAAAAGAAAATAAGGTCTTAGATTACTTCAAAATACTTTATAACAATGAGGGTAATCCCTAAATTTAGGCTAAGTGACCCCCACTCCATCTTTCTTTTTATGAATAGTGTAAGTTAGAATGTTAGGGGCTTGGAATCCACTAATAGAAAACCTATTGTGAGGAAATTTAGACACTCCAAAGCTAAGTTAGACTTCTTGTTGCTTCAATAAGTTAAAGCTATGGGATCCCAACTATCCTTGGTCCTCAATGTTTTTGGCCAAATGCTACTTAGTTTTCTAACAATCATCAAAGAGGTAAAGGAGGGGCCTCTATATTGGTTAACCTTGATTGGTGAGAATTTATTATTTACCATGGTTCTTATCCCTGTAATAGAGTCATTTGGGTTTTACTAAAAAAACATAATCATTATTTTGGTATTTGTAACATATATGATCTTAATGATTATCAAGAGAGATCCAAGCGTTGGAATTGGATTTCAACCAAACTCAAAAATGTCCCCTAGGTGTTTGGAGGTGATTTTAACATGGTTGAAGAAAAAGAAGATAAAATTAGAGGTAATCCTTAATTTTGGAATTGAAATGAGATTTATGTTGGTCCAAATTTATAAGAATGCATAGACTCTTTGATCCTCTACATAAAGGTAAACAATAAAGTAAAGGTATCTAGTATACCTAACATAACAATCAGATCAATGGGAGAAGGCTCTATTCCATACTTTATATATTTTACATGAACAATGAATCCTTTTAGGTGACCCAAAATGGATCTAAAAATGTGGTAAATGTTTTTCCCTTCAACATTTCTAACCACCATCTCATTGAGATTGGTGTTTCCCTAAGTGATGTTGATAAAAGTTTTGCTTCTTTAAAAGGGCTCTACAAGTTTAATGTATCTCACCTAAATGATCAAGTTTGTATAGATGGTATCCAATATTCTTGGAATATAGGGAGGATATCATGCAAATCTATTTCAAAATTTGTGAAGTGAAACTCTAGTGTGGAATTGTCCAATAATTTTTCAAGAACATATGGATAGTTTAAGGCTAAACAGTGCAAGAAATCTTATAGGATCACTCATGAAAAATTAATTTTGGCTAAAATTTCACTTTAACTTGACCCCTAAAATGGAAGGATTGTGGATTAAATAAGTTATATAATGCATCAAATCAGTTAATCTCAATGCTACCTTGCCAAAGGAGCACAAACTCGCTCTTGTTTGACTTGGCTAAAATTATGAGATAAGGGGTCTAAATTTTTCTTCCATTTTCTAAAAACAAAGAACCAAAAGAGAAAAGTTTTTGGTATTGAGTTCCAAGGTAATTTATCTCATGAATATAATATAATTAAAGAAGAATTATTCAATTTTTTTTCCAATCTCTTTTTGTTTAATGGATCTAACTCTCATACTAAGTAGAACAAGGCTCTTTGTGATCATTGTATCCCAAAGAAGGTTTCACAGATGAAATCCAACTTCTTGGATAAGGACATCACATTAGATGAAATGAAAGAGACCATTTATTCACTTAAAAATGATATATCTTTGGGTATTGATGGATTCCCTACTGAGTTTTTCAAAGCAAATAAGGATTAGATGGCCAAAGATTGTCTTGAAGTCTACAATGAAGCTATTTATGTTAGCTCCTTGGGCCCAAAAAATAATAGAGTTGTTATCAAGCTCATCCCAAATGAAGGAGACCCCCACCAAGTAAAAAAGTAGAGACACATTACTCTCCTAAATATATTCTATAAAATCTTGGCAAAATATTTGCCAAAATGCTCTCTTCACTTCTTCCTTTAATTATCTCTAAAACTTAGACTTGTTTTGTTGAGGGTAAATATATCATGGATAATATTATTACTAGCTATGAGGGGATGTATTGGGCCTATGATTCCAAATAGGATGTGGGCATGATTCTAATCAACTTTAAAAAATATTATGATAGAATTGAATGACCCTTCATAGAAAGGAATTTGAGAGCCTTTGGATTTCAAGACAAATGTTATAAAATGATTAATGTTATATTTAAAGATGCTTTTGTTATTTTTGAAGTGAATGGGGATCTTATTGAGTCACTTGTTCTTCAATGTTATGTTAGAAAAGGATTCCCATTAGCCCGTTCTTTATTTGTGCTAGCAGTTGAAGCCCTTAATTAACTTCTAAAAAGCTCAAAAGTGGGTACCCTAGTCAAAGTAATTTCTTTGCCTAATGAATCTAAGTTGATTGATGTCTTATTTGTATATGATACTACTCTATTTTTCAATATTAAGAAATACAACTTAATCCAGGTAACCTTAAGACTTGATATCTATTATTTTTCATCTAGATCTAAAGTTGTTATGCATAAGTCTTGTATGTTGGGTTAGAAGGACACTTTTCCATATTAGCTTGCACCTTTTGGATGGGAATGGAAAGGGCTTGATCAGTTGGTTAGATTTTTAGGTATTACCTTTACTTTTACTTCTTATTTCAAGCTCATGTGGGAATGGATCTTTGTAAATATCAATAAGAAGATTGAGAAATGGCAAGGCCGCCTGCTTTCCCTACCAAGTAGGATCCAGGTTTGTCAAAAAAAAATTAGCTTCATATAGCATATATTATTCTTCTTGATGGATATTTAGTAAATATCATATCAATGTTATTCATATAATTATAAGAGATTTCCTATGGTCTAATGACAAAGGAGGTAAAAAAACACATGCTATTTCTTGTTAATTATGCTATAAGCCTCAAAATATTGGGGTCCTTAGCCTAAAAGATCTAAGGATTCAAGGAATTACCCTTGTTATCAAATGGATTATCAGAGAATTCAAAGCTGAAGGGCCCTAGAAAGTCTTAGTTAGAAATAATATCTTAAGATGTTTTCCCAAAGGTAAACCAAATTGGAAAGGATTCAATATTATGGACCTTCTAATAGGTATCTTTTCTATTAAAGTGGTTGGTTCTATAATATTTTATTATATCTGGTCTGCTTAGGATTCTTTCAAACCTTTTATCACTTATAAAAATATATTCAATTTGTTTGGGACATGTTTCCATGGGTATAGATATATTTGGTGGAATCTCTACGAAAACAGGAGGCCTCTTACGCTCACTAGGGGTTGTTTTTCCTTTGAGTGGTTCAATAAAGGGTTGAGTAATTTTAAATATCTCTACTCGTAGAATGGTTTGGAATTGTGGATGGAAGTTTAAACTAGATTTCAAATTCCCTCTTCTCAATATATAACATATAATCTCTTACTAAAGCCACTATAGGTAAATAACAATGTATCTTTTATGGATGAGTAGGATGAATTATAGGAAAGTGTTAAATGATTGAAGGGTCTGTCTCTTTTTTATTTATCCACTAAGATGATTTATTATAAACTCTCTTTTTCCAAAGTCCCTTTTCTTACCCTTAATTATGTTTGGAATGTTTGTGATCTCCTACATTTTAGGTCTTTTAGATTTGATGTTATATGGGCATCATGTATTGAAACAAGAAGTCATATTTTATATGGTTATTAATTTATAATAACTTATTGTTGGTATTATTCTAGTTAAGATTGGCCTAGGTCAACCTTATTTCTCCTTTTGTAGTGATTTTGAATCTATTGAGCATCTATTTTTCACTTGACCATATGCTTCTAAAATTTGGAAATGTTACCTTAAAGGTTGGGCTATTATCTTTGATTGTGATATTGGATGGTTGAATATTGATTTTGGATATGTTTATCCTAAAAATAAAGTCCAACCTTTTTTTCATAAGTTTTGGATTATTTTTTCAACTAAAATTTTTGTGGTTTTTATGGAGGCAAAGGAACTCAGATGTTTTCCAAGCAAATACTAGGGTGTTTACTGACTTCACTATTGAAGTCATTATTAGAATTGTTTCCTTGCATAATTTTCTATAGTTGAAGGTGACACAAGTGAAATTAGAGTAGTTATTAAGGATTGGGATGCTAAAAATCACATATGATTTCCTAATTAACTCTATTTGATATCTTAAATTGAGTCCTCATTCAAACTGGGGAATCTGTCATGGTTCAACTATTGAGGTAAAGATTTCTAAACATGAATGGGATTGTATCAAAGATGAATAATTTGATTAGGAGGATGATCCTATCCATGTCTAGGTTAATTCATCTATGTTAGATAAGAATGGCATGTACAGTTGGCTTGTTGCTAATAATGATATAATTCAGGTTGGGCAAAATGTTGATTTGGATATTAGTGAGAGATTGAAAAAGGAAGTTGAGGATACAATTGTTCCTTTAGACCTTGAGATTGATTTATTCTCTAATGAAAATGATGCTAATCAACCTATTCCCCCCCTCTCCACTCCCTGATGCAGATCACTGATGAATAAATTGAGATTTGGAAAATGATTGAAGATAATGTGAATGTCTTTACTATTAAATTAGAAAAAATCATTGAAATGGGTAGTGCTAGAGAAGTAGATGATGTGATAGATTATGTTAAATTTAATAACATGAAGTCTTTGTTAAATAAGGTTGATCTCTTCACTCCACCATCAATCTCTAGTTAGGAATAGATGGGCCCTGATATGAAGCCTAACATTATAGTGTGATTTATTCATGTGGATTATGATATGGATGAGGATACCGATATGGATTAACCCACTTCTTAGAGGGTGTTCGATGATGTGATAATGTAGATATTGGTTTATGGTGCCACCCTTATTCTTGGTAGCAAGTTGGGTGTGTTTTAGTTTTTTATTTATATTATGCTAGGTTGCCTATTTGGGGCCATTTTTTTGTATTGTAATATCAATAATATAAACTTTGACTATTGGGGGATTGCCTCTTGATTCTATATTTTTTTATACTTTGCTAGTTGTTTTGCATCGTTGATGCATATACTTGTGTTATTGATAATTTAATATATAAAAAATAGCCTATGATTATATATAAGAAAAATATAATAAAATATAGAGATATAGAAAATTTATAGAATTTTTAAATTTGATAAAAATACAAATTAGGGTTAGGGTTAGAGAAATGTCCTTGAAACTGATTTATTTCAAAATGTATTAACTTTTTATAGACTATGGCTGTTTGAAAATAATTAAAAAATAGATGTAAAATAAAATAGTGGTTTGATGTATGCTAGGACAATTCTACATAAGGTATACATAAGTGCATTGCATTGTTGTTATATACTGTGACCTTGTCTTGTTAGACTATGGATTAGATTTAAAAATCTAGATTTTTTGACATGTGTCTGTATGAGACCTATTTATATGCAAGGCCTAAATTTATGTCCATAAGACCTATAAAATTATATTCATAATACTTCACAAGCACAAAAAATGAGATCAAATGTAAAAGCGGGGAATATGGGAAGTGGGAATTGTTGAGCTATCCTTAAAAAACTCATTGTTGACTTAGTGATGCTTACATAACCAAAGGACCTTAGGTCGATGTAGTTATCCCTATAGGGAAGATCATATGAATGAAAAATAAGTTTTTATTAGAATGTGTGATAAGGGATTCCCTCAACCTATAAAAAATAATGTTAGACTTGGCAAAGGATTGTAAAATTTTAGAAAAAATTTAGTATAGAATTTACTCAAACAATAGATGTTTTTGAAATAAAAAAGATAGATACCTTGTAAGAGATTATTAAGTATTTTCAAGTGTGACACTTAATATTGTTTTATAAAGATATATTTGAATGTTTCTAATAACCTACCTATTTATATACATGATAAAGCTATTAAGAATCATCTTGTTTTAAAAATATAGTTATTAGAGCATGGAGACAAGTATGCGCTATGAGATAGGTGCATAATATGCTCCTGTCTTCCTAGTACACACTTATACTAAAAGGTTAGAGGATTCTAAAACAAGAGTGATATTAACATATATACTAAATAGGGATGAATAGGGATGAAATAGGTAAGTCTATAGGATGTTATTAATAACTTAAATAATTTGAAGGATATCTTAGAGATTGTGGGTCATCATAATAGTGAATTGTATAAGTAAGGTAAATATGTGAAGGAAAAACAATGTGAAACATTTATTGGTTAATTTTTAGTGTCTACATTCCCCGCACCCCCCCCCCCCCCCGCCCCAATTTTTTCTAGTGATGCATAAAATTAATATAATAAAGGAAATGAAAACTTGAGTGTGTATACACACTTTGTGTTTGACATGGAGATGTGCATGCCCCCTTGTTGAGGCATGTGGAGAAGATTTGAACATGTGGTAAATTAAGAGAGATAAAGTACCAATTGAAGAATCAATGTATATGCTTGAATTAGAAAGATTATATGATCAAAACTTCACAGATTACTCTATAATGTTTGAAGATATGGAAACCAATAAAGTGGTTTTCTAGAGTACAAGCTCAAAAGGTTGAGTTTCACTAAGCTCTCATGTGCCTTACTTGATTTAATAAAAACAAGAGGTTGGAAATAGTACATGACTTACACAAATGAAATAAATACATGGAGTGTCACTAAGCTCATATATGTTCAACTTGAAAAATATGAATCATAACACTGCATATGGATCTAGATTCAAACTATAAATGATTCAAACTTTTAAAAAGAGAAATATAATTTTTAAAAATTAGTAGCTTTGTCATGAATGAATATCATGCCCCCTATAATGTATAGAGTTCCAACTTGATATTTTGAAAATTATTTGAATATTTTAACTATCTTCCTACAAGTGTATCTATGCTCAAGTAGCTATAAGAGTGGAGTGCATAAATAAGTAAAATGCCCCCATAATCTAAAAATTCTGATTTTTGTATATTATAAAATTTAAAATATGAAATGTATTGCTTGTGAAAGCTTGGAGATAATTACATTATGATGACCCATTTTTAGATGAGGTAAATTTATTACAAATCACTTGTCTCAAGATAAAAATTGAGAGCATTTGTGATAAATATAATAATGTAATAGTATTTTGTGTATTTCAAGTGTATTAAAATCTAAAAGATGTAACATTTAAGAATATGAAGAGATTATATATTGCATTACATAATGTAATTTCAATAATAAATTGAATTAGTGTATGATTAATGTAAATGACTTGCAAGTGTTTAATATGTATTGAAAACATAGTATTTTTTGAAAAATGAATCTTTGAAGCACATATATAGCATGTGCATGATATGTATCATGGCACCATAGATATATGTAATCAACACATAGAAGTTCATGTAACAATAATGACACCATAATAGCCAATAATGAACATGTAATTAAACTCACAAAATGTCACACAAGGAGGTTGAAAGGCCACATACAAGGGACATGTAAATGTTGCATAAAGTTATAAATTTTACATAAATGTTACACATAAGGCCCAAAGGCTGAATACAATGGACATGTAAATGTCACATAAACATTAAAGGCCAAATTTATATATACACATGGAATAGTGATTCCATACAAATAAGACGGTGTGCATTGAACACACATAAGACCAAGGGCCACATTCAAGCAGGCAAGTTAAATTATGTTATGTAATGAAGTAAATATTTAGAGAAAATGAAGCTAGCATATTTGGATCATATATATTTATGTTTGTGTTAATCAAATAACATATTAATCAAGACACATGTCAATTATGAATGAAAATAGAAATTTATTTTTGTTATATATAAACATAGAAGATATCTTGTGGATAGATACATCATGTAAAAGTGTTCATCATATAGAATGATTAGATGCCCCCAATTGAGCAAGACTATTGGTTAAAAGGATGGCCCAACATTGAAACCATGCAAAATTATGTATTAGATTGAAATATGACTATTATATGAATATGTGTTATGTTTTATTATCAAAATATGTATAAGAGGTCCATGTGACTATGTTGCATTCAAAAACATAGATTTATAATTCACAGGGACATGTCTATAGTAGAATGATAGGTGCATAGTGCACTACTATCTATCTATTACAACATTTTCCAAATTTATTGTATACAAAAATTTATGATCAGGACATCTTCTTCTATGTATTATCATTTCCTAGTTTTGTAAAAATATGTCTTGTTTCACACTTAGATACTTCATGAGAAGCATTATGTATTGAAAAGTTAATGAAATATGTTATGTACTGATCATAAATATGAATGAAAATGTATAAATACGTAATCCAAAAATATGAGAATATGCTAATAGGTCATGATTTAATTTATTAAAAATATTTTATTTTTCTATATTTTTAAGAATATACAAGTATTGTTATATTTTTTACATATTCAAAAAATAAAATTTGCATAAGTGAAATTTGAAAAATCTTCAAAAAACAAGGTAAGCAACAAGGTTTTAAAAATGGAAGAAAGGGGAGATTATTTACTATGATAGCATGACAAGAAATAAGGCAAGTGAAATTCACCCAATGTATATGTATATATGTAGTATAGTAAAGATGGCAAGCATGGTCATGTGACATCATGTAAAAAGATATATGTGATCATGAAAGTACAATTTAAATCTAAAGAATATATAGTTGTGAAATAATGGGTAAATGAATGAGAACAAAGGATGTGTATTGAAATCTTTGTATGATAATTGTTTTGGGTTTTTTCAGTTGGGTTGATGGAAACAATGAGAAAGTGACCCAAAATGAAAGACAAAGCTAAGGGATAAACTAAAATAATATTATATGTATAATAATAAACAACAAAAAGTAAAGATAAAAGAAGCTATGTATAAGTAAGTACTATGCAAGGAAACTAATTAAGGGTATTGGCCCAACTAAGAGGTTGGGAGGGAATGATAGAATGTGCCCAAATGATGATTTCATCAATAGGATTCTCATATGTGTATCCAACTCTTTGATAACAAGGAGCTAAATTTTGTGTAAGAGAAGAAGTACAAGGTGTAGAATATTTTGAATCTAAAGAAGAACTATGTGCTGAAAAGTAACACTTTGAATCACTGATCATATATTTATCTAAACCTACATCCTCATTCATGGAATGAGATGATGTAACAACTTGTATATTTGTAGGAGCCATATGAATAACCTATAATTTTTATGAGATAAAGACATTGTATTATGTGCCTCTTTATGCTTTAGAGTAGATATCTTTATTTTCTATCCAAGTGATCATGCTCATGTGTAAACATATTATGCTCAAGAATAGGTGGAGAAACTGTAATATCCTTGTGACTAGAAATAGGTGAAGAAACTTAATTGTGCTCATAAATAAGTGCAAAAAATGATTTTGGAGTATGCTTCTTTTAATTTGAACCATGATTTTGAGTATTTGTATAGAATATTTCATTACCAATTTACTAAATAACTATGTCAAAAAACTATTTTGGAGTATGCATAAATACCATTGGTTCCATAGGATATTCATATTGAATTCCTAAAATTTTAACCACTTTATTATCAATATACTTTAGACATTTTTGAATTGTAGAATGAACTAATATTATTTTATTTTGTTTAATCATGTTTCTCTTTGGGAATTGGTGAGTCATATTGTACTTTTGTGTTTCTATTCTTCTTGTAGGGATTTGGGTCCCTAGTAAAAAAAACCCACCTTTAACCTTAATAAAAAAACATATCAAAGACACTTGTGTTTGGTAACAATAATAAAGAAGTGGTAAATATGAGAGGTCCCTCTTGTAAAGGTAAATATGATATTTACAAGAGTGTCTTGTGTATGATAATAAAATTATTTCAAAACTCTAGATGTATGTTTTTGATCCAAGTAACACTTCAGGTGATAATTCAGGCGATGGTTCTACTCCAATTGGTGGTAGAACTTTTGGGAGCCATAACTTTTAAACCATAGCTCCGTTTGACTCCTAATTTAAACCATTGGAAAACTCAAAATGAGGAGAAAATTATGATATGGAATAGAGATATTCTTGGTGGGTTTTGAACCCCTAAAAAACAATGTAAGTGCCCAAAATTTCAATTTTAATATTGTTGTCTAAAAGTAGTAATTTCTCAAATTCTATGTTATCGTAAATCATGGAAGTTGAACCACTTCATCTACCTCAATATTTGTGACCTTCCACATCCTCCTCCTACCTTCAAAATATGTATAAATAAAATGTATCCTGAGAAGGAGACGAGACATCTCTTCCCAGAGATAAGCATATATTTGTATTTACAATCTTGTGAGTAATAAAACATCTCTTCTAAGAGAAAGCATTGTTATTTTGTTATTTTGTGTTCTTGTTCTTGAAATATATTTCAAACAAAACCCTTGAGTTTTAGATCAATTTTATATCTTGATCTACATACCCAAAATAAATTATGAGTGTCATGGTTCACACATTTTAACTTGATCCATTTTATATAATAACATTAAGATTAGTTACATGTCAACATATGCTCTAATGAATAATGCATGTTTATCCGAATCATCAACATCAATTTTAGAATCATCAAATGTAATAAATGGGTGTGATTTTGGCTTGATTTTAAATTTACTATCATGATATCAAGTGGATGTCCATATGAATATGAAGGAGGATGAGCATCATATGCAAATTTCTTCTAAATTTTGCTTTTTATCTTATGTTTCATGATTGGGAAAATGATATTTATACATTTTTATAGTTTCATTCCATTTACTTGTGGATTATCATCTTCATAAGGTGTACCAATGTCAATAATTTTCTCATCATTCAGATCTTTAATTTTGTGCTTGAGATTCATACATATATAAGTGGAAATTCCAACACATCTATGATAATAATAAAAATGCATTTTCATAAAAGCTTAAAGATTGAGGTATCAATACATCTACTTCCATTGGTGTAGGAAGTTTAATAATATGACATTTAAGGATAGTTTGTTGTATAATATGAGGAGGTGAATGAATCCTCGATAACTACCTCCTTGGTGGAGCTTGTAGTTGAATATTTTATGGAGGTTGTGATATATAATTAACTATAAATTTATTCTCACTTTTTATTTCATAAGTTTTTATCTTATAATTAAGCTTGAATTTAAAATTTATATTTTAATTGTAAGGAGAATTAGATTTATACTTGAGCTTGTTCAATGTAATCAATTTGACCTCACATTATTTAACTATATGGAATTTTTCATTAAAGGATTTGGACTTATCAAACATGATAGACTCTTGAAGATGAGAAAAAAATCTTTGAGGAAAAAATATCTTGAATCTCATTATCAACCATTTGATTTGTCATTTTGGATAACATGGTCTTGTATATTATAACATACTCACTAATTATCTCATTTGGACATTGTTTAAGCTTTGAAATTGGGCATAGAATAATTTTTCACCGATAATGATAGAAAAATGTGCCAAATTTTGATTCACCAAAGGATATAAATATATAAATGATTAGAAAGTAATATCATAGAACCACCTAAGAGCATAATCTTTTAATTCATAGAAATAGCTTCATTATCAATCTATGACTATCTGTATAATCTAGAAAAGCTATATAGAAGGCACACAAATGTTGCTCAAGATCACCTTTATATTCATAAAAAGGAGTATTATGAGACAAAAATCAAATTAGAAAAGGATAGGATGAAATTTGAGGATCCAAATGGTTATGCAATAAGGTATAATAATCTAAAGAAGGGATAACATGAGAAATAGTTTGTTTGATATTATTTATCTTGGCTTAAAAGATAAGAATGGTTACTCTAGAGAAGCATTATTTTTAGTAATGGAAGGGATGTAAGTAGCATGAGTATGCATAGGCATGGATAACTGAGGGAAAGTAGAAGATGTTCTTAATTTAAGAGGTAAATGGGTAGAAATGACTAATGGTGTATATTTAATGATAAAAGTGACAACACTAGAAGTAGGGGTCTTTAGGATATGAAAGGGAAAATATTGAAAGGATGGGGTGGCTAAGATAATTTAAGGATAAACTTTAGATTCAATGATTATTCTAATGATATTATTCATCTCATAGGGTATGATTAGAGATCTTGATGAAATCTAGATAATAATTTCACTTGATTTTGATATGATTATTTAAGCTCATTTTTATCAATGTGTGTCTCAAGCTAATTATAATATTCCTCTTTAGTATTATCAATATATGTTTTAATTAAATTTCATTTTCATCATGACTTTCCATTTTAGAATTAATTAAAGGGAGATCCATTTAGGAAAAAAGAGAATCACTTAATTTAAAAATATACCTTAGAGGCATACAATATAATATAGGGTGATAAATGAATACAAGATAAATCAAGCAAATATACTATCTACAAAGATAATGCAAGTAAAAATCAAGGATAAAGGGTGACCTAAGCAAGGGTTTGAATGAGTTGTAGGATTTTAGATATACTTGTTGATTCATTGATTAATGTTAGTCCAATGTTTTATGATAGTAAATATAGATTTATAACCATTCATGTATCCTAATAACTTGGTTTTGAGGGTAAGTTGAGAGTAACTTCCCTAGGTGATATACTCCTCTTCAGTGCACCACAAATCAAATGGATAAAAAAGGATTCCTATTGGTGTAAACAAAAGGATCATAGGTGCTTTTGATATATCATGAGTTATTGAGAAAATAAATTCTATGTTTAGTGTTGTACTATAAATATGAGTATTGGAGTAAAACCCCTCATGCCACAATGCCTGTAAAAAAACACTGCATAGCCCTTCACAATAATTAATTAATAGTTTAAAAGCTAATAGAACATAGTTTTTAAAACATGTAAAGGCAAATTAAAATAAATTAAATAAAAGTGAAATATTATTGAATATGAAAACAATAAAATTATACTTGAAGTGGAAATAAAGAGCCTATGTCAGTATCTATCCGAGGTGACAAGACAAAAAATTTCAATGTCAGATTACTCCAAAGTCAAAAAATTAGAATTTTTATGTTATATATGTTATCCAAGTTTGAGGAATGTGTTATTTTAGTTTTAGGAATTTATATAATTATATTAAAACCCTAAGCTAAAAATCAGCAAGCAACAAATAATGTTCTACCTATAGTGGGTTTACCAAAATGTTTACACTAGAATTAATTATAAACTAAAATTAAATATAAATGCAAATGTAAACTATTTAAATATAATATAGGATGATATATAAGAAAAAATATAGTAAACTAAAAATATATACATAATTTCTAAAATTTTAAAAAATAGAAACTAGGGTTAAGGTTAGATAATTTTCCTTGCAACTAATTTATTTTAGACTATATTAAATTTATGTAGATTATGACTATGTGAACATACAAGCAAAAAAAAATGTATTATAAAAATGTGGCTCAATGTCTACTATAACAAGTTCTTAGGAGGTGAACAAGAGTGTAATGTATTGATGTCTATGTATTGTGACCTTGTCCTGTCAAATTATGCATTGGATTTGAAAATATGGGTATGTTCACCTATGTCTTTTTGGAGGTAGAATTGATGCATAGAATATTTTTAAATTCAAAACCCTAATATTTTAAAATCACATAAAATGGGATCAAATTAAAAGAGGGGGAAAATGTGGAAGTGTAAATGGCTAAACTATCCATAAAAACCCCCTTATTGATTGAGTGTTGCCTACTTAACCCAAAGGACCTTAGGCTAATATAGTTCTCCCTTTAGAGAAGATCATATGAATATAACTAATTTTTTTTATTATAAGTCTTGATAAAGGATGCCCTAAACCTAACTAAAACAATGTTAGACTTGGAAAAGGACTATAAAATTACAACAAAATTATAATATGAACATCTATTCATAAAATAGATAATTTTGAAATTAAAAAGATATATGCCTTGTAAGAGAATGTTAGGTCCGTTCAAGTGTGACCCTCAATGTGATATTATAGACATGTATTTTGAATGTTTCTAATAATTAACCCATTAATATGCACGGAAAAGTTGTTAATAATCATGTCATTTTTAAATTATAGTTATGAAAGTGTGGGAGATAAATCCACACCACTAGATAGGTGCACAATGCACTCTTGTCTACCTAGTGCATACTTGTCATAAAAATATAGAGGTTTATCAAAAAATCATAAGAATAAAGTATATGTTGAATAGGGATGAAATAGAGAAGTTTAGAGGATGTTATTAATAATTTAAATACTTTGAAGGTTTTTTTAGATGAAAATAATGTTAACAAGATCTGAAGCATTAACAACAAAAGTATCACAAGAAGAGTTGTAAGAGATACAAAGATGATATGCAAAGATAAAGGAAATATCATATAATGTCCATAAAATAAATTTTATATGTTGAAAATGAGAATCTTTTCACATTGAGGCAAGGACAAATAAGAAGTAAGTCAAACTAACCAATGTGGGATAAATACACAAAAAGATAGATTAGGAAAAAGATAAAAAAAACTATATATAAAACCTAGAAAATATGATAACTTACTCTAACACCCCCCTTGAGTGAATATAGGGGATAAAAATATCTAAAAAAATAAAGTGGATTATCTATAATACGAGCCCTGATAACAAGGTCCTAATCAATCACGCACATAAAATATATATCCATGAAATGGAGAAAGGAAGAAAATATGTAAAAATAAAGCTCCCCTCCAAAATGATGTAAAATAAGGAAAATAAGGAGGAATTCATATGGAATCCCCCTAAGGACAAATTAATTCACCCCAAATAAAGATTAGTACTATATATCTTGCATGGATGGAAATAATGTAAAGAACCATTTACACAGGTGGTGAGATAGTCCCAAAAACAACATGTTCTTCCCATTAATATACTTTCCTCATAAGTGATGAAAATAAGATGACCAAAAGACACATCACCTATATAAATATTAATTCCAATAGGAGAGATAATACCCTATAAGATTATACCAAGACCTTCATGAGTGTAGCCCATAGAGTGAAGTGTGCAAGATCCAAATCCAAGAGTATGATTCTCAAAGAAACCAAGCACATAAGCAGGTGAATATAAAGTGGGACAAGAAATAAATGCAATAGTAAGAGAGATAACAAGCTCAAAAATATAATGTGAAATAAGAATACATTCCTCATTGAAATCACCATCTAAACACATATCCTCACAAATAATAAGATTAGGTGATGAAGGAATAACTGTGGCACAATAAAATTAATCCACATGAAGTCATGATAGTGTCTTATCTATGATCTCTAAAAGTGATGGTGAAGGTGCCACATCCTCAAGAATCATGTCCTCCCAATCAATGAAATGAATAGGAGTAAAAATTATATGAGGAGTAATAGGTTCCTCAAGAAAACCATCATCAAAATACAAGTCATCACTGACTATTAAAGAAGGAGAAATATCGAGAGGTGTTGGAGGTAATAATGCCTCATCTAGATCACCATCAAGAAGCATGTCCTCATAAAATGAAGATGAATCTGAACTCATGTCACTAGTAAAGAGTGAATACTCACTAGGAAGAAAATAATTAATTTCCAATAGTGCCTCACCCATGTCACTATCAAGACTCAAATCTTGAACAACATCAATGTCATCATCAAAAGATAAATCCTTACCAACATGAGGAGAAGGAAGTGGAACAAAAGGAGATAAAGTAAAAGAGGGTACTAAAAACCTATAATACTCAATATACTTTTCAAATAAGGGTAAAATATCATCCCAAGATTACTTTGGTGATGTGGTGCATGTGACATACCACTAAAAACTATTTAAGACATGGAGGTGAATCAAAAAAATAGACTCATATTGCATGGATGCAATCCAAGTAAGATCTTCCTCATTTATAAAGTGGGGAATGTCACCAAGCACAAATATCCACACACCTTTTAGATGCAATTGAACATTCATTTTTATATTCCAAATAATTTAATTAGAAGTTTTGTGGGGCTCCATTTTTGAAATACAAGGAAGAATTCAAGAAGAATAAATAATTATCCCCCCCCCCAAAATAATAATTCAATCAACAAAGAAAAAATAAATCCCATAAATAGTGTAACCTCCCCAAAGTTGGCACTTTATAATTGAGTGTTTTTAATAAGATAAATGACCCAAATGGGTAGAGAATAAAAAAACATACACCTTCAAAAAAAAATAGTACTTGATTTCAAGTCACGGTTCAAAAGTTAGTCTTTACAAGTTTTATATCATTAAAATGGGTCAAATAAGTAAAAATTGCACAAAACATAAATGTAATAATAACCAAAAAATGATTTAAAAATTCATGAATATGTTAAAAATTAAGAATAGGTTGTCAAAATGGGGTGAAATCCAACTTCAGGAAGACTCTTTGCAAGATCTATAAAAATTGGATGAATAGTTCCTATTGTAACAACCAAAAAGTTTGTATGGCCTAATAAAAAATGTTTGTAACTGGTATGAGAGTAATTTTTTTATTGTTAGCTAACTTTATTGGGTTTTAGATCTAAAAAATAAAATTTATACTGCTAGTGGTGATAGAAAATTGAATAGGCGTAACAAGTAGGTTTTTGAGTATAATGGCTATACAACCTAATTTTTAAAGATTGTAACAAATTTCATAAGACATAAAACCAATATTTATATTACCTTGTGATTTTATATTTGGATTTTGATGCATGTATGACCTAAAACAATTATAAAAACATGCACAAATTACCTAAAAAGCTTCCAAAACAAACTTAATCATGGGTTTATAAAAATAAGTACATAATGGTACAACCTAATATCCATATGTCATGGTTAATGGAAAAAAAAAAACCCTTTATCTATACAAAATACCTCCTCTCTACCAAGAATAAATTTTGATAGATGGATAAACCCTTGTAGTAGAAAACTTATAAATGGATGGCTGCAACACCTACTGCTCTAGTACCATGAAAATAATGTCAAGAAGATCATTCCAAGCCTAATATTTGAATCATTAACAAAAAAATCATCATAATAAGAGTTTTAAGAGCTAAAAATATGATATGCAAAGATAAAGGCAATATTACATAATATCCATAAAATAACTTTAATATGTTACAAATGAGAAGTCTTGCATATATAGGCAAGGACAAACAAGAAGTAAGTTAAATTAACTAATGTGGGATAAATCTACAAAAGAAAAAACTAGGAAAAATAAAAAAATATATCTATAAAACCTAACCAACATAAGAACTTACTGTAACATTAGAGATTTTAGGTTATTAGAATGGTGAATTAGCTAAGCAAGGTACATATGTAAAGTAAAATCATCTTCAAGCATTTATTAGGTAAATTTAAAAGTCTACACAAATAATAACATGAACATCAATAGAAGAGAGTTGAGAAAAATAAATTTAATAAAAATTGTATTTAAGACTAGTATAAAATGGAAAAACATGAAAATATTATTAGATTTCAAAAAGACATTACTAGATTTAGGCGTGGACACAAACATCCTTCCCTGTAATACTTGGGAAACACTAAAAAAATATGGATACATGTGACGTTGTTGTGCTCGACACAACACTGAGATCACTGATAAGGACACTTAGGAATTATATGTTAATTTCATTCATATAAAATGAAAGTTATAATGTGAGGTAACTGATATGTATACATAGGGTAACTAGCATTACTAAACTTAGAGTTGTTTTAGACCATAATAGTACTCTAAAATCCAAATAATAAGAGATGAATTTTAGGGTAACAAGTTTAGATTACACTTTCCCTTAGAAATTGGAATGGAGGCTATGCAATCAGTAGAGTTATGGCTAGACAAAGGTGATAATGAATTATATGAACTCTTTAAAGTATATACACTAAATAATAATAATAAAACTTTATGATAATCATGAACCTGATGATGAAGAGGTAATAATAGAAAGTGAGAAAGTATAAATATCTGTCGATGCTTGGTTATATGGAAAACTAGAAATAAGTATTTGAGAACTCTATCACATGAGAAAATGATGACCCAATGAGAAACAAATTAATGAAAAAGATAATAAGATACAATAGATAATAAAAGTGTACCATGTCAAAATAAGAGCTTCCCATGTTAAATTACCCAAATTTAGTAAAATTAAATATGTATAATATTATCTACAACAAATGATAATGTTGTTTCCTCTAGAACACATAAGAATGAAGGGTATCTACTCTACCATGACACTCATTGCCACAAGGTGGTGGAACACACATAAATCCATGATTAAAATTTGGAAAACCTTTAGTATCATACTAAAAATTAGGCTCATAAAATTATAAGGATAATTTAAGGAAATACCAATATATGCTAGCACAACTAACCCCATGACACATAGTAAACTATGAAAAAATGTGGACATGAAAAGAATAAATTGATAGAAGACTCTAGGACCAATTTATTTATTGGACTTTCAAGTCACACCCATGGAATTGGTATATGCACTAAGAAATGTGGAGAGGGACCTCTATATGGGAGGAACTTAATTTTTTTTTGAAATTTTAACTTATGAGACCATGATATATGAAAATGTCACACTTTGCAAAACATTATGGCATTCTTATTTTGCCACATCATACTACAAAGAATTAATTTATTATACTACGAATATAATAAGTAATAATAGGTCACATAGATGACTAGGAACCTATTGGAACAATCACTAAAAAATACAAAAAAATATGGAGAAGAAAATTAAATAAGGATTTAAAAACAAATATAATGTATAAAACTAAAAAAAAAGTAGAGGATGATGAGGATAAACCCAAAAATATAAATATTTAAATAGAATAAGGGGAGATGAAACCATTGAAATTTTGGAGGATATAACATAGTAATTATATAAACCTCTAAATATTAGAGAAGAAAATTAACAAGACTATTAACCCTAAAATAGAAAAAATAGGAGATTATTGTGCTGAAGAAGTTGATAAAATGATTGAGTTATTTTGAGAATATGATGTTTTATTTCCATGTCATTTACATAATCAAAATGATAAAATAAGAGGTCATAAAAATGAAATTACAATTAAAATATAATGTGAAACCATTGAGAAAAAGACCTTACCATCTTAATCCAAATGCCATAACCAAGGTAAAAATTGAATAGGATAAGATGTTGGTCGGTGGTATAATTACCCTAGTAGAGGATACATAATTGATTAGCCTAATGATAATCCAACATAATAAAATATGTGAAATACATATTTGCATTGATTATATGGAGATAAATAAGGCATGTTTACATGATCCATTCTCCACACCTTTTAATGAGTAAATATTATAAAGTGTGTTAGGTAAGGAAATATATTCATTTATCAATGGTTTCTTTGTTGCCATCAAGTTATGATTGCACCTGAAGACCACCCTAAAACAATATTTATAATTTAATGGGGTCATTAATATATATAGTGGGTTTAATAATATACTGATGTATTCAGTTATATCATGGTAAATACATTTATGGATTTTATCCATGATTTTTTAGAGGTATACTTAGACTATTGGATGTATATGGAATGTTACCATGCCCACATATTAGGGTTAATATTTCAACAATCTAGAAAACTAAATATCTCATTGAATTTGAATAAATGAGTTTTTACTACTCTATTTTGATCACTATTAAGACATATTATTTGTAAGGAAGTACTTATGGTATACCCCTTAAAAATGACAATAATTGTAAATATATCATCCCTAAAAACACAAAAAGAGGTGAGAATAATACTAAATCATACACATTATCACCACATATTTATTAGGAATTATGTGTCAATCAGCACTCACATTGAAGAGTCACTAAAAAATTAATAACCAACCTATATAATGGACACTACAATTCCAATAAGCATTTGAAAAACTAAAGAGTAAGATATCCAATGCACCAATATTAGTTTTTATAAACTATAAGGTACCATTTCATGTCCTTGTCAATACTTCATGTATATCCATAGGAGTGGTATTAGCACAACCACATGGTAATATTGACAATCCCATTTCATTTGTAATCAAAAAATTAGAAATAATAGAAATAAATTATTCAACCATAGAAAGATAATTATTAGCCATGGTATATGCAGTACAAATATTTGGACACTATCTGCTAACCACACCATTTATATTTTTTATTGATCATGAAGCACTAAAATATATAATTAGTAGACATATCATACAAGGATTAATATGTCGTTGGTTGATGATTTTCAAGAATTTGAGTTAAATATTACATTAAAACATAATTACTTAAGCATTTTTTGATAAAACATACGTAGATTACTCCATATCATCCACATGACAATGGAATAGTCGAGTCATTTAATAAGGTGTTGGAAAATGTTTTACTTAGGCATGAAATACATATTTATATGACTGGGATACAAAGATACATGTGGTACTTTGGGCTTACTGCACAACATATAAAAGGCTAACCAAATATTGCTCATTTTCACTAATGTATGGATTAGAAGCCACAACACCAACTGATTGCATTTTACCAAGCTTGAGATTAGTGGTAACAATTACGTTGAATGAAAAGGAGTTATTACATGAGACTCTCATATAATTATAAAAATTGTATGAAAAAAATATTCTTAGCTATTTATAACTAAACATAATAAAAATGAAGACATAAAGCATGACATGATAAATATATTAAGAAAAAAGAGTTCAAGAATATGATAAGGTATTACATTATGACAATAAATATAAAAATATGGGAAATCTAAAAATAAGATGGTTATGACCATATATGAACAGGGAAATTTTAGAATCTAGAGAAATAATATTGAAAAAACTTGCAAGGGACATAGGAAAGGATTAATGGAAAAAACATGCTTAAAGTTATACACTATAGATTAATGTAGTGAAATGCAGTAATAAAAGGTATGGTCAGATAAAGGGTGACATTACCTTATAAATCCAACTAATCAAGTTGAGAAAAGATAATGTGGTAGCTTATGGTATACATCTAAGTTTCCCTTCCAAAATTAGAGTAAAGAAAAAAATCAGGGTTGATAGAAGAAAAAAAATAGGGAACTTTTAAAATAATTTTGAAAAAAAAAAAGAAAAACATAAAAATAATCTTGAATTTGTATGTAGAGAGAGAGAGAGAGAGAGAGAGAGAGAGAGAGAGAGAGAGAGAGAGAGAGGAGAGAGAGGAGAGAGAGAGAGAGAGAGAGAGAGAGAGAGAGAGAGAGAGAGAGAGAGAGAGAGAGAGAGAGAGAGAGTAATTTTTAAAAATAAAATAAAATTATAGAATGGAAAAACTTGAAAGACAAAAATACATAGGTAATAAAATATTAATATTTTTGTAATATTTAAAATTAAACATTTAGAAGACTAGAGAAGAGGGGAAGTAAAGAGCAGTAAAAAATACATCCCATGAATAAAAGTATAGATGCATTTGTTTCCAAATTAGGATGAAACTCATAAATTAGTTGAACGAGATGGACAATTAAATTAAACACAAATGGATAGTTGGTGGGAAATAAGAAAATAATTATAAAATAATTGAATAAAATGATGACGTAAAGATAAGGATGAGACTAAAATAAGGAAGAGAAAAATGTACAAAATATTAAGATTAAAATATAATGAAAGGTAGGTAATAATAGTCATAAATAATAAATGAAGATGAAAAAGTGTTGTTTTTTTTGACATAATTACAAAATTAGGAAGGTCATGGGAAGAGGGTTTTACCTCCCATAAAAACTAAAAATATTTTGATAATGACACTCTTTAAAAAAAATTGTGCAAATGAGATACACGTGTATAAATCTAAACCATAAATAAGGTCATGATGGAAGTACCCCCAAATAATTAGAGAAAAATAAAATAGGTGAACAAAGTATAATAAATGTTCTATAAATCTAAGCTCCCAAATTTGCATAGAGAATTCTCGAGTGTCCTTGCCCTGGTATCACATTATGATGACACTCAAAATTACATAAATTTGAAATTATTAAAAGTTTATCATTGTACCATACAACCTGCGAGGGTAGTAATGATGCAAAAGAACTAATAAACCTAGTAGCCAGAATTTATGACAAAGTATAGTATTATTCCTAGGATAAAAATAGATATCTAGAGATAATTCACCTACTTTAGAATTAGAGTTCCATCAAGGTTTTATTAAGTATGGTGCATGAAGACATTTTTTACCAAGATATACCATACCATATAACACATATAGTCACCCATGCAATCACATGGTGTATGAATTATGGCAATATCACTAATAAGTATGATAATAAGAAATTTGTGAGAATAAAATTGATAATAACACTCAATAGAATGTTCAAAAATAATATATCTCTCTCTATGCAAGGATCATGAACTTTAAGGTTCCATATATTACCAAATAAATTGCATGGAATATATACTACAAAAATTAGGAGGTCTTTACTATAACAAGGAGTGCTCAGATTTCTTGGGAGATGGTCAATACTAGCATGAAATATGACCTTGATATCACACTCTTCAATAAATATCAATATAATCCCCACAAAATTAAAAAAGGTACATTTTATTTATATTATATCTCCCTCCTACTATTTTTATCCATATACTTCATAAATACCATCCTAGGGTACCAAAGATTACTTCACCAAGATCTAGATAAACCCATAGGAAAACAATTTAAAATCATTATAGTCCACACAAAAAGGTGAGGGGAGATATGAAATTTTATATAGTGGGAAAAAATGATAAAAAACATGGTAACTAAGATATTTAGAATATCTCTGGGCATAGTCCATAAATAATTTACTAAGGTAAAATTTATATTGATGTTGATAATACTTATATAGAATAATTTACCAAAAATCATACATCCCTCCTCCCTTACCTTGTGAGGTCATTTATGAACAAGTATAAACCATCATCATAAGAGTTAGGGGTTTACCACAAGATCCTAAAATAACCCAATTAATAAATGAGGTAGGCTCTATATCCCTATCCCTTACAAAGAGTGAACCTACCACATCATAGGTACCCATTGTATTTAAACTAAAGTATACATCAAGCCACAAATATGTAAAAAACCATTTAAAATAAGGCAAAAATCATGTAGATAAACATGGTTAAAAAATGAGACCCCTACATTAGATCCACAAAATCAAAAACATGATGAAGAGACTACTAGATTTGTAGTCAAATTTTCCACCATGGGATAGGTACTCAAGAAAGAGTAAATGGATGCAATGGGAACTCACCTTATTATTTGAGGTTAAAAAAATAAAAACCAAGGGAGGGAAAATCTAAGGGGACAAAGAGAAAAATATAAATAGAGGAAGAACTACAGGTCTCTACTACATCATCTACAATTGTAGTAGAAAATACCTTGTTATCAATGAGTGGGGATAAAAGGCTATGTATGCCATCACCACAAACCATAATAAAATTAAAAAAAAATAAAAAATACACAAAAAATGTAGGTGAAAAGAAACTTTAGTATCATACCCAAAGATAAAATTCTTGGAAGTGGAAGAACAAGTAACAAGAGAGATGGGAAAGGGAAATGACACCACAATAAAGGCTCATGATGTGGCTACATTTATAGGAGATGCAAAATATATGGTAGTATACCAAGGGTAGGATATATGTATGAAAATTTAGATATGAAAGGCCAAAAAAAGACCATAAGGTAAGTATTGAACTATATGGATTTATGTCCATTTACTTTAAGTGACATGATAAAGAGATTATACCCAACTTTGTAAAAATTAATACTATAAACTAAGGATAAGAGTAAGGAAGCTAAGTATACCATAAAAATACATTATATAGAAGCATTGGAGAAGATATTAGAGGCAAAAAACATGTCCCTTAAAAACAAATAAAGGTTTAGGCAAATACAACATATAGAATTAATAATAAAACAAAAATAAATTTGGTGGTATAAAATTTATAAAAACAAAAACAAATCTAGGTGCTGAAGTAAATAGAAGATGTTTCCACATTAAAAAATAAAATAAATCAAAAGAGAGTTATAGGAATAAAAGTGGAAAATACAAGAGATCACAAATCTTGCTAAAAAGTAGGCTCAAAGAATATTAGAAAAGGAAAAAATAGAAAAATAACTATATAAATCAAAACTGGAAAAAGAAATAGTAGAAAAAAACCAAAGGATGAAAAACAAAAACTACATGAAATAAAAATGAATAATAAAATAATAAAAAAGAGGAGGAAAATAAGAAAAATGAATAAGGAGATAAGAAAAATGAAGAAGATAAGAACAAGAAAGAAGAAGATAAGAAAAAGGAAGAAGAAGAAAATAAAATAAATGAGGAAGAAGATAAGAAAAAGAATAAGAAGAAAGGAAAATAAAAGTGGATGAATATAAGAAATAAATGAGGAGGTGGAGGAAAAAAAAAGGAGGAAGAGGAGAATAAAATGATGAAGAAAAAAATTAAGAAGATGAAATTTTAAGAAAATAAAAACAAGATAAGGAGAATCAAGAAGAGATTGAATAATAAAGAAAAACCAATGAGGAAAATGACAAAAAAATCTAAAGAGGTAGGTAGTCCATCTACAATATCCATAAATGCAAGGGAAACTAGTAAGATACAAACATAGAGTTCTCTAGGTGAGATAGACACCATTCAAAGTAGTGCAACTACTCCAAGGGAATCCTTGAAAAGGATAATGGCAGGATTGGCTCAACAGAAGCAATTGACATCTATTATCATTGTGCTACCAAGTTCCCTTCAATTCACTATAAGAGGACAAACTATGATAACTTTATAGAATATCACACCAATAGAGAAAAAATAACTTGGGGAAACCCTCATCTTGAGTGCAAAGATAAATTGGATGAAGAGGTGTGTAAATCTATAAGAATTCATAAAGATTTTTCTTACAACCTTAATTATTTTGGATCATTAACATGGCTGATAGAGTAAAAACTATAAGAAATAATTTATAATTTCATTAGTGATGTCGAGGTTATAGTTGATAAAATACTCATCAAATAAAAATATATAGAAGAGTATGAGGAGTAATTGGTAGGTCTAGTATTGGATTAAAATCAAATAAATATGATTAAATACAAAGGGCAAGTAGAGAAGTAGTGAAAATCCATGTGATAAGTATCCAACTTCTTTGGATATTATATCAATTGGCCATCATGGACCTAAGAAAAAATAAATAATAAGAGGAGATGAAGAGGCAGCTTAGTATTTCCTCTACTAACTTTGACACTAATATAAATTCTTTTTTATTTAACTTTTAAGGGAGTTGTGTAATTTAAAACCCTAGGTTGTTAAATTGTTGGAATAATAAATTAGGTAATAAATATAACAATATCAACAACCACTAATTTGTACAATAATTAATTTATATAATTATTATATAAATAGAAATAAATTAAATAAGGTGCACTTGGCTATAAAATTGACTAAGAGGGACAAGAAACATGATAGAAACTAGTGTTATAATAGTGCAAGGTGTCACCAATAGGAAATAGGTGTCATAAATCCTCCTATATAGTAGCATAGTCCTCTGGTCAATAATGCACTATGCTAGTGTCCTCTATGCCATGTTAATGGTCTTCTACAATAGAGGTAATGATTTTTTAGTTGAACCTTCACCTAGTTTTGAAGAACATGTGCCTATGTGATTGAATGTTGGATCATTGTTTGTCCCCTATTTTGACTTATTTGAATGATAAACCCTAAACTTCCATGTTTGTTAGGGTATTTTAAGAGCACAAGTAAAATAGAGTGGCATTATAAGGGCATGATGGACATTACCTCAACACCCCATGTGTTAATCATTACCTACATACTAATACCTTGAAAGGGGATCAAGCCCAATGTAGTTTTCCCAATCTAAGTGTTGGTGCAAGTATAAGTGAATGCTAGTATGAGTGTTAGTTTGAATGCTTTGAGTGTGACTTGAGATTATAAATATGATTAATTTGAGCTCTAGGATATTGTATATGGTTGTATGTATAAGTATGGTAGAATAGGTATCAATGACCTTGATTTTCACAACTATTTCTAAGTTTTTGAGTATTTTCATATGATTTACATCTAGGAGATAAATAAATGAAAGTGGTTTATATACATCACTCTGGTGCTTTTCAAGACATGGAATGGGTCTAGACATACCCTAAGGTTCTTTGAGAAATAAAAATATATCCATTTGGGGTGAAAAGAGTAACTGGACATTAGCACTACCCCTTTGCCAATAATGTAGTATGTTATAGTCTAAAGGTTGTGCTAATGTCTAAGTGGAATGAATGGGGAAAAAAGGGACTTGATTGCCTAAGTGAAGGCTCAGTTCTACTTTTGTTATATATGGGAATGGGTTGGACTTGAATAAAATATATAAAGTGATCAAGAGAGTTCTTAATATAGGTCTAGGTCTAATTTAAGGATAAGGTGGTGTTAAGTTACACTCATTGTACTAAAATGACATTTTAGATAACTACATTGCCCCCACTTTATTTTATAAATATAAAAAATAGAAATAACTAGGATAAAGTAAAAAGGAATGTATTTGGACTTGCCTATGAGGTAAATCCCATGAATATGGGTCTAGGTCTGTGAAGCAAGCTCCATTGTGTGTCCTAAAAATGAAACATGAATGAAACAGTCCTTACCTAAGAAACATCAAAATCAAAGACAAGACTGAGTAAAGATATGGGAAAAAGAGGAAATGAATGAATAAACCTCATTGGTAAATGAATCAATTAAAAAAATTTGTGGCATCCTATGTGTACATGTAGAGGGTGATCAAATAGTGAATAATTTGTACTAAGTTGATGGCTTGCTCAATCCTCATGTGTTAGTGGTTCAAGAACTCAATCTAGACTTGACTACATCATTACCCACCCATGCTTGATGGATCATAACCTATGAATAACTTGGATTAGATTAATGATTTTTATAACCCTCTCATGTAGGTGGCTCAAGAACTCAAGTGGGTTATGAATCCATCATTACCTAACCATTTATAGTAGATGCATATGAAACTAAAATTTTACAATATAACTAAAACTATGTGATGTGACTGAAGCTATGCAAGATGGCTCTAGGGCCATTCATAAACTCTAAAATCTAAAATAGCTCAGAGGTCACTTGGAAATGTCAACCATTGTAGAAGTAGCACAAATGGCGTCTAGAGTATACAACATGGAGTTGTCATTCCGTTTGAGAGTACTAGTGTTAAATTGAACATATGGGAACAATGTGTTATGCACATGCCCCCAACTTTGATATTTGTGTATATGGGATTCTAGACCTAGTCATAATAATTAGTGTCCATGTATTTAAAACTAAAATTAGAGTGATATTATTATGCATGATGCCCCCAATTTGAGCAAACCTATGTAAAAATTAAGTATATATTAAACTTGTCTGATAATCTATGACTGATATTATGCAAACCTAGACTGTAACTATTGTTCCTTTATGACAATCCTAGAATTTTATCTTTTTGGGGCTATTTAATAGTAACATAGTCCCCTAGTCAATAGCACATTATGCGAGTGTCCTCTGTGATGTGATATTGACCAAATGTGATGTTTCTGTTCAAAACTAAGATTGATCTAGTTGTAATTATTTCTCACTATATTATATTAAGTCTGGGATCTATAATCTATGCCCACATGTTGAAAACTATGTTATAAGTGCACTAGGATGGATTGATATCTATGACAAACCCCTATGACTTCCCCCTCTTTTAGGGGAGTTGTTGAACCTTTTTAATAATGATCCTCAAAATAAAACATATACATCATATGTGTTAGACTAAGAATACATGATATCTATGTGATAAACTAATATAATGTGTATACATGACATCAAAATGTAAATAGATTGAGCATAAGTTGGAAAAGTTCAATGTATGTTAGATATAACATTCACAAGGTTGTTAAGATAGATAAAACAATGTATGAATGTATAATAAAAACAAATCTGACTATAATATATGTAAACTACTTGGGGGTATGGGGCATGATGTCTATTGAGGCACCTAATAAGGAAGGGGAGATGCATGAGGTCCCTCATGGCATCACAAACTAGATGTGAATGTAACAAAAAAGAGATAGTGTCATGGCCATGAAACATACATAAAATCATACTTACAAACACATAAGGCACATAAAGTAGACCAAGGGGACATAATACAAGTGACATGGGCATTTTTCACTAAGTCTGAGAAAGTAATACTTACAAGGACATGTTCAAATGCCCACATACACAAAAAGAAAGCAAGGTTGGATTAGAACCACATAGAAGGACATGTTTAAATGTCTACATACACAATCAATAAACACACATAAGTACATGGGTACATATCCAAAGCATACACACAATGAAATTAAATGGCTTAGATCCATAGAATAATGAAATATTTAAATGCCCTCAAGTAGATGTAGAAGCCAAAATACATAATCAAATCTAAACTAGGAAAGATATAAATGAAATTATGCATGAACATGTGGCATAACTCTATTTAAGAGAAATGATGTACATAAATTGAATGTATAGTGGTAGTAGTCAATAATAAATTAGTGTAATTTAGAATGATATAACTTGGAAAATTAGAAACTATGTAGTATAACTCCCCCAATGGGCGACTGTATCAATGTTGAATTCATGTTTATGTTTGTGTGCCTCAGTGGGTAAATAGTAAAAAAATTAGGTATGTGTGATGGAATTGAGTTTTATAATGATCTATGAAAACTCCAAGAGAACAAATGAATCATGTATGTATGATAAAATTGACTACATTAACATAGATAACATATGTAGTACCTAAAAAATAGAAGGAATGTAAACATGGAAATGTATACAATCTAAAACTTGTATTTTCTTAGCAATATTTGAATGTTTTTGTATTTTATAATTAAAATCTATGTACTAGAAATATGAAAATGAAACTATGTACAAGTATAAATAATAAAGGAAATTGTGTACACATAATGTGCAAGTAAATGAGATTATATACAAATGAAATGTAGTTTCCTCTATACACCTAAGAGCACATCCATAAGATGCGGATAGTCAAATGGTGAATCTAGTGTGATTTCATCTAATATTAAATACTGAATCTACCCAAACTTGAATAAATCGTCATCATCATGATTTTCATACCATGATGTCGGTGTAAGTGTAGTATTATCCTTGGCATTAGTTTGGATTCTATGCATCTGAATAACATGCTTTTGTACTATGTAAGAAGCCTCACATGTGGTCCTAGGGTAAACCACATTGCACCTCTAGATATATGTATGAAACTTGTGATTCTCATCTAGGCCATCATAAAAGATGTGAATTGTCTGTCCCTCATAACTAAAAGTCAAATATTTGTCTATTTGATTGACTGTGGCATCCATTGCCTATAACCATGTACTACCAAGTGTAACCTGTATATGAATACATGTGCTCATGATGAAGAGTAGTGTGTTGACCACCTTAAGGCCACATGACACTAGGAGTGTGATATGTCATAAGGAGTCATGATAATGTATAACATGTTATAGCTCAGTCTCCTAATGCCTTATGTGCTATAACAATGCCAATGTACAAGTGTTGGGATCAAAATCCTCATTTATAACAACATGAGGTATGTATTAGTCCTTGATGAAATCCTTAATAGTTAAGGGATCATTATATGATTATTTGTGTCAGTGAATAGTCTGTCATGGTGCCTATACTGGTGAAGGTAGAGGATGTGTAATTTAGATAGTGCCACGAGCCTTAAATTTATTTAGTTTATATTGTAATGTTGAGCATGTATTTGTATCATGTCTGGTAATCTTATGAAAATGATAAAAGGGTCTATCATCCTACTCTGACAATATACTAATGGATATATGATGAACTATGGGTAATGCCATCAATCCTCTATCAAGTAATATCTATAAAATCTAGTGTGGTCTATTTTATGTACTACCTACTTGAATCTGGATAATTGGTTCAATATACATAGATGTAACCATTTGTATTGAGTATACAAAAGAATCTACCTATAATTTCAAGTGAGTGTTCAGGCCTATATCTATGTAACTATGAACTAGTGTTGATGCCTATATAGGTAAAGGTATGAGTACCTTATAATCATCTTTGTACTCTCCAGGTCCTACTAGTGTGTAGTTCAATCCACATAAATAATCATCAATGTTCATAGGTGTTGTATTATCCTATGTGGTGGTCTCAAAATATATATCTAAGTTTATAATGTATACTTCTTCTAAGTTAACAAGTAATGGTAATTTTACTATGTGAATCTCACTAACCATTATGGGTGGGTGTAACTATAATGTAGAAGGATCATTCTCCATCATGGGTGAAGATAATAGTGTTATAGAAAGATCTATAACATCTATAATAATAGTGGTGTTAGACTCCTTGATATCATATATGCATCTATTATATAGGAATGAAATGAGGCAAAGACTTTATGACAACTTTAGGTGTCTCATCTGAAGATATACTCAAAGTAGTAGGCTCAGTGACTCAACAATATTTGAATGGTTAGTTATCAACTTGAAAAGTGTATAAATATTCATCATGTAAAAACATGACACATGTATGTAAGGTAGAAGGTATGACATCCATGGCATGTATCAAAGGTATCCTGAGTAATAAATTGTAATGCAAATGATTAGGCATCACTTGAAACTATGTGGATAGGTTTTTTGGCCTAACCATGATATCCATTGTAATAGAACCTAATGCTTATTAAGGAATGTCTTCAAAACCTCAAATGTTCTTATATGTTTTCTAAATAGATTTTATATAAACCCCCTTATTCTATAAAAATGTAGGCTAAATATGTTAAGAACTAAACCAATGTCAATTAGAAATCATTTAATAGAGGTGGTTTTAATTTGTGCCTGAATGAATAGTAGTCAATTTTTATCGATAACTATTTATGAGGTAAAATCCTCATTGTCAAAAGGTATAACATCCTCAATGTCCTTTATAGTGTTCATGATAGATTCAAAATAAGATAGATTTTTATCATGAGTTAAAGATGTATGATTGAGTCTTTGAAAAATAATATCTTTGAAGATGGTTACCTTTTGAAGTAATTCCAATATATAAATCTTAGTTGGTGTATTTCTCAACCTATCCACAATATAATATTCTCTCTTTATCCCCTAGGTCTTGTTGTATTATGTTGAGGGTGAGGAGGGATTTTGGGATTATGCTACTCCTATATAGGCTTAGAAATCATTTGATTTAGTCTAGTAATAATTCAAACCATGGGATCTTCTATTTGTCAATGGTGATTAGTAGAGTAAAGTGTTGGAATAATTGTCATTGATGTCAAAGGAATTGGAATGGATATGAATGGAAATGTCAAACAGAATTATTGCTGGAAGTAAATGGAAGTGTTCGAAAGTGAATGAAATTGTTGTCAAAATTGTTGCCAAAAGTGAATGGAAATGTTGCTGGAAGTGAATGGAATTGTTTTTGGAAGTGAACAAAAATATTGATAGAAATGTTAACATAATTATTGACAAAAATGTCAATGGAAATGTCAACAGTCACATATTTTGGTGAAGAGGTACGTCTTGGATGGGACACATCATTTTAAAGGCTATATAAGGGAGAAGAGATGTGGAAGTATTACAATCATTCAATTTGATTGAAGATCACATAAGTGTGATACAGAAGGAAGAGTAGAAAATGAAATAGAATATATCTTAATAAAAGAAGTGTGAAAGGAAGTTTTATTTTAATGAAGAATATCATATGAGAACTATGAAAGAGAGGAGAGCAAAAATTATATAAGAAAATCAGTGAGATAAAAAGTGTAAGAGAAGTAAATCCATCATTTTATTGAAGAAGTAATCATAGATAGTGGAATCGATTTGGCTTGGGGTTAATGCCTCATAGTCTAGGGGTTGGTGCTTCTGGGGGTTGGTGCTCATGAATTGGTCAGGTTGGTGCTTGGTGAAGGGGATCAGTGTCTCTAATGGTTGGGTGCTCACAAATTGACTAAGTTGGGGATTGGTGTATCTAGTTGGTTCGTGCTTGAAAACATTGTAAAAGAGTTATATATATAAAAGGAATATTTCTCCATGGTTTTCTCTTGAAAGGGTTTACACATAAATCTATGTCTATTTGCATTGTATTCTTTGATTGCTTTGAATATATTAATTGCAGAGTAATTTTAGGTTTTGGATTTAAGATTAATAGTTGAAAGCAAAAAATATATCTTATACTGATTCACCCCCCTCTCAGTATAAGATTATGCTTAAAAATTGGTATCAGAGCTGGTTCCTTCAGTGTTAGCACAACTGCTAGAAGGTAGATCTTGGAAAGTACATATGGTAGGATCTCAAGTGTTGGATGGTTTCTCCACTAACAAGGATCCTTTGTTTAATGGAATGAATTATGCATTTTGGATCATAAGAACGAATACTTACTTGATGGCCCTAGGTTTTAATATTTGGCAACTAGTGGTAATAGGATACACAAAATTAAAAATTACACCAATGGATGCCACTAGAAAAAAGGCTAGTGAGAACAATGTGAAATCTATGAATGCAATCTTATGTAGATTTTCAAAAAATGAGTTTGTTAAGGTTATGCATTATGAATCTACAAAAGAGATTTGGGATAAACTCAACACTATTTATGAAGGTGATAGTAAGGTGAGAAAATAAAAACTCCAAACCCACTAGAGGTAGTTTGAAAGTTTAAAAATGAAGAATAATGAAAACATTACTGGGTATCTTCTTCATGTCGATGAGATTGTTAATGTCATTCAAGGACTTGGAGAGAAAATTGAATAATCTATAATCGTTCAAAAATTCCTAAGATCCCTAACTTTGAGATTTGATGTGAAGGTCTTTGCCATTGAAGAAATGAAGAATTTAGACATGATGAAAATGGATGAACTCCATGGAATTTTTACGGTATACAAAATGAGAACCAAATCTGAGAGACAATCGAAGAAGGAAGCATCATTCAAGGTCTCAAAGAAAGAGAAGATCGAAAAACTAGAATCAAGTGAAAATTCAAGTAGTGAAGAAGATGAAAATGAAGCTCTATTCATTCAGAAGCTAAAGAAAGGATTGGGAAAATATAAAGGAAAGTTACCATTTAAATGCTTTAATTGTGGTAAAATTGTCATTTTGCAACCAAATGTCCAAATAAAGGAAATAGTGATGATGAGGGAAAAAAACCAAAGCACAAAAGGGGATTTGAGCTGAGAAAAGACAAGCAAAGATTTGAGAAATAAAAGAAAAAGCCTATACTCTAAGAGGTATAGCAGCTCATCCAAAGAAAACAAAGAAAGTGATTTTAAGAGTGATAATGAAGATATTTTATTAATGGCTATAGAATAAAATGCCACCACCAGGAAAGATATTTTGGAGGAAGATGAAGACATGGAAGAAGGTGAAGTGAACCTTGAAGAAGAACTTATTTATGCATTGGAAGAAATGAAAGCATTTAAGAAGAAGAATCAGAAACTAAAGTTACAGCTCTGAAAATATGAAGAAGAGAATTGAGACTTCAAAGCGAAGACATCACAAGTCCTTGAGGAATCAAATAAGGTAATCATTGATCTAAAAATTCAAATCCAAAAAGTTAAACAAGTTGAGGAAGATTTGAGAAGTCAGCTACAAATGAAAGAAGAAGAATATAAGAAGTGTGAGACCAAGATCATTGCTTTGAAAAAGGACTTAGAGAGACCAAATATAAATAATATCAAATTTGAAAAGATCACCAAGGTTTTAGATGAGATCTTAGATCATCAGAGATCATTTTTCAATAAGTCAAGTCTTGGCTATGGAGATGAACAATAATGTACTAATAAGACCAAAATCTATGCAAAAATTCTCAAGGAACCTACAAAGAATGAAAGCATGAAGGAAGAAAACACCATCAAGAGACCATATGTTCCCAACTATATGAATGTGACCATGTTTGGAATTTATTTTCATGGTTATTACTTTTATTGTAATCACTTCGATCATAAGAAGGTAGACTGCAAAAAGAGAGTAAGAGATAATGAAGCAAGGAATACAAGCAAAGGCATTCATAAAGTCTTTAATAGAAACTATAATTCATTTGCTCCCCTATCATACTATAATGAGGATACTATTATCTGCTATTATGGACACATAGCACATTTTTGTAGAAGTGGGTTTAAATTCTCCAAACATGATCAAACAAAAAAATCTTCAAATATAAAGGAAAAGAAAAAAGAACCTACGAAGATCTGGAAAAAGAAGTCAGAGGAAGCTAAACAAGATAAAGAAAAATCCATGCTTGTTGAAATGACATTTCATGCATGAGATGAAGGTCAAAAATGGTACATTGATAGCAGATGTTCAAGACATATGACTGGAGATAAAAACAAGTTTATCTCATTGAAGAAAGTGAATGAAGGTATGGTGAAATTTGGTGATAATGCTACAAAAAAAATCACAAAAAAAGGTACGTTGAGTCTTGATAATGGTAAAATAAAAATGGAGAATGTTTTATATGTTGAAGGATTAAAACATAATCTCTTGAGTATAATCCAAATGTGTGATCAAGGACACACACTTAAGTTTTATGCTAAAGGATGTGAAATAAGGAAGGTAGATATGGGAGAATTAGTTGCAAATGATCATAGAACCACAAAAAACCTATACATGCTTAGAGAAATGAGCGGAGAGAAATGTTGTTTAAGTCAAGTTGAAGAGACTTGGCTATGGCATAGAAGGTTAGGGCACATAAATTTTGATAATCTTGTGAAAATCAACAACAAACAAGCTATGCAAGATATGCCCAAGATAATGAAACCTTCAAGCACTCTATGAAAGAAATGCCAACATGGGAAGTAAATCAGAGCAAGGTTTATAATGAAGGAATATTTGACCACCAAACCACTAGAGTTGATTCATATGGATCTTTATCATCCTACCAGAACTGAAAGCATGTAAGGTGAGCTAATTTATGTTACTCATTGATGATTATAATAGAATGACATGGGTAGCCTTTCTAAAATAAAAATCATAAGCATTTGAAAATTTTAAAGCTTTCAAGGCATTAGTAGAAAATGAAAAAGAGTTGAAAATAAAATGCCTAAGGTCAGATCAAGGAGGTGAGTTTATTTCAAATGAATTCATTGAGTTTTGTGAAGATCATGGAATTAAGAGACAATACTTAGCTATAAGGACTCCACAACAAAATGGAGTGGTGGAAAGGAAAAATTGAACCATTCAAGAGATAGCTAGAACTATGTTGAATGAATCTAAGCTATTAGATAGATTTTGGAGAGAAGCATTGGTTAAGGGGGAGCTAAATTTCCTTTTCAGCTCTTTAAATGGCCATTTGCCATTGATGTCAAAGGGGGAGAATGGAAGTATGGGGATTTGCAGAAAAGAAGATGGGGAGTTGCAAAAAAGATCTTTTTGGAAGGTTGCCATCAATGACAAAGGGGGAGATTGTTGGAATAATTGTCATTGATGTCAAAGGAATTATAACAAATATGAATGGAAATGTCAAATGGAATTTTTGGTGAAATTAAATGGAAGTGTTTAGAAGTGAATGAAATTATTGTCATAATTATTGCTAGAAGTGAAAAAAATTATTGCCAGAAGTGAATAGAAATATCGACAGAAATGTTAACAGAATTGTCAATGGAAATGTTGATGGTCACATATTTTGGTGAATAGGTGTGTCTTGGATGGGACACATCCTTTTAAAGGCTATATAAGGGAGAAGAGATGTGGAATTATTAAAAGAATTTGATTTTATTGAAGATCACATAAGTGTAACAGAGAAGGAAGAGAGGAAGAGCAAAAAATAAAATAGAATATCTCTTAAGAAAAGAGGTGTGAAGGGAAGTTCTATTTTAATTAATAATATCATATGAGAATTATGAAAGAGAGGAGAGAAAAAAATATATAAGAAAATTAATGAGAGAAAAAATTTAAGAGAAACAAAGCCATCATTCGATTGAAGAAGCAATCATAGATGGTGGAATAAATTTGGCTTGGGGTCGGTGCCTCATAGTCTAGGGGTTGGTGCTCTTGTGGGTTGGTGCTTATGAATTGGTTAGGTTGGTGCTTGGTGAATGGGATCGGTGTCTCCAGTGGGTAGGTGCTCAAAAATTGATCAAGTTGGTGATTGGTGTCTCTTGTAGGTTGGTGCCTGCAAACATTTTAAAAGATTTATATATATAAAAGGAATATTTCTTGGTGGTTTTCTCCTGAAAGGATTTCCACACAAATCTGTGTCTATTTGCATTGTGTGGTTTTGCATTGTATTATTTGATTGCTTTGAATATATTAATTTTAGAGTAATTTGAGGTTTTATATTTAAGATTAATAGTCAAAAGCAAAAAAATATCTTATACTGATTCACCCCCCCTCTCAGTATAAGCTTGTGCTTAACATAAAGATGTGAGCAAAGGTAGTGAACTAGTCTTGGTAGAGGAGGAACAAAAGGATTCCTCTAATCTCAATGACATTGAGTTGTAACTAAAGGTAACTCAAAATCAACCATGTAACAATTTTCTCCATGGAAGGGGAGCCAAGAGGGGGTGGACCAATGTGTGAAATAAACTTAGTTATAATGTTATCCATGAGAGGATTAACATACATGTACATCATTATACAAATGGAAGGTAACAATCATGCAAGGAAAATCTAAAACTTTATACTAAAAATTATAAAATGGATTCCATCTTGATAGTCATGATGAAAGGCTAAAAACTAAAAATTGAGAAAATTTTGGAAATAAGAATGGAAACCCTAAAGGTTCACTAGGGTTTTAAGTGATATGATTGAAGTAAATCAGGGTCACTAAATTATGTAACTTTTAAGGGAGATATGGAATGTAAAACCCTTAGTTATTAAAGTGTTAAAATAATAAATTAGGGAATAAATATAACAATATGAACAACCATTGATTTATACAACAATTAATTTATCTAATTATTCTATAAATAGCATTGAAATAAAAGAGGTGTACTTAGCTAGAAAACTAACTGAGATAGACAAGTTATAGGCTAAAAACTGGTGCAAAAATAGTGCAAGGTGTCACTAACCAAGAAACATGTGTCATAAACCCTCCTAGATAATAGTGTGGTCCTATCATCAATATCACACTACACTAGTGTACTCTATGTCATGTTAATGTCCTTGTGTAATAGAGAGTGAGTTTTTTTATGGACATTCACCTAGTTCTGAGGATCTTATACCTATGTGACCAAATGTTGGATCATTGTTTGTCCCTTATTTTGAATGATTTTAATTCCAAACCCTAAGACTCTATGATTTTTAGGATATTTGAGTAGAATAAGTAAAAGATAGTGGCATTATTAGGGTAGGCTAGCCATGACCTCAATACCCCACATGTTGAGCATTGCCTACATACCAATACCTTAAAAGGGGATCAAACCTAATGTATTTTCCCAATCTAAGTGATGTTACAAGTGAAAGTGAATGATAGTATGAATGTCAGTTTGAGTGATTTAAGTATGATTTGAGATTATAAATTTGAGTAATCTAATATCTTGACTACTTTATATGGGTATATGAAAAAGTAGGTCAAAATAGGGATCAATGACCTTGATTTTCACAACTATTTTTGCATTTTTTGTGAGTATTTGCATCTAAATTCCATCTAGTAGATAAATAAATGAAAGTTGTCTATATGCAGCATATTGGTGCATACCAAGACATGAAATGGGTTTATGCCTACCCTTAGGTGCTTTAAGAAATGAAAATATATCTATTGGGGGTGAAAAAATCAAGGGGACCTTAGCATTTACCCTTTGCCAATAGCATAGTGTGCTATAGTCCAAAGGGCCATGCTAATGTATAGGTGGTAGGAACAGGTGAAAAAGGGACCTAGGTTTTTGAGTGAAGTATCAGTGCTACTTTTTGATATATCTAAGAATGGGTTGGACTCACACAAAAGCTGTAAAGTGATCAAGAGATTCCCTAAGATAGGTATAGGTCTAAGCTAATAATAAGGTGATCTCAAGTGACACTCATTACACTGAAATGACATTTTAGATAACTACACCTTTCAAGGCACAATGGGATAATTGGATAAGTATGAAAAAATAATACAAGGAAAAACAAACTCAAAGCATAATTATTTTTTAATATTTGGAGGACTATGGAACTTTATTGAATACCTAGATGGATAAAATGGAAATTTATATGGTTGGCCCTAAAACATACCAATGAACATTGGAGATTTTGCTACTAACATATGTGGTGATGGCATCCAAGGAAAAAATACCATTATAATATAAGACTTTGGACACCAAATCCATACTATTGAATTGGAAAACTTTATTTAGGGCTATGGTAGACAATATGAGAAATATTCTCATAAGGAGGGGTTATTCCCACAAGAAATAATTTTTTTAGCAATTTTTGACATTAAGTTAGGTAAATTATTTTGATGGTACCTAGCAAGATTATTTAATACATTAGACAAAGGTATAAAATATAGTAAAATATTTTTAGTATTATTCAATAACATATATGATTTCACGCAAAATCACCACATAGCTTCCAACGCTAGGATAACAAGACAGAGGCTTCTACCAACATGAAGCAACATGGTATTTGGTCACCTATGGTAATGCAATATAATATATTTGAATAAAAGGCATGTCTTACAATGACCTAACCATTAATTTGTAAGAGGTATATAGTTGGTATTTATACCAAAGTATTTTGATATGATAAGATAGAACTACAAGAATCAAGAGTATAGATATGAATAGAGTGAGATAAAAGAGGTTATAGGGTATATAAATACTATTAATAGCATAGATAAAAGTGATAAGATAGTAGAGAGTGCATATATATAGATTTAAGCAATCCACATAATTGTAAAGGTTGTTTTAATTATATTTAAATGGATACAAAGAGTTAAGAGTAGGAAAAATCATTGTATAGTGTGTTTTGAATAAGCACACATACTTATTAAAATTTATGAATGCATATAATATATATAACTCCACATAATACTAACCTTTATGATACATTAGCTCTAACTAAAGTTAACTTGAATTGTATAACATTATGTAACCCAGTTATAGATTTTATGTCAACAATGGTCTATGTGATCTTAGTCTACATTTTTCCATGTAGAAGTGATGAGGTCCTTCTCTAATTTCATGAAGTTTCACTAGTTATATACTCTCCTCCATTTAACTTGCTACTTTTACCTAAGAATTTTGATATTGGTAATCCTAATTCTTACTCTAACACTTAGGTAAATATAATAATTAAGCTTTTTTGGTTCTTATTATTTCCTTTGTGCATGAAAATTGTCCATTTATGTAGTCATGTGATTTTAATGTCTTGATTCATATCTTGAAATATATTTATAACTTATATTATTGAAACTCTATTGGTATATATATATGATGATGATGGTAGTTTCTTGTTATTATGTGTCTTTTTCATCATATACCTTAAGTATTTTCTGCATAGAAGGGTGATATCATTAAATGGCATTTGTGAGACATATCCTTTAACCATGAGATCACAAGCTTATAGAATTTACTCTTTATTTACCTTTAAAAATATCAACTTGATATATTTTGCATCTAGGTTGTTTTGGTTAGAAATTTTAAGGATAAATAAGAATCATTCTATGTTGTCTTCAAGTGAATTGGATTCTTTTATTGACATCTAAAAAATGTCATCCCCTTTGAAATATTTTCCTCTGCAATAATAACTTATGCTTGGAAAGGAATATAAAAATCATATCCTTCCAATTAGTTACTACATTTTTTCCCAATACCATGATTATTGGAGGATTACTTATTTAAGAATGGATGGAAATAATTTAAATTTTTGGGAATATTGATAGTAGTATAATTATGACATAAAACGTAAAACTTAAAAATGAATGTGTCAGGGTCCTCACTTACCATTCCTTTTAAATTAGGCAAAGTAGATAGGTGAATTTTATTCATATGTGCATTAATAATGGGGGTGTTAATTATAAATTCAAAAGTTTTGGTTTGACTAATAGGAATTTATCCTTTAAGGTCTTTCATGATTTATCAGATTACATGTGTACCATTGACTTTTTTAACCCACTCTTTGAATTCATTGTCATTTTTTTGTCCTAAGGTGTGTAGTGAATGATGTATTAGGTTTTTTAGGGTAAAATAAAATATTTTGACTAGGGGATATGCAGTGGAGTATTGTATAAATTATTTAGGAAATTCCATGAATATTTATTCTTGTTCAGCTGGTCTAGTTGATTTGGATAGCATTATAAGTTTAAGATTTATTTTTGAAGCTATAAGGGTTTGATATTCTTATTTGGATAAAATCATAGATGAGTGTGGAGGGAGATAAATACCATACTCTTAAGTCTAAGGTTTTCAAATGGGTATTCTTTGGAATGGTATAAGGATAACTTTCCATGAGCATGAGGGTATTCATGTTCCTTATCCTTAGATTTCTCTACTAACATAGTAAAGAATCTCTTAATTGTTGCCTCTTTTGATATAAATTTAGGTGATAGGTGTGGTTTAGCTACTAGTATATTTATGCAACTTGTATTTATTGTCGATTATACTTAATCTTTCCCTTCTATATAAAAATTCAATATTTTGGGAAACAATCTACCTAAATGATCCCTCTCACATTGCATGCACTTAAATAATCTTCATTTTTTATTTATCTGTCCTGCATAGGGATAATTTCCAAATAATTATGTTTTTGTTCTTAATTATATAAAAGGATATATACTTATACTTTTAATAAAATGAAATTAATCTCTAATTTTAATGAAAAGAAATAGATCTGGAAGGAAAGTAATCTATTCTAGAAAGTAGAAAATTTAATCTAGAAAGCAAAAATATATTCCTATTTTTTCAAGAGTTTAGTACTTGACACTTTACTTGGAAATGTCAGCAATCATGTAATGAATATAAAACATAATCTTATCTCTTATCTTATGTATTTATCCTTTAACTTGAGAGGATAAACCCCAAGAAGCAGCTACTTAACACATAGAACATATGATCCTTCACTTATTTTTCAACCTAAGGACGTATAACCTTGCAAGGATTTGTATTGTATATGAAAAAGTAAGCTACAAGGAATACTAGGAGGATAACACACACTCTATAAAAATTAAGCACATTTGTATGAAGTAAATGATAGGAAGGTAAATTGCATGAAATAAAATGTCGTAAAGTAAATGTTGTAAAGTAAATTGTTGGAAAAGAAATAATATTTTATGTTTGAAAGATTCCTACATAATAAAATTAGAACACATGCACAAAATAAATATAATTAATGTGAATTTCAATTTAATATTAATTTAAACACATAAATTTGTGAAATAAAATGGAAATACAAATACTTATTTAATGAAAAATAACCTTGCTAAAAAAAAGGTAATAAAACCACCATATCCTCGTGAGTGGGTCATGCCTCAGTCAAATAAAAATTATCCCTTATTTTATAAGACATTTATCTCAAATTTATTGACTAACATTAATCTTCTACATGTAAAAATAAATGAATTTTTGTTAGTTTATTACAATTCAAATCACAATACTCTGTTTATTTTTAAAAATCTACTATCTTCTCTACTTCTAGTTAATTGTAGGATATGTAACTATTCCTTATACAAATAGGTATATTTATTTTTTATATATATATATATATATATATATATTCAAATCATGTAATTTACAACCATAAGTTCATAAAAAACTCTGAAAAAAGATAAGAAAACTTAGCTAAAAAATTTATAGGACTAAACCATTAGTTATGTTTGAAGATCAATATTTTAGTTGGTCCAATGATATAATTATTGAATTCCTCATGGTTGTACAAACTATAAATTATTTATTTCTAATCATGAGAGATGTATAGAGTATTTAAAATTGTAAATTCACTTAACTAGTTATACCAAAACAAATGGTCACCTACAACGTTTACTATAGGCTGAAACACCCAGTGGCTATGAATGGTTCTGCCATAATGGCTACATGCACTATAACATAAAACCAACATACGATTGGAACTATCTTTGTCATTAAAATACTATAACATGTAAACCATTACATTACATTAGAAAATATAATAATAGTAAATTAAACCAAGATCCACATTGTATATATATACTTTCCATATAATTTGTGCATACTATCAAAATATGAGTTCAAGGAGATGGAAATATCAAAACAAGGGATTTATTATTAAACAACCTAAGTAACAAGATGAGGGTTATTTATAAACCTCATCACATAACCCAATTTAAATTATTGTAAAAACTTATTCAATCATAATCATTTCAAGAAGGAATGTATTGAGACATGAAATGAACACAAAGAATTCTCATATCCTAGGGTGTTTCATCTCTAATTAAAATTTTTGGTGGATACCCCCTATCTTGAGTGAAAAATTCTCATTTATTATGCTATTTTTGTTCACACATTTTATAAGTACCTGTCTAAATAGGAATGGGTGATCACAAAGAAGGCATTCTAAAGTTTAACCTTATCTAAAAATATTTCTGCCTTATACAGTTCACATACTTGCTAACCTTATTATTGGTAGATTTATGGTTTTATATAGAATAGGGATATCTCTTCTATAGTTAAGGAGTAAGATAGTTATGAATTTATCCTTATAAAGTGTATGCTAAATTTTGGATTATTTTTATATTACTATGTTTAGCAATAAAACCCAAAATATAAACATCAAATAGAGAGGATAAAGAGATAATCAGATGCTTGTAATGAGATCACTTACCATCATTTTACCTCGTATGGATCCCCTCCAAGATTTCAAACTAATTAGAGTATAAACAACTGAATTATTGTATTACTTGTGATTATGATTGACAATGATTTAATGGATCTAGGCTTGATGATGGATTTGATAAGGCTATATGAGTGCTTGGACAATGCAAGAAGGATGATTATGGCTACAAGTTAGCAAGATGGATTTCAATATTTCTAAGTTTCCAAGTTAGTTTTCATGGATGGATTTGCTTATTTATATAAGCCATGGGAGGTAAAATCAATGGCTCAATTTTAATTTTGAGCCATTGAGATCAATGGCCAAGGAATTTTTAATTCCTTAGAAACCTCTAGAATAGAGGATTCTAGAGGAAAAGGGGTTAAACTAGAGGAGATTCTAGAATTCTCCAATTCTAGAATCTCCATTAGGGAGTAGGGTTATACAAATAGCTAGTTTAGTCAGGTGGTATATGGGTGGGTGAATAAAATGTATTTTTAAATTAGCAAGTAGGTTAATGGATAGGTTAATAGGTAAGTGGGATTAGTTACTAGACTAATGAGGGTGATTAAATAGTTTCAAGGGTATAATAAGGATTTTTGGATGTAGGTAATATGAAATAAGATGTTAGTTAATTATCTAGGAAATATAGTTATAAGTTAAATTAGTGGAATTAATAGAATTATTAGGGTGACCAGATTTAGGTACATACATTTTGCCCCTCTTTAAAAGGGCATTGTGAGTGGTTAGGATGGAAAGTGTAATGGTATTTCAAATAAAAATGATAGTCATACATGGAAGTGGTGTTAAATGGTGTTAGTAGGTATGATTCCCCCTTGAGGGAGCATTTTGGGAAATCTGACTGAGATGGTCACTTGAATAATAATTTTGAGGGTGGGATAAGACCAAGATGATGAGATGGGGTCGGGATGTCCTGAGTAGTGATATAGCTATGATTGAGATGCCCCAATCATAGATGTTATGGGATAAAGTGGATTGATCTTGAGAGATGGGTCCTAGACAAATGATCAATGTCTAGAAAGGAGTTTGATTGATAAGATGGCAATTCCTAAGATGAAGACATTATCTAATAACTAAAGAGATGAGATAGGCTATAAGCCAAGAATGGTTCTCATAGAAAGTACACATGCCGTGTAAGGATTAAAATCCTATAATAAAGATTAGATGAGTTGATTAATGATAAAAACCACTTTTCATGAGATACATAGCTTAAAGTGATGTTATATTATCGAGTGATTCATCCAGTACAAGATAGATATTGGGGGTGAATAGTGGAAAAACTATCCTTGGGCACCAAACCATGGCCAAGTGCTACCTATATAGTCTTTAGAAGACCTCAAGTTGATGTAGTTCTAACTTGATATTAAACTGGATGATGGGGACTTGAAACATCTATTCCCCAAATGACTTAAAGAGGATAATTAATGATTAATTAAGGTAGTTGATTAAGTTGATGAGATTTAGGTATGTCAAGATAAGAGAATGGGGGCATTAGGGGTAAAGAGTGGATGAGGGGTTCAAATAGGATAAAGGGGTGGAAAGGGGCTCATTTTGACTATTAACTTTGGTGAAAATTTGCTCTGAGCAAAATCCATGGACTAGATTCCATAAGCTTCATACCACAAGGAGAGGGTCTGAGAGTTCTAAAGGCTCGAGGTGCTAGACTACCATTATGTTTCTTGCCCCTAACCTATTAATTTTATAATTTTTTTCATTTATCTCTTATTGTTTAGATCATAGGCATTGCAAGTTTAATACCATGACTAAGGGTAATGCCCTTAATTGTAATATTGCACTCACTACTAGCAATATTACCTCATGAGTTATGGTATTGTAATACTACATCTATAGAATTTCAATATTATAATACCATAATTTTTGACTCATGATATCATAATACTATGAGTTAGTAATCTATAGTTTTGCATAACTATGAGGTTAGAGTCATGGTTATGCAAAATTGAGAGACTTAATTGGTGAGAATGACAAGGTCATGGTTAGGAAAAAATTGTAAATTATGATAATATCATGAGTGGGGAAAATAGTTAAGGGATGTAGGGATAGAGGATAAAGTAAGGAGCTTAGGGGAGAAATAGGGATTCTAAGGGAAGAATAAGGCATGGTGAAGTTAGTTAGGATTAGATTTAATTAGGATAAAATAATGACTTAGTGGATTAAGGTTGTAAGTTAGATGATGGGATTATTAAAGAGGGATTGAGAGGTAATTAGATGGTTAGATAATGGATTGGGAGTGTTAGTTATCTATGGAATAGGATTTAGGGTTAGTTAGGTTAAGGGGGAGTAGGTAATAGATTAGTTAAGGGATTTTATTTGGGTTTATAGGTTTTTAGGGTTTGGGGTGTATGATTTAGGATAAGTATGACTGGGAGGGGGAAATGAGTTATATGTAGGTGAGTCGACTAGGTGAGAGAGATTAAAAAGGAAGGCATGATGGAATAAGTTTAGTGATGAGTTGTGTGATTGGTGTAGGAGGATTTAGGTGTTATGTCATCTCAATTATGGCATCCAAAGGTTCTTCATGAGATTCATCAATTGAGTCCTACAGACTATGGGGTGCTAGAGTTAGTGGGATTGTATTACATAGTGATGATGCTAGTGGTGTAGATTGATCATGCCTTGATTACTATATTGGTGGAGCGATGGCACTCAGAGACAAGTACTTTTATCTTCATGATCAGAGAGATAATGGTGATGTTAGAGGATGTCTATTGTATTTTATGATTATCAATAATAAGGGACAAGATTTACTGGTGATTACACACACTTAGTGTGACAGTAAAGAGATTAGTAGGAGGGTTATAAATTGGTGTGTACTACCAATGGGTGGACATTAATAGATGTCTATGAGAGGGGAATATAAAATAATTGATGTTATTGGTGATGTCTCTTATTACCAACATACTTTTGCTAGACAAGAGTGGTTAGTGGTTTCACCTGGGACTTGGATATGTGGTTGTAGATATGGTGTAAGATTTTAGGGTTTTTGCATGGGGCCAATGGTATTGGCTCATCTATATTCAGATTTGGGTGCCTATAGAGGAGTGATGAGCTTGGGTCCATCACTATTGTTATATATTTAGAGTTGGGAGCCCATTAAAATCTAATATCCTCTAGGTACTCAAAAATATAGGAATTCCCATGAGCCCATTGTCTTTCGATGATACATTTTACTAGGTGTGCAAAGTGGCCATGTCAAAGAGATGAGATTATATCGATAAAATTTTGATAGTTTATGGCTAGAGCATATCATGTGGATGCCCTATAAGGGACTTTAGTTTGGTTAGGAGGATGAGGTTAAGGTGACTTAGTATATGATGATAGAGTGTTATTTGATAGGCCAGAGAGACTTTATTATAGATCGATACAAACTTCACTATGTTCAAACATAGTTTGGGATCTTGCAAGATGTCCTAAGAGAGGAACATCTATTTTTTAGGAGTGGTTGAGAGAGGCCACAATGGAGTATGGAAGTAGATATATCTATTGCATTTTGAGATGCCTTTACCAGATCCAAGAGTGATAACAATTTATATCACATGGTGGGCTCAAAGGATTCTAGTGAGTTTACTTAGGCGTAGGGATGTGGTATGGAAAGGAGTGGTGAGGAGGGTATTACAAACACATGTGAGGCTGTAGAGATGGAGGAGGGTAAAAATCCTAGTATAGGATATGCAAGATGGATAGGGAAGTCTAGATGCCAAGGAGGTATATGGGGGTGATGGGGATCATACAAATACTATAGCACAAGCAGGGGGGAGTGGGACCTAGGCTAGGGGAGTAACACATAAGTTAGAGTGCCTAGGACATAGGATGGAGCTAGTGGGAATGGGTATGGTGTAGTACCATCTCATCTATAATTGATAGAGGATGAGAGATCATTATATGCATGGATCAAGTTAGAGATATAAGCATGGCTCACTAAGATTATAGAGATTACCATAGAGAGACCAACTCTAGGCATGGTTACAAGGATAGGATGGGTAGCTAGCCTAGGCATAGGGATAGGTTTTTAGGTTAAAGGGATAGGTTATTACTTTAAAGGATTAGATAGTGAGGCTATAGAGCCAAATCCATAGTTAGGACACACAAATTATTGATTATCATGTGCAAATTAGCTAGATGCAGAATTGGAATAGAGATATGATAGGATAGGTGTGCATGGCTAAGAGGGCAAAGGAAGAGGTAGACATGGCCATGTTAATAAGTATGATGGGGGATATTATGTGAAACATCATGAGGTTGGCATGTAAGGCTTAATATTATAGAGACTTATATGAGGTAGCACTACCAGTTGGGCAACATGCACCTACATTCAAAGTTATCTCATCATAGTTAGTACACTAACACCCCAAAGGACCACTAGGAGTCTAGCTGAGATTATGGATTTTTGTTTTTTTATATCACATTGATGCCCATGGGGCCCTTATATTGTATATATTTTTTTACATGGACTCCATCTGGACATTTATATATATGATGAGATTTTGGATGTGATGTGATGTATTATACATTGATGATTATGATGTGATTATGATTTTGTGATTATGGATGTTTGTGTGATGTGATTAGATGGATTTATTTATGATGTGTCTAGATGGATTTTATTGAATTAGATGGAGTAAATTATGCAATGGATTTTTTTTATAGTGTTATATGATGTGATACGATGGACTTGTTTATCTGTGTATTTGTGTTATATCAGATCACATCATTATGATATGATGTGGGTAGTTATATATGGATGTATGCATTTTATTAAAAATGATGTGATATTCATGCTAAATGGATGATGATTTATATGTTGATAGATATGTGAATAGATTATATGTTTGTTAGATATAGATTTTAATGATATAAAAGATAGATGTCTATTTATGTGATGATGTTTTAGGATTTGTGGATGATTGTAACTTAGGAAACAGATTTATATGAATGTAAAATGATGTAACGTTAATGAAGTGTAATGGTAAAATGGAATAAAATGTAAATTAATGTGATAAATAAGGAGGAAACCTTTTTTAATTTTTTTTATGTCTCATAAATTGGGTTTAGGTAACAATTGTCCTACACCAAGGAGGTAGGATAGGATGGTAATATGATTAATTTTTGACTAGATGATGATAGGATTGGTGGGGATGGGATGGATGGAAAATTATTTAAGATGAAAACAGGGGGTATGTACATGGGGTATATTGTGCCCAAAATTATTGGATTGAAACAAGGATCCAATAGAATCATAATCAACTGTATATGGGGTTTAGGATAATCAATCAGGATTTAGTGGCATAGTGTATGCTAGACCCCAAAGTAAGACCTATTTTGAAAATTACATAAATATAAAGTTAGTGGGAATGTGTGGACAATGGATTAAGGACAATAAGATACAAACAAGGATAAGATTAGATTAAGGCCAAGAGGATACATAATCGTCAAACTAGATGCAATGGGGCTATGTTTGAGGATTGTGATGAGATGGAAGATATAAGTGAAAATGGATAAAGTGAATCCAAAAGACTCTTAAAAAAACATTCCCTATAGATCAAAAATAAATGAATTTTATTCAATTTAAACCATCTATCTCCTATTGTATAATCTTGTAATAGAGTCCCACTTATAAGACTAGGGTCAAGGTTGGGAGAATGAAGTGGAATGAGAAGAGAAGTGTGTAATGGATATGGATATGCCCCCCAGAGAGGGTACTTATAGACAAAGGTAAAATTGAGCCTATTATGTATAAAATCAATTTAATTGCATTATGTTCATTGTTTCCTCAAGCTCTTCACCATCTAATGTGGCTAACCTGTAGGCTCTTGATCCAAACTTAACAACTATTATATAAGGCTTAAGACAATTGGATTTAAAATTTCCCTTCTTATCCCTATCTACATTAGTATTTTTTTATTTTCCTTTAGGGATAGATCATTGACCTCAAACTCTTAAGACTAGATCTTCTTAAGATATTGGCCTTTTAATCTATTTTGATATGCTTGTAGGTGATTTAGGTCCTTTTGATGATTTTCATCTAGAAGCTCCAATTCTTGAAGCCTTTATTGCCAAAAATTATGATCAGTGATAATGCCTTGTAATGAGATACGTAAGGAGGGAAGCTCCACTTCTACAAGCAAGATGGATTTTATTCCATAAACTAAAGAATACAGAGTCACCCTATTGGGTGTTTGTATACTTCTTCAATAGGGCCAAAGTGTATGATATAATTTCAAATGTTAGTTCATTCCTACATCATTGACTATTTTCTTGAGAATATTGATAAGAGTCTTATTAGTTGCTTTAACCTATACATTCCCCTAGGGGTAATAGGGTGTAGATAAGTGTCGCTTGATGTGGTAATGCTTACACAAGACCTCAAATTCTTAATTTTTGAAGGACTTACCATTATCTGATAGGATGTTGGAAGGAATGCCAAAATGGCAAATGATTTGATTCAGGATGAATTTATAAATATAGAGACCTATGGTATAGGTAAGGGACATATATTCTACCCATTTGTTAAAATAATCCATAGCTATAATAATAACCATATGGCCATAAGATGATGTGGGATATATATTTCCAATCAAATCTAGTCCCCATATAGAGAATGACCAAGGACTCATAATAGGTTTCAATTCTTGTGCAAGTGCATGGATAAGATTACCATGATTTTTTTAGGCTGCACACTTTTGCACATATTTTTAGGTTTTCTATTTTATGGTAGGCCAATAGTATCTAGTCCTGAGAAATTTATTAACTAGGGCCATTCTAATGACATGGCTACCAAAAATATCATCATGGACCTTCTTGATCATAAGAGAAGCCTCTTCTGAGGTCAAGCATCTCAAAAAGGTCTCATCATAACCTCTCTAATAGATCATGATACCAAGGCTAGTGTAACTAGAGATATGGTGGATTAAGACCTTACATTTATGCTGATTGCAGTTTGGTGGAAGGATGTTGTCATGGAGATCATTATATATATCTTGATACTAAGGGAGACTGGGATCAATAATAGCATAAATTTGTAGAGGAACCATAGATTGATGGGATGGAAAGATCAAATTCTCAATCAATAAATTCCCTTCAAGGACATCTTTAGGAAAGTCAATTAGAGACCCAATAGTGTCCATGGAATTAACTACCTTATTACTCCCCTTGACACTTGTTAAAATGTAATAGACTAAAAACTCTGCTTAAACTAATCTACCAATTACTTATAGGGGATAAATTTCTCATATCTAGTCTATAAATTTTCATTGTCTTGCTTGATTATTATCTATGAACCAATAAATAATTGAAGGTGTTGGATATTTCATTAGATGGCTAATTAGAGGCCATAAATTAAATCCTCATACTCATAGATGTTATTGTGTATGGGAAATCTAATTGGAAAGCCTTAGGGATAAGGTCTCCTTGTGGGGTTACCAAAAGGATTCCCACTTTTGATCCATGTGTGGTAAAAGAGCCATCAAAATATAGATTTCAACCATTAAATTATATTGTGTTCATTATGGATTCATTCGAGAAGGTTGTGACAAGAGGTTTAGTCACTACAAGATGTGCCTCTACAAGTTAATCTGTTATTGCCTATCCTTTAATGGCCTTTTGATGAGCATATTATATATCAAATTCACTAATAAACATTATCCATTTGGCCATTCATCCTATGAGAGCTGATTTTGATAGTAGATATTTGAGGGGATCAACTTTAACGAAGAGCTAAACTTGACTATTTAACATATAATGTTGTAGATTTTATGAAGCGAAGACAATAGTTAGGAAATATTTTTCAATGGGAGTATAGTTTAACTCATATGAAATCCAAGTGTGATTTAGATAATAAATTTCTTGCTCCTATCCTACATCATTGTGTTGTGAAAGTAGGTCACCTGTGGTATAAGTTGTTGCATAAATGTATAAGAGCAAGGGCCTTCCCATGATGGGTGGTGATAACACAGGTGGATTTGTGAGATATTTATTAAGATTATTAAAGGCATGCTAGCATTCAAAGTTATAGCTAAATTGAGTCCCCTTTTTTAAGATATGGGTGAAGGGATGGAATTTATCTATGAGATAGGAGATGAACCACCAAATAGCTTGTAACTTGCTCTGAAGACTCCTTAACTGCTTCAAATTATGAGGAATAGGCATTTCCATAATGGATTTGAATTTAGTTGGGTCTACTTATATGCCTCTCTTGGATATAATAAACCTTAATAACTTGCCTAAGATAATGACAAGGACAAATTTCTTTAGATTCAACCTAACTTTATATTCATGTAGTCATTTACAGATTCTACAAAAGACCATATAGTGCTCAGATTTGAGTTTTGACTTACCTAAAATATTGTTGGCATAATCTTCCATAATGTCATGCATCATATCATGGAATATAATAGTCATGGCTCATTGATAGGTAGTACCTACATTATTGAGACCAAAAGGCATGATTTTTTAATAGAAGGTCCCCCATGTAGTGATAAAGGTTGTTTTATGTTGATCCTCGAGTGTAATTTTGATTTGGTTGTATCCCAAAAAGCCATCCATAAGGGATAACATTTCATACCCAATTTTTAAATCCACCATGATTTCTATGTTCAAGAGAGAAAAGTCATCTTTAGGATATGCATTATTGATGTCCTATAATTCATTAAAAATCTAATTCCATCCTTGTGGCTTGGCCATAAGAACAATACTAGATATTCAATTAGAATAATCAATGGGTTAGATAAATACTTCTTTTAAGAATTTTTGTAATTCCTCCTTAACTAGTAGGGATACTTTAGGGTGAATCTTATGTAATATTTTCTTTATTATTTTAGTGTTAGGATGAATAATGAGATGATGCACAACTAAGGAGGGATCAAGTCCTGGCACGTCAGTATAACTCCATGCAAAGATATCTATACATTCCTTGAGTAGCCTAGTAATGATTTGAAACTCCTAAGGCATAATATTTGCCCCTAGTTTGACTATTTTGGGATATTATTTAGTTTCAATGTTAACTTTTATCACCTCCTCCAATGAAATAGGGTGGCTGATCTTGGAGATAAGGAGGTAATGATTGATTCAGGATATCTGAAGCAAAACCTTCTGTGAGTTCTATGTCTAATTTTAGTATAAGTTTGTATTTAGCTAAAATATGTAGAAATTATTCCAAACTTTGGGGTGGCTCTTTTTATTCATATTCTTGTTCTACACTTTGATCAAGGGGCACTTTTTGTCCCCTGAAATAGGTTGATTGATAGAGATTAATAGAAAATCCCTTCTTATGATCATCGAAAGGCATGAAATCTCTCATCATTTTGAAACATGTTGAAGGATGTCTCCTGACATTGATCCCAATCAATTAATGAGGGGTTAAAAAGGGATATGTCTACGGTGGTGATAGTGGTATCATGGAAAAGGTTTGTGGCAACAAGCTCTTCATAAAGACTATAAGCAGATACCATCTTGATTTCTTCATTAGAAAGAGACTCCTTAGGGACCGAAGTAGTATCCATAATGATATTTTTTCAGTCATTGTCAAGAAGTTTGTACCCTAAGCCAAGGTATTGTATATGTTCTTGAAATATTATGGGCTCAATCCTATCATGTCTCCTAGTCTTTTTCCTTGACAATGAATATTTTGTAACATTTTTTAAATGTGGGGGTATCATTGTCTATGAGATGTGAGGGCCACATTTTCTAGAATAAGCCATGATTCATCAAACTCATCATATTATTCTTCTAATAATAATGACACACTAGAAAAGGCTATTGATCCAAATTGATAGTGAATAGGATTGATCTTCCTCATAGTTGAGGACCCATAACTGTATGGGGAAAGAGGTAAGTCACCTACACAAAAGGTTTTATATTCATATTTTGAAGCAGGCACTAGATCATCAGGGTCTACAGATTTAGTGTTTTTTGGATTCAGAGTGGAACTATTCATGTTAGGACAATAGTAAGAGGATTGGTATCAACCCATTTGATAGCTTTGAAAATGCTCAATTTCCCCAAGAATGGTGACTTCCATGCTTGAATGAGGTAATTTTAGACATTAGTGAAGTGTGGATGGGATTGCTTGCATCTCATGGATCCATAGGTGATCAAATAGTATATTATGTGTCAAATCAACATTTATAAGATGAATCAAGGTCTAGTAAACCATAGGTCCCACAATAATGAGAAGATAAATGGTTCCTTCATATGGCAGTTCATTGTCATCATATGCTTTATTCATGATCATATTAGGCCCCAAAGACACTTTAATTACCCAAATTTATTTAAGAAATAAAAATTACATAAATTCAATGCAAACACTCCATCTATGAGTACTTGGGGAATGTGGTGGTTGGAGATAGATATTTCTATGAACAAAGGTTATTTATGATTTGGGCCAATGGGAGTCATGTCCTAGGCACTGAATGTGATTTTTTGTGAAGGAGATAAATGACCCACCAATGCTTGTAATTGACTGTTGTTAATATCTTGTGGGACTTTTAGATCATTTAGGACTTGATTGAGGATCTTCTGATGCTTAGATGATGTTTTAAGAAGATCCATGAGTGAGATTTAAGTGGGGGTCTTCTCAAGTTGCTTGATGATATCATAAGGCTGATCAAAATATACTGAGACTTTATTGGAGATATTGACCTTTTGAGATGTAGATGTAGATGGTTACTTTGGTGGTACCCCAAGATTTATTATTTTACTATGTCAAGTAGTAACCATCTAGTCATCTATGACCCAATTGATTTTTAATATGGTAGATGATGGTGGAATGGGCTCTTAGGGGATACAAATTTTAATGTTATTTACATAGTGGTATAAGATGGTGTGATAGTCCATATGATTAGAAGTGGATGTCTGACCCTGGCCTCTAGGTGTCTTCCCTTATCTTTGACCATGTTTGGGCAAATAGCCCTAATAAATACCAAGTTACTAATTTTTTGACTGATTCAAAGTACTCTCCCCGTCTACTTCAATATCACCTTTTTCAATAAAATATTGAATATAATACTTTAATTGCATGCATTTTTATATGTCATGACCTTTGACTCTATGGTATTGACATAATTCATCCTCGTGATACCAATCAAGTCAAGTTTTACTATCATCCAAAGTTCAGATTTTAGGAAGTGTAATCATGTTAGTAGTGATCAATTATTGAAGGACCACTTCAACAAGCACTCCAAGGCTGGTAAGAGGTCTTTTTCCTCTTTGAGGCTTTATTTTACCTCATGAAACTTGGATAACAGAGACATTTTACTGGTCTTTGGGAGTCCTCTTTTACATAGTTTAAAAATGTTGTTTTTAATTTATAACTCCATCTCCCACAACATTCTTATTTTTATTGAAGATTTTTTATTTGCCCAAAAAGGAATTATCATGATGTTGATTATGATCATTTTAGGTGTACAATTTAATTATTCCCTTTTCAATAAGTTTTATTTTTATTTGTATCCCCTTTTAGATAATTTCATCAAAATTTTTGGCACATTAGAGTTTCAATTGATATTTTAGCTATGTATTGAGGTTGTCAACAAATATTTTGGCTAACTCTTTCTCTAGTACTGTGTACTAAAATTGGCTTGCTAAGCTTCTCGTATATTGTAATAAAGAGGCTAGGCTTTCCCCATTCCTTTGTTTAGTGTTGTAGAGGTCTATAGTGAAGACATCATGTTCTATATTAAATGAGAAATGTCTTACAAATTGTTTAGTTAATTCTCTAAAACTATATATAAGCCCCTTTGGCAAATGCATGAACCTTTGTAGGGTTGGTCCTGTGAGACTTTTTGGGAAAAGTCTTAGTAAGTAGGTGTCATCATATGAAACCTCATGATAAGCCACATAAAACTCTTGGACATGATTGTGGGGATCACCTTTCCCTCTATACTTTTCAAAATTTGGGACCTAAAAGTGAGGTGGGAAAGAAATTTGTAGAATGCTCATATCTAAGGGAGAAGAGAAAAAATATTCATATTTATTTCATTTATTGTGATTGAGGTTTGATTTGTTGGAGAGTTTCTTTCATCATTTTCTATTCTTGTGTGAATGAGGGATCCCCAAGAGGATTAGAGGTTTGAACATGACTTATGTGTGGGCTATTAGAGTTGTGGATATTTTGGCATGGGGAGGATGGTTGATGATTTTAGTATGGAATTGGGAGGCTAAATATTTGATTTTTTTAGAAGTTGGTCCAATCTATCTTCTAGGGAAATTTATATCCTATTGGCCTTAACACAATTATTTTAGACAGGGACCTATTATTCTCATTCTTATATTTCTTATTTATGGTCTACAAGTTCCTCTTCTTTAGGTGATTGATTAATATGGACATCTGATGGGGAGTGCTAGGTCATGTGAATAGATAGACTAAATGTTGAAAAAGGTTATGAACAAAGCTTAGGGGTAGTGTGCCTCCCATTCCAATGATTTGTGTTAGAATTTGGCCATGATTTTCATATATATATGAGTCAAATCATGATCTAACTTCATCATTATGGAAGAAGTTATCTATGAAGCAGTCATCTTCTCCTTCAGGAGTATGCATATCACTCTTTGTATCATCATGATCCTAATGCCTTTCACCTAAGTTACCCAAGAAATAGTTCTCTTGGTTAGATCCTTATCCCATCTTAAGGATTAAATTATGCATATTTCTATGATGTTGAAGGAGTTGGGCATAGGTTTGGATTCACATATTCAATGGCAAAAGTGATTAGGTGTGATGGGATATGATATGACTTAGAATATTAGAGTGGTCAAAGAAGATTATTTTATAAATGTGGTGATTTTGGATTTAAAGAGAGGTGAATATTAAAATGACCAAGGATTAATAAACTATAAAATCCATGACACTAACCCCTAGTAATTAAACCCTACATGGAGATGAATTCCACATCATGTGATCCTAAAATAAAAAGGTTAACAAATAGGCAAGCACAATTAATTTTTCTTGATTAATTACTTATATGAGGGAGCATAAAAATACATAATCAAATCACACAACACATGATATATATATATATATATAAACTATAAGACTAGACTATAAAATTTTGGCACCCTATAAACACAAGGATTTGGAAAAAAAATGGGGTGCCTTTATCTTGAGAGGTCTTGCATAACAAGGGTTAGTAATCTGACTTAATGCAAAACTATTACTGCCCTACAAAATCATAATGACATAATTAGTTAGATGCAAAACCTAAACCATAAACTACAATATCACAACTATAAGAAAAAAATGTATATTGTGATATTATAGCAAGTAGTTAACCATGATAGTCATTAGATAGGAACCTACAAAACCATGACTGTTAGTGCAAAATCATGACTATTAAGCAAAATCACAACTTCATGATTAGCAATTTTACAATAAATTATAGAAATATAAAATCTCTATTTTTAAATTGATGTAGATAGATAAATGATATTTAGATTATAATCCCTAATATTTCAAAAAATTTAAAATATGTTGTAAAGTAGATTAGAAGTTTTGATTATATATACAAAAAATTTCCAACAAAAAGGGACTTGAGATTATATTATTTAGAAAATATGAACATATAGCAAAGTATCTATATCATTCTATCCCTAAAGGGTTTGTGTAACCAACTAAAAACATAAAATAGTAAATTAAAGTGTTCCTAAAATGATTAAAATACAATATCACTATTTATAAAGCAAAATCACATATTGATATGCAAGCTCTCTACATCGTAATTTGTGGTATTGCAACTAGAAACCAAAAGGGATTAATGATGCATTTTTTAGTTTGCATATGGTTATATGTATCCTCTTCATGTCAACCTATGCATAACAAGATTATAATCAACCCTTTTAGAAACATAGTTAACTAAAACTTACAATAACCAAACTTAAAATAGTTGTATCAAAACAATCAGATTGGCTTTTTGAATAAGTTATATGATTACTATTATGTCCTATAGATAGAGAATTAAGGATTATCACTATCAGATCAGAGACTAATAGGTTGGATTTTTACCAAAATTTATAATATCACAAATTTCAATGGTGATATCACAATTGCCAGGTCAAAACCACAAGTTTGAGAGTTGTGATATTTCATTTCAACCACCAATAGTCAAATTATTGGTCAGCCCTAGTTTTTCCTACACACTAAAGATACAAACCACTTCCAATCAATACAAATAGAGTAAAATGACTACATAGAAGTTAAAAATAAATGAAAAATAGAGATATTAAAACAACTAAGAAACTCTACAAAACTATAACTCTACATGCAATGTCTCAATTAACAAGGCAAAGTAGTTACTTTCAAAGTAGCATTATTTCATAAAGGTGAGAAACCTATCAAACCCCAAAATAATTAGTAGTTAAAATCTAATGTCAATGAAATATTGCTTATCTTAGTATAAGACCATGATTTTAATACCACTAATACTAGTGAAAAACTACAACTCTCCTGTACGTGATGATTTTTTCAAAATCCTATCCTTGATTCACATCTAGTTATACCTGCAAGCTTATAAATCCTTTCTAAAGAGCTCAAGATGTTATATTTAGGGAGTAAAGTCCCATCGTGGTCACCAAAATGTATCCTAAATTTTGGATTCTTCTTATATTACTATTGTTAGTAATAAAACCCAAAATATAAACAACATCAAATAAAGAGGATAAAGAGATAATCATATGCTTGTAATGAGATCACTTACCATCATTTTGCCTCTTATGGCTCCCCTCTAATATTTTAAAATTGATTAGAGTATAAACAAGTGAATTTTTGGATTGCTTGTGATCATGATTGATAATAGCTTCAATGGATTCTAGGATTGATGATGGATTTGATAAGGCCATATGAGTGCTTGGATAATGCAAGAAGGATGATTATGGCTAAAAGTTAGCAAGATGTCTTTCAAGTTTTCTAAGTTTCCAACTTATTTTTCATGGAGGGATTGGCTTGTTTATATAATCCAAGGGAGGGAAAATCAATTGCTCAAATTTAATTTTGAGCCATTGAGATTAATGGCCAAGGAATTTTTAATTCCTTGGAAACCTCTAGAATAGAGGATTTTAGATGAAAAAGGGTTAAATTAGAGGATATTCTAGAATTATCCAATTCTATAATCTCCATTAGGGAGTAGGGTTGTAGGAATAGCTAGTTTAGTAGGGTGGTAGATGGGTAGGTGAATAAAATATATTTTTAAATTGGAAAGTGGGTTAATGGATATGTTAGTAGGTAAGTGGGCTTAGTTATTAGACTAATGAGGGTGATTAATTGGTTGCAAGGGTAAAAAAAGTTTTGTGGGATGTAGGGAATATGAAATAAGATGTTATTTAATTAACTAGCAAATATAGTTATAAGTTAAATTAATTGAATTAATGGAACTATTAGGGTGAGCAGATTTAGGTGCATATAGGTATAAAATGTTTATCTACAACATTTTTAGAGAGAGTAGTAACCTGATTCAAAACCTCTTTCCTATATGTCTGAACAACCCTATTGAGTTATGGATTTAAGGTTAAAGTATTTTGTTGTTAGATGATCACATTGGTAACCATTATTCTATTCTAAGGCTCAAATAAATAGGCTATTCCTATGTATTTTAGGCTTCAAATTCTTATTTCCTTATAATCGCATTTCTTAGATAATAAAAATGTGTCCTTAGTTGATTATCCCCAATAATAAAATTTAGAGTCCATTTGTCATCTAAGGTTATTATCCAGCCATTTTGAAATAACTCACATATAAAATCTATAAATTCATGTGAACCATTAAAATAATAATCACAAAATGATAAATGAATTCCTATATAATAATTATTTCTAAAGAGTATCCTACCTATTTGAAATTGGATGAATTGTTATTTCATATACATTACGTAGACTCTACAAGTGGCCTACATTGAAACATTTATATGAAAAAATTCATATATTTATAACCTATGATTCTATCCCTTAGATAATTACTTCATTTTCCTCAAGTTTTTCATTATATTCTTTTATTTTTTTATTTAGGGGCCTTATCTTCTACTAATCTATGAATATTTTCTTCATAATATAGGGTGCAATTCTAATTTCAAGGTGGAAATTATTCTCTGATGTTGTTTTATAGAGACTTACTTATAAATAATACATGATTTTATCCCTTGGAATGTATCAAACACTTGATAATTATATTCCATACCTTTTTAAGTGGATGTAAGATCTTTAGCAATAATTTTTGATGTTTCCTCCTCAAAAATAAAGGTGGCTTAAGGTTGTTCAGTAATAATCATAAATAAGAGATCCTTAATGATGGAAGTAGGTGATGTAAATGACTTTTTTTTAGTGGTTATAAGATACCATTTATATGTAAATTTTATTGTTTTTAGCTTCCAATTTTAAAATTATAGCTCTCATAGATTTCTTGATATGTAACCATGATTTTTGAGTGTGAGTCATTATTATCAAGATAAATAGATTGATTATCAATAATTTTTTTCTTTCACCCTCATGAGTGGATTCTATAAATGGTCCTTTTTCCCCTTCATCTTATACTAGGTTTTCTTACTCTCTTATAGGTTTGTAATCCATATAATATTCATTAGTGTCTAACTCTATGATACTAGCTTCTTCTTCTTCATTAGTTTCTACTTCAAGTTATTCCTCACCTTATTCTAATTCCTTTATTTCACTCCTAGTTTCTTCCCTTTAAGATTTGTACTTATTAGTGGATAATTTAACCAAGATAACTTTAGATTTTAATTTTTTAGACAACCAAATTTGGTCAAGCAAACATAAGTGTTGTCTTTTTGTGGCATTACTTGTATAAGCTTCCGATATCAAACAAGACTCTATTGGTACATTATGTATTAGTCCTACATATTTCCTTTGGTCTTTATGTTGATACTTACATTTTGTATTTCTAAAAGTGTTATTATAATATTCAATTTTTTTGAAAGTCACAAGGATCCCTAATCTTTTTCCATCTTTAATCTTGATATTTCTTATTCCTAGACAAAATCACTCTATATGGATAAACACGCCTTGCATGATTATCTAGAAACTATGGTATTGTCTTAAAATCTCCTTCAATCCTTGTTTTTAGCACATTTCATTTGGTCCTATTTTTCATATTATGTTATCCCAATTGAGTCATTTTGACACACCATTAAGTTTAAAAAAATTTAATTAGGATTCTTTTATATATATAGAGCCCTCAAAGGCATTTTTAAATCTAGCACTTATCTACCTAGAAACCATAATTTGAATAGGGCTCTCTACCTACAAAATATTTTATTTTTTACCATATACAACTCATATAATTTCTAACCTCATTATTGGTAACTCTTTAGTTTTATATGAAATAGGATTTTCTATGATATATTTAAGAAGTAAGCTCCTTCTAAATTTATACATAGGTAACAAATGTTTATCTGTAAAGTTTTTGGAGAGAGTGGTAACTTGATTCAAAACCTCCTTCCTAGATGTATGAACAACCCTATTGAATTATGGATTTAAGGTCAATGTATTTTGTTATTAGATGACCACCTTGGTTAAATAATATTATATTCTAAGGCTAAAATAAATAGACTATTCCGATGTAATTTAATCTTACATTTCTTATTTCCTTCTACGCTCATTTCTTAGATAATAATAATATGCCCTTAGTTTAACATCCCCAACAATAAAATTTGGACTCCACTTGTCATCTAAGGTTATCATCCAACCATTTTTAAATAACTCACATAAAAAAAATCTCTAAATTCATGTGAACCATGAAAATAATCATCACAAAAGGATAAATGAATTATTATATAATGTTTCTTTCCAAATATTATCCTACCTATTTGAAACTAGATGATTTTTTATTTAATATAAATTTCATAGACTCTATAAAGTGGCCTAAATTTAAAAATTTGTATGGAAAAATGTATATCTTTATAACCTTTGTTTCTATCCCTTGGATAATTAATTCCTTTTCCTCAAGTTCTTCATTATTTTCTTCTATTTGTTTCTTTAGGGCCTTCTTATATTCTACTAGTCTATGAATATATTTTTTCATAATGTAGGGTATAATACTAATTTAAATGTGGAAAGTATTCTCTAATGTTATTTTATAGATACTTAATTACAAATAATACATGAGTATATTCCTTGGAATGTATCAAGTACTTGAGAATTATATTCCTTTCATTTTTAAGTGGTTGCATGATCTTTAGCAATACTTGTTGATGTTTTCTCTTCAAAAATGAAGGTGTCTTAATGTTTTTCAATAATAACCATATTTAAAAGTTCTAAATGATATAAGTACGTGATGTAAATGAATATTATTTAGCTATAGGATCTTATTTCTATATTACTATTACTTTTTTTCCTATAATATTGGCCAAGGTGCCAAATTTTATTATTCTTATCCTCCAATTGTAGAATTATAGATTTGATAAATTCCATTTTCTAATATGAAACCATGATTTTTGAATATGAGTCATTATTATCAAGAGAAATAGATTGATTGTCAATAGTTTTTTCTTTCACCCTCATGAGTGGATTATGCAAATGGTATTTTTTATTCTTCATCTTATGTTAGGTTTTCTTTCTCTCCTATAGGTTCAACCTCCATATAATCTTCATTAGTGTCCAACTCTATGCTACCAAATTCTTTTAAAGATGATTGTTGTAAACACAAAAATTAGGTCAAACAAACATAAGTACTATATTTTTATGACTTGTAAAAGATTCTAATATCAAATAAGACTCTATTGGTGTATCATGTATTAGTCTTGCATATTTTCCTTTGGTCTTTACATTGATGTTTACATTTGGATTTTTAAAAGTGTTATTCTAATATTTAATTTTTTATGCAAGTCATAAGGATTCCTAGTCTTTTTCCCTCTTTAATCTTGATTTTTTATTAATCTTAGAGAAAATAAATCTATAGAAATAAACATGCCCTACATGATTGTCCAAAAACTATGGTCTTATCCTAAAATCTCTTTCGATCCTTGTTTTTGGAAATGTTTCATTTGGGTGTCTTTATAGCACTATTTTATCCCAATTAAGTCTATTTGGAATTCCATTAAGTTTTTTAAATTTGAATTAGAAGTATTCTATATAAAGATCCCTCAAAGGCATTTTACATCTAGCACTTATCTACCTAAAAACATAATTTGAATAAAGACACATCACACCAACATCTACATATGAATTTTGATATATAAAGTTAATATTTCTATATCTACATTGAATGCTTAGACCAAAGGAGGACATAAGAAAAAGATAATTTAGATTCAAATTGCATATGATCTAGTCACACACACATAATAGGGGATAACTACATTATCTTGAGGCCTATTTTGTATATATTCAATGTTCAATTACATGGGGTTATGAGGCCAACTCATCTATTCTGTTAACCTTAAATACTTGCCTTTTTTATTTGAATTATATTTAGTATATGTGCAAGATATTTCTAGGGATTTTGAAACCCTAAACTTGGTGAAAATACTATCACTACCAAAGTTTAATAAAAATGGAAATAAAATAATGAAAATGCCTTAGAATTGATTAGCATGGCCATGACCCTCAAATTGCATGTGCACATTGATGGTTGTATTCTTGAATCCATTGTTTGGTATAATTTTAAATCTATTTATGACATTGTGAATTAATCTTAGAAAATTCAAAATTAAGATCAACTGTATGATTTAAAGTATAATGACTTCAAAACTATGGAGGATTTCTTTATTAAATTTCACTCTTTACATTCTCAGCTAATTGGTTTAGGTTTTAAACTTTTACATTTGACTTTAATTCACATTATCATAAAAAAATACTTGCCTCAACCTTTTCAATAGTTTATTACCAATGTTCATTCACAATTAGATTTTCCTACTTTATCTGTGTAGTTGACATTTTATTTATTTTTTATTTTGTTTCATCAAGAAGAACAAAATTTAATAAAATTTGGTAGTCTTAATACTAATGAACATGAATTCGTTTATAAACACAAACACAATAATGACAAAGAACATGTTGAGTCTAATAATACACATGACAAAAAAGATCAAAAAACTAATTCCAAACCTAAGAAAAAGCTATAGTGTAATTATTATGACAAAAATACACATGATGAAGATCACTTATTTAATAATAAACATGATATTAAAAGTTGAAAGCTCAATTTCAAAGAACTACTAACACTAGTAACACTAAGACTCAAAACAAATAGAATTCTAATACTAGAGTTGGTTTTGCTTGTGCTTTGTGTGATTTCCCTATTGAATGGATTGTTGATTATGGTGCTACTCAACATATGACATATAATAACATTTGTTTTTACTTATGTAAAATTAGATATTTATAAAAATCATTTAAGTCTTGCAAAACATGCTTCTTGTAATGTTGAAGCCATAAGAACTGTTAAAAATATTTAATAGTGATTTACATGATGTCTTGATTATTCCTAATTTAAAATTTAATTTACTTTTTATTACTCAACTATAAAAATAGGACTATATATTAAAATGATTCAAAGACACTTTTTATGTTAAATATGCCAAGCAAGATTTTCAAGTAGTTGTTACTGATTTTTTGGACAATGATAACTTGTTCAAATTTATTGAATTCTCTTCTTCCTCCTCTTCTCATGATTTGATTGATTTTAATGATGCTAACTTGTGGCATGAGAGATTATAACATATTAATTACCAAAGTATTTCACTTATGAATAATCTTGATATGGTACAAGTTTTTCCTAAAATTCCTCCCACTAGTTATGTTTGTAGTTGTTGTATGGCTAGTAAAATACATAGAGAATATTTTCCTAAGAATCAATCTTAGCATGATAATTAAAGGATTAATTTAGTTCATAATTATATCTTAATCTATATGCAAACTCCTTATATTAATTTTGTCAAATATTCTTTAACCTTTTTTGATGATTGCACTAGGTGAGTTTGGATTTACTTCTTGAATACTAAAGATCAAGTTTTAGACACTTTTATTGAATTTCATGCCTTTATTGAAAAAATATATCATTATTATTTATGTATATTATGGATTTAAATTTGAACTAAATATGTTAACAATGATTTTATTTCATAATATAAGCAACATGGTATTAAACATGAGAAAACTATTTCTTGCACACTTGAGCAAAATGGTGTTGCCAAATGTAAACATAGTACTATCACTAAAATGGTTAGGTGTATGTTTCATACAAAAATATGAATTATAAATTTTAGGTTGAATCTATGTATTGTGATGTCTATTTGATTAATATGATTCCCACTAAAGTTGTTTTAAATATTACTCCTAAAAAAGCTTGGAATGGTAGAAAATCTAATCTTAAGCATCTACATATTTTTAGTTGTGATGCATTTATTCATATTCCCATATAAAAATGAAATAAGTTTAGATTCTAAAGAAAAAAAATTATATTTTTTATTTATGATGAATCATATAAATCTTATAGGGTATATGATCCTCAAACTAATAAAATAAATATTAAAAGGGATGTTAGAATTGTTTAAAATGGTGTACTTTATTGTGCTTCCAGTTGAGTATCTCTCGATATAATTTTTGCTTCTTTTCCCTTTAAATAATTTTATGATCATAATGATGTTGTTCCTAAATTTCTTCTCATTCTTCAAGTCTTTATCCTCCTAAATCTATGCCTAAATTGACCAAGACTAATCTAGAAGCTTTTAGAATTGATGTGTATCTTAATGATACTCATAGAACTAGGCAACAATTTTATAATTATGCTTTGATGTATAAACTTATGAACAGTAGTGATCCTCAAACACTAAAAAAATCTCAAGGTCACCTTCATTGGAAAAATTTATGTATGATGAATACAACTCTTTTATTTCCAATAACACTTGGGACTTAGTCCCTCTCCTAAAGGACATCATTTGGTAAGTTGTAAATGGTCGCTTAAAACTAATTTTAATTATGATAATAAAGTTAAAAAATATAAAGTTAGACTTATTGCTATATATTTTTTTCAAATTGAAGGAATTGACTATAATGAAACTTTTGCATCTGTAGCTAAGATGCCCATAATTGAATTTATTTTAGATTTAGCTAGTCACATGGATTGACCTGTTTATCAAATGGATGTTAAGAGTGATTTCTTAAATTGTGACTTGCATGAAAAAAATTCACATGTCTCAACCCCTTAGTTTTATTCAAAAAGGCAATGAATATATTTTTTTCAAATTAAACAAATCTATTTATGGTTTGAAACAATCTCTTAGAGAATGTTACTCTAAAATCTATCAAATTTTCATAGCTCAAGGCTTTACTCATAGCTCTAATGATCCTAATATTTTTGTCAAAATCACTCTTAATGGAATAATTATCATTTTTTTGTATGTTTATTACTTAATCATAACTGCTAATAATAGATAAGTGGTTTTTTTCACTAAAAATTCTTTAAAAAATACCTTTGAAGTGATTGATTTGGGTCTTTTACATTATTTTTTAGGCATTTAAGTTTGGAAAGAAAAACATAAAATTTATATTTCTCAATATAAATATGAATATGAATTTTTACCTAGTTTAATATGATATATTGCAAACTTGTTGCAACCCCTTGTGAACTTGGTGTCAAATTACTTAATGACATGGAAATTGAAATTGTTGATCCAACTCTTTATAGACAATTAGTTGAAAGATTGAATTTTATTATTCATACTTATCTTGATATTGCCTTTTTTCAATGGATGGGTTTCCATTTTATGTTTAAAACTCAATCTGCTCATTTTAAATATTTTATAATAATTATTTATTATATTAAAATTACTCTAACTTTTGGCATCGATTATACCTTAAATAGCAATTTCTCTTTGATAGGTTATTCTGATTCTGATTGGGCTGGTAATCCTAATGATCGTATATCCACAATCCACAAGTGGTTATTGTTTTTATTTGAGTTCTAGTATAATTTCATGGAATAGTTAAAATTAGACTATTTTATCTTTATCTTTCATAGAAGCTAAGTATAAATCTTGAAATCACGTTGCCAAGGAAGCTATTTAACTTTGAAGACTTCTTATAGATTTGGGTCACCCTCAATCTTCAATTACTCTAATTTTTGTTATAATGAAAGTTTCATTACATTATAAATATATGATTTTCCATGTAATGTCCAAGCACATTGAGATTCAATATCACTTTCGATGTTAACTTCTTGAAGACAATCAAATTCTTCTCTCTATATATCCTACTTATAAGCAAATCGCTGATATTTTCACTAAGACATTATGTAAATAAAATTTTGTAATCTTTTGTAATATGATAGTATTTAAGGAAGTTTTTATCAATGAGGAGAGTTAGTAATGTTTGAACCCTTCTTATTTGTCTATAAACCCCTAAATAAAGTTTAAGGGGGAGTGTTAGGATTATCCTTTATTTAGGATAATTTATATATCCTAAGTTTCATTTTTGTGTGAGGAATATTTATTTATGTGAATTATAAATTCACATAAATTTAGATTCCATGAGGTTTCAATCACCTCTTTGTTACCCTTTAGGTTTTGGGATTTACTTGTAAAAGTAACCCCTTCACCCACTTGGCACACACTTCACTACACTTTCTAAGGGAATAGGCCATAATTGGCACACACAAAGGAGGTTTTTAAGGTAATCATGGGATTATTTATAACTCCCATTATTTTATTCTTAATTTATAAAAGGTCCATCCTCTCCTCATTTCCTCACTATAACTTGTATCTTCTCTCTCTTCTACTCAAATTTCTCTTACTTTTAAATTATATTTGTGGAGATCTTGGTGACAATCCTTCTTATAAGATCACATGAGTTTTTATCTTATACATTCATTTTCCCACTTTAAAATTCTTGTCTCATTTATATTTTTCACCTTGAGAGATAATTTTATTTCTTGCTTTCATTAATTTTTGAATTTTTAATGTCATTGATGAATAGTTTATAGCATAATTCATAAAACATACATACATATGTACGTATATATATATATATATATATAGACATATATTTGTGTGTGTGTGTGTTTACATAGATATATACACATACATACATACATATATAGTTATATAGAAACATGCAATATGATGAAAGTTTATATAATACAATAATATATAATAAATTGGTGATAGGATCATGGTCCACATAACCCTATATATCCATATTAATCTCATCTTCTAATAACAATGGATCACTAGATGTAGAAGCCCCAAAATATTCTCATGTCCTCAACCTTGATCTCTCCAAGTACTCCAATTCCTCTTAACAATATAGTCTCACCTTGAGATCTCTATCCTTTGTCTATATGTGAATGTACTCATCTAATAATCTTGGACTTAAGGCAAGAGATAGATTAGGAGGGGCATCTGTGATCTCTCCAACTATGTTATTGGGTCATCCTAATTTTTGATATCCTGAACATAAGTGATGGTGATAATAGAAATATGATAAAATAGTGAAGTGTTTACTCCCATAAATATTAGTTAATTCATTCTCTAGAACATCATTAGGAATATGTCAACTCTCAAAATTATAACTCAATGGTTGTCATCCAATACTCCTCATCTAATTTATAAAAAGGAAATACTAAATTTTATATATTATTCAAAAATTTAAACCTAAAAGCACATTGAAAATATATTAAACACTTTATACCTCTACTAATATCCTCCTAAGGTGGTGCATCTACTACAACATCTACAACACCATCTCCTCCACCTAGAAATAATATCTAAAATTGGTTCTTGACACACAACATAATGTAAGAATAAGTAAAATTTGTGTCATTCATATATGGGATATATATCACTAGATCCCTCTCATATGTAGGTATGGGAGTTAGATCAATCTCAGATTCCCTAGTTATATCTCTTGACTTCAATATAGATATAACATTGTGTCCACACCTATGACACTTTTGAAACATCTTTATGTATCCCAAATCATCACATAATATGCTCATACTAAAAAATATTACAAACATTGAGCCACCTATCATGGAACCAACAACTAACCCAATTTTTTGCAATTACATGTCATCCTCAATTTACTCATAGAAATATCTATATGACATCCATATGATATAATCCAAATTAAAATCATCTAATAACATCATACTTCTCATGATACTCTAGTTTCATACCTAACCTCTATTGACCATATCTATGCATATATCTAAAGATATACCCAATTATCATAAAGCATCAAAATAGGTGGTGTCACATGAATCTACTCATACACCCAATAATGACTAAGTGTCAGATATCTAATTCTAATACTAAACTCCTCATGAGTAAATATGTATATATTATGGTATGAGTGAACTATCATAATACAACCCCATGAGTATATTATGTTATGCTCCTCAATATCATAAATAATTGCATGTATATTATGACAAATAGACACACCATCAACATCCACTACTATAAAGGTTTCCAATAATATAGTTATAAAATTACACACATGTAGAATGATGAGTGTTTCCAATCTCTTCATTTATATTAACTTAACTTGGTTGATGTCATGTCAAACCAAGGCCGGTGTCCAATAAAAGTTAGTATCAAGGTGTCAAAGATAGTAGCTAACAATTATATTTTTTAGGGGGGAGATGTGGATCATTTATCCATAAGTATCTATTCTAATTTATTGAATTGAAATATATATAATTACTTGTAAGGAAAATAATTTGATACAGAATTAAAATGTTGAAGTACACACACTTGCTTTGAAAACAAATGCACTTTGATTATAAAAGAAATGGTTTGTAAATGAACACACTTTATGATAAAGGAAAACACAAATTAATATATTTTTTGAATTTAAAGAGTGATTTTAGAAGTAAATTCTTAGAAAGATAATAATGGAGATCAATCTATGTAATAAGTAACTTAGAACAAACACACACACAGACCTACAGGGTAAACAAAACACACGCTTAACATAAAGACTTTGAAAATATTATATAACAACAACATAAAACATAAAAACACCACAAAATAATCATGTCTCCTTGGGTGAGTTATCCCTTAATCTCCCTTGGCACAAGATCAAGTTCACACTTAGTCTTTCAAGAACATCAAAGCTTCATTAACTTCTATAAAAAATAATTACAATATGGAAATAAATATATTTCTCACTTGTTTCTTTTGTACTATTATTTTATGATAAAATTCTAACACTTAAACAATAGGAAGACATTGTTTTAAATACAAAATTCCTACATCTACTATACAAAACAAACTAACCATCTAACAAGATTACAACTAATATCTTGCTTATTTGAAAAAAATAGAAAGAAGTTACAACCATCTTCCACATTTCAAGGTGAAATAGTGGAAGAGATAGAATAGGTAGATCTATAGCCTTCAATTAGTTACATCATATTTATATTTACAAACATATATGATCTAGTGAGTAAAATCCCATAACATTCAAAGTAGTGTCTTTTTTTTATCATTATTATAAATATTATGTCTATAAACAAAACACTATATTTGGTAAGTTTCTTCACGAATCTAATATTGACCCATAGATATCTTGGAATGTCCTTGATTACTTTATGTAGGATATATTGAATAGTGTAAAATCATCAAAATGCCTTCCAAAAAACTTTGTGCCTAGTTAGAGTGACTCTAGAGCTTATCTGTTGGACTCTAAAACCAAGTTGTTGGACTCTGAAGCCAAAATGATGGACTCTAGAACTAGTCTGATAGAATCTAGATCTAGATTGAGTCCATATTCAATGGTTTGATTACTTTTCCAAAACCTTAGTGTTTTATCCTTGTTTGTTTATACAACTTGTACATGAAAAAATGATGGCTAACCATGTAAAGAGTTAGAACATAGTGGTAAAACCAAGTAATATTACCTCACACATGCTAACCAAGGTATAATTATTCATTATATACTTTAGACTATAAATAATTAATTAAATTCACATCACATCCATAAAATAAGGAATATTAGTATGGTATAATAGGGCCATTAATAGGATATAATGAGACATATAATGGACTCATCATTTCCCCCAAACTTTACTTCATAAAAGTCCTATTACAAACTACTAACTTCATTTATCATGATCAAGCACCCTACTTTCCAATCTCTTAATGAGATCATAGATGTCATAGTGAGTGACCCAATTTTCCTTAGTTGGATGAGCAAATACCATATCTCTAAAAATAATTTCCCTCCATCTCTCAAATTGCTCATTGGACTAAGGTGCTATATTTTTCCATGGGGACATGGGACTAATAATTAGTGATGGTCTATAACTCATGCCAATACATTATTTTTCTCTCATATGCTTGACTTGTGAAATTATCTGAATAATAGCCCTATCCCTTCAAAAAAACCATCAAATAATGATGGGGAGATTACCTTCCTTTTTATTTTCAAAGGAATTTTTAGTGTGTCCCACCATTTGTCACATGCTATAAGTGATTAAACAAAATGTTGCTGGGAATAACTTTCAAAATTTGAGATTATCTTATGTAGGGCTTGTAGGTAGTAGTAATGCATGGTCTAGTAAAAATAAGGTTTGAATTTTGTAATTATTTTTACCCCACTAGGGTATTGGGATCTCATGTAGATGCCCACAATCCTTGCTTTGTGAAAATACTCATTAGTCATTTCATCTCATGCAATTTAAATTTACTCAAGGTGGAGATGAAGGACTTGAGTTGGGCTTGTCCTACATAAAGATTGATCATGAATCAAGAGATATTTCCTATGAGGTAGTGGCATATAAATAAATCACATAGGAGGTTTTGATGTTTTTTAGAACTGCTCACATAAACCTCCATAAACTCCTTATCATAATTCACATCATGAGGTAAGCCATAATAAAATCTTAGTAACTACCACCTATGGAACTATCCTTTTAAGAAGAAATTATACATTTTGTATGGCCTTGTATATGCCAAAAGTGTCTCTCTTAGATCATAAGTTACTTGAAGGGTAGACTCTAGTTCTTCTTTTTGCTTATTTGACTCTTCAAGATCTAATTTTAACTCCCTATTTTCTATTTTAAGCCTTCTCAATTCTTGTCATTTTCATTTTAAGTGGTCATAATGTCATGATAAGACAACTATGTTTTAACCCTTTGGTCTACTTAGATATTTGGCTCAACTACCTTCTCTTTTAATAATAATATCTCATTATCTTTATCTAAATATTGATTCTTTGTTTCTTCTAATTATTTTTACAACTATGAAATAGTATTTTCCTTATCTCATAACTTCATTTTGAGAAAGGCAATTTCTTCATCTTACTACCTTATCATATTTTCAGCGTTTGAGATGATGTCTTGCTATACTTTTTTCTTCCTAATCATGATTGGAAGAGTTAACCTCATATTCATTAATTGGGGCCTACCCTTTATTGAGTGGTGGATGAGATGAATATGGTGGAGGAGACCCTCATATAAATTCTTCAAATACCCATAATATAGTAGCTAGCTCCTCAATTCCAATTGAGGGATCTTCTTTAATTTCTTCATGCACAGGTTATTATTCAATGGTTTTATCTAATGGCACTACTTCAATACTTAGAACCTCAATATGATGTCTCTCTTGGTCCTTATATTTCTACAGTATTAGTCTTCTTCTTCTCTTGGAATTTCTCTTTATGACCCTAGATGGAGTTACCTTTAAAGCTGGTCTTTCCTCTTTAGAGATGTCTATAATAGGAATCTAGGTAGCAGTTGACTCTGAGGTTTCCTTATAATTGGGCTTAAATAACCATGTTCTCAACCTATTTTTATTTACTACCTCTAGAGATAGACCCTCACTAAAAGTCTCTTCTCTTGAACTATACTTTGGTGTAAGAGCTAGATAAAGAGGTGTTCTCTTTATTTTAAGCTTATTTTTTCAACTTTTTTATTCATAAATTATTTATAGGTAGCCCATATATTGTGCTCCATCATGAAATGATGTTATCAATGAACTAAATAATCACATGATGCCTGATGGAAGCAATTCATCTTATATATTTTAGTTCCATGATTTGTATAGCCCTTAAAAAAACTATAGGCATATTGACTTTACACTCAATTTTATGCATACCTCACATAATATGAGTGATAATGCTTATGCCATCACAACCCAACTTGATGATCTGAAAGGATTTATTCTCCAAGGCTCAAGTAGTCTATTTATCTTGATTCCCTTTGTAAGCACTGACAATCAACTCAATAACCAATTCTCCTTCTTCATGAAATATTTAAATGAGTTGTTTGAAGGTATACCTCCTCGCAATCCAAAATTATTACTTTATAATTCTCAAGAGATCACTAATAACTTGAATGTTCACTAAATTTCTAACATATTTTACCTTGGTATGATCATCATTGAGGTTGATGATAAATTCTTTGACTAGATGCTCATCAAACCCTTGAAACTTATTCAAGAATTATAACCACCCTGCCTCTTCAAAAATAGTAGCCATTAATTCATCCTTAAGTATAAACTATGTGTATTCTAGCTCAAACATTTTCTTTTGACCCATTTTCTTAGAGATTTCAAATCTTTTTATGCTAGATAAAAATTACAAGGATACTTTTTATAGAGATAATATGGAATTTATATTATAATATAAAGCCTTATACTATGAACAATGTTTATAAAGGCATGAAATGCTTGGCATTAACCCTACACTTGATTTTTCTCAGATTCAAGATGTGCTCAAAGCTATAACCAATGATGGTATGTAACTATTGGGAGGAAAGAGAACAATTAGTACCACATGTAAGGTGACTATAAAAATATTTGTAACATGTCCTTATCTTTTTCCATGTAATTTTTTATGTCATAAACCTCCCTAATCATTCCCTCAAGTGCATCGATTGGACATATTCCATTATTTTCCATTCCAAAGTGCCTTTCCCTTATGATTTGTAATCATGTCATTACGATGAAACCTATCTCTTTTTAAAAGGCCTATCCCAATGATATATCATACTTTTATTTAGGAAGGACATTTTCCACTATTTTAAATAACCCATGTTTGTGTAGCCCTTTTGAGGACACATTCCATTTTTGGATAGGATATTCCCTAAAGGATTGATAAATATATCATTTGACAACCTAAATCTAATCCTATATGTAGAAGACAAAAATACAAAATACCTTAACTTCATTTTGATGTTACCTTTGTTCCTTAAGATTCCACTTGTATTACAATGACCATACCACATCAATAAATTAAGGAGCACATAAAATTTAATGGAATCACCAATCGTATTGCTTTTGTTCCTTAAAATTCTACCATTTTTTGTTTTCAACTTTTCATCCATTTTTACTTTTTTTTTTTTTTGTTTTTTCATTTGGAGAAGGACTGCCATTTATTGGTTTTCAATCCTCCCCATTTATCGAACTTAAAATCTCATAATTTCATCATTATGGAAGAACAAGGTTATCCCATATAGCCAAACTCATCCTGAGACTAAATTTTCTAGAAGAATTCATCCATACTTGGAGTCTATTGTTAGAGTTTTAGTCTATGCCCATTGACTAAGAGTGTCTTCTTATTTCCATCTATAGGTAGAAGTTGAATTAACCTATTTTCAAAGATTTTCTCTATCATTCCATCCATCTAACATTGAGTTTTCCTTTGAAGTGTTGAAACTTAGAATCAAATACCAAATTCCAATCACCTTCTTTAAATCTCTTCTCCTTGAAATGGGTGTCATGCCACTATTTCCTTTGATGTTTTAGAAGTTATGTCTACTACAATGATTTAATTCTCATCTCATCGAGTTCATTGAGATAAAAAATTCTATCTCTTTATGACTCATCAAGATCTATACCCACTTCTACTATTATTCTTAGATTTTATAATTCAAATTCTATGGGGAGTAGATACTTCTTACCGAATACAAGTTCATAAGGTGAGAAACCTATGGTGGATTACCATGTAATTTTATAAGCCCATACTATTTTAGGTAGTTTATCTAACTAATCCTTCATGTTGATGTTTACTATCTTAATTAAGATGTTTTCTAGCTCTCTATTGGTGACTTCAACTTATCCATTGGCCTATGGGTGATATGTTAATGAATTTTAGTGGGTGATTTTATAGTTATCTATGAAGGCTTTGATCATATTGGACATGAACTGAGGACCTTACTAAAATACTTTGGCTCGTAGTGATCCAAACCATTTCATAATTTTTTAATACAAAAAGTCATCAACTAGTTCTTCTCTTATAAATGGAAGAGCTTGAACCTCTACCCATTGTTGACATAATCTATGCATACCAGTAGGTATTCTTTTCCTTGAGATGGTGGGTCAATAATACCAAAAAAATACAGTCCTAATTTATCAAAAGGTCTTATAACCACTTGAGGATGGAGAGGCATTTTATTAGACAACATGGTTTTCACATACTTAGGCAAGGATCACATTTCCATACATATCTCTTCACATTATTGTGAAGTGAGGGAAAATAATACCCATCCCCAAGTATCTTATGGAAAATCCTCTTGGCTAAGTAATGGCCTCCTCCATGTTCATCATGACAAGCCATTATGATGTCATAAGTCTCATACTCAATTACACACATAAGGATCACATGGTTAGGTCCAAACTTAAACAAAACATCATTAATCAATTTTAAATGAGCATTATTTATAACTAAGTGTTTCACTTCCTTATGAGTAAAATGACAAAGAAAATTCCCTATGGCTAAGTAGTTTTCCATGTTAGCAAACCATGGTGAGTGTGATAAAACTGTGAATAATTACTCATTAAGAAAGTTGTCTTCCACTATATCCTCTTCACCTAGAACAATCAACATTTATAAGAAATTAAAAATCACATTAAACTTTCTAGGTTTATCAAGAATGGTAATGTCAAAGTCCTACAAAATTAGTAACCATCTAAAGATCCTACCTCCTACCACTAGTTTATTCATTAAGTATCTTATGGCTGAGTGGTATATGTATATAAAGATATTCTATGTAATGATATAGTGCCTAAATTTTTTCATTGCATATATAATATCTAGGAATTCTTTTTTAGTGGCGGTATAGTTTCTTTCAACGAGTCTAGGATTCTTGTTGATATAGTAGATAACATACATTTTCCCTTAGTCATTCTTTTATCCAAGGAATTCCCCCATAATATTATTAGAGGAATCTATATGAATGTGGAAGGGTTTATCCCAATTATAACCTCTTAGAATTTGACTAGAGATCAATTTCTCCCATATTTAATCAAAAGCTTTTTGGCATTTATTAGTCCATAAGAATTCACTATCTTTGGAAAGCAATGAAAACATACGTGCACCTATTTTTCTAAAGTCTTTTATAAAACATCTATAGTACCCTGCATGTCCTAAAAAACTTTTAATATCATTATAATTTTTAGGAGTGGGTAGGTTATAAATTAATTTAATATTTTTAGGGTCCACTTGTATCCCTTAGGTTGAGATGTGATGGCCTAGAACAATTCCTTAGTTCACCATTATTAAACATTTCTCATGACTCAAGGATAATTGATGTTGTAAACACCTGGTTAGTACATTATCTAGGTTATTTAGAGATTAATCAAAAGATCCACCATGCACATTAAAATCATCCATATATACTTCTACATAATCATTGGTTAGATTAGCAAAGATGGTCAAGAGTGCTCTTTGAAAGGTGGCAGGTCCAATACATATGCCAAAGGGTAAAACTCTATAGATAAATTTTCCCCAATGAAATGTAAAGTTTGTCTTTTCCTATTATTTTGGGGCTACTCTCATATTATTTTAACCACTAAATCCATATAATAAGGATAAATACTTCTTCCCAGTTAGATTATTTAACATTTAATCTATGAAAGGTAAAGGAAAGTAATCTCTCATGGTGAATTTATTAATTTATATGTAGTCTATGCATATTATCCATTTTCTATTATTATTAAGTAATATCATAAGTGGTGATATGCACTAACTATCTAATATGGGGTAGATGAATCCCCACTTGTAATAACTTTTCTCTCTTATTTTGCTATATCTCTTAATGTTGGGTGGATACTCCTTTGAGGTTGTCTAATTGATCTAGTGTTTTTAGTATATATATGATGAATGCACATGCTCAAGTGGATGAACTTCATATCATTGTAATCCCATGTAAATGCTTTTGTATGGTATCTTATCAAATACCTTAGTTTCTTATTCATCATCCAACCATCTATTTATATTTAACATTTTTATGGCTAGACAATTATTTTCTTAGTTTTTGGATATTTTATGCCCACCTTACAATGCTCTACTAAATGGGTTTATGATCATATGTTCCATCAAGAGTGACTGAGATAGTTGGTTATTCTTATAGAGGAGGTTATATCATACTCTAGAGCTATTATAACATAATCTAGAACTAGATTGACGTACTCTAGAGCTAGATTATTAGACTCTGGAGCTAGACTAGACTCTTCAAAACTCTTGATTAGTTATTATTCTAACTCATTTTTATGATTCCTAAATTTTATCATGGGTAATGAGTAGAGAATATTACTAGTTTACTTAGGTTACTCAAACCACAAGTGATCTGAAAGATCTATAGATGGTTTTTTATGTGGATACAAAGAAATCCTTTTTTATTTTATTCCATTTAAAATGGTCAAGTCTCCTAACCTACAATCTATTAATGTTATAATTGTGGCTAACCAAGGACTCCCTAAGATTAACATATATTTAAATTTTTTAATCTTAGGTTGGAGTATCATGAAATCTCTAGGTGTTTAACTCTAATTTGGATTATGTAATCCTACTTAGGTAGATAGGGTTAAAAATATATAAATGATAGGGCACAAGGGTGAATATCATATCTACAGTAGGCCAATTAATGTGCTAAACTTAGATGTACTATACGCTAAGTTTATTAAACTGAGATAGGCTATTAATGGAAGGTAAAACTATGTTATATAAAGAAATGAATAAAAGAGAGTACTTATTTGATTTTATGCTAATGTAGATATATATTTAGTATACGAAGAAAGAAGGTAGGAAGACATTTTTGGATCAAACATTAGATTCTAGATCTAGTGCCTCTAGCTCTCTAAACACTTGTGTTAGCTTGGGATAGTTACATCGATGCTAGTGTCTAATTTTGATGTTAATTACCTGTATGGAATATATACTCAATCAATATACAACCACCATGATACTTCTGGGTTTGGGTTCACCTTTGCTCTAGTGCATTAAGATCTAGGCTATGGACTGTCACTCTTAGTGAAATGAAAAAACCTTAGATTTCCATATTCAATATGACCTTGGGGAAAAATGGGTTAGTGGGAACATGGTATTGAACTGACCCATAATGAACCCATTATTAAAGGGTGCTACCTACATATATATTACTCTAGAATAGGGCCTTAAACTCATGTAGTTATCCCCTATGTGTTGGATAGTGTGTGAATCATGAAATGTGTGTAAATCAAGTACAATAGTGACATTACTTGTAACTTATAAAATATGACCTTATGACTAATATTTTAGTACTTTGAATTTTTAGTTGGGTTTCTTCTTTGACTAATATCAAAATAAGGTAGAATAGGAAAATTTTTGGTAACTTGAGTTCTACTTGAGTGTTTTTTTAGTCTAATTACTAGGTGAGGAATGAATGAGGGTTGATATTGTATTTATGCAAATCTTATCAAGAAATAACTCACATTAAAACACTTAAGCCAACCATTTTAATTCATTCCATTTGTAAATTAGATGACTTTAAGGCACCAAAAAATTGTTTTAGGTGAGGAAAGTAGCATTGATGTTATTATCTATCTTAGATGTTAGTGTCTGTTGGTCAGACTTATTACTTGGTTAATACTAGATTCTTAAATTTACTTAACACTAATTATCAACCTAGGGTACATAGGCTTTTCAAGGATGTCAACACTATATATGCATTATTGATTCATAGGTTAACTTAATTGTTGGTTTTATTATAATGAACATATATTGATTTCACCATATAGATATACAAGAATATTATTATAATATAATGCAAAAAATTCTTCACACTTATGAGTCACAAATCCATCACACTTCATATAATCAAAATAGTAATGAAATAAACTCACACAACACACTTTAATCTAAGAAGGGTTAGGATCTTCACTGTAACTCCTTCTGAGGGGGCCCTCCTCATTTAGAACTGATTTCCAATCTTTCTCTGAGAGACTTATAAAAGATTCTTATAGAATCATCCTTTTCATTACTTAGATCTATAGCAATTAAATATTGCTATGGTAGATTAAAATATTTCAAAAATTAGAATGCAATTACTTTCTATGATTTTATCTCTTAATATAATATAGATTCTATCATTAAATACATAAGGTAGTTTATTAGCTTTAACCAAAAACACCAAACTAGAAAAGGTACAAATACTTTGCAACTAACCTAGTCAATCTTCAGGTGGTTAGTAACTTAAAGTTAATTGTTTTTAGGCCTAACTAGGTAAAGTACAATATATACTACTTTTTTGTTTTGCTTATTTCTCTCCTTTCCATTCCCCTTGTCTTATTCATCCTTTGGTAGTACATCCAAGTTTTTTTGCATGTGAGGGGTTTGTACAACTATTATGGAGAATCCTCTTCAATCATTACTTTGCTTTTAAGATAGTTAGATGTGTCCTTAAAATTCAATTACTTATTATCATAGCAATGGTTTTTTTTGTGTAGTGGTTACGAGCTCTTGTAGGTGTAAGTATGTAGTTGCTATGGGAAACTTGTAGGTGAAAGCCTACAGTTGTTATGGGCAATTTGTAGGTGGAAAGACTATAGCTTGGTAGTTGTTATAGATTGGAAGCCTATTTTTCTATGGGCTTCTATGTAAGTGTTGTGACCAATTAAGATTCCTACAGTCTTATTCTACCTTTTAAATGTCTATTAAATAAGATTACATAACTATAATCTAGTCAATGAAAAAGCATCATTAATTCATAACACAACATGTATATATTAATGCACACATATAATCATTAATTCATTAATTCATTTACATAAGTCATGGATAGTTTTAGGGATTCATATAGGAAAAATATATAAAAATTGGTATAGATAAGGCTATAGATAGAATAATTAGTGGCCTCATCACACCCCCTACTTAACTTCTCGCTTGTCCTCAAGCAAACTTTCTCTGTATTTTGAGTCCATAGTATTTCTTGAAAACCAAGGGCTCAATATAGCCCATCCTATCAAAGGTATAAAATCCTTTAGCATTATCTATGATTTTTCACCTTTTTTTCTGCTTCTTTGTTAGCTAGCACTTTTCCCTCCCAATCAAGAATCAAGAACCAAAACATGGGTGGATGAAACATCAACCCCACCCAACTTATCCTTATTTTCTTGACAAGATCAATGTACATATATACTATGTGTAATTCCTCTTTAAGGTTCTACTGGGAATAAGGCTCTTTTCTTTTTAGGGCATCTAAAAGCTCTATCCATCTATGAAAACAAGAAACAAGAACTTATTTTCCATCTCCCTCCATGAGGCTTGAGTAGTGGTTCTAAACCTCTACTTTTTTCTTTATTACCCGTGCTTGTGGAGTATTTGTATTCATAAAAGTGATCCATTCATTTATTATAGCTTTTGAATCAGCAGATTCACCCCTAATCACTAGGGTAGTCTCTTCTTCTTTCTCTTGATAGTCCTCTACCTATTTTTTTCTTCTTGTTTCATTAAGGACGTATGAGGTAAAGGCATTCAATTAGACATCCCCTAGGTATATATTTGGATTCAAATTTGTGTTATATGGCACAACATATTGATGCATGTAAAATTCACTGAATTATGCCTAAAAATTAGGGTTAGCATGCCTATAGGCCTCAAAGAAAGACTTAAGATCACATACCATGTAGGACTGATCACTATATATCCTATCATATCTAAATCTAGACCACCTTTCCTATAATTATATAGCATATACCCTAGAGGGTGATTTGCATTCCATTAACATATCATTAGTCTCATGCATATCAGTGATCTTCTCTTTCAAATAAGTGATCTTAATCTCAACCTTTTCTAGGATCTCATTTAAATCTTCCTACTACTCCCTTGCTTCAACAAATACTTTAAACCTTTGTATCAACTACTTACGATAAGTTTCATCATCACTAAATTTTTCCTAAAGAAAACTCAAAAGGTCATCATTTTTACCTACTAGCCTAGTAGCTGAGAGGTCTACATCAATCATTTCTTCTATTGTAGGTACTTTTGTAGTGGTCTCTATAGGAGAGCCTATTACGGAAGGGTACCAAAGCTAGAGAATTATCCACTATAAGTTCCTATGGGGGTAGACTAATGCTATTCATAGGTAAAGTGGATGAAGATATTGTAGGCACTTCTAAGGGAGTTTTTATAGGCTCCTCTAATGTCCTTTCCTTAAATATTTTTACATAGATGGATCTATAAATTATGCTACCCCCAGAAGTATTTCTAGGCCTCTCTTGCCTTTTAACTTTTCTATTTTGTTTCTTAACCTATTTATCTATTTTATGGCTTGTTCTAAAGTTTGGAAGTCCTAGTCATGAGGAATTATGTCTTGCTCTATTGCTTCTTCCATGGTATTTTCTTCAAGCAATTCTTATTCTTTTACAGGTTGATTTGACATTCTTAGTTCTTTTTCTATATATCTTATTTGTTTAACTAGATCCATGTATTCCTCTGTAAATTTTGGTTACTCAAGTAACTGCATTTCCTCATCCTTTGCAGACTCTTCTTTTGTAGACCACTCTACTATCTTAAAACCATCAAAGGTCTTACAAATTCTGGGCTCCTTCTTCCTTTCATCCTCACTAATGTTTATAGGTGAATATGTTAGGGTTGTCTTTTGTCTTTTAATTCTATGAGACCTCCTTGGAGGAGGTCTCTTTCTCTTTGATGTAGAGGGCTTCTTTATTTTAGTCTTCTTTTTCTTTTTAGGAGGGGGAGCTATTGAAACCTACTCTTCCTATGCAACTGGTGATGGAATAACTTCTCCTTTTGAAGGAATCATGGTGGAAGAATCTACTTTTTTTAATGCAATATTTAGAACAATAGGAGAAGGAATACACTACCCAGTTTGTTTTTGTGGATTTTTCTCTTCTGTGTCCTTGAAAGGTAGCACTAATTTTCTTCATCTTCTCTTTCCCATAGTAAGTAATGATGAAACTTTAGTGGCTATAGGCTAACTAATTTTACTAGTGCCTATAGTATCCTCTTATAATTTTTGATGGACCTATCCCTTGGGATATTCCCCCTCATTATTTTCCTCCTCTTACTAAGGTTCACCAGTCCTTAGGGTTAGAAATTATTCCCAGGCACGGTCAGGTCTTGTATTTCTTATTCCTTATTTAACCAACAACCAAATCAAACAATGATGAGACAAGGCTTTCTCTATCCCCCTTTGGTATTATTTAGACATTTTATTCAAGATATTCCACAAGTGGTTTGAGACATTAATAGTCCTACCATGCCTTAAATGATTCAAAAAATTTAATTGGAGAGTATAAATCAAAGAGTACCTTATTTCACATGTCAGATATTTGATTATATATGAGGCCACTTTTCTTTAGCCTGGGGGTAGACTAAATCTCTCTACACCTCCTTTCTTTAACACTAGTCTTTCATTATCTTGACATAACTATTGTCTAGCAAGTTGGCCATTAGGTTTCTCTTCACAATTTTTTCTTATTCTTGGCAACCTAGTAACTTGGCTTACCAGTTCTTCTATAACTATAAATGTGATGCCAAATACTATCACCTATTCTTTTGTAAAATTCCTTGAAAATTCTTTAGTGAGAGGCTTTGAAAAATGTTGTAGTTTCTCAAAATAGGTAGCCCATCTAACCCTGCTAAAGATGGCCTAGTTGTCTAGGTCTCCTTACAACTGCCTGTGGTCTGAGGGTTCTCTTCTCACTACTGAACTTCACATTCTAACTAGTTTATCTTCCTATCAAATTTTTAAAATAGATATATCTTCAAAACACCCAATTTTACCTTCAAATTTTTTGCCTATAGTAAAGCAAGTTTCTTTACTAATGGCAGTTTTGGATGCAGGGTGCAATAATATTTTGCTTGTCTTTTTTTTAATAAGCTATGATCTTGAAGTGGGAATTAATAAAATTGATTGTTTTCCCTATTTAATATCAATGCATTTATAGCATAATCATGGGATTTCAATCCACACATGTGGATTATCTTAGAGTGCTTGTGATTGATTTCCCACAACATGCTTCCCCCCATGTGAAGTGTCACTTGTCCCCAAGTGATGTGGTATGTGTAGGATGTAAAGAGATATGACAAGGTCATTATGAGGGTGTGAGTGGTGATTTGTCATAGCTCATGACAAGACTCAATGAATGATATTTTGATGATTAGATATGTTTTTTTAATATAATGCATGCTATATTAAAAAATAAATTACTTTTCTATGATTAAAAGATACACCATATATTTTTAACTATTTGCTCTTAGGGTTACGGCATAGGAAATCTACATGTGAGTGTTTTTTAGAATGGAAGCTTAGCTTGTTGTTTCCTCATGCAATTATTACCCTGGTATTCATGATTATGTTGTATTGTTACCCTTGGGTAATTATGTGATCGCAGTATCTTGTCCTTCAATTATGCCCTCAACAACCTACATGTAATCATTATGACTTGCAAAAGATTGGAGTAGTGGTCTTGTAGTGGTTTGAGAGACTATTTACATCCTTCCACAAGGTGTTTGCTTTAAATCTTCATTTTTTATCCAAGTCAGATCTTTTATGAACATGGAGGAGGGATAGTGATGGCATTTATTACTCTCGATCTCCTCTATATGAGCCTATTGATGGATTGTTTCTCTTATGTCTTACTTCTAATGAATGATGATGTTTGTTGATAGAATCTTTATTTAGTGAACTTTTAATTTGGAAACCAGTTGGTTTATCAAATTTGGGACCTATTTTCTAGAAAATATCTTAGATCTCTCTTATTTACATAGTGAAATATTTTCCATGAAGTGACTAGAAGCTAAGAATGGTTCTTTTGTGTCCATGTAGCCATAAATTCTGGTCTACAACACTTTCAAATGGATATTGGAAGTATATGTCTTTGATATATCACTTACTTTATTATTCAAGGGTATGGTCATTCCTTAGCAATACATGAAATTTTTTCTCTAATCTTCCTTCACTCCTCTTCTAGCTTGTCTGGTGTCTTTCATGGATTTCTCAATAGCCCATAGCCAAATCCATAGCTTATAGTTTGTGAGGAATTAACCTACAACTACTAGAGAGGTGTATATAGGGGTTAGGATGTAACTATATCCACTATAGGTTGAGTCTGTAGCCACTACAAAATTATGCTAAGCGGTGATGAAGGTGCTCGCAACAACTACAGAATAGATCATAACAATTAGAGGAATTCTTTCATTGACAAAGGTGCCTATAGAAATGGTTAGGGTGCTTATAGTAACTATAGAAAATGGATGTTTCTTGTAGCAGTTATGAAGATGCCCTTAATAGCTCTAGGGGTACTTATAGCCTCCTTTTTCTAAAATTATTTCTTGCCTGTAGCAACTACAAGTTGAACCTGTAGCTACTGAAGATTAAGGTTGGAAGCAACTCAAAGGAAAGATGTGTTATAAGAAAATGAGTAGTTTTGCTCAAAATGATTCTATGTTATCTATTTTTTATTTTTACCCCTAAATAGCCAATAAGCTAGTTTTTCTATTTAGGCCCTTTTTTATAGTTTTGGGTAGCCAACAAGCTAGTTTTCTCCTCAAAAAACTGCCAATAATGCCCAAAAGGGTTTTCATTATTGGATTTTTTTTTAAATTCTAACTGCTACCTATAGTATAATGTTTATTCTAGGTCCTTGCCATGTCATCTATGAGTTTGATTGGTTAAGGACTATGTGAAGATCTCAGTCTTCATACTAGATGAGGGCTATAATGTCCTCCTCTCCTTCATCTACTTGTTAGTTGGTTCTTCCTATGGATAGTGAGACATCATGTTGATCCAACACATCATTGAATCCATTTTTTAATTGCTTGCATACCTACTTGGTAAATTATTTCTAAATGAGTGGTTTTTTATATAATTTCAACCTATAACCATTGACCAGTAGATAAAATCTTACTAGATCAATGGTCTAGAGCTACACTGCTTCATTATCATGAACATGCTCAATCTCAAATAGACCAAGCCATCTAGTCTAGAGTTTGCCCTTGTGATCCTTGTATTTTGAATCAAAAAGTAGGGCCTAATCTCTTGCATTAAATTTTTTGGTTTTAATATATTTGTCATGCCATCCAATCTATTGTTGTACAATTTTTGTGCTCTATAGTGCCTATTATCTATATTCATCTAAGGGATTAATTTTCAAAAGCCTTTTTTTTGTGCTTCAGATATATCCATCCCAAGTTCTAGTGTTGTCTATAAGGTCTTGTGTTCAAATTCAATTGGAAACATAGTTTTCTTCCCATAGACCAACTCATATGGGGTGAAACTTGTAGTAGTCTTCCACATGATTTTGTACACCCACATAGCTTCAACAAGTCTAGCCTCCTAATCCTTATGGGACATATTAAAAGTCTTGGTCAAAATATTTTCTAACTCCCTGTTGGTGACTTCTACCTATTCATTGGACTGTGGATGATATGGAGTTGATTTCTTATGCCTAATCTTTTATTATTATACCAAGGTGGTAATTAAACCAGTAGTAAATTGTGGTCTTTGATCAGTGACTATTTCTCACGGCACACCATATCTTGTTGAATATTTCTTCATAGATGAAAGCTACTACATTTTCATCCCTAACATGTGTAAGATACTTTACTTCCACCCATTTAGTGACATACTCAATACATACAATGATGTACTCTTTGTTATTTGATTTTGGATTAAAAGGTCCTATAAAATCTGGGTCCCATTTGTCAAATGGTTCAAGCACCATTTGAGGCTGCAAAGGCATCTCATCCAAATGTGTGGGTCTCCCCATGCATTGGCATCTATCATAATCAATTATATACCTTATTACATCTTGATGGTTTAAGGGCCAATAATATCATGTATTTAAAATTTTTACTACTATATGCTTGGCTGCAAAGTACCCTCCATAAAGTTCATCATGGTAAGCTTTGAGGATATCTGAAACTTCATCTTCTCTGAGACATCTTTTGATGATGGAGTCAGGCCTAATATAGAAAATAAATCTAGATAGTCAAGAATACCTATCACTTTTCTAAATCAAATCTCTTTTTTGTTTAAGGAAGAAGTGTTGTGGAAGTCACCTTGTTACAAGGTAGTTAGCAATATCAGCATACCAAGGTGTGGTAAGGTTAAGAGAGAATAGGTGCTCATATGGAAATGGGTCATCTACTATGGTATCCTCTTGAGGGGATTATAATCATGATAGGAAGTCAGCCATGACATGGTTCTTACCATGCTTATCTACAATAGTTAGATCAAATTCTTGTAATAAGAGTAGCCATCTTATCACTTTGTTTGGGATAGCTAGTTTGTTCATAAGGTACTTAATGATTGCATAGTTTATATGAACAAAGACTTGGTACCCTATTATTTAGTGATAGAACTTATTGATAACATAGACTACTACCAAAAATTCTTTTTTAATGACTATGTAATTTAATTTTGTTGTTTGTAGGTTCTTGCTTATGAAATATATGACACAGTTGAGTACTTTCTATTGTTGGCCTAGCACAACTCCTAAGGCAGTATCTAAAGCATCTATATGAATATGGAAGGGAAATTTCCAATCAAGACCATGTAGAATTAGGGTGGTGGTCAATAATTTCTTCAATTGTTTAAAGGTTGCATCATAGACAGGAGTCCGTCTGAATTTAGCATCTTTAGTCAGAAGAGTAAATAATGGTGTTGCTACTTTGCTAAAATTGTTGATAAATCTTTTGTAGTAAGTAGCATGTCCTAGAAAACTCCTAACATCCTTATATTTTTAAGGTACGGGCATATTTTTTATTATGTTAATTTTTGTAGGGTCAACATTGATTCCTTCAGTAGATACATGGTGGCTTAGGACAATGCTTTTTATCATTACCATGTAGTATTTCTTATGGATTAAGGATAACTGGTTCTCTTGATAGTGTTGTAGTAATTTCTTCAGGTTCTTCAAGCACTCATAAAATGTTTCTCCATAGACAATGAAGTCATCCATGTAGTTTTTTACACATTCATTGGTCAGATCTGAAAAGATACTCAAGACAGCCCTCTAAAATATTATAGGAGCATTGCACAACCCAAAAGGTAATACAGTGTAAGCAAAAGTACCCCAAATACAAGTGAAGGTGGTCTTTTCCTAGTTCTCAGGAGTAATTTTAATCTAGTTGTAACCATTGAAGCCATCTAAAAAGGCAAAATATTTTTTTCCTAATAGTGTGTCCAGCACCTGATCAATGAATGGTAGAGGAAAATGATCATTTCTAGTTGTTGTATTAAGTTCCATATAATCTATGCAAATATGTCACTCTCCATTTTTATTTGGAACAATTACTAATGGTGAAACCTAGTCACTATCTGAGATGGGATATATAAATCCAATGGTCAGGATTTTCTATAGTTCTACTTTACCTATTTCTCTAAGAGTTGGATTCATCCTACATTGTGGTTGTCTAATTGGTTGGCACTTCTCTTTTATATAGATGTTATGGGTGCATGTTTCTAGGCAAATTCCTTGCATATCTTCATAATCACATGCAAAATCATGTTGGTTTGCATGCAACATGTTGATTAGGCACTTTTCTCATTTCACTCCAACTTTCTATTAATAATCAATTATTTTTTTGGAGAAATTTTAATTTATTTTGCAAGTTCTTTCATCATTTCTAAATTGTTGATGGAATTGGTTTGGCTAAAGTTATGAGGTAGCAACTGATGAAATGTTTCCTATATAGATGTAGTAGATTTATCTTCTTATCATAGGTTAGTAAATGGGCACTAAATGCATTGTAGGTTGTTAGGATCTTCATAATTAGTTTGGTAATTATTATGGAGAACATTTGAGAGAATTATATCTTCGTCTTAATTAGCCAAGGTGCATGCATGGTCTATGTTGAATATAAGAATTAAGGAAAATTGATTTGCCTCATCTTATCTAACCCATAATGTATGCTCTAGTTCCAAGGATGGTTGTGTTAGAGGATAAAGGACCAAATTTTTAGTGTGGTTGCCATTGGATATCAACATGTTACCTGATCTACAGCTGATGAAGGCATCTACTATGGTAAGCTAAGGTCATCCTAAGATGAGAGGGCATCCACTCAAATTAGACTTTGGTTGTAGCATAATGAAATCTACAAGATATTTTCAAGAATCTATAGTAATGACAATATCTTTAATGATTCCTTCTAGTTTGATTGTATACCTATTGACTATTTGTAGCATTGTAGATGTGGGATGAATATTATTTAGCTATAATTTTTTCATGGTTTCAATTATCATTACATTTATTATAGCCTCCAAGTCTATCAATGTATTAAATAGTTATTGGTCATGGATCTAGACTATTACTACTGGGCATCTTGGATATGAATATTTCTTTGATAGGATTTTTTCTAGCATAATGTCTGTTAGCTGGCCAATCACATGCAATGTATTGAGATCCTTCTTCTTCCTTCTAGGTTTAAATAGACATAAGTCTCTTACAGCTTCAAAATATATGGGCATATCTTTGATGGCCTGGAAGAGAATAATTTTAGCATAAATATTCTTGAGTTACCCTATGAATTCAAATTTAGGTTTCATTATGTGGTGCTAAAAGCTAAGACATTCTAGAAATGGTGGGGCTACTTCATCAGTAGCTTTATTTACTAGTTCAAAAAGTTCTTATGGTGGTGAAGGTGAGTTAGCATGATCTTCTAGAGTTTCCTAAGCTAACTCCATTACTATGGGTGGGGATAGGATATTAGAACTCTTTTAAACATAGGTAAACTTCATTGATGTTCATCGTATATGGTGGGTACTAAATAGGTTTAGTACTGAATGTCAGTTGCACTAACTTATTGGAAGGATTTTGTATGGGTTGGGTAGGGAGTTGATTATACTTGGGTACAACTTGTGTTTTATTCATAAGATTAGGAAGTTGTTATTATTTCTATGGAGGGAATCCTTCTTGAAAGTTTCCTTAGGGCTGATTGGGTCTCCAGAGCTGCTATCATTGGTTTGTGAGGGGTGGGCCTTGGGGTGGCTGCCAAGCTTGTATCCAAGGTGGGGATACATTTTTTTTAGGATACCAAGAGGTGTATGGGTGGCTTGTTTGAGGTGGTTTCTATCTAATATTAGGATGTGGGACGTTCGTCCATGGACTAGTCCAATTGGGAGTAGTATTTAAAAATTGTGAATTAAAAAAGGTAAAATTTGTAAAAGGTGGATTTTATCCCATACTTGGATAAGATGGTCATTAAACTCATAGATTTATTTGTGAAACATTTAAAACTTCATCCCCATATCCTCTTATAATGTATAAGTCTACTATTTTTGGTTCTTCAACTATGATCTTAACTACTTTAGCTCAAACCTTGTGACACCTACAATCTATCTTCTTCTTCTTAAAATCTACATAATGGATGGTCAAAGCTTGATCCAAGGCTACTTGATTTTGCCTTATGTGAAAGATATCTAGTTGAGTGGCCAAATGACAAATGATATCTTATTTCATATCTTGTAACATGTTACTAACTTTAAATTTTGATAGGCCACTTGTGGCTACTAGTGGAAGCTTACTTCCCCAGACTTTATTTATGGTAGATTTAGAATAATTTGTTTTCATCTATTTGATATTTATGAATGTCATTTGGAAGATATCTCCCCCACTAATTAGGTCTAAGGCTTTCAAACAATCTTATCTAACTTCTTTTAGGAACATGAGTTTTAAAGGCTCTTCTCCTAGTGCATTTTGCTTGAATTTTTGTACACTGAACATGAATCATTCAACATAGTCTTCTAAGGATTCATCCTCTTCTTGAGTCATCTTAAAGATGTCATTTTTTATATAATTTATTCCTTGTCCATACTCTTGATACTTAGCCAAAAAATTATTTTTCATGTCTTCCCAATTATGGACTGAATTACTACCAAGTCCTATGAACTAGTGAAGTGTTGAGTCTTTGAGGGTGGTAGGAAAAAAATTTAATTTATGTGCATCCTACCTATAGTCATAGATTCTACAAAGGATATAAAATTTAAACAAAAATGTGTTTAGGTATTCTAATAATGTACCTCTAAAATTGGATAAGGTTGAGGATGGGACATTTTTTATTTGTGTTATACCTATTGCATCTGCAATAGAAAATTCAAAAGTAATTATGTTTAGAGCCCTGTTGTCTTCTATAAATTATCCTTATCCATTATATTGATGCTTCCATTTGTCTCATAGGTGATCTTAGTGTTGAATAACACTTCTCATTTTAGGATTCTAAGAATCCATCACATGAGTTATAGTTTGTGACAATTTTAATTTCTTGTGATGGAATAGAAGTAGAGTGATGCAAGAGTTATCCACAATATTTATATGATTTGGGTGGTTGGGAGCCACTGTGGTCCTAAATTATGTATATCTTTATTGTTGATGATGGATTATGATCATAATTTTAACTATAAACTATTATAAATGAATATTTACAATGAAATCTAAGCTAAAATGAATCATTAAAAAAAAGGGGAAAAAATTGAAAGGTAGGGCAAAAAGAACACAGTGATTGCCAATCTTTACCTAGAATAAAATGGCAAAGTCTCCATTATGTTGAGCATACATTAAACCATTTAATAATGTAAAATAGCATGAGCTCAAATTTTATTACTAACCAAGAAAAATTTGAAAGAGAGTATGAAAATCATAAGTAAAGATCAAATTCACTTTATACATTAGCTAACAAAATTTGAATAACAAATGCACATCCAAATCCAGAGAAAATAAAACAAAATGAACTCAAATATTTTCAAATAATCTAGTTCAACATAAATTAGCAACCTTGTAACCAAAATATATCTCAACATTCATGAGACTATTCAAATTTAAGGCATTGACAAATAATTAGGAGAAAGCTAATAACTATTAACACAGCCACATAGACAATCTTTGCAGAATTTCTTAGTTGAATTAATTGCTCCAAAAAATACAATTTGCTCAAAATTCTCTACTTTCAAAAATAAAAAATACTGCCTTTTATAGAAGAATAAGACAGTATACCAGTCATTCATAAGATAAAAAATATCCTAGAGATAAGGATAGTTATCTTTTTTACCAAGTTCTAGCATACATTTATTTTTCCAAAGTGGACTGACACATAGGCTAATATGCTAACAAACTCGCATATGCCTTTTCAATGAAATATTTTATTTCAAAAATATAAAAAAATTCTAAAAAATAGAATATTATTAACTAGATAGTGGTCTCTATGTTGGTGAAGTCCCTTACTGTTGCTTACACTCCTTAAAAAAATGACTGAGTATGAAAAAATAGTGAAATATAGCCTGGAGGCCAACTTTAGGTCTTTGTAAATTTTGACATGTAGTAGAAAGTGAGTTGAAATTTGTTGTATATGATCCTAGAATAAATGTGAAAAATCTCATTTTACCTTTTCTCTTAAAATTATATCATGTGAGAGATATGGCTTCATGAAAATGCCTATCAAACTTTTTTGGACCTAGAAAACTAGCCAAAATGCTTTGAAAGCCAAATTTGTATGCTTGAAAATTTTGATGTGCTATATATCATGGGATAAAACTTAAAAAAAATAGTCCTTGTATAAATTTGAACAAGCCTATTTGACCATTTCATCTGAATTTGTAGTGCATGAGAGATATTGCCTTGATAATATGCTCACTTAGATATATTTGCACCTTGAAAATTTTGTTGTTTGGAAAAATAGCACAAAATACGTTAGAGGGAAACTTTAATCATCCATAAATTTTAATTAATTATGGCGTATGAGCTCAAATTTATTAATCACGTTCCTTTCATGAGGGTTAACAAACCCATTTGATCATTTGTCTTGAAGATGCAGTGCATGTCAGATATGGCCTCTTGAAAATACCTACTAGGCTTTATTTTCACTTCTATTTGACATTCGCACAAATACCATTGATGTCCCAAAGATTATAAAATATAAATTTATATGGATTTTTACATGAGATTAAATTTGAAATTCATGTGATCATCATCTATTTTTGGCCAACTTTGCAATTTTTTTATCTTGAAGCGCAGAAATCACCAAGGCACCAAATTTGTAGAGAATGGACTTAATACCAAAAAGAACCAACCTAATAAACCCACTGGTCTAGAGATATTTCCATATTCACCTATTTAATGTTTAAATGAGACCATTTTCATGATTTTGCATGATGTTCATATATTTGTCAGGAAAACAATCTAAAACTGCTTGGAAGCCAACTTTGCATGCTTGTAAATTTTGATGTGCTATGTTACATGAGCTCAAATTTGGTAAACATGTTCCTTGCAGGAGGGTTAACAAACTAATTTGACCATTTATCTTGAATATGTAATATATGAGAGATGTGACTTCATGAAAATGCCTGCCAGACTCTTTAGACTCCCTAAAAATATTGGCTAAGTATGAGAAAATGACATTTTTTATTTGAGAGACCAACTTTGAAGGCTAATAACTTCTGATGCAATTATGTGGAGGACCTAAAACTTGGGGCATATAAACTTGGCATAAATTTGAACACACCCATATGACCAATTTTACTTGACCCATCTACATATGGAAATGATGATGTTAGCAAAGTACCTACTCAGATTTTTCTACCACTTGACCAGAATGTCTAGATGAACACAATGAAGAACTAGATGAAAACCAAGAAATTCCATACTTACTCCAAGAACTATTGACACCCCATAGAGTCTATATAACCTATCTTAGCCTTTTGATCAATATTTATCAGTGTTATCTCCATGAAACTTATACTTTCCATTCACAGGGAAAATCATTAGTAAAATTAGGCAAATTAAAGTTCAATAATGAAAAGAGATTAAGTGATTTTATCAAAGAGGATGATCATCAGATTCTAATAACATTTAAACATGCCAAATTTTCAGTTTTTAGGTTCAAATCATCTCAAGGGTCCCAATTTTTAAGGAAATGGGGGTATGTTGGCCCCAACACATTCATGATGGATTTTCTTGTGATATGGATACCAAAGGTACTCATGATCACATCCTTAAATTATGTATCAGTCCTTTGGTTAGCATGATAGTAAATTTTTATTTTTTGATATGTAGTCTTTTTCTCAGATGAAAAGTTGAAGACTCTCCTGAGCTTTCTTTAATTTATTCAAGAAAGCCTTATTAGAATGTTGTTCTGATGTTACTTTCTAGAGTGTTTGGTTCATGTAGTTCTTCCCCTTCATTTCCTCTTGATAATTTAGCTAATGCTTCCTCCACTTCTATTTTATTTTTCAAAGTCAATATTACTTCTTCTACAAACTACCTCCTTTAGTTTTTAGTGTTCCCTTCTTCAAGAGCCCTCTGACGTATGGTATATCTTTCAGCAAGATTATTAGTTATTGTAGGTACTTGTTATTCTTTCTTGATAGCAACTTGTGACTTATTTATTAGGAATATCCTTTGAGAATATTTTTCTCTTTACATAAATGTTAAGCCACTCCTTCAGCTATCCTATCCCTTCTTGCACAGGGTTAGTTTTTTTCTAATGTTTCAGGAGTTGTTTCCAAGTAAGCAGAAATAAAATACAAAAAATGAAAAAAATAAAGGAATATAGAAATCAAAACAACAGGGATTGAAATTTAATGTATACAAATCAATAAAGTTATCAAATAAAAGTAGGAAATGAAAGCATAAAAAATACTCTAGAAAGCAATAAAGTTATCTAATAAAAGCAAAAAATGAAAGCAGGAAAGTTACTCTAGAAAGCAATAAAGTTATCTAATAAAAGCAGAAAATGAAAGTAGTAAAATTAATCTAGAAATTAATAGTTGACAACCTCCCTGGAAACAACACCAAAATGTTGGTCAGACTTATTACCTAGTTAATACCAAATTCTTAAATCTACTTAATATTAATTGTCAACCCAAGATACGTAGACTTTTCAAGGATGTTGAAACTATATATGCATTAATGATTCATAGGCTAACTTAATTGTTGGTTGTATTAAAATTAACTTATACTAATTTTACCATTAAATATACAAATAAATTATTATAATAAAATATATAAAAAATATATACTTATGATTCACACATGTATCATACTTCATATAATCAAACTAGTAATGAAATCAACTCACACAACACACTTTAATCTAAGAAGGGTCAGGATCTTCACTGCAACTCCTTCTGAAGGGGCCCTCCTTATTCAAAACTGAGTTCCAATCCTTCTTCGAGAGACTTACAAAATCTTCTTATAGAATAAACTTTTTTATTACTTAGATCTATAGCAATTAAAGATTTCTACAGTAGATTACAATATTTTAGAAATCATAATGCAATTACTTTCTACAATTCCATCTCTCAACCTAATCTAGGTTATATCATTAAATACATAAGGTAGTTTATTAACTTTATTCAAAAACACCAAACTAGGAAAGGGATAAATACTTTTCAACTAATCCAGTCAACCTTCAGATGGTTAGTAACTTCAAGTTACTTGTTTTTAGGTCTGACTGAGTAAAGGACAATATATACTACTTTGTTTTTTTGCTTCTTTCTCTCCTTTCCATTATCCTTATCTTATTCATCATTTGGAATCACATCTAAGTTTATTTACATGTGAGGGATTCATATAGATGTTATGGAGTATCTTATTCAATCATTACTTTATTTCTAAGATAGATGGATGTGTCCTTAAAAGTCAATTACTTATTATCATAGCAATGGTTTGTTCTGTGTAGTGGCTAGAGGCTCTTATAGTGTAAGCATGCAATTGCTACAAGAAACCTGTAGGTGAAAGTCTACAGTTGCTACAAGTAACCTATAGGTGGAAATCCTGCAGCTTGGTAGTTTCTATAAGATTGAAGCTCCTTTTTCTATGGGTTTCTCTATAAGTGTTGTGATTAAGTAAGATTCTTGCAGTATTATTTTACCCTTCAAGTATTATCTAATCAAATAAAAAGCATCATTAATCCATAACATAGCATGTATATATTAATGGACACATCTAATCATTAATTCATTCATTCATTTACATAAGTCATGGATAGTTCTAGGGATTCATATAGGTAAAAGATATATAATTGGGTATGGATGAGGCTATAAATAAAATAATTAGTGGCCTCATCAGTGTCCAGGGAGAAGGAGAGTAGGCACATGATCAAAACTTATAGAGGTATAAAATAAGTACATTTTAAGCATTATAAGAAATATGGTATGTTTATGTCATCAATATAAGGCTAGTTTGACTAAGATATAGGCCAAGGGGTATAAGATAGAGTAGATGCAAAGCTTGCAAAATCAAGGCATGTATAGAACTAAGAGGAACAACCAATGAATGAGTTTGCCAAGTGTAAATGATTAAGGTGATACATAATCACAAAATATCATCTACATTTCCCCCCCTTTAATTGTGTAATGAAATTTTAGTTTAAAGGAAAGGAATAAGTACCTGGGTGTGTGTGCAAACCTTGCATTTGCTAGTGACTAACCTAAAACCAAGAGCATGTTATAGTGTATAATAAAGACATATAATATGGCTCAAAAGTAGTTGAAATAGATTGAATTTGAAATAAAAGAATTTAAGAGTACACCTATGTAACTACTTTGCCTATTGGCAAGTTATTTTTTAAAAATATGTATCATTGTAAGGCTCTAAAACTTGGATTAGGATAAATATAGATAAATATTTAAAGTGTGTATATCCAAGGAGATAGAGAGAGATAGGTTAGAATGCACATGCCTTCAACTTTGGATCAAAAGTGAGTTTACACTTGTTGAGATTAGCTCAAATGTGTGACCTAATGATAATTATAACTTGGTGATTTTGGATTATCAAGTCCAAACTAGAAACTTGGAAATATTGAGTGTTTTAATTACCCCAACCATACCAAAATGTGAACCAACTATTGCATTAGATTGGTTTGATATATTTCATAAAATTATATAGGGTATAAATAAATTTAATGGTTTTGGAATATGAGATTGATTTGAATTTTGTAATATTAGACACATACTGTATAACATATGCACCTTAGATATGTCTCATGCTGAAACTGTGTAGCAATGGTACCATGTACAAAATTATACCACAAATGTGTATCATAAGCATATAACTTTGTGCTTTGTCCAATTCAAAAAACTATGTAAATGTGGAGGACATGATTCCAAAGCATTCTCCCAATATATGTGGAGAAATATAAAATTGATATAAGTACCAATGTGGAGGAAATTTCTCCAAAACATACCTCCATTGTAAACTAGAGATGTTGAATATTGAGTAGGTGTTGAGAACATGATTCTGAAGCATGCCACTATTGAATCTATGAATTATAAGTACCATATTGAATGAATCTTGATAACATGATTCCTAATCATGCCCCAACTGAATATGAAACTATGAATATGTGAAATCCATGTCCTTATGACATGCCCCACCTAATCTACAAACTAGTATAAGTAATAGAAAACTCAATAAATGTGGAGAACATGTTTCCAAAGCATGCCCCCACTATAATGAATAAAATGTGAATGTTGTAATCCATGTCTGTATGACATGCCCCACTAATCTCTAAGAACTAGTATAAATTATGGAAAACATGCTTCTCAATCATGCCCCCACTAATATTCCCCCACCTTCGAGGTGAGGTAAAAATAGTACTTGGAAGTTACCTCACCTCAAAAGGGTAAGAAAACTATAAAATCTATGAATGTAACCATGTATCATATAGAAGGAAACATGTCTAGGTAAATGTATCATTAAATAGCATAGAACCAATGTGATCACATGTAGGCCTAAGATGCATGATAAGGATCATGGAAATATCTATATAGTAATATTACAAGATCAACAATAAAATAAGCACATACACACACAATAACACTCAAAATCTAGTTAAAAGTCAGTAGTCTAAGGAGACCACAAAAATGGGCATGTTCAAATGCCACAAAATCGAATAGACATGACTTAATCAAATGTGTACAAAATAAAGGAATGACATATTTAAATGTCCTTACAATAAGTAATGACATATTTAAATGTACAATAAATCAAACATAAGAATAGAGACCACATACAATAGAGTATATTCAAATTCTTGAGAAATCAAGACAATAGCAAGGTAAAACACTTGAGGAAGTGTGTAAAAGAAAAGCATAAGTAACTAGCATAACATGTCAGAGTAGACCATGGATCAAATGTGTTAGCAAAAACATTGAGTACATAGCATATCAAGTACTCTATGTAATTTATAACCATGGATAATATGCATGTATAAGTACATATGTGAGTTCAAACATGATAGTGTAGAGTTATCATTGAATCATATAACCTATGTGTATCAATAACATAGAAGATAGATGCCCCCAGTGTCCTAGTGATGTGATTATATAAAAGGCCCAACACTTATAAGTGTATTATGTATCTATATATTCATGTGTATGTGTATGTGTATGTGTATGTGTATGTGTATGTGTATGTGTATGTGTATGTGTATGTGTATGTGTATGTGTATGTGTATGTGTATGTGTATGTGTATGTAGGAGTAAATGATATGCTATTCCTCAACATGGAACTAACAAATAGATGCCAAGGATCTAATAGAACATGTAGGTGTCAAAAATGTTTTTTGGATTTTTTAACATTTTCTGATTTTTTTTGGGTATTTTTGGAAAAGAAAAGATCATCCTATAAACTTATCTAAAGGTTGATAATAGATATCTCCCCACTCATAACTTGGTGCAAGAAACTAGTGGTACTAAGAAGAAGCATGTATAGGTTAAATATTTTTCACTTTAGTATATTTGATGCTTGGCATATGTATTAATGGTCTCTGGGGTCATGAAGTATCAAAAAAATGAATAGGGGTTATCATAACTCATCTTTGTGTCCTTTGTGGTTTATTTAGAATAAATATAGTAGGAACATATTTAGGTGCTTTGGATATTTGAATATGGTTAATACAAGATGAGGATTCTATGGAACCCACTATCTATATCTAGTATAAAGGTCTTTCAATTATTAGCTACCTATTAAAGGGGATCACTTGTTTCTTAATTTTTTGTGGTGTATTGGCATTAATAGGATTGATAATTAACTTTTTGGGTATGAATTTATCTTGTTTAAGAGTATGGTCATGTGGAATACCAAAAAGTATAAATATCTGATTAGCATGAATGTACTTAATGCACTCATGCACTATAAAAGGTACTACTTGAAGAGTGTGTATCCAAGGTCATCCCAAAAACATGTCAAATACACCTATATAATCTATAATTAAGAAAGTATTAAAAACATGTGGGGGATTGATCTATAAAGGTAGATCAATCTCACCAAGAACCTTATGGTAGGTCCCATTGAATGCTCTGATTAATCTAATAGAGGGTTGTAAATCATGATGTGTATAACCTAAATGCATAAGTAATGTCATGGTGTAAACATTTTTACTTGCACCATTATCAATCATAACACTACATATGGGGTGTTTATCAAGGTACGTTTGAAAAAATAGAGAATTAAGTTTAGAGTCATCAATCCTAATTTCACTATCATCAAAGGAAATGGTAGGTTTCTAAACTATAGGAGGTATATGTCTCGTGTAAGTACTAATGACCCCATATAGTGGGTGTTTATAATATGATGGAGAAGGATGTGTATTATATTCCATTTAAACTTATGGTTCCTTCTTAGAATGGTATGCAAAATTATTATTAAATATTTTATATTTATGGTTATCACCAAGTTGTGAACCTGATTTTTGTAGAGGATCATCAAATGTAATTTATTGGTCATCAATGAGGTCCTAGATTTTATGCTTTAAAGTAAAACATATGTTCCTAGAGTGCTTAGGGCCTTGGTAATAGTCCTAATAAGCATTTACATCACATCCTTTGGGTAGAGGTTTATTTACTTCAACCTCTATAGGCGGAGGAGAGATATAGATGACACTCTAACAACCATGGGAGTAATAAATTAGGAGGCTCAGGTAGATGTGTAAATTATCTCCTTGGTACATTAGATACGACAAGATGATTAGGATATTGTGAAACTAAGTTAACTATGGTGGTTGTTGTGCAACTGTATTCACATAAGGTTTACCAAAGTTTTAACCCAAATTTGGATAGTGTAATCCTATTTAGTTAGATAGGGTTAAGGCTATAGAAATAATATAGAACAAGGGAGAATATCAGATCTACAGTAGACCAATTAATTTATTATACTCAAATATACCATATGCTAGATTTATTTAACTAAGATAGGCTATTAATGTAAAGTACACTATGATATATATAAACTACATAAAAGAGAGCACTTGGTTGTAATGCTAATGTAGGTCTAGATGAGGTACAAGAAGAAAGAAGGTAGGAAAATAGTTCTGAATCAGATGTTAGATTTTGGACCTAGTGGCTCTATATCTTTGGACACTTATGTTTTCCTGGGACAAGTATGTCAATTCTAGTGTATGAGTTTAATGCTAGAGTTTTATATGGAATATATACTCATATAGGATCTGACCACCTAGATCTTTTTGGGTTTAGATTTTCCTGCATTCAAGTTTCTTCAGATCTAGGTCATGGAATGTCACTCTTAGTAAAATGGCAAAACCTTAGCTTTCCATATTCGATGTGACCTTGGGGTAAAATTGGTTAGTGGTCACATGGTGTCTATGTAACCCACAACGTCCTTGATTTCAATTATAACTACCTACATAGCCAATCCTCTAGAAGAGGGCCTTGGACTCATGTAGTTCTCCCCTACATGTTGGCTTGTGTGTGAGTCATGCGATGTGTGTAAAGCAAGTATAATAGTGACCTAGATTGTAACTTGGTAAACGTAACCTTATGACTTCTCCTTTATTAATTTAAACCTATAGATAGAATATTCCTTTGATTAATATTATAATAGGGTAGAATAATAAAGTTCTTGGTAACTTGAGTGCTTCTTGAGTGCTCTTTTGATTTGATTACTAGGTGAGGAATTAATGAGGGTTGATATTGTATTTATACCAACCCTATCAGGAGATAATTCATATTAAAGCACTTAGGATGACCATTTTAATATGTTTTATTTGTAAATTGGATGAATTTAGGGAACTTGACACTTATGTTGGGTTAGGACAGTAACATTGATGTTATTGTCTATCTTGGACATTAGTGTCCAAGGAGAAAGAAAGTAGGCACATGCTTAGAACTTGTAGAGGTATAAGATAAGTAAATTTTAATCATTTTGGGCAAGATGGGATGTTTGTGTCATCAATATAATACTATTCAGACTAAGAGATAGGCCAAGGGGCACAATATAAAGTAGAAGTGAGTATTGTAGAAGTAAGGCATGTGTAGAACTAAGAGGAACAATTAATGTTTGATTTTTCCAAGTGTACAAGATTGAGATGATAAATAATCACAAAATATCATCTAAAATAGGATATTCCTAATATTCCACCATCACATAGACATATTATATTATTCCTTCAAGTTTGGCAATATACTAGTATGTCATTTTCAAGATTATATAAGTAGGTTACACCCCTTTAAGGGAAGGGGATTTTAGTATGTCCATTGTCATCACATTGATGGTAAATCCTAAGTCCAAAATCACATTGGGTATCTCTTTTCTTCCTATGTTTATAGTAATAATAGGGATTCCAAGATCCCTGTATTTGAGTAGTAGTTTTCCTCCCAATAAATCAACAAGTTTTCTAGCCACCTATTTAGTTTTAGGATATTATTTTTTACTTCTTGGAGTCTTTATTTATAAACCCTTAATAATTATATTTATTTCTAGGATATCTCTTATGACTAGCACCAATGGTATTTCAATATTTAGTTTTCTCAAATCTTGGACTAGATCAGATTCATTCTTGTTTCTAACTTCTTGAAGCCATTCTAGAAAAAGAATCGTTGGAGGAACTGTAATGGTTTCTTGAGGCATTTATTTTGCCTCCTTAGGTTTTTCCTTCATTAATTCAATAAGGGGATTTGGTTTTTATTTTGGGATTTAGTTATGGTAATTGGGGGTTGTTTATTATCTTACCTGATCTTACCTAGACATTCTCATAATAAATGACACCAACCCCTAAGGTTCCTTCTTTCTCAGTCCCATAAATAGGAGTTACTTATCTATTTTTGGGATTTTCCACTAGTTATGCAAGTAATTAGGGCTGATTTTTTTGTTTAGTTTGTGGAAGTTCATTGGTAGGGGGAAGCATCAACGCTTTATATTGTGTAAATATCCTCTAATAATTAAAGGTTTTTTACGGTACACATTATTGGTTTGACCATGGTTATTGATTATATTGGGGAATCCATGGCTGTTGATGAGGCTAAGACATCTATGGTTGTGGTGTCCACTCTAAAAGACCCATTTTTGGTGGTTTCCATGCATATGGTGGTGTTTTTCCAACCCATGCATCATCCATGGGTTATAAGGAGCTCTTGGAATGAAATGATTCTAGTTTTAGTTGTGTGGAAACTAGTTTCCCTATCTTTTTATGTAGTTGATCGCTTTTTTTATTCGGTAACCTATTTTAGTTAGTTCTTGAGAGTAGGTATGAGAGAAAAAAAATTGGTATCATGATCATTGGTATCACAGATACCACTCATTTCTATCATGTCAAGAGGGTAATCTCTAAGTGCATGTTTTAATATAAATTTTAGATAATACATAGCCAATGGTTTAGTAGTGGCATTAGTTTTTTCTTGTAAGCCATCTAATGTGGTGTTTAATTATACAAAAATGTCTATTTTTATATTTGAAAATTCTTCCATGAGTTGTCCTAAATCATTGGTCTCCTTTCTTGTTTTCATTTTCCTAACACTATCCCTTGTTCTTTAATAATCCCTACATAGTTCAACAATATCATTGAGACCAAGTTTATTTATGTCTCTTTTTCCCATTAAGTTAAAATATTCCCTAGAATCATCATATAGTTATTTTAGGAAAAATGTTTTGCTCAAATCTTCCTCTAACTCATATCTACATATCTTATGTGAAAATAAGAAGTAGTCATGATAGTCTTCCATATTATCATCTTCATTTTGTTTCATGTGGAATAATTCTTATTTTCTTTCACTCACTCTACATTAATAATGATATTTATCTAGTAGTACATTTTCCATTTCATCCCATGTGAAAATGGGATTTGGTTGTAAACCTATAAACCATCTCAGAATTGAATATTTGAGTGTAAAGGGGAATAATTTCAGTTTGTGATTATCAATTTTGTAGTCATAAGTTTGACATAAAACCTTAAATTCAAATACAAATTTATCAAGGTCCTCTATATATAATCCTCTAAAAGCAGGCAATATGGATGGGGATATAATCATCATTACTACATTGTCATCCTTATCTAGAAAAATAGTATAGGTGAATGTTCTACTTGGTGGTTGAGCTCTACCTCCTATAGATCTATTTAGTGGGATTTTTCCCAAATTATCTCCCATGGTTTCCCAAAAGATGTTTTAAAGAGTTCTCTTAAGAGGTGTTAAATTGTCATAATTGGTTAGAAGGCTAATTGATTGAGATTTAAAACTTTGGGTATGTTTTATTCTTAATTATTTCACTTGAAAGGATGCACTTGCCTTGAGGGAATGATCCCAAAGTTCAGGTGAGGCTAGAAATGGTTCTTCCTAAATAGTCTCAAGTTCTTTTCCTAGAAGGTCTTCGACGGCATTTTATTTTTTTGTTTTATCAGTACTTGGTCTGTTGATGGATCTTTGGAATGCATTTTCCCTTTGAATATCTTTGTCTATTCATATGTTTATTTGATTTTATGGGACATTGTTTCTTAAAAAATTGTCAATTTTAAGATTTACACCCTATTAACACCTAGAAAATCCCAGTCTTTTGTATCAAAAATGATGAGTGTCATCAATATCTTCATTTATATCAACTCAAATTGGATGATGTAATGTCAAAACAAGGTTGATATCCAATGATATTTAGCAGTAAGGTATCAAATATAATAGATAACATTTTTTTATTATTTTTTTTTTGGGGTTAGGGGGGAGTTGTGAATCATTTATCCCTAAGTATTTATTATAATTTATTGAATTGAAATCCATATAATTAGTTGGAAGGAAAATAATCTGAGACAAAATTAAAATGTTGAAGTAAACACATTTTATTTGAAAAAAAAACACAATTTTCTTATATAATAAATGGTTTAGAAATGAACACACTTGTTGATAAAGGAAAACACACATTAATCTATTTGTTGAATTGAAAGAGTGTTTTGAGAAGTAAATACCTAGAAAGGTAATATTGAAATTTAAAATATGTATAAAGTAACTTAGAACAAACACACACACACACACATAAACAAACTTGTAGGTTAATCAAATCACACACATAACATAAATACTTTTAAAAGATTAAATAAAAACAACATAAAACATAAAAATACAACAAAAGAATCCTACCTCCTTGGGTGAGTGGGACCTTTCTCTCCCTTGGCACACAATATAATTCACACTTAGTCTTTCAGGAACATCAAAGCTTCATTAACTTCTAGAAAATAGGATTACAATATAGAAATATTACTTGATTCATTTGCATTATTATTTTATTATAACATTTTGACACCTAAATAATAGGAAGATGTTTTTTTAAATACAACATTCCTGTAACTAATATAACTTCTAACCATCTAACAATTTTATAATTGATGTCTTTCTTATTTGGAAAAATAGAAAGAAGTTACAACCATCTTCCATGTTTCAAGGTGAAATAATGGAAGAGGTGGCATAGGTACATGAAAAGTCTTAAATCGACTACATCATATTTATAGCTACAAATGTATATGATTTGGTGACAAAAATAGCATAACATTCATAGTGGTGTCCTTTGTAGAACATTAATATAAATATTATGTCTACAAATAAAACACTGTATTTGGCAAGTTTCTTCATGAATATTATATTGACCCATGGATGTCTTGGAAAGTACTTGATTACTCTATGCAAGATGTAAATGTATGACTATAAAAATGCCTTACAACTGACTCTATGCATAGTTGCAGTGACTCTATATCTCACCTACTAAGATCTAGAACCAAGTTGTTGGACTCCAAAGCTATCCTAATAGACTTTGGAGCTAGTCTGACAGACTCTAGAGCTAGACTAAGTTCATATTCAAAAGTATGATTATTTCACTAAAATGTTCGTATTTTATCTTGGGGTGTTTGTACAACTTGTACATATAAAATTGATGGATAACCATGTAAAGAGTCAGAACACAATGGTGAAAATGGCATTGACTCACACATGTTAACCATGGTATAGGTATTCATTCTATATTTTAGACTAGAAATAAATCATAAATTCACATCACATCCATAAAAAATTGAATATAATTAGGGGACAATAGGGTTATTAACTATATATAATGATCCATATAATAGACGCATCACATAATGGAAGATGAAAAAATCACCAACAATAATACATCAAAATCTCCAGTCAATAATGATGCCCACATGCTCGCCTAGTAAATTACCTTTGGGTGATATCCTTGGGCATATCCCCATATCACCCTATAGTACCACCCTTATACCTATCATTATAAATATGAGTATTTTCCACACATCATCTAGTGTCACTATCATCTCTCTAGTGGGTAATTAGATAGTACATGTTTTCACATTCAATCTCTCCATGAAATTAGTCATCTTATGCACATCATAGATCATCATGTCCATCCACCCCACATAAATCAAAAACACCATATTGATCTTAATCATCTCAACACAAAATAGATGTGTGCACTTTCTTCATCATCCAATCACATTGGAACTCTCTACACTGAATGTGCTCCTACAACAAGAGAAAAACACTAATTTTACTTTATAAATGACATAAGAAAAGTATAAAATTAATCATATAAAAACCATAGTAATTTATTTTGAAATTTGATCCAAAATAGACACTATTTCTATGTACAGGATGACAATGCTAAATAATTCCATGTGATTTTTTACAAATTTACACATGATCTTGACACTGTCAGCTCATCTAGGATTGGGTTATACCCAAAAAATTAGAATTTTAAAATGAAAATAAATAAATGAAAAAAATATTAGGAAATTTTCAAAAAACTACTAATCTTAGATATCAAAACTCACAAATTTGACATTCTCCTTTTCTTGAATCAGGGCCTCAACCTCCTCATATTGACTGTAGGTAATCACTCACTTTTGAGGAATTTTTATAACTCAGATTTCAAAAGTTTTGTTATTTTAAAACTTCAAAAACCCATATATATATTTGAAAAAAATCCATAATACTATAGTACAACTTAAACATTGTCAAAATGAATTTCTTCTCATACTAAATGTCTTGTCTCTAGTTATCCATATCTCCTTTTCAAACCCCATTTATTCCATGTAGAAGATAATCACATAATATTTTGTATTGCCTATGTTTTGATCTCTTTATGAATTTTTCAATATGTTGGTAATTCATAATTCATTTATCCGTAGAATTTGTTTTATTTATATGACTACTCACACTAGTTATACATTAAATAAAATATTTTACTAATAACATACATTGATAAAAAAACATTGTCAAATCACAAAATAAGTCAATATCATAGATACATCAACTATTAATTTTGGTTTGATATATTTACACTATTTTCATCCTTCTCACCAAAGTGGGGCATACATAGGCACTATTTATACAAAAAATAAGACACAAGGGGTAGTTAAATTATCACATACTCATTAAATGTCAAATTATACCTTTGATTACTTAGTAAATTTTAGTTGTGTCTCAAACCATGCTTCAATTTATACATATTTTTACTTAGTACATTGCAATTTAACTTAGTTTATGTACAATTAATACATATTATATTTAGATTATACATAGTTTTTACACAGTTTGACACATGTTACATAAAAAATGATATAATATACTCAAAGCATGCTTAGATGATCTTAGATTTTTCTTATATTTTTTATTCATATAGGTCGACACCCTAGAGATAGTAACACCTTGTGTTATTGTTCAAAATAATGCAATATCATTTAGATTTACATAGAAATAGTTATTTTAGAATGTCATATATTATCGCAGTTACCACCATGTTTTACTTCAAGTAAACCAAATATTTTATTTAGTTTTGACACATATTTATAAAAATCACTAGGAGTAGGGTCATATTCATTGCATGTATTCACATTTGGCATAATGAATCTTAGATTTTATGTAGATTATGATAATGGGTACATGTGCATAGCACATGTCTACATAATTATAAAATTAATACTAAGAAATTATGTTTATTATTCAAATTATATGACTCAGTATGATCAATTACTATATTGGGGGAATGTGCATGAAATATGGTGTCATCTCTAAGATTTTGCACCAGATTATACATAATGAATGGAATTTTCATGTCATTATATATGTTTTTAACACTAGACTCAATTCAATTTATATTTTCACTATTTTCTACACTAGGTCTTTCACTTGTTTTACACCAGAATGAATCTTATAACCATTTTCACTTGGATTTTCACCCTTTGAGGAGATTTCTCATCTCTCTTCATCTAAGTGGCACAATTGAGCCTAAAAATGAGGTGAATCTCTAGATAGGGATAGTTCCCTTGATGTACCACTTATAGAACACTACTACACCTAAACTTGTGAGGGAAAAGGGAGAGAGAAAATTGAAATAAAACTATCCTAAAGGAGGTGATACACCAAATTTATTGATGACTACCAACTAGCTACATGTTACGAATGAGAATAAGGGACTAACCAAACATACACTTTCTAATCTACATCTTCTCACATCAGTATTTTATTATGAGGTTATGGATGAATTCTTAGGCTAGGAGGACTAGAAAAGAGGCCTATAATGACACTATTGAATAGTATAACTCACTCAACCTTTAAATTTCCTAAAACACTTCACATTACTTGCAAGAAGAATCTTTCTAACTGAAAATAGGTGAGAAAATGAGACATGTTAAGGAAACAAGAGTTATCACTAAGAAAGATCAATCATCCAAGTAAAACACACTATTAACAATCATTAAATAGTTAAAAAATAGTAGTCTTTATTTATCCATGGTATGCAAATGAGCAAGGCTTTGCCACATTTAGGTTGAGCATGAATTACAAAGGCCAAAATGGCCAGCTCTTATAGAACTTGAGAGAGAGAGAAGAAGAGACAAACCCAAAGGTCACAAGGACACTTGTAAATCTGATAAAAAATAGTTAATTATGCATGAAAATATGGTGTGAAGTGGACCATTCAAATTTGGAAGAGACAAGTGGCCTTCCAAGTCATGAAACTCATCAAAAGTGGCGTAGTTCTCATTCTGGATCAAAAAATTGTTTTCATGATTTATTCCTATTTGAACATCCCAAAACTAACTAGAGATAGGTCTAATGATTTTAATTAAGGTGAATTGTTTCATACATGCCTCTCTATGCATTAGTTGTAGTCCTGGTCATCTGAAATCATCCAAAAATGAGTTATCACTACTTGCACTTTAAGAAAACTCATCTTTCAGTCACCCCTCAAACTTGGCCTCAAAATTGGATTAAATTTTGTATAAAAATATATGGGAGGGAGTTTTTGACACTTTTAAATACTCTTCATGGACTTATACTAGTCAGGCACACCTTAAAAGCAACCCACTTGAAGCTTTTCACCCTTCTCACTACCATGTTCACTAGCTAGTTTTGAATAGTTGAGATGAATATATTTGTTGCAAAACCTAGGAGTTTTTATCATGAAATAATTTATCATTTTGATTTGTCTTAAGTCTTAATATTTCCCTCCATGTGATTGGCATCTTTAGACTCCTTATAGAACCTACAAAACCACACAAAAAGGTCAATAAAACCTTGTTTTGTACCCCATCCATATAATTTCATACAATAAAAAATCATGGGGAGTAGCTTGAGAGAGCCTTATTCAAGTTTAAATAACTTTCATGGTCACTCTAACCCATATATATATCCATCCAACCTCATTTTTCCAATTGGATCCTTCCAAGGATTTAGCAAGGGTTTTAGCCTCATTCTTGCTCTTAAGGTTTGTTCATAAAAAAGGGATGTTAAAGTTGAAAAATAAAAATAAAAAATACAAATTTAAATACCCTTTTCAACACCTCCAAACATTTTATATCTCCATGAAAAGCTTTAGAGGAGATGTAAGCATTCAAAGTTAGCCTATTGAGCCCTTCTTTTCATCTGCACAGGCCTAATGTTGCCTTTGAGCCAAAAATGGATTCCACTAAAAATTATCTACCTTTCACAAGATTCAACACCTATTTTATGATCTCAAAATCATTCTAAAATATTTTATAATTCATATATAAGGTTATAAGTGTTAATGACTCCCCATTTGGACACTAGGACAAAACCCTACCCTTTAGGTTTGACTGTAACCTTGGATTTCTAAGACACTTGGATGAGATTATTCCTTATATGATTGATTACACATGCTTTTATTTATTTTTTTCAACTCCCTACACCTTCTTTAAATGTTCATATGGATTTTGGTCTACTCTTCTCACCCATCTTTTCCAAGACTGCAAGTTTCATGCACAAAGGGAGTGCCCTCTGTCTGAGATAAAATAGAGGGCATTCCCATATTTACTCAAACAAAGTTGAATATTTTATGATATTATATAATTTTTATATACCTAATATATAAAAATTCATCCCTCTTTTAGGTCATTTTACCCTCTAACTTCTCTAAAACCTAAAACAGACTGCTAGGCAAAAGATTGTATAGGGTTTGCACTTTGTAGACTATGTGTAGTGTTTAAAGCTCACTATTTGTTCTATATCCACTATCAAAATACTATTTATATCATGAATATCATTATTCATTTCTCCTATGTCTAATCATCACCTTAAATCCTTATATACTCCTTCCCATACTCTAACCAGTCAAGATTATGTAAACCTTTCCTGACTATGTTTCTTGTATTGGAAGGGGCATCTATAGGTTACTTTACATAGTTTAGACTTTTAAAACATTTACTGGCCCTCCTTGAATTTATCCACACTATTATATGGCTACACTCATTCATTATATGCTTGGATTTAGGTCCATCATCAAGGATAATTAACTCAATCTTCATGCTAACTCTACAGCCAACCTATAGGTTACATTTGTGATGAAAAGGGAACCTGTAGGTGTATCTTGAAGATAAAACCCTACATATCAAATTTTTTTGGTGGTATTTATATTAATTTTAAACATTTTACCCTCTCCAAACACTCAAATTCACAACACTTTTTCACCTCTCTGTTGTTGTAGGTGAGTATTTTAGGATTAGACACACCTATAGGTGTGTCTAAGGTCTTAAAACATAGCATGTCCTCATTTATAAATGATCCTTAGGTAATTAATGTTGTCTTAGACCATATAAAACCATTCCATCATGAAACACGGTTTGCATTGCAGCCTTGAAATGGAAAGTCACCTTGGAGTTCCAAATCTTGTAGGTGTTATTGCTTGAATTTAGTGCATGAAGGTGCAACATTAAAACTCTCAAAAACTATCCTCCCTTAGTAATATTCAATCTATATCTTGCATATGTATTTTCATATGCTATGGATATAATATTTAGTCATCAATATGCCTCAAATCCCATGAAAACTCTATTACAAAATACCAACAAAACATCAAGGAACTCTATTTTCATGTTTTAGGGACAAGGGGTCTAAATTTCAATCATCATCTTATTAAAGTGACCCAAAACCTTGTATATCAATATATAAATTCAAATAAGTCTACCATTATTTTTTAAATCTAATATGCCCTCAATAAGGTTTAAAACTTTTCAAATCCTCTTTGTGCAAGTGCCTTCATGGACTGCTAATGCCACCTATAGGTGGATGCTTTTTATGTACAAGTAGTAATGTGAGTTTTAGGAAGTGCACAAGAAATATGTATCTTGATGGGACCAACATAACCCATTTTTTTGAATTAGGACCCTTGAGAAGCCCTCAAAATAAAACATGTACATTTCTAGATGTCAAGGTCTTTTATAAAATTTGAAGATCATTCACTTTGTTAAGAGACAGGCTTATGTGGTTTTAATTTGCTTTAATCTACACTAACATTACTAATAAAGTTCATTCAACTTTAATTTTTAGGTTCTATGGCATGCATCCCTAATAATTCTATATTCCAAAACCTTGACAAACCCTCAGTTCAAATTTAAATAAAGGTAGGAACCAAATTGGTAGGAACCATTTTAAAATTTATTTATATACTTAGATATAAAATGTATATTCTAGGTTTAGTCATGTTTTTTAACACAACTTGACTAAGAAACTTGAACCCCTTCATTATTTCCCCCTTTTCTAAGTTTTTTATGGCCTAACTAAATGTCATTATGCATGGTCCTTTTATATTTCCCAACTTAGCCTAAGACTTTAATACTAAGGCCCTGACATATTCATTAATACAATCATGAACTTAGTCTTATCACCTTAAGCCTAAGTTTTTATTGCCTCCAAGATCCTAACATTAACTTCCTCATGCTTTTAAGTATCTTACGATTGTCTCTTTATCATGAGATTTGATCTAATGATGTGAGGATAACCCAAACTTTGGATTAAATAACATGCTACTTTGGTAATCTAATGATCCATGCTTAATTTATAGGACCCAATTAGATGGAGAAAAACATAATTAAAAATTCAAAAGGATGCAAAAAAACCTAAAAAATGGACATGTGGCACCACCATATTGAAGGATTCAAAGGAAAGGGGCCCACCTAACATGACCACCAATCAATAGCAAGTCATGGATCAAGATCTTATGGCTATCACTTTATCATGGGATTTGATCCAATGGGGTAAATTAACATCGAGGCCCTGGGAAGCCCCATGAAAATTCCAAGTGGCATCCTTGCATTTGGCACTAAAGATTTTTTTGGACTTAAAATTTATGTTTGCATGATCATCATCCAAACATCTGAAAATATGATCTTGACAACTACACGACCATCAACTTTAAGCCCAGTAAAATTAAAACTTCATTGGTATAAACTTGACATCCACATGACCATCAATTGACACATGTGAGGGTGTATTTGAAGTCTATGAGATTTTCAATTTTAACCCAATAAAATATCTTACTTATTATCTAAATGGCATTCCAAAATCCTATTTAAACTCAAAAATGGCCCTACAAGCTAAGGAAAATTATCAAAATATGCTTAAAATATAAGGCTTCAATCTGAAAAATAAAGATATATGCAAGACATATACTTAGCCTAAGTCTATGCTTGGAGGTTCACATTGCATTTTACATAATGAACCTTAAATCATAAACTCACCCTATGTAAAAATCAGATTATCATTCCATGTTGAACCTATTTTGAGCATGGTTCATGGCACAGGGCTTAAATATTTTAGCCTAATATTTTCATTGTGTTTATTAAACCTAATGCATATATTAACCTAGAGTATCTATACATTGACCCTCTTTTATAATCATAACTAGGTTTAAATCCCTTAGCCTAAGGTTTATCCCATGCTTGATAAACACAAAACAAACCTTAGCCTAAGAAACTTAAGCCTAGATCATGACTTTAATAATAAATTGACTTAACTTTTAGGCATTATTTATAGATCGATGGTTGTTGCTTTATCATTGAATTTGACCCAACAGAGTGAGGGTACCAATGAAATTTTAAAGGCTTTTAAGCTTTCCATGTGGTCGATACTCAGTCGATGAATGACTAACCAAAATATTTAGAGCATGGAGAAGGCATGTAAAATGCCAAGTGTCAAGATCACAAAGTTTGTAATAGAGAGGCCCAATCAAGATTTGAGGGCCTAGATTATAATCAATGGCTCATGCTAATCTAGGATTTTGATCCTACAATGTGAAATGAAGAAGGTATTTTTAAATACCAATGGCGAAGGTTCAAATGACATTTATGAAAAATGCCATGAAAGGTCAAGACCAGTGCCACATAAGCACCATGTAAGCATAAAAGGACAAAATTTGAGATCTCATGGGCTTGAAAACATAAAGGTATAAAGTCAAAGGTCCAAATCAAATCCAAAACACATATAAGTTGAAGCTTGGATATCTTCCACCATTAAAGCTCAAAAACCCTAAATCCTACATAAAATTGACACAAACAGATTCAATTTGCTACAATTCAATCAAAAGATAACTTTATTATGTTTTTTGAGCATGAGAGAGATTTCACAAAGATCATCTACAATTCAACATGAATAATTATCAAGAAATAGATACCATGGTAGCTAGTAGGCAGCAATTGAAGGAAGAGGTTGAGCTCTATTTGTCAATAGACAATGAAGGTTGAATATTCAAGGATACAGAAATGGACCTCACAGTGTTGAATATCTAGGGCATTAGGAATTAGTCTAAGCTTTTCTTTATTATAAGAGTTGTAACCCATCTCAAAGAAGTAAATAAATGCTACCATAAATAGATGACACTATGACCTGGTTGTAATCCAAATGGTTGGCCTTCATAATGCCATGACAAAACTAGAGGTATTACACTGCATTGACATCCTTGCCCCCATATTTTTTTATTGTAGGATAGATAGTGAGTCAATCATTATGGAAGGTAACTCAAAAGGGGTATCATTCATTTCCCTTAATGTTTTTAAAAAGTATTGTAAGCTCCTCTTTCCCCATGTATACCTTTCCAAGATGAGGGAATGGACTAATAACCATAACCTAGACTTTGTCCTGAGACCTTGGCTCCACCAAGGACCTCACATCTTTACAACTCTTGATGGAAAAATCCCTATTAGCTAGTTTAGATAGGGTATTAGGGTGATAATGACCTTATTAAATAGAGATTTTGGTTCCCCTTCAATAACTTATATGAATAAGGTTTGGGTCTTGTATGTGCACTTCCTAGTGGAGGAAAAATTTACCCCTCTAATTAGAGATTTGATTAATATCTTCCTTACTAATATATTCATCACCATCAAAAGAAAGACCTCAAATAAATTATTTATGATGTCATACCTACTTGACACCCTTATGGCCTCAACCACCTTCCCTGGGATTAGAAATTGGTCCACAGAGGGAAGGATAACCATTTCACACTACTATTCCAAGCTATACATCAAGTATAGGAATCACATATAGTTTATTTGTGAATGTGTTTACCCTGCTATAGTGGAGGCCATCACAAGTGTTCCCATGCCTAGGCTCTACCCCCTCATCAATAAATATTTTGAAATGATAGGTGATGTATGGTATTACCCTTATTGCATAGTCATCAGGATAGAAAGAATCATGACTCAACCTTACAGATTACCAGTATATGTTCTAAATAAGCTTGTAGAGTATGAAATTACTTCCTATCTCATCCAGGGCATTGATAGGACTACTCCACTCCTTGCCCTTGAATATTGGGAAAACCATAATAAAGGACTAGAAACATGTATAGGTTATGTCCACACATAGGGATTCATTTGGATTCCAATTGGATGAACTCCAAATGTGGGATCTAAAGAATTTAGTTGGTGAGAATCTAAGGGACAAGAAGCTCTTAAAACCATAATATGCACATAAAATTAGTGTCCATAACACCATATATATCAGGGCTATGAACTATGAAGAGATATTGGCCAGGATCCAAGGCCATAAAATTAAGCTTAAACATAGATTGGTGAGGGACAATAAGCCATCTATAAAAACATGGAAAATGCACCCTTTTCAATACCATTTACTACTTGGACCATCTATAATATCCCATGATCCACCTCAGATAGATCAGTCATAACCCCAATAATAGCCCAAGCAAATTTAGGTTAATCAAGGCAAAGGAAAGGAGAAGGTTGGAGAGATAAGATTAGAAGAAAGACCTAGATAATAGCCATTACCTTCAATTAAGCAATAAAGGCCACCTTCTCTAATCTAGTACATTGACATGATAGCCTTGGAACTAGAAGAGACACTTGAGGGTGCCATCAAGGAACTTGTAGAGTCTTATGGCTTAGGTGGAAAGGAGGATCCTTCAGAGGAAAAAATAGAAAAGCAGTTCATTCCCATGGCACCTCAAGAGAAGAGGCAAGCAAAATTGGCCTTGGTCTTATTAAGACCAAAGAAGAAGCCCAAATTGAACTTCACTCATCCCACTAGTGAAGTCAATCTCTTTAGTGATGAATTTCCAATCTATGGACTAGTCATTCATGACTGGTTCATCTATGGAAAACTACAAAATATCCCCTCTCTTTCTTAGTCTTGGGCATTGACAAGGGTCACTGATGTGGGAATACATGATGATATGAAGCCTTGGATAATGTCTATAATGAAGGATCAAGAAGAAAGAATAATTGTGGTCACTAAAGGACTAGAGTGTAAGAAGATAGATGCTCTAGTATCATCTACTAGCTCAAGTGTAGAGGTCCCAAAACCTCCCCATTCAAGGAACTAGTCACTACTATCCATTTCAACCCTAAGATAGCTAGGTTAGATTAATAACTAGGATAGTTATGGTTAGGATTAAATAATTCACCTTTCAAAAGGTAGAACCATTTTTAGGACTAACCCTAGTGGGTGGCTAGTAGCTTAGAGAGGTTTTAATTTATGAGGAGGATGTGGAAAGTCTAATTAAATACCATTCAGCACAAGCTAAAGCTAGAGTCCAAGGAATGAAATGGAGGATATAGAACTTGGAAAGAGAGAAAGAAAACTTGGAAAAATAGGTAATTCTATCAGTGTTAGATACAATAATCAATTTTCTTGACAAGTAATTTTATGACATGTTTGAGGCACTTAAATTGATGAAATTAAGGAAAAGTGCATTAGAAGGGAAATGTGAACTAGCTAGGAGTCTAGTCACCCAGTGGCAGGCCTTTAAGGATAAAATAGCTCAACTCCTCAATATTTAGGCAAAGAAGTAGATACCAAACTTCAAAACCATTAGTTTGGGGAATTTGAGCACAATGTTGGGGATTGTGATTGAAAATGTTTAGAGTTTGAGTGCATGGCATAATGGCATGGAAAGGGTCCTAAAAGAAGACAAATAACTAATTACAAGATTTGAACAACTTCTTGGGACCATGGTTATAGATCATGCACAACCCAATACCCTTGGTATCATTAGTGATGAGGAATTCAAGCATAGGGCTACTTTGGTAACCTAGGAAATTAAAGAAAAGGGCCAAGGCAAATATGGGGGAGAAAATAGTAGAATCCTAGGCATGATACTCAATGCAGGTGAAAGAGTAAACAAATCCAAGAGTATCAAAGAGGCCATCAATATAAATGACAAAGAATTTGATGACCTAGTAGATCAAGAGGAAGAAAAGATCATGAAGCCTAATGTGGACCTAGACTTGATTGATGAATAGCATGAGAGAGCCATGAGCATAATCTAGCAGTGACAGCCAAGGGGCCCACCATAAAATTAAGCATATTCTATTTTGTAAAAGTTTTATAACATTTTGAAGTATAATATCCCATTTTTATAGGCATATGTTAGTTTGTCAGCATATTTGCCTCTAGGTCAGTACAATTTAGAAAACCACTTGTATTTTAGAGCTTGTAAGGATAGTTGTCCCTATCTTTGTACACATGTATTTTGTAACTGACTGGTATACTACCTAAGTCTTCTTATAAAGTCATGTATGACCATTGTAGAAACAAAAAGTGTTTTGAGCAAATTTTGGTATACTTGAATCAATTAATAAGATCAATGAATTTTGCAAGGATTGTCCATGTTGATGTGTTAACTGCTAACATAGAATTTCTCTCAATTATCAGTAGAGATCTTGAATTTGAATAGTGTCTTTGAATTATAAATAACATTCTTTAATCATAGGATTTTTTATTTGTGCCTATGCTAGATTAGTTGAAATATCTTAGGTTTTGCTTCATTTCATTTTGCTCTATAGTTAGATGTGAAATTTCTATTTGATAATAGTGGTAAATCCCTAAAGTAGACTTGGTTCTTACTTTTGATTCTTAAATGTTTTCTTTTGAAGTTTGTCTAATATATAGTGAGATTTGAGCTTAGGCTATGTTGTATTATATATTTTTTAAATTCATATTCAGTTGTCATTAATACTTTGTCATAATGTTCAGGACTAAAATTGCCAATAACTCATTTTTTTTCTACCCTATCTTTCTCTTTGCTCCCTTTTTTACACCAAGATCATTTTAGTTTTAGCCACATTATAAATATCCACTTAGATTAGACTATAGCTTAAAGAGAGAATGTAACTCACTCAGTATCAACAAAGATTCATAAATAACTAGCCAAGGTGGGTCCCAACCACCAAATTATATAAATATTATAGAATGGTTATCTTACTTTGCTGTTATTTCACCACAGGTAACTAGATTGTCAAAACTTGCAACTCATGCTCTAAATTTTCTAAATTCTAAAATGAGAAGTGTTCTCTAAACACCAAGGGCACCTATGGTACATTTAGAAGCATCAAAAAATCTTAAATTGACTCTTAGACCTACTTCAAATATAACAAATAGACTCTTTTAATTACTAAGGACCTTTCTCAACTCAAATGATCCTTTCCAACATGAAATCCTCCATGAGAACACCTGTAGGTGCATATTAAGTTGCTTGCAAGTAGTGAGTAGAATATGGATAATGTGTATTGTTTAGACCTCATGAACAGACCAATACTCTTTACCAATTTCCCAAATGGTTGCTCATAATTATGATGGTCTTGGAACCAACTTCAAAACATCTATTCTAATGTGATTTTCTTCCTTCATAGCACTTGTACACATTCATTAAAGGTGGAAGACTACATATGTTGCATATGACTACAAACTCATGGAAATTGCTTTGAAGAGTGAAGTTTTAAATGTAAACTGAATAAAGAGCACATTTGAAACATGAAAAATGACCTATCACAAACCTATGAATCCATTTTTAAAGCATAGATATCTTAAAATGGTGTAAACAAGCTTGTCATTCTCAAATAAGACCAGTCTGTAAACCTGAGGTGATTTACCCATCACAACACCTTGAAAAATGAAACTAAGCATGGGTAGCATTATAGGGAGATCCAACATCATCTAGGATCAATATCAAATACTGGATTGTATGATTTTGTTTAAACCAAGGCAAAACATATAGGGTACATAGATTAGCAAGAAAAATAGATAGGTCAACTTATTAGGAATGATTCATAAAGTAAAGGTCACCATTCTTCTACAAAAAAATATAAAATGTAATTTGACTTAGTTTATAATATACCCCTAGGAGCATTTTTCCTAAAACCTCCCCTGCTAGTTGTACCAAATACAAACCTGTTGACTAGTTATGTGTGTTTATAAGGGTGAAGGAGTAGAATGGTTTTAGCTTAAAATTTTCACTTATAGAGCATTTAAAACATGTAATTAATCTTTAATAATCTTTATATACATTCCATGTCCTTCTCTCATGTGTCACCTTCCCCCATGGGTCGTACAAGTGTTAAACTCCTCTTTTCCCAAGAAAACTGCTCTTTCTTCTAAAAAACCATTCACTTTCAGTTATGAAAAAATTATTTAAGGAATAATAAGACACATGGCACATTAAATAACCCTTTTTACACCTTCACACTTCACAATAAGGTCGTACAACTCATTTAATGCTTATTTTAACCCTCAAAAGGACATAAGGACTAAAATGACTAATGACCAAGGCTAATATAACATTAAATCACAATAAATTACCTATAATACACCTTAATACATATATATTATACACTTAAAACATCTAAAACTTGAGTTTTTTCCTATATGGGTCCCAACTTGTCCTGTAGGGTCAAATTTGGTCAATAATAACCATCTACAATGTGAGTTTCAATTTTTTCACTAGTACCATATTTTAAATTTTGTGGGGATTAATTTATTTTTTTTAAACCTATAGGCACATATATAATTATTAATTATATTTTTAAATATTAGATTGGATCTTTATACCATAATGATTTACTGAGATTCTACACATGGACCCTACATTTGGGGTTCATATTTATAGGCCATATTCAAATACTTATTCGATTCTATGACTAAGAAGAAAAAAATATTATAGATCATATTCTCCCCACATGGGCTTATTATGTTGGACCCATGGCATCTCCACTCATAAAAAATAATATGCAGCACAGGTAAGCTAAGGTATCACTTTTCTTTCATTTACTCTAGTAATTTCAATTTATTGCATTATTATAAATAAAAGGGGGGGAAATGTAGACACCCAACTTTGGTCAAGAAAACACAAGTATTATGTATTTTTTTGAATTTACTTATATAATCTTCCAATATTGAATAATACTTTATTGGCACATCTCGTATTAGTCCTACATCTTTGTCTTTGGTCTTTATATTGATGTTTTGGATATTTGTAAGTGTTATTCTGATATTCAAAATTTTATTTGAATCATAGGGATCCCTAGTATTTTTACATATTTAATGTTATTTTATTATTATTATCAGACATAACTACCCTATACAGACCAACACACCTTACGTGATTGTCTAAAAATTATGATCTTATCCTAACATTTCTTTTGATCTTTATTTTTGGGCATGTTTCATATGGGTCTCTTTTTAGGACTATTTTATCCCAATGGAGTCATTTTAGTGTGCCAATATGTTTTTAAAATTATAATTAGGAGTCATATATATGTACCCGTCAAAGGCATTTAAAATCTAGTACTTATCTACCTAGCATGCATAATTTGAGTAAATACACATTGTAACAATCTCTACACATGAATTACAATATTTAAAGTTTATATTGTTATATTTGCATTGCATGCTTAGGCTAAAGGGGGAAGGCAAAATAAAATTTATATACACATTGCATATGAACGAGTCACACACACACACACACACAAAATAGGGGAGAATTACATGGACTTGAGGTCTATTTGGGATATGTAGGCAACACTAAGTTACATGGGTTTTTATAAAATAGCTTGTATATTGCCTCAACCCTATATCCTCCCTTTTATATTTTAATTTTATTTCATTAATGTTCAATATATTTCTATGTACTTTGAAATAAAGAGAATGAAAAATTTAGTTTGTAACATGCAACTAGATATATCTAGTGGGATGAAAATAATATATAGGTAATGTCATACAATTTTATAATTTGAAGATTTATTCCATAGTCAACATAGAAAAAAAAAATACCATCAAGACAAAGATGTAAACCATAGTTGTCCAAATCTGCCAACTACATCCAAATTAGTCAGATAGTCATCCCTATGGATCTAAGGGTATCTCAATTAATGTTATAGTCTATCATAGTCATTTAAAATTTTATGTAACAAAATAAAATTTAAGTATGCAATCCATATTTTCATCTCTTTCATTAAAACCCAAATTTTTATTATTTTACAAATTACATTTGTGTGTGCATGCTTATTGACTTGCAGTCTATTTTTAATAGATGTTTATCTAGATTAGACTATATTTATTCCCCCAATCCTAGTTTTGATAAAATAATTGATCGGTTCTATTTTTTCTTGTTTTCAACTTGTGATAACATCTAAAGTGCTTGATAGAGTATGACTCAAAGATATTTTATATTTTAGGAGGTCTAGAGGATGAAGATATTGGATGTTTTGAGCTTCCTACATTAGTGGTTGTGGGTATAAATTATTATGGAAGGTTTGAATAGGATGAATCTTTTCAAAAGATTATCAAGTGTTTTTCAATGAGTACTTTTTTTTATTATCAAAGTGATGAGGCAATGAACGTCTAGGGATATTTCCTTACCCTTTTAGTATTCTCTTTTAATTTCAGTATTAATTTTAATAAATAATTGGGTAAATTAATTATGATCTCATGCCTTATATGACTCAACAAATTCAAAAGAGTAGTATATACAATAGATCTCCTACTTTCACAAGTTATCTAGTTGGAGATAAAGATGGTTATTTATATCTATGGATGAGTAAGTGAATTTAGTTTTGTTCCCTAATAAATATATTACAAAACTTATCTTAATGTGAAAAATATCACTCTCTTATTTACAACTACATGTCTATCTTTCCATCTTTCCCCTATCACTGGTAAATATGTAACTTTATCTAATATTTGTTCCAAAGATATTAGTTATAATCCTAATACAATGGTTATATTAATTTATAATTTCCATAAAAGGGCCTTGACAATTTCAAGGTCAAATAACTCAAATTCATCTATGATAATTGACCATCCTACATTCTAGAATATGATCATCACATGTAAATCTATCCTTATGACCGTGTGGTTATAAGGTTATATAATTATAAAAGCACCCGTAATTTTGTATTCTTAGATCCCTATAGTAGATTAGGTTTAAATTATATATATATATATATATATAAGTTTATTGTTTTAAGATAGCCTTGTGTGAATGAGGTAAGTATTTCCTTAGTTATTGAGTTTCGATATTGTATTAATTCATCCTTATCATTGCACTCCTCTTTTATGAATCCACCTATTATTGTAATTCCTCCCCATTAAATCATATAACTATCATTTCATTAAATTTGGACATATTCCAGTCTAGATTAAAAATTGAAACTATTATTATTGGTTTTTTATAGTATCAATTATTTCAAATATTAGATTCCAATTTTGCTATTATCAGAATTTTAATTTTCAATTTATTGAAATTACATATCATATTTTACATATTCTAGTTTTAATGTTTTTGGAATTCAAAGTTACTAATCAACTAGTAGTAGATAGTATTCTAGTTTGTTGGGATAATTTTTTTTTTTTTTAAATAATGGTTAAGTAGTTAATATTTAATTTTTATGCAATTGATTCAAAATTAATGAATGGTCATCCCTAATTAGAATTTGAGCTCAGAGAATATTTAAATCAATAACATTCTTTTTGAAATCATTATTCTAAATTTATTGATATCATAATCATTATTTTAGGGAGGCTAGTCAAGTTATTGGTATCATATCCAATCTGGGGGACTGTGCACATATAAAAATGAATGCATGATATTCAAAATAATGATTGAAAATAGTAGACTTTGATAGACTCATTGATATTAATAAACATTTGACAAAATACCATATTAACTCTAGGGCATGGCACATGGAGGTCCAACGGTAATGACAAAAGAGTGTTTAATCTCTCCCATGCTCAGAGAGGTCTAATGCCAATGTGACAAAAGAGGGTATTAACTCTCCCAATCTTAAAGAGGATGGAAATGATAAAATAAAGCATTTACTCTCCCACACTTCAAGGATGGACATCATATCAAGTAGTTATGATTTTAGTCCTCCATTTACCATTAAATTCTTCATCTTCATCAATTATAAAATTGTCAATCTCCTTCAACTCTAAAACATGTCATTCCTCCTTCATAGTTCCAAACATGTCATCTCTACCTCATTCTTCTATTCCCTATAGAATTTCATCATTCATAGATATTTTTAACTACTTTAATGGTGATATCATCCTTAAAAGATTGATTTGTCAAGTGTTGATGGTCTCTAGAGTTATAGTCGACCCACCCTTCATGAAAATCAATCTGAGTCATGACATAATCATTGCTCTTTCCCTAACTCTTTTGGAATTTATAAATCTCAAATTAATTTTGATATAAGTGATGGGAGAAGAATAAAATCTATGTATTTAAAATTGAAGTCTATTTGGGATATCTACCAACCTGGTAAGAAGGTAAAGGAATTCCCATTGAACTATGGAATGTAGACTATAAATGACTTGGAGAGAGCCTTAAACACCAATTCAGGATCTAAGACACTCAAATGGATAAAAGGAGAGCATGACACATCCTCATCAATTCTCTCTCACCTTAAATCCATTGAGGCTAAGCTATATAATCATTGGGTTGACTTTCCAAGTTCAAAGCTTTTGATGTCAAGTGTAAAGTTATTGTGAATCAGAATGTCTCAACCTTGACTAAAGATAGAACCCTATCAAGTTTCCATTCAATGGTTGGAATATCTACAAGGAAAGGAAGTAAGAAAAAGAAACATGTCTCCCTTCTTTATGGATATTTCTAGATGATTGAGCATGTTAGTCAGCCTCTAAGTCTACCTTTAATACAAGTCATTATCTTTGTCTAGTAATTGACAATGGATTAGATTATCAAAAAGTATAACATATGTGTTGTATTTACTCAATAGGTTTCCTAAATTCTCACAGGTAAGGACACACCAAGTGAATTATAATCTCGTATGAAGCCATTTCTAAACTAATATGATGTAAATATGTCTAAGAAAGAAAAAAATAGTTAAACTATCTAATCAATGTAATATTTTTTATAATTCTCCTATTGCATACCTTCTTATATCTTTCTCATCAACATTAAATTCCTATAGTATACTCTATTGAATGTATTCATTTATTAATATATGTATATAGATGAGGTCACCAATATAACTATGTTACCATATAATAAAAATATATATATCTTGACATGTATAATGGGCATGTGCCCATTGTACACAAGTCTATAAGAATATATTTGATTCTTAGCTTCATAAGTGATATTATTCTTATATAATTTGTGTATTTTTAATGATAAATAAGACTATGGAAACTTTAATTATATTTTACACATTCTATACTACATTGGTATTCATAATTATTCACAATTAGTCTTTATATTTTTTACAATCATTAAATCCTTATTCATAGTACTTCACAGTATAATGCGGCATGGACACGGTCATAATAAATTTATGAGATGATGTCATTTGTTTCATCAAGTTCACACTGCTCATAGTCTTTGAATTAGCCATCTTGTCCATCCTCTCAATTTTTAGGGCTCCCCATTGATTACTTTATATTTTAACTTTTCACATGTATAGTGTTAATATGGTTAATTAATGATACACTTAGTGGTTCCTAGTACTTTGATTTGATTTGTGAAATTAGCATTACTAAGGGAGTTGTATCTAGTCAACTTATGCATTTTACTTAGATTTCTCGCATCGGATGTTGCATTATCTTTCCTCGAATCATCCATTCTGGTTCTATTTACCCAACATGATTTTCATGATTGAAAATTACTATCCCCTTATTGCTCTTATTTGTGAACTACCATTTGTGTGTTTTCAACTTGTGTGTATATATTTCTTCCAAGCCATCATTTACCAATTTTTAACTTGGAGTTTCATTTTTCCCTTGTGTTTTTCCCACACATGGCCACTTTACATTTGCTCATTATTAATATTCTTAATTTGTGTAGAATGGGCACATTCTACACATTTCAAATAAGAAAAATATCACTTAATAATCCAATAGTATTCACTTGTGTATAATCTACATGTGCCTATTATACACCAAATACAAATACTAGATTCTTAATTGATAATGCTTTTGTTATGACCAACACATCCCTTATCTTATAAGAAAAAGGTACCCCTAAAATGCAAAAAATTAAAATTTTTGCTCTTTTATTGAGACCATTTTAAACCTCATTTGATTCCAAAGTCACAAGCATCTATCGTATCACACTATCTAAGTTTTTTTTGGTAGTTATGATAAAGCCAAATTTGTATGTATTAAAATATCTTTTGTTACATCCAATTTTTCCCTATGGTTATTTGAGACATTATTTAGTATATTATGTATTATTATTGATAGATTTAATGTTATTTATAAGCTAGATTAGTTATTCTATTTTTATATAAAAAATAGTTTACTTTGATGGGATGCTACATTATGTTTATGATCATGATTTTTACTGATTAGTCACATTCAATAGCTGTTATGATTTCATGATGATTTTTATGATGACATGCACTAACTATAGGTTTGTTTGGTGAGTTGGACGTAGGATATTTTCCACCCTCATTGATAGTGTGGAGGGAGAGTATCATTTGAGAGGGGGGAGTAGATGATTACATTGGGGGTAAAGAGAAATTTCAAGGAACCCACACACACCACAGTAGGATTGAGTGAGTGCTTGTTCTTATTGATAACTTTATAGTTTATTTAGAAAGTTAAATGAATTTAGTGATGGTTGCTTCTCATAACTATCTATAGTGATGTTTTATTAGATTCATTTTGATGATATTTGTTTGTATACTAGTTTTTAGATAGTTGAAATGCAGTAAAATTATTACTTAGATGTTAAACATTACTTGTGGATGAACAAATCTTGCAGGGTTGTGATTACACTAAAAATTGTCATTTATATCTAATATGATAATTAGTAATACTTATTCCTGCATATAAGAATTTACATTTTATAATGAGTTACATGGTATTAAAAAGCTTAGTTAATTACTTACAAAGTTTTATTAGAAACATGCCCTTTGGGTGTGTAATTGTAAAATATTCTAGGGGTAAACCCCCTATGGTAATTGTTATTGTTTTAATTTAAAACATTGCATTTGAATAATACTGGGTTTGAATAAAATTATTGTTAGAAGTTTTGAGGCTTTTTATGAATAATGTGTTCAACAAAGGTAAAGGGGATTCATATTAGGGTTTTTCTATAATGGTTAAGGTTGGATTTTTTTTGTGCATGATGAGTTTTTGGCTACCAAGCTCACATGGAATGGAATTAAAACTAAAATTGAAATGTGGGAAGTGGATTTATTCATTTATTAATAAATTATGTATTAGTTTAGGATGCAGAGAAAACAAGAGTCATTTGAAGACCATGCCAAGTATGTAGATAATGGGGAAGATGTTAAGTAGGGCAAAGAGGAGAAGGATGATTATCAAGAGAAGGAGGATAATATGTGAGGAACAAATATTGAGGAAAAAATATTTTAGGTGTTGTTATCACCAAAATTTTCACCCTGAGATAAGGTTGTTTAAACTTCTCCAATTTGGTGAAACATGGGATTACCCCTAGACCTATGGGTTGTTTATAGCAGGGGTAAACCTCTAGATTAAAGATCTAGCTCCCCTTGATGAATCACTTAGGCTCGCTTTCACTATTTTATTGATTTGAAAATGGGAATAAAGAAATAAAATAAAACTAAATATAGTGGTAATGTACCAAAATTTGTTTACCATTACCACACATTGCATAATGTACTAAGACCTACAAGACAGCATGAACATACACACATCCTAAATTGAACCTATTGCATCAATGTTTTGAATAAGGGTAAGGCATTGTGAGGATAAGAAATAAGACTAATTCCACTTCAAAACCAATAAGAAACCTCTTATGACACCAACTACAACCTACAATAGAGAAACAACCACATGAGGCAAGATAAATAGGACATAAACAAGGTGACATACATCTACACTTGATGAGATCAACCATTTATATATTTATCACTACATGTATTCATATAATGAGGTAAAACATTATTTTTTTTATTGATTAAATTTATAACAAATGATTAGGGATTTTTCATACCTAGGTGGAGGATACTAGCTTAGCCAAAAGTAGCTCAATATATAGATAATGTGAGAGAGAAGAGAAAAAGGTGTGGTAGAAGATGTTTGAAAAGTGTCCATGAGAGTTAAAACTATAAAAATAGTTATGATATATTCAAATTGACTTCCAAGGCCATGTGTCTCACTTCTGAATCAGTTACAAACTTGCTTGACACCTTGACTAGATCATTAGAAACTACCCTTATTTACATGAAAGGAGTGATAAATGGACCTTAAAATCATGAATTAAACTTTAAATTATATTAAAAATCTTATTAAACATATTAAATTCCTCAATAAACTCATTTGACCTACCATTTCATCATTCAAGTGCATAGGTGTCTTGAAACTCTTCATTTCCCACACCTAGTTTGGTCCAAGTGGCCTAAAAATCAAGTGCATATCCTTCATATAATATAAATTATATGAATGGCCTTAAAATATGTTTTAAATTCTAAAACAAACCATTTTTTTTCTTATACCAAATCCCAAGAACTCATTTTGCTCCTTAAGCTTTCACTAGGCCTAGTTTCCCTATAGCCCTTTTTCCTATAAATCTCCTTGTGTAAGTTTTGTATGGATTATATTTACAAAATAATTGAAAATTATATTACCCTATATGGCCTTATATTTCCATGTCAAATTTAATCTTTAGACTCTAAGTGGAAACCCATTTTTCTGCCTTTCTCTCTATTGAATTAGGCCTCTTTACTTTAAACCCTATTTTCTTGCCTCAGAATTCATCTACATGTGTAAAATCACCAAAAATATTTTTATTCTCTTTACCTAGGACATATCCAACCTCCATGTAAGTTTTGGGGTCCTGAGACCCTGTGGAAGTATGCAAACCAAGAAATGGCCTTACTACCCAGTCTCATTTTGAGCCTGTCTAAGACTACCTTGAAAAATGGGTGTGGTTTTATCACCTCTAAAATATCATATGAAATTATTTGTATTTTAAAATATATTAAAAGTCCCAAATTACCTCACCCCATTACTTGGAAGCTCTCCCCTTCTTAGAACACCTAAAAAACACCAAAAACATGTAAAAATAGGCTATTTTGGGTAGTTTGTATATTAGTTCATAAAATCAAAGTAAATTTTAATAACATCCTTAGAGTTTCTAAGAACATAAAATATGTTTTAGTATCAAAATATTTAATTAGATATGCATTGTAGCTTTTTTTCCCATGACTGGTCACTATCAGGGTTTAAGACTTGTTGGGGGTCTTAACGATTATTCATAAATAATATATAATTAAATAAAATAATTCCACTTTTTCAACCTTATTATTATACCTATTTAACTATTAAAATTTTAGTATACTCCCATGAAAAATTTTAGCAATGGTATGAGCATTTGAAGTTGTTCTTTGGGTGGCTTGCTAAGAGTTTCTTGAGCTTTGAGAGAGGTCAAATATGAGTTTTCAGTTTTATAATTCACTTAACTATTTTTAATAGTTAATACACATATATAAAATCCTTTTACATTATTTTACATTATTTTTAATTTCTCACCATTCATCTGTATGCATTTGGTGTACTGGTTAGGGGTCTTGAGGTTTAGGCCTGTCACCTTCTTAATATCCCTCAAGGGCATTTAGATAGAAACCTAAGATTTGGTGCCTCCTAGAAGTGAATGGATAAATTTTTAATGTTTTTATTTTTCCTTAATATCCTCCCATGAGTTATTTAAACTTGTTTTTCTTGTAGAGACCAAATGGATCTCTTAGTCTCATGACTACCTCTTGCAAATACAGTGGGCAAGGTCTGAGATTAAAAAAATAGATATGTCTACTATTGATATGAAATTTAAGAGAATATGAACACTTAAATCCACTCATTAACACAATATATACAAAATTTAAAATATTTATCATGCTTATAGGGTCCCAAAATTTTCATGTTCCTTCATGGTTGGATTAGGTCTACCTATAGGTAGTGATGCATGCTTCATGAGGTGTGTGACTGAGTTTACATTTATCATTATTTTTTTTGGGTCTAAAATTATAAATGAGACCTTTATATCACTATGGTAACATTTTAAAATTATTATTATCTTCCAAATCTCTTCACATACCTTATACAACCTATTAAAGTGTTATACCTTAAAAAAAAATTCTATCTCACACTTTGCCAATATTGGTTGTAAGTGTTATTTCTTAGTAGTGGAGACCTTGGTAGGTAATAAAGGTGTATTTTAGGGTTGTTTCCACATTATCTCATTATTATTTAAGTATCTAAACCAATATCATACCCAATAGAGTCATCTCTTCATCTCAAACATTGTTTTTGCTTCTTTCATCTCCCTGACTGGTTGTAGGTGTACATGTGTTTTAGCTAAGTCTCTCTTCTTTCTAGCATGAAATCCTTGCTCCCTAACTATATTTTAAAATAAATACTCCTTAATAATCCTCATTACTTTTCAAAGTATCTTAACACACCTTTTTCACTCTTCTATAGCTCCTCATCTATATCCTTCATTCTCACAAACCATCTTCTATCTTATACATACAGGCCTGATTGTGTGGTTGTAATTACATATGTTGAAGGTGAGGTCATAATTTATAATTGTAGTTTTTTTAGATTTAATTCTCATTTTTAAAAATAAATCTAACTCTAATTTTTTCCATGTAATAAATAATCCAACCATGTTGAGTTCAATGCTTGCAAGCTTGACTGACCCCCATGCTCTATTCAATATTGTATGCTTTCAGATGACCTTGTAGGCCTTCCATGAGTGTTTGTGTCATTTAAGACTTCAAAAAATGGATAGTATTTATAATGAACTAATTAAAACCTCTCAATTAACTTATCTTCATTATTACACTCTTTATACCTTTTATCTTTGAGGAAGTTTATACTTGTCAACTAGTAGGCACGTGAGTAGAGAGTTGTATGTAGTTGGTGTCTTTATGTATGAGTGGATATTCATTGTGGATGAAATAAATGTATAATTCATTGTATTTATACACTCTAGTCACTCATTCAAAACAATTCCCAAATTTCTCCATAATGTCTCAACCTTATATAACTCCATTCTCTTTTGTTATAGGCACACTCCTTGTGTGATTGTTTTAAGCTTGACAGACCTAGATAGGTCTAACATTACGACTCAACTTCATTAACCTTGATATTATGCTAGGAATTATCATAAATTAGAAAAAATATTCATAATATTACACCTATATTATATCTTATCTCTTGGATTACTAAGGATATTTTACCATCTTGACTGGCAGGCTTGTGAGTGAATGACTATAGGTGCTATCAAGTTAAAATTTGCATACTCAATTGCTTCTTGGATTGATCACTTAAATCACTTGACCTTAGATGTGATGGGTGTTTTATCAAAAATTTCAAACATTCAACATACCTTCTCACATCACTTAGCATCATTTACACTTGAAATCATTCATGTTCACCTTACACTCTATCTATAGGTCAACCTTCATTGATCCTTATACCTTTAGATTATATCACTTGGAAACTAGTCTTTTCATTGTGCCAAGATGATTTGAGAGAATTTAAGCTCTTGAAAAGATTCATTTCATATTACTACATGGTATTCTAACACCCTAAGAGTGTATCCAAAATTACTTCATGTTTGCTTCCATAAACAATCTGTGCAAGTGTTGTATATGCTTATTTGACTACGTATTTAGTTCTTTGATTGCCATTGGCTTTCCAAATGGCCTAGTATCTCTTAGGTGTTCTTTGATGATTCGTGCCATTTTATTCATCTTCCTGGAGGTTTTATACTTTTTATGAGACTCATTTGATTTGGTTTGATGTTGGTCTTGGTCCAAATGAGGACCTATATGTTAGGTTGTGGAGCTAAAAGCTTCACTGATGCAAACAGGGAAGGAGGTTGCTGAAGTTACAGAGGTTACTGAGTTGCAGAATAGTTGCAGGGCAACCAACGGTAGTCTGATCAACTGACGTCGGTCATATTATAGTGCAGAAGCAACCGATGTCAGTTATGAGTCGACTGACATCGGTCAGGAAGGAGCCGATGTCGACAACCTGTGTGTGCATGCAGTTTGCATGCAGGTTTTGGACTGGTCTATTTTTGGACAGGCAGTTTGCATGTAAAGACTATTTTTGGTCTTAGAGTTATGAGTCTAATTATTGTAATTGATAAAGTCTAATTATTGTATGCATGAGATCTATATAATAGACTCATGGGTTGTATTGTAAAAGTGTGCTAGAAATCCATTGTGCTTGAAGAGAGAGCCAGAGTAGCTCCTCCTAGTTCCAAAGGGGTGTTGAGTGTGTATGATTAGAGAGAGTTGCAGGTTGTGGAAGTTCTACTAGGATATCCATCGGGGTATTGGTTGAAGAATCATGAGGACTTGGTGAGGCAAGCACAAGGGTTCTTCAGGGTGTAGAGATATCTACATGGTAAGTAAGGTCTATTGATTTGCAGGTGGTAGCAAGAGAAGGGAAGATCTACTTGGAGTATGGTTGTGTACTTGGTGTACTGGCAGCTTTGTTACTAACTGGTGGAGGTGAACAATAATTCTATGTTTGAGTTGGTTGTTGTGACCGTGATTGAGAGAGTGAAGTGTAGGAGGAGAATTATTGGTGAACCCTAGAAGTGTGGGAGCTCTAGAGGTGTGGGAAGAAGAAGTGTGGCATCTTCTTTATTGTATTTTCTTCTGATTGAATATTAATACAATTGGGTATTATCTCTCATATCCTGTGTGGTTTCATATTTCTAGTTACTTATTCATTCTAGTTAAATTCTGTGTTTAGTTACTTATACAGAGGTAATCATATTTTGCTCTAATTGAGGAGCAAGATCCTGACAAGTTGGTATCAGAGTTGTTTGTTGTTCTAGGTGCCTGACACTATAGTCTTGAGGCCTGTAGGTCACTATTGGACAATTTAGGGTTACAAAGCCAACTCTTGGGTGTTTAAGCCTATAAAGTCTATCAATAAAGTCCATACCTCTTAGACAATTCTCAATTGTATAAAAAGGTTCATGACCATGTTTATCATCACCTTAAACTCACCTTATAGTCTTATAAGGATGATGTACACATTTTTATTATGCATAAGCCCTGTGAGTTGTGAATTAGATCATTCTAGTTAATTTGTACCATTTGATGAAGGCAGTGAGGTAATAATAATTATAGAATGCATGAAGAACTATATCAAGTCTATTTTCATGACTCTGAGCATCCTCAAATGAATCTAATAGTACATACAACATGTATGTGAAGGAAATAACAAGTTCTCATTGGAAAAGTGTGCATGTGGACTCTTCTTCACTTTTCTCATGCTTCAATAGTACAGTATAATCTCATAAATTCACACCATGATGTATCACTATTATTTGAATCAATTTGACAATCAAACCTATATTATACTTATTCAAACATTATAAATGTCTCAAAAAGAAAGATTATATGATGTGTATACACATAATATTTTCAAACTTTTATCAATTACTGATGTTCTCTATCTTACAAGAACCCATTGAGTCTTAATATCTCTGAGTGCATGCCTTAAGGGGTATATCGAGAAAGGGGTGTAAATACCATTAGTGCTTCATAGGATTCTTTTCCCTTTTTCCACTTGTTATCTACACACTTGTATCCTAAAAACCATATTCCTAAGCTTATTCTTCTCTATTATACACTCATCAGTCATTTCCTACCTTTTGTCCCCCTTTTTCCTAGTATAAACCCCATTTTGACTATTTAGATTAATAGGTCACCTGGATTGACCCTGTACACTTGTGGGTAAAATTCATTTAGGGTCTAGGTCAAATTTTGGTTGATCTATCATGTGACCTAGTGAATTTTTGTCCATAATTGTACTAGGTCAACTGGGTCGACCCTATTAGACAAAACTTTTATAAGGGATTAGGGTTAAATCTGCCTATATATACAAGATAATTTCACCATTATTTAAAGAAGAGAAGAAGCAAGAGATATTGCACATCTACGTATCCACCATTATACTTGAAGAACAAGCTTAGGGTTTCATATTTATTTTGAAGATATGGATCTTGTCTTATGGAGAAGCATTTTGGATGTATTGATAGGTTGTGTAGCCTAGAGCTGATTTATCTTTATCATCCTTACATAACACAATAACCTATTGTGAATCACCTTGTCCAAGAGAGAGATTGAATCTCGATAGGTTCATCTTTAAAGGTAAGTATTCCTAAATTTGTTTCTCCTTTTTAAGAGTAGATATATATGCATTTGTACTTCTCTTCCATGCATTAGGATTTCATTTATATTGACATGAATATATGTCTTCTATGCATGTTTACTTTTAGTGTTTATTACCCCCACTTTGTGCTACAAGCTTTGGTGATCACTAGATTAGATTTTTACTTTACATGTTATTAGTTTAGTGAATATGAAAACATACATCTTAGTTAAGGTTATTATGTAATTATGCTTGACTTGAGGCTTTGGAATCCTCCCTATAATTGTTTATTATGGTAAGAAATCCCCTAATTGGGTCTAGTGGATCCCCATATTTTTCATGTTCTCGATTATCTAATGTATCCCAAATTGGAAGTGTAATTATGATTTATCTTCTCTGAGTTAGGATTGATTTATATACATGATGAATTTATGATTGCATAAATTCTAGTGAATCTGATGTGAATTTAAACCTTATAGATTTTATTTCACATTTTTCATTATTTTATCTTTTTATTTATTATTTTTCTATATTTATGATACTAGGTCGACAATGATGGTATAGTTTCTAACTTCTATGCATAGGTTTAACACACGGTCACATCAAAACAACTATGTTCTATTTGTGAAGATATTCATTAGATATAAGTTATTTGGGTCTAACAGGTCAACACATTATAGGTTTTCACTCCTAAACAAGCTACTAGGTCAACCCTATTGACATATTACACTTTTAGACTTCCAAAAAACATATTAGGTTGACACTACCAGTATAGTATTCTTCATAGGTTTTAACAAATAGGAAACTATAGAATTGGGTCGACCCAGTCTACATAGTTGGTAGAATTTACAAGTAAAACTCAAGGCACTTCAATAGCGATCTCACTTTTTTATGCATCTTCTAACCCACCAAGGTTCCTTTCTCTCTTTCTCTATCATTTTTGTTATTCATTAGAGTTTTATTTTTCATAGTTTACAATCTTTAAAACTACCCCTATATAGCAAACTAGGTTGACCCTATCGACTTAGTTCTATATTCTATCTTCTATCTGAAAGACTAGGTTGACATGGTTCTTAATATACCCTTGCTTCAGTAGTATAGTAGTGATACTATCAACTTTATACTGTAATCTTTGCATAGACTATCACCTAAACTGACATTGTATTATGTTTCAAATTTAGAATTAAGCCTTATATGTTATTAATTACTTCACACTTTCACTTTTAGTTGTTTGCATGCTTATAATATATCACATAGTATAATTAGGTGATTTTTCAATTTACCATTTAGTTTCACTATTTTTCTCTATCCTGCACATACTACCAAATCACATAAACTTAAAATGCATTTAAATAATTGTCTATCCAAGGCCTACCTACTTGGATTTCATCACCAAGGGGGAAGTTGACTTGGTTTTTTGGCTAAATATAAACACGTGGTTAATGGTATATATTATAAAAACACCTAACACCTTTATCATTATGGTGTGTGAAGTGAGGGGGTATGCCCCAATACCAAGCTAGTACCATTGCCAACATAGATCCCTTTCATTTTAAACATCTTGAAACCATATATAGATTGATTTTTAGTTCCTTACTTTCAGCCAAACTCCTCTATCACATCTAAAATCATACTCTAATAATATAAAAACATTCAAGATGACCATTTAGTTAGCATTTACTTTCTAAATTGATTGCTTTCTCTTTGCTCAATTGTATGTTGTATTTTAAAAACTTGCATTGGCCATCATTGATGCAAGGTTTTCTGCTATGAGACTCAATGGATCATCCCTATTAGCCCAATTGATTATGTATTTATTTTCATTCCTTGCTTTCAAAAGTAATTGATTTTTTTTTCCTATTTTAGTGCATAATCATTTTGTTTAACACAGTCTCTTATAAACTATTTATTTCACATATCTACAGTACTAGGTCAACCTTGTTAACATAGTATTCTTTTTTATCTCTCAAGATACAATACTAAGATGACCCTATCAACTTTGTATCCTTATCTTCCTATTTTTATGTCCTAGGTTGTAGTACTAGGTTGACCCTATCGACTCTATATCCCTATTTTCTAATCTTTCAGACCTTATTTTCAATACTAGGTCAACCCAGTCAACTCTATACTCTAATTTATCCCTTCTTATTTCCTTGATTTTGGATCACTTTTGCCTTATCTAGTCCTTATCCTTCATCATGAACTTCCTATTTGAAGACAACATTGAGTTGAATTCAATGGATATGATGAGTCTTACTAACCCTCATAGGGTCTCCCATAAGCAAATTATGGCTCCTCTCTTAGATGAGAGTAATGTTCATATAGCCACTCGCACAATGAACTAAGGTAATATTGATATTTTTGTCATAAAAACATTATCACATCTAATACCTTAAGGGAAAACCCATTTATATTTTGGAAAAAAACCTTGAAGCCTTCAAAAACCCCATATTTCATTTTTACTTTGTAGAATTTGAAACTCTGAAAGCAATTCACACTTGTGCAAATTACTTCATGGGTTTCAGATCCTAGAAGCACCCATATCCAAAAAACCATGGAATCCATAACTCACCATGCACTTTGCACATTTTCATAGTGTTCAAAATGTATGGTAGGTTTTAGATCCCACCATGCACCCATCTAGTGAAATCCAAAACTCAACATGTACATTACACATTTTCATAATGTGCATGACAGGCTCTAGATCCCATCAAACCTACAAACCCCCCATCTAATAGAACTCAAAATTTTAGATGCACTCTGCACATTTCAAACATGCAAAGTGCATGCCAAGATTTGCCTTCTACCATAACCACTTACCAACTATGCACTATAGGATGTAAAACCTTGAGTGAATTTTTCACATTAAAAACATGTAAATTACCCCATGGGTTATGCCTTTCACCAAATCCAATCATCTCATCCATGGAGAGTGTACTTGCTCCAAGTAGGTCCAACCTTTGCCAATTTACCAAACCCCTTCCTATGGAATGTGAAACATGAAGTGCACATTGCACATTTTCATAATGTGTAAAGTGTACATTGAGCCTCACTTTTTGCTAAACTAAACCCTTCCCATGGAGATTAGACCTACTTCAAGTAGTTCCAACCTCTACCACCAACCACCATATCTCACATTAATTTTAGAGTTATCTAACTATTGGACCAAGTATTTGGGGGATTTTATTATCAATTGTTAAACTGCTAAGTGTGTTTTGGAGCTCTAGCTATTCAAGCCACACTACCAAATCCTTGAGCCACGTGTTAGGAGAAGTACTTGCAAGGGAGCCATGACTAAAAAAATCATCTTCCACATCATTTTTCACTATTGTACAGTACCCCCACAATTTTCTACCATAAATTCCTTTAGTTTGAATCTTTTGAGTTACTTTCATTTCTTGTAAAGTTTTCTTGTTCAAATTCTCTTTTGCCTATCTAGTTAGGTTTTTTCCCTTTAAAAAGTTATCTAAATAACTATAAGGTATATTTATATGGTTATCTTATAAAAGTAGTAGGTCTAAGGTAGTTTAGGGGAAAATAGGGTTTTTCTAAGGTTTCATATTTGAAAGGTTCATCTCAAGGATTTTCCTCCCAAAGCATTATCCAAAAAATCCTTATCTTTTCCCTCCTAATTTCATAATCAAATTTAGGGCTTTCTTAAAAAAAATCTCAAGCATATACCTTTATTTCAAACCAGTGAATATTCCATATAGATCCTCTAACTACCCTATGAAGGTTGGACTTATCAAGAACACTTGAGAAACCCATGAGACTCTCAAGCACTATAGAAAGTGGATGTGCTTTGAGTACCTTCCATTAAAGGTCCAGTGTGCTTCAAACATCATGTATATCTAATGTTCTTTCATCACCTTCAAGATCCATAATAAATCTCACATCCCTAAAGCACCAAAAATATTAGACGTTCTTCCAACACCCCAAGGTTTTGTTAGAGAATACAAGTGCTCTAGACAACTAGTTTCTCACAATAATATATATAGTCTTCATGCCTCCTAAAGATATGAAGTTCAAATCTAAGGGCCCTAGAGTTAATTATAGTTTGGATTCCAATATCACAAAGATTAAAGATACATATTTAGGTCACATTGACCTAAGAGATTTTTGGGCAAGGATAAATGTATAATTAAAGAATGATTGGATATAGAGTATTTATGACTCTGGTCTTCCATAAACTATAGCCTTCCCTCTATCTATTCAAATCCCTAAGTTGGTCCTCATAATGGCCCAACACTATGACCCTTACAGAAGGTAGGTAATAATGAGACAGGGGAAAAGTTTATGGACCTTGACCCTGACTACATCAACACAGTGTTTGCCATTCTTGAGTTCAAGATTTATTTGAATATAACTCCATAGACATATACAAAATTCTATGAGGACAAAATGGATGGATGTCAAAATATAATTAACAATCAATGGCTCAAAACCCCCAAGCATTCATCCACTATATTTCTTAAGACCATGTATAGGTCTGATTTCATAGATGAGGTAAGGGATATTATAATATTGCTACATAGAGTCATTGGAAATCCTAATGCCAAGTGATAACAATAATGGATGTACCATTATATCTAGACCATGTGAGAGAACAAAAATTATATACATTAGGCAAAATTAATAATTGACTCCTACCACAAGTAATTTATGGAGGTGCAAACAACAAATAAATTCTACATGACATCCTATTTGGTATATATCCTGGCCAAAGGAAGATTGTTCCTAGGCCTCAACATTATTCCTAAGGAGATAACCAAAGTGTAAAACTACTACCATGATGTCACACTTTAGGCTAGTAAATAGTAGTTTATAAGAGTTAATGATGCCTTCATCTACAATATCATTATCATGTTCAATCAAAAACTCAGGAAGGACTCAAGAGCAGTAAAGAATGAAATCAATAAGTGGGTTTCATTCTTCATATAGTTCCCCACCTACTCCTACATTAGGGAAGTCAGATTCAGTGGCTATCCTTACACACTTCCTTGATATGTAAGTGATAAATGGGCATTATTGGAGCTAGTTAGGCAACTTGTGGAGACACATAAGATCTTCTCTAATAGACACAAAGTAGGGATACATTTCCCTATTTTTATTGGTCATTACACATGCTAATCCCTCCTAAAGGCTAGATATGTAGAGGTCAATATGTGCCAAATGACATTGAGGACTCTAGAGTCTAGACCATATTTTGATCTATATGGAAAAATCACCCATGCATTAGATCTAGTAATATATGAACATGTGCCATATTATGAGGATTTTTAATATGATTATGAAGATGAAGAAATGGTTAGAATGAGAGAATATTTAAGGATGTCCTAAAACAAATAAAATATTATGATTTGGCACTAGTCCCTAATGACTTAGTAGATGAAGACTCTAGAGTAGACCTAGTGTATCTTACACAGATCATGGCTAGACCCCTACCACCAATTAGGTGGTCAATTCCTAACTTTTTTTCCATATTTGATAAATCATCCCCTATAATCAATAGAACTAATAATTGGTTGAGGGGTAAAGGAGTGCAGATCACAAGGGAAATAATAGGGGTTAAAGAAAATCTCTTAAAACTCAAAGTCAAGGGTATTACCCTGTCAAAAGAGGGCCCTGGTGAACTTTAAGAGGAACCTGTGAAGAATAATAAATAGAAAAAGACAAATGCAAGAAAGGGAGAATCAAGCAGATAAGGAGGATCTATCGATGAACTAATTGATCTTTCTATAGAAGATACAATAGAAATAGCACAAGGATCCATAGTTTTATATCCCATTACTTTGAATCCTATTTCTACTACTCCCCCTTCTCCTACCCATATTGTATAAGAGGTTTTAACACCTCCATCTGTTATCTCCACTCCTCCAATATCTTAGGCCTCTATTGTTCCAAAAGTTTTAAAACCTCCACCTCTAGTGTGTCATGATCCCTCCACTTATCTCCACTCCACATACCATTCCACCCATATCAATAAGTAAAGTGCAAATAGCACCAATAAGTGAAGTGAACACTCAGGGTCCCCCTACAGTGAAATCTCAAGTTTCCACTCCACTTTCCCTTCCTCCCATTTCACCTTCCCCATGTGATCCACTCCCATTTTCCTTTCCATTTATAATTCCTTCCATCACATATCCATTAATTCCCAAAACTATCCAATATTACATTATTGTTGAATTAGTTATCTTGACTACAATTCCATAGGCTATCCCAACCCCTGGGATAAGTATTGTTTCCCCTTAACCTGCTATCTTAACATCACCAACCTTGAGTGGTCCCACTCTCTTGATTAACACATTTAGTGCCTTGGCTTCCACCCTTCTACCAGTTCCAAAGTTCACAACCCCTACTTCCATTGCCTCCACCCCTCCCACTTCCACTATTTCAACTATACCATCAATCGATATTGGAACAACCCATGTACTTAAAGCAAATATTAATTTTCATACCACTGATGAAAGTGCATCTTCATAGTCACCTCCTAAATAGCCAATGATAACATATTCCTAGGAGTGTACCATGGCCATAGTGTCTGCAGTGGTAATTACATCAGCTATAGAGTCTATGGTGATAGTGTAATATCAGTAGAAGGATACCCCCGATTGGCTAGCCCAATCAATGGGTAAGAAGAGGAAACTAATGATTGATCCTAGCACTTTGGACTTTGGCATGTTAGAAGTCAAGAAGAAATTAAAGCCTATTCCCAGGACCCTCTTAAGGACATCCAATGATGAAAAGGGAGAGAGGAACATTAAAATTATAGTGCCTCCACCAGACAAATGAAAAAAAATCTTATGATGGAAGATTAATCAAATTCTTAGATACACCTTGGTTGGTAGACAAGAGAAGGTCGTAATCATGATGTGCAAATTGGTATCAACTCTCTCTCTCTTCTAAAGAATTGATCATGATAAATCCACCAAGGATGAGCTTAAAATAAAAGTAAATCAGCTTAAAAAATCATTGAATCAGTTCATAAATCCTAGTGAAACATTATAATAATCATAAGTAGTGCAACTAATTAATCCAGATTAAGCTATAATTGATTTTATATGAGATATTTCTCACATGAGAAGGGATACTAAAGAATGGTCTAAGGAGTTGGTTATGAAAGGAAATAAAGTTCTTGTGCCCATGATGGAACATTATGGAATCATTCTAGAGAGGAAAGATATTTTGAAAGAGCAAATGAATATCTATGAAAGATAAATTTAAACTTGCATTATCCCAAATTAACAACCATAAAATCAAATGGTATGGATACCCTCATTGCTGATAAAATATTGAAGAATAATGCTAAGCATGAGGAACTTCACAGGGCTATTCAATTTTGAATAAGGGTACTAATAGAGTCTATTGATCAAGCCAAGGAGGCTAATGACAAGGTAATTGATGTACGATATGAAATTGAAGGCATGATGAACTCAATGTCATGTCAACTAGTAGACGATGCCAATAATCTCCTTCAAATAGAGCAGGTTTAGAATAACTTCAAAATAATTGCTGAGAAGAATCTACAAAGGACATGGTCTTTGCTTTGAGTTCCATTCATCATTTCATCAGGTAAGAAAAATCAATTGATAAGATGAGAATGGAGATGCAAAGAATCAAAACCTTTACAAGATAACTATTTGATGTTTAGGTAGACTATGTAGCTTCCAACATATACTCTTATGGGCTAGATGCAGAAATAATACAAGAGATTTTCAAAGATTTTGATGCATATATAGAGAAGATGCAGGCTGAAAAGGACAAGAAAGTTGAAGAAGTTTTGAAAATTGATTAATTTTCCCTCTTTTTTGAATATTTCAAATGTTAATTTGTAATTTCATTTCAAGACATTGAAATTTGTAATTGTAATTACAAAGGTACAACTATTATTTTTATAACTCTTTTTTAGAAAGAGAAAAACATATATTTTACACTTTATATTTTTTGATTATGTGAAAGTTACAAAAATCACAAGTGCAAATTTCACTTTCCATTTTTGATTAATATGAATTGTTAAAAAGGTGCAAAATCATGAAGTGTAAATTACACAGTTCCTTTTGGCAAAAGTGATAGACTTAAAATTTTGTAAAAGTATCATTAAGTTACAAGTTAGGAATTTTTGCATAAAAATTAACTTGGAATTATTTTCAAAGTTATATTTTATTTTAAAAAGATCAGTTCTATATTGAGTGCCCCTTTTTGCATGAAGAAGTAGTTTCAACCACTGTAAGATGAAGTAGTGTATGGAGAAATAATAATTCTAAACATGACATACAATACCATACTATGCCCAAGATCATGCTCAACTCATGCATGACACATTTCTAGTCATTCCACCACTCTAGGACACCAAAAATAGAAGGACAAGAAAGTTGAAGAAGTTTTGAAAATTGATTAATTTTCCCTCTCTTTTGAATATTTCAAATGTTAATTTGTAATTTCATTTCAAGACATTGCAATTTGTAATTGTAATTACAAAGGTACAACTATTATTTTTATAACTCTTTTTTAGAAAGAGAAAAACATATATTTTACACTTTATATTTTTTTATTATGTGAAAGTTACAAAAATCACAAGTGCAAATTTCACTTTCCATTTTTTGATTAATATGAATTGTTAAAAAGGTGCAAAATCATGAAGTGTAAAAGTGCAAAAGTGATAGACTTAAAAATTTGTAAAAGTCTCATTAAGTTACAAGTTAGAAATTTTTGCATAAAAATTAACTTGGAACTATTTTCAAAGTTATATTTTATTTTAAAAAGATCAATTCTATTTTAAGTGCCCCTTTTTGCATGAAGAAGTAGTTTTAGCCACTGTAAGATGAAGTAGTGTATGCAAAAATAATAATTATAAACATGCCATACAATACCATACTATGCCCAAGATCATGCTCAACTCATGCATGACACATTTCTAGTCATTCCACCACTCTAGGACACCAAAAATAGAAGAACTCACCCTTTTTGCATGAGGGTTCTAGATTTTCATGATCTCCTTCAACTGGGTGTTCAAGTTTTGTCAACTACATGTCTTCTATGACATATTTTGTATAAAGATGGGAAGACCCCATGGCCCAATTTATATTTTTTCTTCTATTTATATTTTTTGAATTTTGAATGTATTATCTACAAGTTGTGACCTTTGGAGAGAAATAAATTTGAAGATTTTCCTTTCTTGTCTTGAGAGATCTTTGTGTGTGTGCAAGTTGTTTGATTATTTATGGAATCTTTGTCTCTTTTATTTCAGTTTCAAGAAATTCATCTGTGGTATTTTACCCTATTGAAAACATTGTTTAAAATAAATATATTTTTTCCTTTTGTGAAAAATAGCTAAAATACTACCTCTAATTTCTATTTGCATAACTCTATGCTAAAATAAATTCAACACAATATTTGCTCTTTTGTGTTTATCAAGCAAGCATTTAGATCCACTATAAAATATTTTGTGTAATCACCATTTTTTGAGTTTTTTGCAAATTTCAAGTCTTCAACCCTTTTCTCAGTCAAAACCCTAGTCAAAGATCCAAAATCACTAAAGAGCGAGATTTAAATAAAACTAGTATATTATCAGTTTACATCATATTTAGTGAAAGGAAGTCAGCCTTCTTTGAAGACTAACCCTAATTCACCAAAGTGCAACAACTTTGGGGGTTTTTCCATTGTATCATTAAGCACTTGCACAATAAACTATAGGATCAAGATAGGTGTAATATAATGTGATAAAAGGGATCCCTCCTCATTCCTCTTCACTTTGTAATCCTCTCTTCTCACTTGAAGATCAACCTAAATTAAAGTATACTCCTAAAATGCTATTCTTTATCTCTAAATTTCCTCAACATAGAGGAAAGGACCCTTATACCATTTACCATCTCATGATTAGTGTTCAAGCCAAAGAGCCTAATTCACCTTATCCCATGTTCTCAAATGGATTTAGGGATACCAACTTCTTTTCTTCTCAGCCTCTTCCCTCTATTTTGACCCCTTCTCATACCATGAATTCTTCTTATTTGACTTCCTTTACCTCCATGCCTAGTATATCTACTAGCATGGTAGGTTCTACATATAGTGGGCCTGTTCCAAGACCCACTCTCCTTAATTCTTCCACTAGTGCATTATTTTCTACCCGTGGTAATCACACCTCTAGTGCTTCCTCTTCTCATCCCTTTCCTATTCCATCTTTTGCCACACAAGAAAATTTTTCCACTAGTGCCTCACATTCCAACAACTCTTCTCAAGCTCCTACTAACACCCATAGTGGTACCCAAGCCATCACTTCCAATCCTAATGCTTCATATAATTCCAATAATGCAACTCAAACCCATCAATTCCTATTACAAACTATTAATCAAATTAATTATTTTCAAGATAATAGTGAAAACCAAATGATGCAAATGTAAAACCACCTTATCCATATTCAAACCCACCCTCAACAAATGTCATGGGGCATGCATAATCAAAATTTCCCCCCACCTCCTCTTAGGGATTCCCATGGTAATCATATCCCTCAACCTCATCTTGTCAACAAGATAATCAAGCATCTTCAAAATGAGCCTCTTACCTCTCAAATTACTAATATTGATATAGGAGGTATCACCCCTACCATTTCCTATAATGGGTCAATTGATCCTACTCTTCATCTAAAAACATTTGGAAACCTATATAAAAATTGGGTCAAATTAAATACCTTTCCCTTTACTAAGATATTAGCTAAAACTCTGATGGGTGATGATTTAGATTGGTATAGCTAACTTAAAACTTTTTCTATTACTAGTTTAGAAGATTTAGTAAATTCTCTAGTTCAAGAGTTCCAAAATAATGATCTTCCTAAGGATACCTTGGCCCATTTTATAAATTGTAAGTAACTTGAAACTAAAACTAACCAAACTTTCATTAGATGATGGAAGATATTAGCCAATAAATGTGAACATAATATGGTTGATGATAACCTTTTCCATCTCTTTACCAATGCTCTTTTTCCCAAGTTGCAATATCAGTTTTGGACCTTTTCTCCATGTACCTTAGAGGAGGCTATTGACCAAGCTAAACGTCAAGATTTCCTTATGCATCAATTTGAGCCACCCTAACCTTCTATGGGTACTTGTATATTACTCAAAAATAAGAATCATCATGCTACCAATGATGGTGTCATGGACTCTTATGATACCATTCACACTATTCATGTTATTATTCCTAACTAATCTTTGGAACTAGCTTCTTCTTTTAACCAATTTACCAATCCTCATTTATCCTCATCTAATAACATAAATGGTCACAAACCTTTACCCTCATTATAATTACTAAAACATCTACCCAATCCTCTCCCATGAGAACTTTATCCCACTCATCTTATGAAATCTTGGTATGATCCTAATAAATTTTATTGGTGCTATGCTAGTTTGGGTCAATCTAATGAGACCTATAGGCAGATTCATAATTTGGCTATGGATTTTCTTCTTGGTCCCAATTTTGATCATGATTCTATCATTTGGAAATGCCAACAAGCCTATGACATTTCTTTCAAATCTTATGAAATAAATACTAAATCTCAAGCTTTGAATCAAGTTAATGCTCATTTGGCCATCTATAAAGATCCTCTTCCAAATCACCAAGATAACCAAGAAAAGCCCACACTTTCTACCAATAATCTAGATAGTCTTATTAACCCAACTCCCAAAGAGAATATGGTTAATATTATTGGGGATCAACCAACAATATGATTACACTTATGAAAGCAATGAACCGCAGAATTAAATCAGATAGATAAGTAACTAGAATCAGATAATAGCAAAGAACAAGAGATACAAGAAACCACCCTAAAAACTTGTATTAAACTCTTTACAGAAGGAATACAATTGAAGAAACTTCTTTCTTCCACACCTCTCTCAGATGCACAAGATCTCTCTTTAGATCTCTATCCCTCAAGAGCTCTCTCTCTCAAGTACAATCAACTCTAACAACCTAGATTGATACAACTCTGTACTGTTTTTCAACATTCACACACAATGAACTACTACAACCACACTAAGCTAAGAAGATCTAATTCTACATATAGAATTAGGAGACTTGAGCATGCACTTACAACCAATAGTTAAACCTCTTGAACAAGGCCTCTAAAAACAATCTTACTAATAATAGAGATGCAAACTTAAGACTAAGACTTAAACTCATCATGTAAACACTCAGTTCTGTCCTCAGAAATAGCATTCTGGATGCATAGATAACCGATGCCAGTCCCTGCCTGCTTGCCTATGACCGACGTCGGCCGATCCTCTACCGATGCCGACGTATCTTTCAACTGCACCTGACTGACGTCGGTCGCTCCTAACTGATGCTGGTGACTATGTAAACCTACAACTTTGGTAATGCGCTCATATATGAAGCTTTTAGGCTCCACACCTTAACAATCTCCCACTTGGAGATAAACAGCTACACCAGTACCTATACAGCAACATCTTCTAGCTCCTCCATCTTCAACTCAATCATGAAGACCAATAGAAGTTGAATGAAGATTCAACTTCTCCTTTGTAACCAGCTTGGTTAACATATCAGTAGGATTCTTGTCTGTATGGATCTTCTCCAGCTTCAACTCAACATCTTCCAATACCTGTCTTATGAAGTGGTACCTAAGCTGTATGTGCTTGGTTCTTGAGTGAAAGGCTGAATTCTTAGCCAAATGGATTGCACTTTGACTATCACTATACAATCTACAACTCTCTTGCTCCCTTCCAAGCTCTTCTATGAACCGTGTCATCCATATCATCTCTTTGCTAGCCTCTGTGGCTGCAATATACTCTGCTTCTGTAGTTGACAAGGCAACAACCTTCTGCAACTTTGATATCCAGCTAACTGTCGTTCCACCTACAGTGAAAACATATCCTGTGGTGCTCCTCCTGCCATCCAAATCACCTGCCATATCTGAATCTACATAACCATGTAGAGAAGTATTTGAACCTCCATAGCACAAGTGCCTACTGCTGGTTCCTCTCAGATATCTGAGGATCCACTGAACTGCTTTCCAATGTTCCTTTCTTGGATTGGCCATATACTTACTTACAACACCCACTGCATGGGCAATATCCGGTCTAGTACACACCATTGCATACATCAAACTTCCTACTGTGAAAGAATATGGAACCTTACTCATGTACTCTACCTCATCATGTGAATTAGGACATTGTTCTTTACTCAACTTAAAATGTCCAGCCAAAGGTGTGCTTACCGTTTTAGCATCCTGCATATTGAACTGTTTCAACACCTTGTCCACATAATCCTCTTGAGACAATATCAACCTGTGATTTTTCCTGTCTCTCTTAATGCTCATGCCAAGGATTTTCTTTACTACTCCCAAATACTTCATAGCAAATGTTTGAGCTAATTTCACCTTAAGCTCAGAGATATCCTGCATGTGTGATCCTGCAACCAGCATATCATCTACATACAACAATAGAATAATATATCTACCATTATCCAATCTCTTAAAATACACACAATGGTCAGATTGACACCTACTGTAGCCATGCTCAGTCATAAACCTGTCAAATTTCAAATACCATTGCCTAGGAGCTTGCTTGAGGCCATACAAGCTTTTCTTCAATCTACACACTAACTTCTCCTTACCTTTGACCTCAAATCCTTTCGGCTGTTCCATATAAATTTCCTCATCCAAATCTCCATGAAGAAATGTTGTCTTAACATCTAGTTGCTCAAGATGCAAATCCTCAACAACAACCAAAGACAGTACAATCTGTATAGAAGTCATTTTAACAACAAGAGAAAAAATCTCACCAAAATCAATACCTGGCTTTTATGCAAATCCTTTCACTACCAATCTGACCTTATATCTCATCTGTCCATTCTCAACTTCCTTCAACCTGTAGGTCCACCTATTCTTCAGTGTTCTCTTACCAGCTGGCAACTCAACCAAATCCCATGTTTGGTTCTCTCTTAAGGACTCCATCTCCTCAACCATGCCACGCTCCCACTGACTCTTGGACTTCACCTGTATTGCTTCTTCAAAACTCTCTAGTTCTCCACCATCAATTAGCAATAAATAGAATAATGAATGAGAATATCTAATTAGAGGCTTACTTACCCTTTCTGACCTCCTGATGGGTGTCTGAGACTCGTTCACAACACGTTGTCCACCCAAATTCTCTGACAGTGACCGACCTCGGTCACCTCCAGACCTGTTACTGGCTGACATCGATTCTGCCTGACCGACGTCGGTGCTTGTTCTACCGAAGTCGGTCTCTATATGACCGACATCAGTTTCTTTTTTGCCGATGCCGGTTCTTATACTGTCGACGTTGGTCTCTGTGTTTTCCTGCAAGTGATTATTTCTTTTTCCTGCGAGCTCATTTTGGATCGTCACCTCGTCTAATTCACCATTGCTCTACCCAGATTGATTCAACTTCTTTAGCTGATCACTATACATCACTTTTTCATTGAAAACAACATCACGGCTCCTAATTATCTTGTTAGTTCCTAGATTCCAAAATTTGAAACCAAAATCATCTGAGCCATAGCCAATAAATGTGCACCTCATAGACTTAGCATCCAGCTTCTTTCTATTTTCCTTATCTACGTGCACAAAGGCTTCACAACCAAAAACTTTGAGAAAAGAGAGATCTACCTTTTTACTTGTCCATGTCTCTTTTGGGATTCCACCATCTAGAGCTATAGAGGGTCCTCTGTTAATCAGATACACTGCAGTGTCAACAGCTTCTGCCCAAAACTCTAAGGGCAAACCAGCATGCAATCTCATACATCTTGCACGCTCCATGATTGTTCTGTTCATCCTTTCAATAATTCCATTTTGCTGAGGTGTCTTTGGAACCATCCTTTGCCTACAGATTCCATGCATATAACAATACCAGTTGAACTTATAGCTACAGAACTCTCCACCATTGTCAGATCTCAGGCACTTCAATCTTTTGCCTATTTCATTCTCAACCATAGCTTTCCAAATCTTAAAAGTCTCAAATACATCAGATTTCTTCTTAATACAATAGATCCATACCTTTCTTGTAGTATCATCTATGAATGAAACATAGTACTGTGATCCTCTAATAGAAGCTACTTGAGCCAGTCCCCACACGTCTGTGTGAACAAGCTACAACTTATGTTTCTTCTTTGTAGACCCAGTCTTGAGAAAACTAACCCTTTTCTATTTTCCAAATACAAAGTGCTCACAAAATTCAAGATCCACACTTTTCAAATCTGAAAGCTTACCTTTAGACTTAAGAATTGACATCCCCTTCTCACTCATGTGACCAAGCCTTGAGTGCCACAATTTTGCATCCACATCTAAAGTAGGTAGTACAGAAGGAGAATTTTTAGTAACACAATTACACAAATAGAGAGTACCTACTCTCTTACCTCTAGCCATAACAAGTGCACCCTTGGTCACCTTCCAAGATTCTACTGTGAGAGTTACTGTACAACCCTCATCCCCTAACTTTCCTATAGAAATCAAATTCCTCTTCAAGCTAAGAACATGCATCACATCTCTCAACACCCATGTGTTGTCGTTCTGCATTTTCAATTGCACTTTACCTTTGCTGATAATTTTACAAGGCTCATCATCCCCTAGATACACTATTCCAAAATCTCCATGGATATAGTCACTGAAATATTCCCTATTAGGGGTAGCATGAAAAGATGCACCAGAATCTAACACCCAAGATTCTATATTATTGTGCAAAGAGAATATTAAAGCATCTTATGCAATACCTGCAACCTTTGCTTCTTCTTTTCCTTCGTGTTGATTGTCCTCCTTAGGCTTTGACCAGCAATCTCTGCTTATGTGCCCCATCTTTCCACAATTCCAACATTGTGGCTTCCTGCCATTTCTAGATTTGGATCTACCTCTCCCCTTAGACTTAGATCTTGGTCTCCCTTTCTTGCTCTTCTCTTTTTGCCTTCCCCTGCTCTCAAAACTTAAAGCATTCCCAGATGTCTCTTTTGTGCTTTTCCTGTGAATTTCCTCATTCAAGATAACACTAACAACATCCTCTACTTTTAAAATATTTGATGCAGATGCAGTATTGCTAACTGTCATTACTAAGCTATGCCAGCTTTCAGGCAAAGAACATAATATTAAAAGAGCTTTTATTTCATCATCAAATACAATTTTGACTGAACTTAATTGATTTACAATACCATGGAAATCATTCAGGTGCTTAGATATAGATCCACCTTCCTGCATATGCAAATTAAATAGCTAATTCATAAGATATACCTTATTAGAAGATGAGGGTTTTTCATACAAATTTGCTAAAGTAGTCATCAACTCTACCATTGTTTTTGCCTGTGATAAATTAGATATCACAGTAGATGCTAGACTCAGTCTTATAAACCCCAGAGCCTTTCTGTCAAGAACTTCCCATTCTTCATCATCCATGTCTGTGGGATTCTTTGCAATTGCACCTAACGGTAAGTATAGATCTTTCTGATACAGATAGTCCTCTATCTGCATTCTCCAATGTTGATAATTTTTGCCATTCAACTTCTCCATTCTCAATTTACTTTCTTCTGCCATTGCTCCTCCCACTCAAACAAAAATCCCTATAGAAACTCCTGTGAGCAACCTGTAATCAATACACACTACACAGATCTGAACCACCTGTTAGTGAACTTGAGCTTTGATACCAATTATTGGATATCAAACTCTAAACCTACAACCAAGCTCTGATACCACTTATTGGGGATCAACCAACAATATGATTACACTTATGAAAGCAATGAACCACAGAATTAAATCAGATAGATAAGTAACTAGAATTAGATAATAGAAAAGAATAAGAGATACAAGAAACCACCCTGAAAACTTGTATTAAACTCTTTACAGAAGGAATACAATTGAAGAAACTTCTTTCTTCCACACCTCTCTCAGATGCACAAGATCTCTCTCTAGATCTCTATCCCTCAAGAGCTCTCTCTCTCAAGTACAATCAACTCCAACAACCTGGATTGATACAACTCTGTACTGTTCTTCAAAATTCACACACAATGAACTACTACAACCACACTAAGCTAAGAAGATCTAATTCTACATATATAATTAGGAGACTTGAGCATGCACTTACAACCAACAATTAAGCCTCTTAAACAAGGGCTCTAAAAACAATCTTACTAATAATAGAGACGTGAACTTAATACTAAGACTTAAACTCATCATGTAAACACTCGATTCTGTCCTCGGAAATAGCATTCTAGACGCACAGGTAACTGATACCGGTCCCTGCTTGCTTGCCTGTGACCGATGTCGGCCGATCCTCTGCCGACATCGGCGTATCTTTCAACTACACCTGACTGACGCCGGTGACTGTGTAAACCTGCAACTTTGGTAATGCGCTCATATGTGAAGCTTTTAGGCTCCACACCTTAACAAATATGACTAATATGTGAAAGGTGGTTACTTTCATTGATCCTCAGCCCATCTACACACCTCTTTTGTCTTGCACATTTTATGTTATCCAAGATTTTTATTCAACTCATCTAAATGAGTTGGGGCAAGATGACCTTATAAATTTTGATGAACCAATTACAATCCTCCCTTAGATAACACTTCCCATTCTATTTCTACCATCCATCCATCTTCTTTACCTAACACTAATAACACTCAAGCTTCTATCAAAAATTCTTCTAGCACTTCTCAAAACCAACCTACATCAACTAATTTATCTTCTCAACATAATATACAAACTTATCCTCTCACTAAACCTTCTACCTCTTATCAACATAAATTCTAATGTACTTTAGCTCTTCTTTTTGAGTACTTTCTTGAACACTATGCACCTCTTTCTAACAATCTTCTTATGGGTTATGATGAGTGGGATCCTATCATAGAGCTTACTAATATCCCATCCCAAATCCCATTTCTTGAGCTTATGAGGAGCTCTCTGCATCATCAAAACCATATTACGTAGTTTTTGTTCAAAATGAACATCCCTCATCCTCCCCTAGCATGATGTGAAGTAACCTTATACGGATCTGAAGATAGCATATTACAACAATGCAAAGAGATGTCCATACATGTAGATGAAACAATGATCATTTCTCTTTCTCTCAAATTTCCCATTACTTCCATGATCCCTAATGAGATTCTACTTTATGTGGATGATCATCCTCTATTAATTAGTGTCCAAACTGGTGATATTCAAGTCAAGCATGACTTGATTAAGGAGGGTTTTGGTACTTATGTTTCCTCTTTTGATTTTATCAAAACCCTTGGATATTTTGAATGCAATCTCAAGTCTACTGTAGCAAATGTCAAGGCTATGACTAAAGGAAAATGCCTTCTTTAGGTTATGTGTGGCTCCCCATTACTATCCCACCTATCACCGTTATTGTGAAGGTGATGATTTTTAACTTTCCTCCATCTTGAAACATTTTGCTTGGTAGGCCATAGACTCATCATATGAAATTAGTTGCCTCTTCCACCTACCAATGCATCAAATTCCTTCACAATGGATCTATCTATAGGATTCAAGGTAACACTAACCCTTTTAATTTTGAACAATTCCAAGACTAGGCTATATTCAAGATTCCTACCCTTGAACCATTGCCAAGTGTTCTATTTTATAATTCTCAATAATTTAACTTCCCCATCAATTCTATGTGAGGTTACAATGGTCATCCCAAACTCATTGGTAATATTCCCCTAACCTATTAGCTTTTTATTATGATGAACCTAATGAGATCAATCTCAAGATTAAAACTTCTGATCTTTCACCTCATCTCATCTCTTAGCTTCCATCTTCTTTACAACCTTGTTCTCATCAACCACCTTGTGATGACATTCCCATTATCTTAACTAAGACTGAGCATTCCATTCATCACACAACATCAGATGATAATGTCATCCTACCTATGTCATTGATCTTCATACAATTTGATTATGATTATCATTATATTTAGATGATTCATTCTTAGGAGGTCTTATTCAGGCCCATGATGTTGAGATTATTGGTTATCATTCCTCTTTGATTCAATCTTTTAGTGTATCTTCCAATATTCTATCATATATAAATCTTAATTTTAGATTTTTTCCTCTTTATCATAGGGTAGAGATGGTATGAACACCTCTAGTTTCTAAATATCCTCATAGGAGTATGATCATGGATCATGTTATGGCTGGGCTCTATCAATTTACTAGGTACCATGACCCCTATAGTCTAGTTATCCTTAATATGTGTGTAATATTCGTTAACATTTTGTGGACCCCACACCTCCCTCAGTAGAGCCTAGTTTGGATCCCATTCCCACACCCACTTTAGCTAAGTCTATTCCTGCTTATGATCCTGTCACTCATGTTGTTAATCCCTATCTTATTTCTCCATCAGCACTACCTTCTCTTGGTGATGTTTTGCTTCCTTTACCATAGTTGGCTCCTTTTCCCATAAAATGGAATGATCAAGCTTCCCAAGCTCCTTCTACTTCTATTACACCTCCTCTTATGAGTACACCTACCAAGACTACTCATAGGTATTTATGTTGCCTCCATGACATAGATAATCATTTATCCACACATGGTTGCATGATACAATAATATATTGACACTTTTCATCCCACTACCCTTCAGTCCTCTGATAAGGCTATACCTCCCTCAAAGGTATTACTTGAGTATATTCCTAAGTATGGAGAGGTATATTGTCTCTAGCACCAATATGACACCCATCACACTGATTATTGCTGCATCTTTCAGTAGCATCTTAAAGATAACCTTTTAACCATTCCTGCACCTTCTACCATTCCTCCCATAGGTCATTCTCATAAGAAGGTTCCCTTTTATTCCCTCATGGTTCCACCTCATATGGTCCCATCTCATCTTGTGGTCCCTTATTCACCTATTATTCCTCCACCCATGATTCCCTAACCCATGGATCTTTCCTCACCTATGGATCCTTCTCCACCTATGAATCCCTCACCTATGGATCCTTCCCCATCAGTGATCCCTTCATCCCATATAAAAACCACTCCCATGCATTCTCCTGATCATCCCTTGTATGATATCCCTCCTTAACATGATCCATCAAGCATTCCTACCTTTTCTATTGATGAGATTAGACGTGAAGTATTTTCCCAATTTTTTATGAAGATAGATGAAACATTAGATGCAGTTCACATTTAACTTTATAGAGACTTATCATATGTTTTGGATAATGTGTGTGATAAAATCTATTAGTACTTATGATCACATGAATGGTTTTCTTACAATTTCATTTGGATTGGACATGCACTCACTCCAAATTTATCTTTATCTATTTGTTATACCATTTGACATTGTGTCCAATTCTTATTTATCTTACATAGTGACTTTGATTTTACACTTTATATTGCTTTTAATGTCATTTATGTTTGTTTATGTATTTATTTTTTATCATTTCCTTATTTTTATTCTTGAGCTTCTTTCTTAAATACTCCCTTTTTCTCTTTTAATTATTGTTTTCTCTCTTATCTCTATACACATGGATAATTGTTATTGTGAGTTAGGTATACAAACCTTGTTCCCTTCAGGAATTCCTTCTTTACCAAGTGATTATTTAATAAATAATTCATATAATTATAATCTCCTTTTACCATTCCACTTTGGATCTCTTTTCTTCCCCTTTATTCCATTTCACAAACTAAGCATACACATGGTTGAGACTTGAGATAACATGGTGGTTCATTGTTAAGCCTAAGTGTCCTAGTCAGTATTGTCTTTGGTTACTTAGCTTCCTTTAGCCAAAGCCTAAATCTCATTCATGTGTATCACTATATCTCTCATGATTCATCATTCCAAGTCCATATGGATGAGGAATCTTAAATATCCATAAAAATATATTCAAAAGCCAAATTATTTAACAAAAGGCAAACATTCAAAATTCTCAAAAGTCAAATCACACTAAAAAACATGATTACAAGCACATATCCTTCTTATAATATAAGATAAAACTCCACATTTATCCTCATGATAGAGTTGAGGTCTATTGGGGTGTAGTATTCCAATAGATTATAAAAGGATAATAAAAAATATTTTAGTGCTACCTACTTTCTCATGCAAGTACCCAATCTTTGTAGTAGACTGACGACTCTATAAGGGGTCCTAAAGAACAGGGAACACATTATGGGAAGGTATGTCCATTTTAATTTTATTTTACAAATCCACCTTCATGATTTTATCTTATTATCATGCTTATTTTCCTACATAGCTTTGCATCTATAGCAAACATGTTTCCTTTGTACATTGATGGTCACTAGTCACTCAGTGTCTTCTCATGTCCTCAATATGCCTCATGTCTCCTAAGATCTTCTCATAAAATTCATAATTAATGATTTTTACATTACCTTTTTAAATCCATACAATCTTAATATTTCCCCTTTAGAAATATTATTTTGTTCACTGATCACTCCCCTAGGGATTTTATTTGTGAGTTACATTATAAGACCATGGATAGGAACTAGCCTTCCTCACAAATTACCAAAATTTCACATTATCATTACTAACATAACTTTTTACCAATTTTTCACATTTATTCCACCTCATTAGTTTTATTTTTATTATTTTCAATGTAAGAACATGGTTAGGACCTAGCCTTCCTCACAAAATTTTCCAATAATCCAAGTCACAACCAAAATTACATGTGTCAAATATGAGATAAGATGTGATTGATCATGAATTTACAAATCATTTAAATATTTACCATATTTATTTAGAATGTTTTATGCTTAATTATTTATTCTTATCTTCCTATTTTTTGATCGCATGTAAGAATCCAACCATTTCTTGAATTTTTCATACTTCTCAGCTTGAATTAGTGTGATAAATTTAAGACCAATTTTGCCAATTTTATTTTTCCTTTATACTTTATATGTGATTTATTATGTGTTTTGACTTGTATCTTCTCACTTTGAGGATATTTATAATCTCTCCTCATCCAAGTGGCACAATTGAAACACCTCTAGGCTTGTGGGTAGCCTAAGGATGAGGTAAATCTCTAGATAGGGCTAGCTCCCTTGATGTACCACTTTGGATTGAAACTACACCTAAAATTTTTATGGGGGAAGGAAAAGATATAACTGAAATCAAACTATTCTAAGGGAGGTGATACACCAAATAATATGATGACTTATAACTAGCAGCATGTTACACATGAGAACAAAGGACTAACCAAATATACACTCCTTCATTCTGCATCTTCTCACATCAATATTACATTACGAGGTTATGGATGAATGTGAAAATATATGAGGACTATAAAATAGGCCTTTAATGACACTAGTAAATATAATAACTCACTCAATCCTTGAAATTTCTTAGAACACTTCACATGCCCTACAAGAAGAATCTTTCTAACTATAAATAGGATGAAATAATGAGACAACATGCTAAGGAATCTATAGTCTTCACTAAGAAAAATCAATATTAAAGTATAACACACTATGAAAAATTATTAATATTTAAAAAATTATTAGTTTTATTGATAAAATGTTATGCAAATAATTAGGGCTTTGCCATACTCAGGTGGAGCATAAGTTATAATGGCCAAAATGGCTAGTTCTTATAAAACTTGAGAGAGAGAGGAGAAGAGAGAATTCCAAGGGTCACAAGGACACTTTTAAATATGAGAGAATTAGTTACTTGTGCATGATAATATGATATGGTGTGAACCATGTAATTTCAATAAGTACAAGTATCAATAGAACGCATGAAACACTTGTAAAGTGGCATGAAACTCCTCATTTTGACTCAGAAAACTACCTTCATCATTTAGACCTATTTGAACATCAAAAAAATAATTAAGGATATTTATTATGATTATTATGAAGGGTAATGATTTCATACATACCTCTCCATGCATTGGTTATAGGCCTGGTCATCTAGAATCATCTAGGAATGAGCCATCATCATATGTGATCTAAAAAACTCTTCATGCATTTTGCACACTTGGCCTCCAAAAAGGCATAAATTTTCCATGAAAATATATTGGATTGAGTGGATGATAATTTTAAATACCCTCCATGGCCTTATAATCAGTATGCATACCTTAAAATCACTTCACTTGAAGTTTTCCACCTCTCTCACTAGTTTGGTCACTATGCCAGTTTGACTGGCTGAGATGAAGCACCTAGTTAAGGCACTTAGGAGTTTTTATGAGGCATTAAATTAATATTTTTAGTTACAAAAATTCTAAATATTTCCCTAAAAGTTTATTTCATCTCTTGGAACATCCTACAACCTACATAATGCATAAAACTATCAAGAAAATCTTGTTTTGCACTCTATATGTATATTTTCATATAACTAATCCTAATGGGGACTCTATTGAGTGAGTCTTATACAATTTAAAATAATCATCCTATTCAAACTGGTCCATTATATCATCTATCCAACTCCATTTATCCAAATTGGTCATTGGCAAGGGTTTAATAGGGTTTAGACCTATTTTACCCTCTTAAGGTTTGTTCATAATTATGGGACATTTAATCTACCAAAAAATTTCAATAAAACATATTTCAATACCTTTATCAACTTCCCCTAACTCCTTATATCCCCATGCACAACCTCCAAAAAGATGTGAGCATCCAAAATTACCCTACCAAGCTCTTCCTTCTATTTCGTGTAGGCCTAAGAGAATTTTGAGCTCAAAAATAGAGTTCTTGTGATTTGTATACAAACCAAAAGTTTTAAAATATCTATAAATACCATAAAAACATTATCCAATAGGTTTAAATGCATATCTAAGGCTCAAAGTGTGAAAGACCTCCTCTTTAGAAACTAGGCCTAATCCTTGTTTAATAGGCCTGAGTTAGTTTAGGACCCAAAATTACCTTCTCATAATTTTTATACATACCAATAGCTAAAAAACATATAATTTCATCCCATAAACATGATCCAATAAGTTTTAAATCATTCCTAGGGATAAAAGTGGCATTAGTCTCTTATTTGGTATTTAGGCCTAACCCTGCCCAAGTAGATTTCACTACAACTTTCATGTTTTAAGCCTACCTATTTATATTCCTTCCTATGTGCTTGGTATATTATGATTTTATATGTGTGTTGCAACTCAAAATATCTCCTTAAAATGTCTCCATAACTTTTAGTCTCATCTTTTGTCATTCCCTCTCAAATCTACCAATTTTGACCATAGAGAAATACTTTCTATCTTAGACAAAATAGAGGGTACTTTCCCTATTCCCCCAAAAAAACTATTTATTTCAAGAGATTCCAAAACTCATAAACATGTTATATACAAATTTTTACACCTTGTTTTGGTTATTTGACCTCTCAAATGCTTTAATACCGAAGACAAACTTGTTAAAGGCAGACTGTGTGTAAGCCTTTCCCAAGTGGACTATTTATGCATCATTTGAGATCTTTATCTATTAAAAATCCACTTTTTAGAGTGATATGAGGTTATTCTGACCATAATTTATGTGATTCAAGTCTTCACAACACTTAAACTTACACATATCCCTCCCCATGCCTTGCCTAGTCAAGGCTGAGTACTACTTCTGACTATGTTTTACCTATTGGCACCGTAACTATAGATAGAATTGTATGATTTAGACTTGATATCAGAGTCTAAAAACCTTCCAAAATTTTTCCATCATTTATTTCCATGCTCATATCATACCTTTAAGTTGGCTTATCCCCAAAACCATTTATAGGTAGTATGATTGTATCTTTATGTTTCCTCTTCAAGGATAACCCCTATAGGTGCACTTTTGTATGAATTAGGCCTTAAATAAAAAAAATTAACCTTTCCTCAAGAATCCATGGTCATCTATCAATTACTTTAACTCATTCATTACATATTTGGTCTAAACTTTCTCTTGGGATTTCAAACTTTTTCATTGCCTATCTCTACCATTACAATTGGTTGTAGGTGTTCATGTCCAAATGAGCAATATCTGAAGGTGCCTATATAATCAAAACTTGACGCTCTAACCTCTCCTTCTTGGTTCCCATGTTCAAAAAATTTCATATCATTCTCTAGGTTACTAAGCACCTAGGTTCATTAGAAGGAAAACACCTTTTCAAAATTCCACTTTTCACTGGATGTAGGTCAACCTTTAGGAGAGAGAAACTTGTAGGTGTTCATGAGAATCAAGAGACAATATACATTCTATTTCTTTGACCCTTTAGATCATAAAAGTCACTTTCACTATTTGGCATCACTCCATCACAGTGGCCTAGTCTAGTTTCTCCAACTATTGGATGGAGAAGGTATCTTTTGGATCAAAGCTTGTAGATGTCATTATCTGGTTTGAGTGCATAAAAACACAAATTTGGGCTCAAAAAAAACTAACCTCTATTGACCATCTACCTCTCAAATTTTTCAAAGTACTTTTCTATGCTAGATGTTACAAAACAAGGTCATTAGATGCATCAAAAGTCATTTGCAATCCTATTATAGAGCTTCCACAAAACTCCCACATTCTCTATTTTTCCAATTTAGGGACAAAGGGCCTAAAAATCAATCATCATCCTTTTGAAGTCATCCTCCACCTTGTCTATCAACCTATCAATTCCAAAAAGTCTATCATGATTTTTTCATCCTATAATGACCTCAATAAGGGTTTAAAAACTTATTTCAACACTTCAAAATGGCCTTTACTCTTTGTATTACCACTTATAGGTGGTTATTATATAGTGCAAGCAGTAAATGGTCTTGTGAGATATATGCATGATTTGTATGTTTAAATGTAGTTTAGTCCTTCTCAAAAGTTTCAAAATTACCTTCTTAACTCTAAAAACCATCTTAGCTTAAACACCTCCTTTCAATATGGTTGGTCTCTATGAGGACCCGTGTAAGTGAAGATGGAGCTGTATGTAGGCAGACAGTAAGATTGGTGTGATGGGTAGTGATATCATGAATTTGAATCTATAACCTTCTCCATGTCATTTCAAAAATATAAAACAATATATCATGATATAACTAGCTTGAGGGGAACTTTTATACCACATTTCAACATTTGAAACCTCTTGTTGGCACCTATAGGTAAGCATGTTCATGGTTTCCTAATTGAAAATGTTACATGTGACTATAATTTCACTTTTCTTACACCATATGGAATCTTTATCACCAATTAATGCTGATAAATGATAAATAAATACTTCAAAAAAATTAAACACACCTTTGTGTACACATTGTACAAGCCCCATGCACGTACTTCACTATAACTACAAGTAGGGGTGAGCAAGAAGTTGACTAAGTATGACAATGGACTACAAGTTTATTCCAAGCATGATGTAGTGAGATCAAACATGAAGGGACGTGATCAATATGGCACTGATAGATGGTTATTAACCTATGTACATCCTCTTAACCATTATCAAAGCATGTGAGATCTAAAAATGGTGAAAATTTGCTTGCAACTTAGAAAGGTGTATCTTCTTGCAAAATGAGATCATTTACATATCCAAACACCTTGAAGCACTAAAAAAACAATAGGGAGGATTAGATAAGGAATCCAACATAATATTTAATCAACCTTATCAACTTATTTATATGGAATTGCTCAAACCAAGGCAAAACCTATAGGGTACACAGATTAGGAGGCAAAAAAACACAGTCAACTTCATGATGATGGTGCATGAAGCAAAGGCCATCATTATTCAAACTCTAGTAATGTAAATGAATTTATTTGAGTGTAATTTCACCTCCCCAAGTTTTTTATATGAAACCTCCCTTGTTGTCAATACCAAGTACAAACCTAAAGACTGGTTTTATGTGCCTAGAAGGGTGAAAAAGGACCATAATGGTTTTGGGCCAAAAATGGTACTTTCAAAGCATTTAAAATGTGAAACTGAGACTAAGGAAGTTTAAGGAACATTATATGATCTTCTCCCATTTGGTACACTTCCCTATGGGTCGTATAAGTGCCAAACTCACCTTTTTCCCAAGAAAATTGCTCTTTCTTCTAAAGCACCTGCCACTTTCAGTTACCAATAGTTGATTGAGACATGTGAGGACACATGACATGTGACATAACCTTTTGGAACCTTCACACTTCCCAAGGAATCTATAAAACTCATTAAATTCCCCTTTTTTAACCTCAAAATAACTAAAATGACTAAAATGACTAAGGACCAAGGCTAGTATAATATTAAATGACATATATGTTAGACTCATAAAACACCTAAAAGTATAGTTTTTACCTATAGGGGTCCAAATTTGACCTATAGGGTCAAATTTGGTCAACAAATTGGTGACTCATAGGGATAGTATGTCTATTATACTAAATAGACTAGTAGCCTTATCAGTCCATTAGACTTAGGGAGTCATTTGAAGTCTCAGACACAATAAGAGAACTTTGACCACAAGTTTTGATCAAGACAAGACTAATGACTACCTCAACCACATAAATCAAAGACACATAAAATCAAAGAAAACTAACTAACAAGACATACACACATGATGCACAACTAAAAATTAAGCATACTCCTTTATAGGATCAAAAGGAATTTTTTCTAAATCACCTTCTTGATGAGATGCACCATAGTTCCAAGCATGTTTCTCCTTGGATTGGATGCTTTGTAGATCAAACCTATTAATTGCAACTTCACTTAATCTACCCCAAATTAGATAATCTTCAAATAGGTATCTGATGTAGATATATTCCTATTGAACTTGCACACACACCTCATACTATTTTCCACTCTTTATCTCATGATCAACTAGTATTTTCTTTTTAGGCATGACTTGAAGAGGATTGGTTTCTTATTCCTTAAAAAATTGAGGCCAATAGGAGCTTGTTCCATCCTATAAGAGATGATGTGTTTATTCCAACTAGTTGAGAGGATGATATCCCATCTTGATGACTTTAAATATGTCATCATCAAATGCATATGTCTTTTAGAAGGATAGGATTAAAAGGTCGTTTTCCCTTTGCATACTCACTTGAGTGCCAAAGTTGCCTTCTCCATCTTTGACCAAATTATAGCCTCCTTAAATAGGATTATAGCATGCTCCAATTATTTCAAACAAGTCATCTAAAGGGTGATTAATAAATTTTCATTTCCCATCTATGACATCTTACAAAGTGATGGAAGAACCAATGAAGGTTTCCTCTTCTTTGGCAAAATGAAAACATTCTTCTTCATCAACCCAATCATAAATATCTACACAAGAATTCACCTCTTGTTCATCACTTAGGATCCCTTGAGGGATCTCAATTTGCATCTCAACTTTAATATCATGACGTTGATTCTCAATAACTGAAATATCCTCCATTTCTTTCTCCTTCTTGGTGATGCTAAGACTAGGCATCCTGTAATCATATGACTTAGTCCAATGAGGCTACCAAGGAGTTAGGATTTCTTCAAACAAGAGTTCTAAGTTTTTTTCAACCAAATTCTCCTCTTTATGTTCCCATCCTATAGGTTTATCAAGGCAAAGGGTGATGGGGTGAGGAAAAGATGAACTAGTTAGTGAGGTGGCACATAGAACTTAAAATCAGATTGGGAATGAAATGTAGAAGATTCTTTTGGAAGCTCTTGAGGAAGGGGGAGGTAGAATTTGGGCTAAAACAACTTTATTTTCATCATTCAACTAGATAATCACTTCATTCACATCTTAATTGACTTGAGGACTCTCTTGAGGAAGGGTATATGGGGTGTGTTTAGGCATATGATCTTCTTTTGGGTCTAAACCTTCCATCACACCTTGACTTAGCAATTTCATCTTTGCCTCTAACTCTTCAATCTGCTTGGCTAGATTCTCTTGGAAAAGTATTTCTTGAAGTTAATATGCATCATCATGAGGAGGAGGAGTACAAGAGGGCTCACATGGAGAACAAGAGGTCTCTTAAGGAAGGATGGGAGGGACTTGCATAGGATTAAGTTTCTTCAACTTCACACTTTTTATCTAGGCTTTTCTCCTTGGAATCTCCTTAGGCTTATAATCTCCACCTTGTCACCAACTTGGAATGATATATATAAAGGTCTCTTATTGAGGTTGGGATGTAATGGGAGAGGGAAATAAGGGCTTGAATTCCACCTCCTTTACTGCTAACATGGATTTTTACATCTACATATTGGCCAACTCAATTTTCCTATCAAGTTTTGCTTCAAACACAAGGCTAGTCTTTTCAACTCTCTCTTCCACTTGATTTGGAAAATGATGACTTTGGAAATTTTGATTGGGCTCATGAGTAGGTATCAAATATGGCTGATAGAAAACTTGGGGAAGTGGATAGGAAATTTGATATACTTGGTGAGGCTACTCCTCATGAACTCTTAGTTTATCTTCCAAGGATTTAATCAAGCTACTCATATTTAGCATCTCACTTGTGAGCCTTTACCAATTGAATCTCTCAATAGGTATCCACTCTCTTTTAACTATCTCTAATGCATCTCTTTCCTTATGAATTAAATGTATAGGAACATCTTGACCATGTCCCCTTAGTGTACAAGATCCAACATGTATTTATCATAGCCCAAGAGTGTCTTCTTAAAGGTGGAAATGGATTGAGTTAAGAAGTGTCTAGGTTGACTAGGGGGAGAAAGACATTGAGGAGGCTAGTTATAGGACTAGTAAGAATCATGAAAATGTTGATAATGGCCATGTGGGAATTTATAGAAATCATAACAAGACTAGTAAGAATCACACCAAGGCTGATAGGGAGTGCCATAAAATGGATGTCTCACCAACTTGTGTAAAATAGTAGTCAACACCAAAATTAGACATGGAACTTCATTGAAAGCAAGAACACAAAAGAAAATGTTACCAACAATCTTCAAAAGAAAACTTGGGCTACTTGATGAATTGATATAACTTTAGAGTCACCATTGATGCTTGGATAGATGCCTCTAAAGGCTGATTATTGAGAGACAACACCAAGAATCTCTCAACTTTTTGGACCAAGAATCCCATCGGGCATGCCAAAAACTATTGTCCCTTGGATTTGTACCATTTGAGGAGATGTCTAAGATATCCTCATTCAAGTGGCATAATTGAAACACCCATAGGCTTATAGGTAGCCTAAGGATGAGATGAATCTCTAGATAGGGATAGCTCCCTTGATGTACCACTTTGGATTGAAACTACACCTAAACTTTGGCGGGAGAGGGAGAGAGATAACTAAAATCAAACTATTCTATGGGAGGTGATACACCAAATAATATGATGACTTCTAACCAGTAGCATGTTACACATGAGAACAAAGGACTAACCAAACATACACTCCTTCAATCTGCATCTTCTTACATTAATGTTACATTATGAGGTTATGGATGAATATGCAAAGATAGGAGGACTAGATAAGAGGCATTGAATAGCACTAGTGAATAGACTAACTCACTCAATCCTTGACATTTCCTAGAACACTTCATGTACCCTATAAGAAGAATCTTTCCAAATATAAATAGGATGAAATAATGAGACAACATGCTAAGGAATCCATAGTCTTCACTGAGCAAGATCAACATTCAAGTAGAACACACTATGAATAGTCATGAAGAGGTAAAAAATCAATAGTCTTATTGATCAAATGGTATACAAATAAGCAGAGCTTTGCCATACTTAGGTGGAACATAAGTTATAATGGATTAAATGGCTTTTTTTTATATAAATTGAGAGAGAAAGGAGAAGAGAGAAGTTCAAGGGTCACAAGGACACTTGTCAAGCTGAGAGAATCAGTTACTTATACAAGAGAAGAGGATATGGGATGAACCATGCAAGATCAAGAAGTACAAGTGTTAATATAAGGGCATCATTCTTTAAACTCTTATAATGGAAATTAATGTATCTAAGTGTAATTTCACCTCCCCAATGCATTTGATTTGAAACCTCCCCTACTATTTGTACCAAGTACAAACTGAAGACTAGTCTTATGTGCCTAGAAGGGTGAAAAAGGAGTAGAATAGTTTTGGGCCAAAAATGGCACTTTCAGAGCATTTAAAATGTGGAACTAAGATTGAGGAAGTTGAAGGGACATTTTATGATCTTCTCCTACATGGCACACTTCCCCATGGATGATACAAGTGCCAAACTCAACTTTTTCCCCAAGAAAATTGCTTTTTCTTCTGAAGCACCTACCACTTTTAGTTACCAATAATTTATTAAGGCATATGAGGACACATGGCACATGACATAACCTTTTGGAACCTTCACACTTCCCAAAGAATCTATACAAATTATTAAATGACCCTTTTTTGACCTCAAAATGACTCAAAATGACTAAAAGGACTAAAATGACTAAGGACCAAGGCTAGTATAACATTAAATGAAATTAATTAACCTATAAAACACCTGGTGACACATGTATTAGACCTCTAAAATACCTAAAAGTCAATTTTTTACCTATAGGGGTCCAAAATTGACCTATAGGGTCAAATTTGGTCAACAATATGATTGATTGACTTAATTGATTTATTTTTCTACGATTTGGTCTTTCACATGCTTTCCACTTTATTACATTAGTTTCATACTTCTTAATGTGATTTAGTGTGATTTTACTCATTTTAATTTGGTGCCAATCTTTATAATGGTTTTAAAATAAACTTTTTACCCTCTTATTTACCACTATTTGGTTTCTTATACTTAGTCATTTCTTGTGATTACACATTTCCCAATGTGAAATAGTGTGTAGTGAATTTGTTTTTGATTGATTATACTTAGCCAAGTCTTTTCACCTATTTCTTTTTAACCATGCATGTGTCCTACATAATGCTAGAAAAAAACTATAACACATATTTTTCCTATAACATATACAACAAAAGCTAAATACATGTGATAAAAAGAAATATATCCATGCATCCATAACCATAACCATCATAAAAACGCATAAGATCAACATCCAACTACCAAAATGGTATATTTATATATATCATCTATTTTTATATAAATTATAAAAATACATCATTTTAGCTCTAACACTGGCTCTATCCTATCTATCTCATGCCTAGCCATTTTACCCATAGATGCCTTAGATATCCCCCTCTGAATAATATGTTATAAAGAGGTTGTTCAATATCTAAAACATGTCACTTATCCCTATAGGTTGGCCACCTGGGCTTGTATTTGTGCCAGTTGAGTCATGGTAGCCATATGTGTGGCTCTCTCCTAAGCTAAGGCCTACCATGTATGTGCCTCTCCCACTTCCACCCCTTTTGGTGGTTACCTCTCATCCCCATACACCTATAATCACCTCATGGCCTCTCTTACTAGTCTAAACCAACTTGCATGGGTTGGGGTAGATCATATCACGAGATCATATAGTGTAGTAGTATCATATGGTATTAGCACCTCATCCAAGATCTCATGGAGTACTCCCCTCACTAGGGATCCCCATCTGGTATTCTTCATAAGATCTAAAAAAATAAAACTAGATAGATATTAGATCATATATATATCTCAAAATCTTTCTATCTATAATTTATCTCAACAACTTAAGCAAATTTCAACCATTTATTATTACCTATATGAATGTTGCCTATCATCATCTCCCCATCTACATGACCATTGAACACAATCTTTTCATCAACTCATCCTCTGAGAACCTCATCTGTGGGATGCCACCCAACCAATGTAAACCCTATGATCACCACTCATTCCCATCTTAAGTCTCACCTGAGTGGTGCCTTTATGGATAAACTTTGTCCTAGTTTGTCTGATGGGTCATCTGGGATGACTAACCTCTATATTCTTTCTCATCATTGGCATCTATGTTGATTATGTGCTTGAGGTGGTCATCATTCCTCCTATTATGGTGCTAGTTTTGGTACCTATGGCACTCCAATATCCACATCCATCTCCTCTTCAATTATTGGCCATCATGCTCAACTTATCCATGGTCTCTCACACCATGGTCTGATCTCTGGTCTAGCAATTAGTGGTCCTGCTCTTTTTCTCCCCCATAGCTTTCTCACATGTCTATCCCAAAAGGTAGGCACCACTATTATATCCATTGGTCAAGGGAGTCCCAACTAGCCTGGTATACATTCCACTAGATGTGGCTCTATCCACTAGGTGTAGTGACCTATAATTTTTACTCATGTTAATGTTGGTGTCACTTTCCTCTAACTCAGCCATACTATCTCAATGTGCCCATACGACTGTCAAAAAATGTCTATTCACATGGCTATCTATAGTGCTAGCATGTGGGGCATGGCCCATGCTACCTAATCTTATTATCATCTTTACACTTGAGACAACTAATCATTGACCATATAGGGAAACTTAGCTAGTCAATACATCATAAACCTCTCATATATCTAATAGCTCAATAACAACCCCATGGTCTTATACCTTTGGATATCATCCCATACATATCAAACATGATCTATACCTAGATGATATAACCTAGTTCATATAGTGCCCCTACTCTAAAATGGACTGGCATAAGGCTATCACATATAGTGGTACCTTGTCATTCAACTTGTGACATAGCACCCGTATTGTCATAAGTCCTATCACTACCTTCTATATATCTAGAATCTGAGTTGTATACATGTTAAAAAGGATCACTCTCATCCTAGGATATATCTTATTTAATCCCATCACCCACAAGGCTAAGTCTTACCTTTCATCTTATCCATTCAGTACCCCATGATCATCGACATACCTCTTATCAAAATTCTAAGAATAGCATGGACATCCTCTAGGGTGATACCTACCTTGATGGTATCCCTATTCACCACCCATCTAAAATTATTAATCAAATGTTCCTAGGCTCCTAGGAACATAACTACAAGATCTACGTTCAATGGTACTCAACACATCTCTATAATACCTCCTAGACCTAGTATGACCAACCTAAATCAGTCCTCCACTATCAATCTCTCCAAAAGGTATGGTATCCATGATGCATCTACTAAATTCTATAATCTCATATGCCCTTGCAATTATAAAAATAACTAAAGATGTATTAGACCTCATGTCACTTATAATCAAATACATTCTTTTTTTAAAAAGTTAACAAAAACAAACTTAATTTGCCTTAATCTATCTATTTTTGACCAATTTGACATATTTTGAGTGTATTTGGCCATTTCAATAATCAATTAGACATTCTAGGCATTTCAAGTACTATTTTGGACTATTTCATGAATTTTTGTATTATTCTGGCAACTTAGTCAAACACTAATTTGACCAAATAGTCCTCAAGTGATCATGTTGACTTAACAAACTAAGTCAACCCTTTCATTTTCCCCCCTTAGTACTAAGTCAACAATCTAGTTCAAACAACTAAGTCGACAGTGAGGTAATAAGTCGATAGTGTACCCAAAAAAACTAAGTCAACACACACCTACTAAGTCAGTAGTGTGGAATCCAAAATTTTAGCCTACTAGGTTGACCGGGTTGACTTATTTGGCTTAAATTACTGACTCTTTTCCTTACTTGTAATAAATGCTTTCATCAGTTATTATTTTGATTCCTTTCAACATATTTCCCCTTTTGGCCTTTCTTACCATTATCAACTATCTGGGGTTTGTTTATATTCCTATAATTGATCTAATTTACAAATTTATATAAAACTCTTCATTTCAAATAAAATATTCAAAACAAGATTGAAATTATCAGTTGCCTACTGGTGTTGTACCTATTGTGGCTGTTTGGCATCCCTCTCATCTCAGTTGTCATCTCCTCACCATCTTATCTCTATTGCATTTCATTTGGTCTCTTAGAGTTCTATTTTTCTCTCAAAACAAGTCAAACAATAACAAATGATTTCCTTTTCACCATATTTAAACTTATTTTTCACAATTTTTTACCTTTCAAATATTTATTGTCAGATTCCTTATTTTGCTCATATATTTGTTTTTACCTACTTCTTGTTTGAACCATAAAAATTTCTAGAATCATGACATCATAGAGAATATTTTTCACTACTATATGCCTATATTCAAAAAAAATCAATTTTTTGCTTTTTTTTGCACTAATCTCTACAAGTTTGCCTCATGTTCTTCACATTAGATGCCTTCACTTCTCTTGTAATCTCCTTCTTTATCTACAACACTAAGGTAAGTAAAGGTATGTGTTTTTCAATTCTATCCTTTAATTTATCTTATTTTCTTCTTATTACATTTTACTTATCATCAATGTTATGTGTTATCATGTTATATTCCCAAAGCACCATCCCATGTTGCACTTATGTGACATGTGATGAGCTTCAAGTGGGGCATATATATACACATAATATTTTCAAACTTTTATCAATTATTGATGCTCTTTATCTTGTCCATATAATTTCAATCTCTCTAAGTGCATGCATTAAGGGGTGCACTAGGAAATGGGTAGGCAAACCATTGGCACTTCATAGGATTGTTGTCCCTTTTACCACTTTTTATCTACACACTTATCTCCTAAAAATCATATCTCTAAGCTTATTCTTCTCTATTATACACTCCTCATTCATTTCCTACCTTTTATCCCCCTTTTCCTAGCCTAAACCCCCATTCAACTATTTATAGTACTAGGTCTATTAGATCAACCCTATACACTTGTGGGAAAAATTCATTTAGGGTCGAGGTCATCTTTTGGCCGACCTAGCCCATGACATAGTGAATTTTTGTCCATAGTTATACTAGGTTTACCCTATCAACAAAAAAATTTGAAAGGGCTTAGGGTTAAATACACACACACACACACACACACACACACACACACACACACACATAAGATCATTTTTCCATTATTTAAATAAGAGAAGAATAAGTAAGAGATATTGTGCATTTGTTTATCCACCATTCTACTTGAAGAGCAAGCTTAGGGTTTCATAATTTATTTGGAGATATGGATCTTGTCTTGTGGGTAAGTCTTTTGTATGCATTTATAGGTTGTGTATCCTAGAGATGATTTATCTTTATCATCCTTACACACTATAACAACCTCTTGAGAAGCACCTTAGTCAAGGGAGAGATTGAGGCTTGACAGGTTCATCTTCAAAGGTAAGTGTTCCTAACTTTGTTCCTCATTTATAAGAGTAGATAGATATGCATTTTTACTTATCTTCCATGTATTAGGATTTTGTATGCATGTTTACTTTTAGTGTTTATTACCCCCACTTTGTGCCACAAGCTTTGGTGAGCACTATATTAGATTTTTACTTTACTTCTTATTAGTTTTGTGAATATGAAAACATAGGGCTTAGTTAGGGTTATTGCATGATTATGCTTGATTGGAGGCTTTGGAACCCTCCCTAGCATTATTTTTAGTGGTAAGATATCCCCTAATTGGGTCTAGTGTATCCCCAAATTGGTCATGTTTTTTATTATCTACTGTATCCCAAATCAAAAGTGTAAGTCTGATATATCTTTTTTGAGTTAGGATTGATTTATAGACATGATGCATTTATGATTACATACAATATTAGTATGGATAATAATAAATCTTAAAAAAAAACATGAACTCCATGAAAATGAGGTAACTTCCATGATCTATGAAGCATTATAGTAACTTACAGCAGGTTTATCTGAAACAGCCTGTATACTAAGATATTCTTTCTCCAAGTGAAGGTAAATCATAGAGATAAGGTTGGAGGATAAAACCTACATGAAATGTATAAAAAATACTTCTACAAACCACTATTAAAATAATTCCTCTCCATCAATTTATTATCTAGAGAAATAGGTGTAAGAATAAACCCATCTCGGATGCAAAAGCAATAGTGACCTACTATCACTTTTATTGAATATTCATAAATAATATGCCACCATTATTCAAATAAATTAAAATAATTTTAATCTTACTATTAACCCTAATAATTTCCAAAGTTTTATCTCCTAATTCTATCTCTCTTGGCCGTACCATTCAATGCAAATTTGCCTTTTTGAGCTTGTGAACACAGTGATGGAGGAGAAAAAGTGTTTAGAGTGTAAATTCAAACTAAAACTTGTTATAGATATTTGAAATGGTCTTAGGGATCCCAAAGGACACTTATAAACCATTTAAAACATAAAAATGATTCTCCAAGTTTGTACAAGTGCCCAAAAGTGCTTGAAAAGTGTCATTTTTCCAACTTGGGAGGTTGACCCTATAATTTTGTCAGTACCTGACTGAACCTAAATAATATTTGACCTATATCTAACACCATGTATGTTTTTAAACTTATTTTAATGTTATATTTTGATATTGTTACATCTAACCCTTCTAAAAGGGCCAAATGGTGGTAAAAATGTGAGTTTTTGCATTTGAGAGTTAAATAAATATTATGATATAAATGACATCCAAATAACCTTTTGAAATTAATTTAAAAACTATTAAACCTTTGAATTTATTTGACCCTTCCAATACCTTGTATTTGACCATAGGACTAGACAAGTGAATATAAGACCAAAACTTGGGGATGCTAAACAAGGTAAAATATGACCATATATAACCCTTTAAGACCATTATAAAACATGACAAGACCATATAACAACCCTATAAAAGTTTTAATTTATATGGATTGACATATTTTGACTTGAGGTCAAAAATTTGGTAATTCACAAGGGTAGCATGCTTGCAATACTAAACAGACCAATAGCCTTATCTTTCCATTGGGCAATGGAGTCATTTGCACTCAGTTTTAAACTTGAACAGGATTTGACCATGACACAAAAAACTTATTTAACCTCCAAAACACTCAAAATAAAATAACAAGACACAAATCAAGAACAAGACACACACATGTGCTATTAAGTACTTAGGGATCACAACAAAATAAGGAAGTAAACTAACTATATATATAATAGACCTGAATTTTTCTTCTCCCTCCTGGGTCAAAAAGGAAGCTTGTATTATCTTTTGTTTCATGAGATGAAGAGAGGCATGAATCAGTTTTCCTCTTGAGCCTTTCGCTTATTGTTTTCAACTCCTTCATGCTTGTCACTCTCCTTGTCATGAATTCAAGTGAAGCAATGACAACTGCAAACATGTCACCTATGAAGTTGAACTCTTTTTGTGTTTTAACACTCTTCGTATGAGACTCTTCAACTTCAACCTTGTCCAATGGTGTTTCATCCAAGCATGGTTATTTGACTTTCATGGCATCTTGAATGACATTAGGCTTTTCATCAAGTACTTCAAGCTCTTCAAGGAGATTTACTTACTCAACCCAATCCTCGTCATTGTCCTCAATGAATAGATCTTATTCAATATCCTTGTGCACATGACCTTTGACCTTGTAAACACCTTAAAGCTATTGAAGGAGTTTAACATGCTTCTACTAATCATCTTTGATTTCTTTCTCTTTAAGAACTAAAATTTATTCAACTTCATCTTCTTGGTCATGGTGTACTTCATCAAATTCAACTTTCTTACTTGAAAAGTCTTCAACTTCAAGGTTGGTTGTAACTTGCACAAGTTTGGATGGAATAGGATCTTCTTTTTTAAACACAACCTCAAGAGGGCAAATCATCTTTAATAGTGCCTTCAACTTGACCAGTAAGAGGTTTAAGCTTTTAAAGGCCTTAAAATTCTTCATATGTCTCATTGAATTTATGCCACATGCCATCTTGTTTCATGAAATCAATAGTAGATTCATCTTCTATTATATTTTTAGATTTAAAATATTGATTATTCCCATGAGATCCAACTAACTCAACTGAGGTGATGTCCTTCTCAAAACCTTCTCTTCCATGTCTTGATCAAGCTCTTCATGAGCAGTTGCAACATCATCAACTTCATCTCTTTTTTCATATAAAAAGATTTATTTATGCTTGTCTTCACCAAGGGGAGTACCTATAGTAAGTTCTTCATCATGGATACTTGAGTCATCTTCTTTATGAGATGAATATTTAGTTTGATCTTATTCACTTATCTCCCATAGTATGGGTTCTCCTTTAATAAGGGATGAGGTGGGAAGGTGGTGAACAAGTTCAGGCTTTGGAGAGGGAGTATGAGATGTGGTAGATGTTTCATGAATATTCATGGGGATGGAGGAATTACTCTTTCAATTTGGGGGCTTAGAAATGGGAGACTCTTGAAAGAATTCTTGGAGAGAGAGAAGTTTCAAATTTTCCATAGGTGTTCCATTCTCTTCATCAACCACCTCATCCTTCTCATAGTCTTCTTAAAGTTTATTATCAGCTGTAACTTGATCATCTAACTTCTCAACAAGGGCATTCTTATTGTCTTGAATGTTCAATTATATTGAATTCTATGAGGGAATACCTATATGTTCTTGGGGAGAGGGAATTGAGGCTTGAATAAACACAAGGTCTTCTTTCTTGACACCAATTTTGTGGTCCTCACATTCTTAATCTTTTTTTTCCCAAGACTTCACTACTTGGTTCCAAGTTGGCATTTTGAAGATATTAGGCTCTTTTGAGGATTGGATTGGCTCTATTGGAGGATCCTATTTAGGATAGTGAATGGTTTAATGAGGATAAGGAGCACAATAAAACTGATATGGAATATAAGAGGGTTCTTGAATAGGGGATGGAGAGATTTTTATAGGTTTATATTCTTCCACAAGAGTTAGCATGATATAGTCAGGAATCATAGTCCAAAAAGGCCTCTAAGATGAATATATCTTATTTTATTGAGGGATAATAGGCACATCTTAAAGAGGTATTGGATTTAAAGGAGTTGGACTAAGGATAGGAGATGATGATTGGGGTTGCTTAGATTGGGTCTCTTAATTCTCCCACCTCTCTAATTTGTCTATCCACCATTGGATAAAGGTTCTCATTTCACTCAACTCATCACTCATAACATATTGGGTTTCCTCACCAACTGAAATCCACTTATACATCAACATCTGAACTTTCTAATATTCTCTATGAGATGAAAAGGGACCACATCAAGCTCTCTATTCCATTTTCTCATCACCTCTTCTGATTTTAGCATATTTGGCTTGAGTACCAATAAGGATATGGTGGAAGAAACATAATATTGAGATGGAATTCATTTAGGAAAGGATAAGTATGACTATTTCAAGTCTTGGTAAGGTTGTTTAGGTATCTAATTGGAATCATATGAGTATAAGGTAGGATAACCATAGGATTGATATGACTCATAGGGATGATAACAAACTTGATAGGGTTATTGAGATACATAATGTGGGTCATGACAAGGTTTATAAGGGGGTGTATAGTAGAAGATTTCATCATATCTATCCATGCTAACTTTATTATTCAAATGAGAACATAAGATCTTTAGCAATTATTTTCACAATAAGTACTTGGGCTACTTATAACTAGCTAACTACATTCAGACACACCATTGGTGTTTGTTGAATGCCTCTAAATGTTGATAAAAGGAAGAACACACCAAAAATTTATTCCACTCTTTTGGACATTAAATCACACTAGGCATTCCAAAATTATTATCACCAAATTTTCCACCCTAGGATAAGGTTGTTCAGACTTATCCGATTTGGTGAAACATGGGATTACCCCTAAACCTATGGGATGTCTATAGTAGGGGTAAACCTCTAGATTAAAGGGCTAGTTCACCTTGATGAATCACATAGGCTCACTTTCACTACTTTTTTTCTTTGAAAAGGGGAAGAAATAAATGACATAAATCTATCTATAGTGTTGATGCACCAAACTTTGTTTACCACTACCACACATTGCATAATACACTAAGACCTACAAGACAACATAAACATACACACATCCTAGATTGAAACTATTACATCAATGTTTTGTATAAAATTAATGCATTGTAAGGCTAATATGGAAGACTAATTACACTTCAAATCCCACAATATACCCCTGATGATACCAACTACAACTTGCAATAGAGAAATAAACACATGAGTTAAGATAAATAGGACACAAATATGGTGGCATACATCAACACTTGATGAGATCAACCATTTAGAGATTTATCACTACATGTTTTAATATAATGAGGTAAAACATAAGATATTTTATTGATCAAAGGTAGAAAAAATGGGTAGGGATTTTCCACACCCAGGTGAAGGATACTAACTTAGCCAAAAGTGGCTCAATATACAGAGAATGTGAGAGAGAAGAGAGAGAGAGGTGTGGTAGAAGGTGTTTAACAAGTTTGCATGAGATTTACAACCATAAAAGGAGTTATTAAATATTCCAAAAGACCTCTAAGGCCATGTTTCTCACTCTTTAAGTAGATCCAACCTTTCAAGTGGTATAGAAGCTACAAACTTGCTTAACACCTTGACTAACTCCTTAGAAATTGCCTTTATTTGAATTAAAGGAGTTACAAATGGACCTTTAAAACATTAATTCACATTTAAATTATTTTAAACAAATTATTAAACATTTTACATGCCTTAATAAACTCCTTTAACTTACCATTTCATCATTCAAGTGCCTAGGTGTCTTGAAACTCTTCATTTCACACACCTAGTTTGGTCCAAGTGGCCTAAAACTCAAGTGCATCTTATTTACCTAGTAAAAACCATATGAACAGTCTTAAAATATGTTTTAAATTTTTAAAAAATCCATTTTGGTTCTTGGACTAACTCCCAAGAATGCATTTTGCTCCGTAAGCCTTTACTAGGTAGGCCTAGTTTCCTGATAGCCCTTTTTTCTTGTAAATATCCTTAAGTAAGTTTTGAATGGATAATATTGAAAAAATAAATTAATATTATATGACCCTATATTTCCTTATATTTCTATGTCAAATTTCATCTTTAGAATCTGAGTGGAAACCCATTTTATACCTTTCTCTCTCTTAAATTAGGCCTCCTTGCTTTGAACCCTATTTTATTGCTCCAAAATTCTAACACACATATGAAATCACCAAAAAAAAATTAATTAACTTCACCTAGGTCATAACCAATCTCCATGTCAATTTTAAGGTCTTGATATCCTATGAAACTATGTAAACTAAGAAATGGCCTTACCACCTAGTCTCAGTTTGAGCTTGTTTGAGACTGCCTTGCAAAATGGGCCTATTTTGATCACCTCAAGAATATTATATGAATTTTTTTGGATTTTAAAATATATTAAATGTAAAAAATTACCTCACCCCATTATTTTTAAGATCTCCCCTTCTTAGAATACCTACAAATCACCAAAAACATTCAAAAACATGTTATTTTGTGCAGTCTATATAGTAATTCATACAAGTTAATTACATGTTCATAACCTCCTTGGAGTCATAAACAACATGAAATATTTTTAAATATCCAATTATTTCATTAGATATGCATTTGATCTCTTTATCCCATGACTAGTCACTATGAGGTTTTAAGAGCGGTTTAAGACCTATTTGGGGTCATAATTATTATTAATGAAAAATAATAATTAAATGACCTCCTTAAAATTTAAAAAAAATATTATTATACCCTTAAACAATTTAAAAATTATTATACTCCCATGTAAGGTGTGAGCAATGATATAAGCATCTGAAGTTGCTCTTTGAGTGGTTTGCTTAGAGTTTCTTGAGCTTTGAGAGAGGTCAAATCTGAGTTTTGAGTTTTATAAGTCACTTACACTAGTATGAATAGTTAATAAACCTATATAACATACCTTTACATTATTCCAAAAAAATTTAAGTTTTCACCATTCCTTTTTATGCATTTGGTGTACTGGTCAGGGGTCTTGAGGTTTAGGCTTGTCACATTCTTACTATACCTCAAGGGAATTTGGATGGAAACCTAAGATTTAGTGCCTCCTAGAAGTGTATGGATACATTTTTTATGTTTTTATGTTTCATAAATACCCTCCCATGAGGTTTTTAAACTTATTTTTCTCTTAGATACCAAATGGATCTCTTAGTTTCATGACTACCTCTTGCCAAATGGAGTGGGCAAGGTCAGAGACAAAATAGTGGATATGTCCGCTATTGATATGACCTTGAGGAGACTATGAACAATTAAATACACTAATTACCACCATATATGACAAATTTAAAATCTTTATCATGCCTATATATTCCCCAAAACATCATTTTCTTTCATGGTTGAACTGGGTCTGCTTGTAAGTAGTGATGCATGCTTCATGAGGTGTGTGATTGAGTTTGCCTTTTTCATTCTTGTGTTTGGGTCTTGAAGTATAAATTAAACATTGATAGTAATGTGGGAACATTTTAAAATTATTATTATCCTTAAAAATATCTTTACAAATCCTATACAACCTATCAAAGTGTTATACCTTCAAAACTTCTTTCTATCTCACACTTTACCAATATTGGTTGTAGGTATTGTTTCTCAACAATGGAGACCTTGGTATGTTATTAAGGTGTTTTTGAGGGTTTTTTCCACATTATATCATTATTATTGAATTATATATACCAATTTCATACCCAATAGATTCATTTTTTCTTCTCAAACATTGATTTTGCTTCTTTCATCTCCTTGACTAGTTGTAGGTGTGCATGTGTTTTTGTTGAGTCTCTCTTCTTTCTAGAATGAACTTCTTATTCCCTAACTATATTTGAAACTAAATAATCATTCATAACCCTCATGAATTCTTATAATATCTTGAAAAATCTTTTTCACTCTTCTACAACACCTCATCTTAATCCTCCATTCTCACAAACCATCTTCTATCTTATATACACAGGTCTGGCTATGTGGTTATAATTGCATATTTTGAAGGTGAGGTCATAATTACTAATTGTAGGTTTTTTATAATTCATTAACATTTTTTACCATACATATCACTCTAGTTTTTTCAATTTAGTAAATCATCCATTCATTTTGAGTTTAATGCTTGCAAGGCTTGACTAACCCCCAAGCTCTATTTAGTATTATATGCTTTCAGATGAACCTATGGTCTTTCCATGAGTGATTATGTAATTTAAGACTTCAAAAAATGACTATTATTTATAATTCACTGAAGTAAACCTCCCAATGACATTATATACATTATTACATTATTTATACCTTTTATAATTGAGTAATTTTATATTTGTCAACTAGAAGGCCTATGAGTAGAGAGTTGTATGTAGTTGGTATCTTTTCTTGTGAGTGGATCTTCATTGTGGATGAAATAAATATGAAATACATTATAATTATAAACTCTAGACACTCATTCTACAATCTTCCCAATCTTTTCCACAATGTATCACCCTTCTATAACTCCATTCTCTTCTGATATATGCACACTCCTTATGCGATTGCTTTAAGCTTGATAGACCTAGATAGGTCTAGCATTTTGACTCAACTTCATTAACCTTGAGAGTAGGATAGGAATTATCATGAATTATAAAAAATATCCATAATATTACACCTTCTAGTATATCTTGGCTCTTGTATTAATGATTATATTTTACTATCTTGACTAGTACGCTTGTGAGTGGATGACTATAGGTCATATCAAGTTGAACTTTACATACTCAATTGCTTCTTGGATTGATCACTTACGTCACTTGACCTTTGAGGTGATGGGTGTTTTACCACAATTTTAAAACATTCAACATACCTTCTCATATCACTTATCATAATTTACACTTGAAGTCATTCATGTTTACCTTACACTCTACATGTAGGTCAACCTTTATTGATCCTTACACCTTTAGATTCTATCACTTGGAAACTAGTCTTTTCATTATGTCAAGATGATTTTAAAGAATTAAATTTCTTGAAAATATTAATTTCATTATACTACATGGTCTTCTAACACCCTAAGATTGTATCCAAAAATACTTTTTGCTTGATCCCATATACAATCCATATAAGTGTTGTAGATGCTCATTTGACTGTGTATTTAGTTTTTTGATCACCAATGGCTTTCCAAGTGCCCTAGTATGTCTTAGGTGTTATTTGATGCATCATGACATTTTTTTCATCTACCTTGAGTTTTAATCCTTTTTATGAAACTCCTTCGAGTCGGTTTAATGTTGGTCTTGGTCCACATGAGGACCTATAGGCCTAAGGCATGTAGGTCACTATTGGATAGTTTAGGGTTATAAAGCCAACTCTTGGGTGTCTAAGCCTATCAAGTTTATCAATCAATTTCATACCTCTTAGACACTTCTCAATGGTTTATAAATGTTCATTACCATGTTTCTCATCACCTCAAACTCACTTTATAGTCCTCTATGGACTGCATACATAGTCTTCTTATGCATAAGCCCGTGAGTTATGAATTAGAGAATTCTACTCAATTTGTACCATTTTATGAAGGTAGTGAGGTAGTCAAAATTATGGAATGCATGAAGAAGTGTACCAAGTCTATTTTCATGACTATGATCATCCTCAAACTACTCTTACAGTCCATACAACATGTATGTGAAGGAAAGAACAATCTCTCACTGTAAAAGTGTGCATTTGGACTCTTTTATTCACTTTTCTCATGATTAAATAGTGAAATATGGTATTATAACTTCACACCATGATGTATCATTGGTATTTGAATCAATTTGTCAATCAAACCTCCAGTAGACTAGTTTAAACACTGACGATGTCTCAAAAAGGAAACACACAAGATGAGTATGAACAAGAATACATATTCAGACAAAACACATGAACTCCATGAAACTTAGGGAACTTACATGATATATTAATCATTAGATACCTCTAAGAATGATCATCATGAAGATGAAATAAGGACTTGTAGTAGGATTATCTGAAACATCTTATACACTAAGATGTTCTTCCTCTAAGTGAAGGTAGATCATAGATATGAGTTAGATAATTAAACCACCATTAAAGGAAGCTCTAATACCATTAAAACCCACCCTTAAAATCAATCCTCTCCATCTATTTTTGATCTAGAGAAATAGGTGCAAGAATAAACCCCTCTCAAATGCATAAGCCATAATGACATGTTGTCACTCTTAGTGATGGTTCATAAATAAGAGGCCACCATTATTCAAACCAATTCCAATGATTTAAATATTTATTGGACCCATAATAATTCAAAATGTTTCATCTCCTAACTCTCTCTCTCTCTCCCAGTCATACCATTCAATGCAAATTTGCCTTCCTAAGCTTGTGAAGGTAGCGATGGAGGATAAAAAGTGTTTAGAGTGTCAGTTTGAATTAAAACTTGGTTCAAATATTTAAAATGGTCTAAGTGATCCCAATGGACACTTCCAAACCTTTTACAACTAACAACTCATTATCCAAGGTCGTACAAGTTCCCAAATTGCTTGAAAAGTGTCATTTTTCTAATTTGGGAGGTTAAACCTACAAGTTTTTTAGTAGATGACTAACACTAAACATTCTTTGACCTTTATTTGACACTAAGGACGTTTTTAACCTTATTTAAACGTTTACTTTTTAGAGTGGTACATCCAACCCTTCCAAATGGGCCAAAAGGTGGTAAAAATGTGATTTCTTGCATTTGAGAGTCAAATAAAGGTTAGAGCATGATATTATGATATAAATGATAATTAATTTAAACTATATTAAACCTTTTACTTTGTTTGACCAATTCAAGACCTTGTATTTGACCATAGGACTAGATAAGTGAGTATAAGACCAAAACCTACGGATGCTAGACAAGGACAAATATGACCATATAAAACCCTTTAAGACCATTATAGATTATGACAAGACCATATAAAAACCCTATAAAAGTTTAAATTTAGATGGTTTGACCTATTTTGACTTGGAGTCAAAATTTGGTCAATAGGTAGCAAAATAGAACTATATTCCAACTCGAACAAGAAGGGCTTTGTAACTACAAGATAAGCAAAGTTTATATATTATCAAAACACTTGTATTTATTGTTTTTTTTTGAAGTTGGAATATAATGATAAAAACAAACTTAGTATACTTGGTTATGGATTAAATGATGATAGAACCATTTGATTTGTAATGTAGATAACTTTTTTTCCTATTATATAACAAATAGGGTTTCATCCCTACTGACCTCGATGGAGCATATTTCCATCCATAGGTCAATGGGGATGGAATTAAACCATATAAATTATTTGGGATTTTTATTAGCATAGAAGACTATTTGGTTTATGAGTTACACTTATGGGTAGAATAATGAAATAGAGGTTCATATAAATCTTTTATTTAAGAATATATAAAAATACACACACACACACACAGATATATATATATATGCATAGACTTACCTTAGTAATGGAAATAATCCAACATTCTATTATAGTTGATTTTTTATGTTTCTATAGTGGTTTAAATTATTATAATGTTTGGGATTTTTATTATGGTAATAATGTGACCACAGTAGGGTTATGAGACCTTTCAAAATACTTCTGACTAATTAGTGTGATTCTCATATTGAGATCTATAGGTTGTTATTACTCAACTATTTATAGTAGGTTAATCTTAATTTTATAAAGACATGGAAACTTAATACATTAATGGGCATACGAGACTAACATACATGTGTGTGTCTATATATATATATATATATATATATATATATATATATATATATATATATATATATATATATATATATATATATATATATATATATCACTATGATGTACCTATAGGATTCATTTTATTTAATATGGAAAATTATGAAAAGAAATGGTCTATGTAACATCTGTATGTATAGATGGGTTATGCCTATGGTTGACTTTATTATGGTAACTCGAATCTAAGTGTATTCTTCTCCACTCCCTTGAGATAGACTATAGAGACTTGTATGTGAAGGGAGATTGTTTTCTATATCGAACTTAATCATGTATTACATGCCTTTACCTTCTTAATAAACCCTATAGGTTCCATTATGAAAAGGTAGAGTAGTATGAGAAGAATTTATGAACTAGAATATGGAACTATACTATACATGTGAATATTGTTTATATGAACACATCAAAACAAGAATTTTTATGTGTAAATATGTATATTCTAAGTTAATACCTAAGTAATAGATAGTTTAATAGATTCCCAATCTCAAGAATGTGACATTAGCATATAAATAACTACTAGTATGAGATAAGAATATAAGTGGTATCTGGAATAGGAAGATAGAAGTAAAGCCATAGAATGGGTTAATGAGTATATGTTTTAAAAATAAAGTCCAACTTATACCTTAAATGAGTATGCATTTATTTTATAGTATATTATAGTATGGATAAGATTTTAAGGATTGTATTGATCTTGATCACACAATAACTATGATAAGGTATTCAACTATAAATAATATTGATGTGGATTGTAATTTATGTATGTTGTGCTTTTTGAATTATATTCATAATTTGTTAAGATTGAGAGGGAAGCTTAAGTAAATTTTTATTGATCTACTTGTCATTAAATAAATTGATAAATGAGAACATAGTTTTATGTGTGCTTATGGGCATTATAAAAATAAGGATTTGTTTAAGATAAAATAATATAAATACTTGATTATCATTCTAGCTTATTACATATCAATATGAGGTTAAATTGGGAACTTGGTTATGAATGTATATATTTTCACTACTGCATAGTATTTATTGATATGATTTTGTATGATTCAGTAGTAGAGAGTACTATGTGATTGAAAATGACTTAGATTTTATAATTTGTATTTTATAATGAAAACTTTGGCCAAAGTAATGTTATGGTTGTGACATTGTCATTTCACTATACTTATAGTTTACATGTTTTTTTGATATCATTTAGATAAAGGAATGGATTCCATGTTCTATTTGATTGCTACATGTAATAGTCTTAAGTACGTACATGAATTTCATTTGTTTTTCAATATCTGCACTATTCTTATCTTCCCCTTTGTGAAGGGTAGGGCCACTCCTAAAAGCGAGGTGTGATGGAAATTTTTGGTCTATGGTTAGAGTTAAATCACTCGGATGATGATCTCCCTCTATTAGCTATTTCAAATAAATGGAATTACACTTAGGCTATGTGATGGATCATAGAGCCATTCTTGTAGCTCATAATGTAATTTTGTACTATCATTATGTATATTTGATAATGTATCATGTTGTACATTATTTGGGATGTAAAATATTTACACAATAGTGGTTGTAAATTTGTATAAACACTATTAATTAAAAATAATAGTGGTCATAATTATATTTTATATGGATTCATTTATTATATCCACATTTGTAATATTTAGTATACCTTAATGTTTAAATGATCAATTTCTCAACCTAATGACATGTTTAATGTTGATTACTAAATGAGGTTTATTAAGCTAGTGTGTTGATGTGTTATATGCATATATTGTTTAAAATTAATTTAGTTATCAATTTTAAACTAGTGGCTATAATTAATCTTAATACTAAGATTTTTTTTTAAATAGTATTGATTTGAGTTAGAACCAGTTAGGTCTAACATTGTGGTATTAGAGCTTATGATTTAGCTCTCAGACCTAATGAGTCTACTAATATAAATATTATTCTCATAATTTTATATAAAGGATAATGGTTCAAGGAAGATTAGTTGGTGAGGGTCCTTCTAATACGAACCCTCAAGATAATCATATTCAACTAGTAGTACATCAAGATAGAAAACTTAATCAGATTCTTGATTTATGAATAGGACTCATGATCATATAGTAGCTCTGGAATGAGAGGTTCATGGACCTAAAGATAAAAATGAACAAGAAACACTTGAAGATCACCCTACTAAATATGAATTCCCTTAGGAACATAAGCATGAGGAAGTGCACTAAGATATTAGAGATCAAGTAGTTGCAGAGCTAGCATGAGACATGAAGAAGGTAAACCCATTTGAATTTGATAAAACTATTTTGGGTGATGGAGAAAAATCTTAGTTAATATAAATGGAAAAGTATTCTAAGATTCAAAAATACTGTAAAGTCACTAAAGTTGTGTGGGGAGCTTACCAATTAGATGGTAAGCAACAACATGGTGGGATAGTAAAAAGATCAAAATAAATATGGATAATAAAAATATTGAAATGAATATGGATTCCTCTACCACCACCAAGGAGAAATTTTTGGTCCTTTTTAGATCATGGTGGTTACCTCATCTTTATTTTGACTAGAAATTGATAAACTTTCAAATTTTAAAGCTAGGAGACTTGTTAGTGAATGAATACTGGGATAAGTTTACTAAGCTCTTGAAATATGTTGCACAATATCAGAAGGATGAGCATTTCCATATTTATAAATTCATTATGGGATTGAGACATTAGTTTGGATGTGAGGTGTATGTGCATAGACAATACACTATGGATCATGTGTTTGAAAAATCTATAAAATAGAAGCAAAAACTAAAATATTTGGAAAAGGTCAAAGAAAAGTATAAGAAAGACTTTGGTAGTTCTAAGACTCTTTCAAGAAGAATAATTGTAAGTGAAATAGATATTCCTAAAATTGGTTCAACAATTAGAATGAAACATTTACAATTACCTTGGGAAATAGAAACCTAGGAGTAAACTTTAGAGAATATTTTAAGGGTACAAATTTGTCTGAGAGGAAGGGACCTCCAAGAAGGTGTAGAGGAGATCACTATGCCAAAGACTCTCCTCAGTGGAAGACAGATGGAAATACTAAGAATACGACCTCTTCTTCACAAGGGACCTTCGAGTAATGTATCCACTCTACAATGGATAATTGCTAAAATCCAATCTTCTCCCATTCAAAAGTCAAGTACTCTTTTTGGTCATCTAGTTACTATTTTAATTGATATAGGAGTTAATGAATGCTTTATTTCTCCTAGAATGTTGAATAAATTATCTAGGAAAGTTGGTTATATGGAAAATACATGGTCAGTATAGTATGGGAATGAGCCTAAGGTCAAGGTTGATAGATGTCTCATGGAAGCTAAAATTCAATTTCTAGAATTCACCATAGTTGTGGATCTTTATGCAACATTGTTAGGTTCATATGACGTGATACTAGAAGTGAATTGGCTAGCTAAGCATAAATCCAAAGTGGACTGATTCCTCAAAAAGGTAGAATGTCAGGATGATTTGGGAACCCTAACCCAAATCCATGGAAATCAAAGAGAGTTGAAGCTCAAGAAAATTTATACCATCTAGTTGAATAGGGCACAATACAAGGGATGTCAAGCATTCTTTTTCAATATGGATGAAGTTTTAGAATACAAGGAACCCACCTTGAAATATTATCCATTTCTCCAAATTTTTGAGAATGTCTTTCCTAAAGAATTACCAGGGCTACCTCCAAAAAGGGAATTTGATTTTTCTATGGATATCATTCCAAAATCTGAACCATAATCTGAGGCACATTATAGGATGATGAAAATAGAATTGATGGAGTTAAAGACTCAACTTTAGGAAATGTTGGCTAAGGGTTTGATTCAACCAAGTGTTTCACCTTTGGGTGCACATGTAGTTTTTATCAAAAATAAATATGTAACCCTTAATTTGTGTATAGACTACTGCATGCTAAATAAAGTAATAATCAATAACATGTATCTATTATCTCACATTAAAGATCTTTTCGATCAAATGTGTGGTGATACAATCTTTTCAAAGATATATATTTGCTTAAGATACCACTAGTTGAGGATTCAAGAAGAGGATATTATAAAAATAGATTTCAAAACTTACTATGGCCACTATGAGTTCATAGTGCTACCTTTGGGGTTGACCAATGCACTAGCATATTTTATGAATCTCATGAATAGTGTGTTCAGGCATTATCTTGACCAATTTATTTTATTCTTCTTGGATGACATCCTCATCTATTCTGAGAATGATAAATAACATGTGGAGCACTTGTGTTAAGTGTTGCAATGGTTTCAAATACATGAGATTTATGGTAAGTTATCCAAGTGTGCTTTCTTTCAAAAAAAGAGTACAATACTTAGGACACATCATTTTTGTAGATGGAATTTCTATTGAACTAATTAAGATCAGGGCCATCATGGATTGGCCAGCACCTAAAAATGTCCATAAGGTGTGGTTTTATGGGATTATTGGGGTACTATAATAAATTTGTACCTAAATTTTCCAAGAGAGATAACTAATCACATTTCTTCAATAGGAAGAGTAGCAGTTTATTTGGTAAGATAAGTGCAAAGAAGTCTTTTGAGTTCTAAATAGAGGCTTAATTCTATAGAAATATTGCAAATTCCATATCTACATGGACATTTCTAAGTGATAACAGACACTTTAGGAGATGTTTTTAGGAAGTGTTTATGCAAGTTGGTTAGATTGTGACCTATGATTTAGGAAACTGGATCCATATGAGATAAATTATTCTCATCATGATCTAGAATCATATATCATAGTTCATGTTTTACAAGTTTTGAGACATTACCTATTGGGTAAACCCTTTCAACTTAAGACTGATAAATTGAGTCTTAACTATATTTTCACCCAACCCAACCTTAATGCTCACCAAATGTGGTGGTTAGAGTTTTTTTTTATTATGATTTTTATATCAAATATATTAAGGGCAAGAAAAACTAAGTAGCAGATGCCATTAGCCGTAGGAGATACATTACAAATTTGGCTCCCATTAGAAGCACCTTCAAATACTAGGAAGCAAAATTTTCATCTGGTCATGATTTTTATGATCAAGTCAAGAAATCTTTGACTAAAAACTTGTAAGATCATAGATATCAAGGTTTCTAATTATAAAATGATGAAATTTTAAGGTTCAATTGTTGACCATTTTTACCCCCTGATCAAAATGAGTCAAACCCATAGGTAAAAAAAAATTTCATGAAGTGTTTCATAGGCCATTTAATTCCAATAAATGTTATATTAGCCTTGGTCACTCTTTGCTTTAGTGTTACATGTCACTTTGGGTCTTTTCAAAGGTTAAAAATGGGTATTTAATGCTTTGTATGAGTTTTTTGGGAATTGTGCAAGTATAAAATGCTGATGTCACATTCCATGTGTCCTAAGGGGTCTTAAATACCTATTTTTAACTGACCAAGTCTATATGTGCAAGTTAAAATCAAGAAAACACTTGAAAAGGGGAGTTTTTAGCCACTTATATAAACTTGCACAATTTTTTGTAGGTGAAGGCACTTCAGGGATGTCTCTTTATCTTCCCCATACTCACATGATTATATTATTTAGTTATCTTTAGAAACTACAAATTTTACCTTTCCTTCCCCATTACTCCTTGGAAGGGTCAAAACTAGTCAAAGACTTTCACTCACCACAGGCCATACAATCTGAGTTGGGAGAAATGGCTCTGGGGAATTCTAGTATACTAAGTTATCTTCCATTTAATGAAATTTGTTTGCATATTTATGTATCCTACTTTATGAACCATTGCTAAGAAGGTTCAATCCTCAAAACTACATATGCAACCAAGCCTGGTCAAGATTTGTCCAAATTTATTGAACTCATAAATTGTTGGAGTTGTGTGGTTTTGGCATGTGATTTTCAGCTCATATTAGGCCCTCTCCATGGTGGAATCATCAGTCATGGCATCTTTAGATTTTCATATCAAGAGAAAGCTAGTTTCTTACTTGAAAGCCAATTTTTAGGCTATAAGAGAAGAAGTGGTTTGTGGATAATCTAAGAATTATTTTGTGTGTTAAAAGATAAATATACATGGTGGCATCCTTAAATAACTTCTTCAAGTCTCATCCAAGTAAGAGAGCACCAAATTGCACCAAAACACCACTTACAGCACTTGTACAACTTGCACTTCTTGCGGTCATGGAAAAGTGTGTTTTTTTAGTGTTCAATGTGATCTCACTGATTTTAAAATGTTTCATTTGAAATTATAAGCATGTTTAAGTGATTTTGAGTCATTGGAAGCATCAAAAAGACTCATTTGCAAAGTTCAAAAAATTGGGGTTAGGTTCCCAAATTGACCAAAATAAAGCACCAAGCACTGTTGTGAAGCCTTTTTAAAAGGGTTACATGAATTTATAAGGTATAAAAATTGGTTCAAATCATATCCATATCCACATATAGTGCCTATGCCAATTTTGAGGTAAAAATGATGAGAGGAAGATGGTCATTGAGACCCTTGAAATTGTCCAAGAAAACATTGAATTTTAACAGTGATCATCTACAAGAGGTTAATCAAAAGTTAGCCTTACCCTTCATAGTGATGATCTTGGATTGTGCCATCAAGTTTTAATTATACAATGGCTCAATGGTCACCTATATCTCAAGATATCATAAGAAAAGGTATATTTTGGTGTTTTGAGACACCCCAAGCTCTCCTTTGTCTGTACACAACCAAGAAGGTGGCACTTACAGTCAAGGTTTCAAATAGTGAGTTTGAGGATGGAGTTTATACCTTATTTTGAGATTTAAATGGGCTGTGATATTATTTTTATATTAAAATACCTTCATGGGAAGTCAGATCACCTTCAAATAGGCCATAAAGATCTCCATGATAACCTACAGGCCTATATGGACTAAGACAGGTAGTGGGTGGGGAATTATGTTTTCAATAGTGATAATGATATCCAAATGAGTATACAAGTTCAAAATCCTGATCAAACAAGTTGGTAACTTTCCATAGGAGCTTAAGAATGTCTTACCTACCATATTTCCCTATTCAAACCTACAAAGTGACCTCTAGCCAAGCTAAAGGGACTATGGAAGGCAATGAGCAGTATGGAACCTTGAAGATGATAATATGACCTAAAAAACCTTATGGTGAACATTTGATAATATAAGTGACCATGGATAATTTCCCTCACATCCAAAATTAACCTACATGGCTCATGAAAATTGCAGGACCCTTTTATAATCCAAGCTAAGCCTCAATTAGATTGGGTGTCTAATTTGTTGAATGATGGCTTTATAGGGGTTAATATGTCAAGAAGAAGTGACCAAAGAAATTTATGATGTCCTAAGATTTTATTTAGGTTAATATGGAAGTATACACAAATAAATAGCCTCAAATCGATCAAAATCTCATTCCTCGTTGTAGGTGCTTGTTGAGGTTTTAATGTTCCATCTATGCTATGAAGATAATTAGAGGGTCAAGTGCCTCCACAAGGCCAAGGGAGAATCTCCAGAGCTTAAATATGATGATAGGAACCTCAAATAACATGATTAGATATAAAAATTAAGTAAAATATATCAAATTTTTGAACTTATGAGGTCAAAAAGGCCAATTTCACCCTCAACTTGCAGGCAGTCACCTTTAAAAGTTAGTTTTGAGTTTCATGCTAGTTGGAAGGGTAAATGGTAGAGTTAGAAGCTAAAATTTAGTATATAATATACTTAGGAGTATAATAAGGTAATCAAATCATAAATTTTCCAAAACTAATGGTTTAGACCCTCTCTATTTTATCTTAAAGTAGGGGCAGTTTTCTCATGCATGAGGAGATAGTTTGAAGGAAAAATGGTGAAATGGTGAACTAAAAAGCAAAAAAAACACAAGTTATGATTGGAGACACTGTAAGGCACCTAAATAAGATAAAAAAACCTCTATATAATCTTTTAAATTAGGCAATATTCTCTAACCAAGAAGGGTTATAGTCATACATGAAGGAAACCATTAAGCCTAGAAGCCAAACTAAGGGTCATGTGCATTTTTGACCTTATCCATGCTTTCCACTTGAATAGTTCATGATTGCAAGGATATTTTAGATATTTTGAATCCATAATAAAATCTATGGACTTCATCATTCCATCTACAAACTCCTATAGCAAAACTATAGACTCCATCAATATAAACCTTGTTTTAGGACCTGATGGTGAAAATGAGCCTAAAAGTGCATCTAAATGGATGAATTTGACCATGAGTGCTGAAGAAAATCTATTTTCAACTCCATGAGTATTATATCCATGGGATTAGATTATATGCAATCCATATAGGTGGAGCATAAATCAAGTTTTATTTACATTTTCTTGTGTTTTGTAGGTCCTGTAGATGATTAATGGATGATGTCAATCACTTTAACATGTAGTTTGTGACTTAAACCAACTCCTCATACAATTTTTAGACCTTTTAACTACTCACAAGTGCCTCTGTTGGGTCTCTAACTTTATCCTATCTAAACTGGCATCTAGAATAACATAGTGAAGAGTATGGTAACACAAGTTTGGTGGATTTTTATGATGTTTTTGATGAAGCCAAGCATATGAGGTATCATAAAACATGTAAAAAGACCCCTAGTATGGATCAATTGGGGAAGATTTAAATATTCTAGTACCAAGTGTCAAAACATGCCAATTAGAGAGTGATCATGGTTGTAAAGTGATGATGAGCTTGTGTAAGAGAATTTCATGATGAAAGAAACTTCTAATACAGGTGGAATCATCTTTGTAACTACCTCTCCTCATCATACATGAGACATTTGTCCATAAAATGCCTTGGAATGCTCAAAGAAGCCATGATGAAGGCAGTTTCACAAAGGAATAGTGATTGAGAGGATTGTTATGCCACACTTGGAAGAGGAGGCTAATTTAGGATGTGATTAAGTGTAATTCAATTTCATGACTCATTTTTTAATCCATCCAAATGCCTTGTAACTAAACCTCATGTTTTCACACTTTTCCTTATGCCTCTTCAACTTCTCATTTCTTTTGCATCTTCCAAGTTCTATAAGTATGAGCCATTTTGGCTATTAAAAAGGATTCTAACTCTTGGCATGGCAAAAACCTTCCAAAATTGTACCTTGATTTGCACTTAAACTAATTAAAACTAAGTTGGTTATACTCTAAGTCCATTTGCACTACGTTTTGAAGTGATCCATCTCGAATGTCAAGTATAGATTGAGTTCATCTTATTTTCATACAATCATTAAATGTGTTACTGCAAATGACTTCTCTCCTAATAGGTTTCATGAAGTGTATGATGATGCAATAGACTCTTAAAGTGTGTATGAGTTTGGTAGTGTCATATCTGAATTTCCCTTCACTAGCCTTCATTTTTTGAGTTGTTATTTGCCTTCATGAGAAACACTAATGCTAGTGAGCTCCATTAATGGTGTTGAGGCTAGTTTGGTTGTCTTAGTTCATTATGAAACTTTCAAGTGTATGAATGGAAGCAACTCTTGGTGTATCACCTTCTAGTTTAGGTTTTATTTATTTATTTCTCTTTACTTTTTCACCCATAATAGGTAGTTTTAGTATCATAATCACATCAAGTCATATCTAGGGAGTTAGCCCTTAAAATCTAGAGGTTTACTTCCACTATAGGTGCCCCACACACCTGGAATTATTTCCATGTTGGACAAATCTTGAAGAGGCTTGAACAACTTCTTTTAGGGTGAAAGATTTGGAGACAACAGTTCTGGCACACCCAATGGTACAAGGTCCAAATAGTGGGAAGATTATTGGTGTGTCTTCTCTCTTATCAGCTTTTGGAAGCATCCAAGCAAGCACTAATGGTGACTCCAAATGAATTTATTATTATAAGTAGCCCAGGTATCTATTACCAAATATTTTGATCAATTATTGTCTTTTCATGTGACTTATGAAGTTGATATGGATGGCTATGAGGAGAATCTTTACCATACACCTCCCTATCAACCTTTTTATGACTCATATTCACCTCAGCCTTGTCATGAGGATTCAAGCAACACCATTAGTTAGGAGTCAAAATATGAAGCTTTGAAAACCTTGCTTGAAGAAATTAAATAGCCCAATCACTTCATCTAAGCTTACTACACCTCTCATTCTTAAAATGTGTGGGCAGTTATGCCAACGTTTCTATAATTGGAAATGCATATGAGTGTGCTAGATTACACCTCTCATTCTCAAAATGTGTGGGTAGTTATGCCAAAGTTTCTAGAACTAGAAAAACATATGAGTGTGCTAGATAAGTGTTGTGATGAAACTCTTAGTGGTCTTATGGATTGGTTAAGAGTTTTAGTTGGATTGTTAATGGACATGTGGGGGTATGTTGAGGAAGAGAATCAATATGTCATTAGTGAAGGATTTTCCATGGCAATAGAGGATTTTCAATGGTGGATTGATAGGTTTGAGAGATGGGAAACTCAAGAGGCTATGGAATAAGTTGCAGCTATAAAAGAATCTCCAAAAAACTATGAAGAGCCTCAAGAAGATGATGAGGATGATGAAGAATTTTATGAATAATATCTCATTATTATTACTCATCCTATCTTACCTCTCCCTCAAGAGCCCATTCAAGAATTTTCACCCATCTCCATGCCCATCCATGAACATCACACTCCATACCCAACCCATAGACCTATATATCTCTCTTCCACAATTCCTCTCCTTGAAGAAGAACCTATTCAATCCTCAAAATATCCTACTAGTTTCAAGCTTCCAAATTGGGACCAAACCATGAAGTCTTGAGGAAAAAAAGAGGTTAAAGGAGAAGTTCAAGAAGATAATGAAAATCATGAGGTGGATATGGAAGAAAGTGATGTGCCCTGAACCCAACAAATCCTTATTGCTATCCAAGAGTCATTTCAAAACTTACCCCTTAATTTGTTGAATGATGGATTTATAGAAGCAACTCTTGGTGTATCACCTTCTAGTTTAGGTTTGCTTTATGTATTTTTCTTTTCCTTTTCACCCATAATAGGCAGTTTTAGTAGCATAAGCACATAAAGTCATATCTAGGGAGTTAGCCCTTAAAATCTAGAGGTTTACTTCCACCGTAGGTGCCCCACACACTTGGAAGTATTCCCATGTTGGCCAAATCTTGAAGAGGCTTGAACAACTTATTCTAGGGTGAAATATTTGGAGACAATAGTTCTGGCACACCTGATGGGACAAGGTCCAAATATTGGGAATATTGTTGGTATGTCTCCTCTCTTATTATTGCTCATCCTATCTTACCTCTCCCTCAAGAGCCCATTCAATAAGTTTCACCCATCTCCATGCCCATCCATGAACATCAAACTCCATCCCCAACCCATAGACCTATATATCTCTCTTCCACCATTCCTCTCCTTGAGGAAGAACCTATTCAATCCTCAAAAGAGCATACTAGTTCCAATCTTCCAACTTGGGACAAAACTATGAAGTCTTGGGGAAAGAAAGAAATTAAAGGAGAAGTCCAAGAAGATGATGAAAATAATGAGGTGGATGAGGAAGAAAGTGATGTGCTCTCAACCCAACAAAGCCTTGTTGCTATCCAAGAGTCATTTCAAGCACTTTCTCTTTCTTCTATATCCATTCATGAGCCTCTCACTACACCTTACATTCTCTCTTCAGCTCATTCATCCATTTTCCACCCTCCCTCCCCATCTCTTCTTGAAGAATAAACTCTTTTAAGGCAAGCATCAAAGGAGGAACAAATTTATTTTGTAGCAGAGCAAGAGGATGATGCAAGTAATGATGAAGAAGAATTTATCATTAAAACTCCACTTAAGGCTATCAAGCATAACTCACCCTTCTTCAACCAAGAGAAAGAAGACTCAAATGAAGTTATAGCTACTCATAATAAGGATATGGATAGACTTATATTGTACCATATGACCAAGGATCATGATGAGGTGTTTTAAGAAGAAGTTCATGAGGAAGAGGTGATCCTTGATGTGAGAGATGACAAAGAAGAATGGTTATAGCATGTTGATTTTTTACAAGAACTTGAATAAATTTGCAAGGTTGAAGGCAAAGTATATGAGAAGATAGAGAAAGGAATCTCCATGAGAGAAAATCATCAAGATTGGGAAGATTACACTAAGCTCTTTAATGAGCTTGAAGAACTTGCCACTAACAAACCACTTGTCCATTCTCAAGACATCATCGAGAGCCAAGAAACAAGCTTCGGTGAGGCATCATTAGATCATGTAGAAACTAAGGAGTCTTATGAAGAATCTGAGGTAGTTGAATTGAAATAAGAATTCATCTTTATAGGTGATTTGTTTGAAGTTATCTCAACTGCATTGAAATCCATGCCAAGAAGATTGGCCAACACCATGAGAAAGATGAAGGCTTCCATATCAATGTTAAAATGGAAACATGTCTCATGTATCCCTTCATTATATGAGGTAAGAAGAGTTTTATACTTTCCATTTGATCCAAGAGGGAGATATTCTTTCAAGATAGTCTTTGTTTAGTTTGGTTTTGTTTCAATTTGTCATTGTGTTCCCTAAGTGATCTTGAAGCACAAGTTGTTTGTTTGCTTTCTTGTTGTGTGTGTGTGTCTTTGCTTCTATGTGTGTGGGTAAACCAACTTGTTTCTCTTGAGTTAAATGTCTATTAAATTCAATTTGAGTGTCCATATGCATGACTCTGTGCCCAATGGAGGTGTAAGGCAACTAGTCCTAGGCATAGCAAGCATGCCACCCTTGTGAATCACCAAGAATGTTGATAATTTTTACCCCCCAATAAAAATGAGTCAACCCCATAGGTAAAAACTTTGTCATTAAGTGTTTCAAAGGCCATTTAATGCCATTAAATGTTATATTAGCCTTGGTCACTATTTGCATTAGTGTTCCATGTCACTTTGTGTCTTTTCAAAGGTTAAAAATGGGCATTTAATGCTTTGTATAAGTTTATTTGGAATTTTTCATGTCTAAAAGGGTGATTTCACATTCCATGTGTCTGAATGGGTCTTAAATAACTATTTTTAACTAATCGAGTCTACATATGCAAGTTAAAATCAAGAAAACACTTGAAAAAATGGATTTTTTAGCCACTTGTACAGACTTGTACAAATTTTTGTAGGTGAAGGCACTTAAGGGATGTCTATTTATCTTACCCATACTCTACTACATGATTATATTATTTTTTTAGCTTCAAACACTTCAAATTTCACCTTTTCTTCACCATTGCTCCTTGGAAGGGTCAAAACTAGTCAAAGACTTTCACTCACCATAGGTTGTACAATCTGAGTTGGGAGAAATGGCTTTGGGAAATATTAGTATGTTGATTTATCTTCCATTTAATGGAAAAAAAATCATATTGATGACTCCTCCTTTATGAACCATCATTAAGAAGGTTCATTCCTCAAAGCTACCTATCTAACTAAGCAGAGTATAGATTTATCCAAATTACTTAAACTCAAAAATGGATAGAGATGTGTTGTTTTGGAATGTTATTTGAAGATTATATTAGGCCCTCTCCATTATGGAAGAATTAGTCATATCATCTTCATATTTTCATATCAAGAGTAAGCTAGTTTCTTGCTTGAAATTCAATTTACAGGCTATAGGAGAAGAAGAAGTGGTTTGTGGATTTCCTAAACATTATTTGGTGTGTTCAAAGATAAATATACATAGAGGCATCCTCAAAAAACTTCTTTAACTCTCATCTAATTAAGAGAGAACCAAATTGCACCAAAACACCACTTACAGCACTTGTACAGCTTGCACTTCTTGGGGTCATAAAAAACTATGTTTTTTTAGTGTTTAAGGTGTTCTCACTGATTTAAACAAGTTTATGTTGTAGAATAGAATTTCACCCTTGTGGGAAAATTTTTTAGGGTCTCCCACTTCTAGCTACAACATTGGGACAACTTCAGGCTATGGGTATCTTGTAGTGAAGTTGAACCTCTAGGCTTTTTAATGAGGCTATCTCCTTAGATGCTTCACTTCAGCTCATTCCCACAAACTAAAACCTACTATTGACCAAGGAAAAGGGAGAGAAAGATAACATGAAAGGGAAACCTAAGCTAAGGATGGTGATGCACCAAAGATGAAATGATCCACTTTTAGCCTAGAATCTTTAATGATTACTAATGAATTTAACCAAGACACAGACTAATCTGATCCTATCTCAAGGACACAAGCATAAATATTTTATGTGGACATCGAAGGACACCCTAAAATTTGAAGGACAAAAAGAAATAGGTCTGTAGAGACACTATAACTTGTGACACTTTAAGAAAGGAACCAATTTCTATCACTTCACACAACTTTTAAGGATCCAAAAGAATTAAAGCAAGATATGTAGAGAATCTACATATGATGAAAAGGGACATAAATCTACAAGTTAAACTCTAATAATTTATTCTTGACTTCAAACTAGAATCAAAAAATTCATCTCATTGCTTCAAGAGAGTGTTACAAGGCAATTTTGATAGAGTAACTCTATCACCAGTTGAGGGATCTTGAGAGCCCATTCACTTATTTTTAGACCAAGGAATGCTAATGCATTATCATAAATGATAGTGGATGGAACACCAAACCTAGTTACAATACTATCATAGAAGTCTAGGACTACACCTTCATTGGCTTCCTTCAACATAATGGCTTCCACCCACCTAGTGAAGTAGTCGATTGTAGTAAGCACCCATGTATGTCTTCCACTTAATGGAGGGTTGACCATTCCTATGAATTCTAGCCCCCATTATATGAAGGGTTTCTCTAATTGAATTGGATTGAGAGGAAAGGATGCCAATCTTTGCTTACCCACAAAGAAAGCACACTTTTGACACTTCTTTACCCATGCATACACATCTTTGAAGAGGTTGGGCCAGTAATAACTATCCCTCATTATCTTTGCTATAGTGGTTTTAGGTGCAAAATGACTTCATGTAGGTCCATCATGGAATTACTCCAAAATCTTGGTCACCTAGTCATTATCTATGCACCTAAGGAACACTCCATTAAGGTCCTTTCTCAATAAAACCCCATCAACCAATGTATAAGGTATGGACTGAAGTCTAAAATACCTCCTTTTGGCCCTATCCATACTTTATGGGAATTCTCTTGTTAGCAAAAAATGTGCCATATCCTGGATCCAACTAGTGTGAGGTGGAGGTGCATCTGTCTATGAGTTATCTTGTGTTAATAAGATAACCTCTTTTTCTTCATGAAATTCATCAACCATATACTTGCACAAGCCTTTGCCTCTCACTAGCTTAATGACCTTGATCTCCATGTCATACTCCATAACCTTGGTAATCCAACCAGATCTCTTTTCATTCAAGTCTTTGATAAGAAGGAAGTCTCTCACTCTAGGATGAGACACCATAAGATATATTTTACTATTGGAGAGAATTAGACTAAACTTTTTAAGGATTCTTACTACTGCAAGGACTTATTTTTCTATGAAAGTATACCTCCCCTCATACCCCTTAAGCCCTTGACTAAAAAATGTTATTGGTTGCTCAAGTCCTGTACCATTATTTTACATAAGCATAGCTGATATATTGTCAATGTTGGCAAAGGCATACAATATGAAATCCCTTCAAAAATTAGGATTCATGAGTGTGGGTGCTTAGGTAATGGCTTGCTTGATAGCCTCAAATGTTGATTTACCTTCATTTGACCAAGTGAACACTTAGTTCTTCTTCATCATGGCAGTTATGGGTTTGACCAAGTTTGCAAAACCAGGTATAAACCTTCTCACAAAGTTTATCTTCCCAAGGAAACTTTGGATCCCCTTCTTATTCTTGAGTAAGAAAAAGGTCAAGATGGCACTTATTCTATCAATATCAATCTCTAATCTCTATTTTGAGATAATATGACCCAAAAACTTACCCTCATGCATGTCAAATACACACTTCTTAGGATTCAAAGAGATCCCATACTCTCTGCATCTCTCAAATATCAACCTCAAGTGGTCAATGTGTTTGTTGTCATCCTTGTAGAAAACTCTGATGTCATCCAAGTAGACCATCACCATTTGATTCAACAGCCCTTGGAAAGCCATGTCCATGGCTATTTGGAAAGTATCCCTAGGATTTGATAAGCCAAAAGGCATCTTTTGGTATGCATACGTGCCCCATTTGGTGGTGAAGGTAGTCTTGTATTGATCTTCTTCCCTTACCAGCCCCTGGTTGTAACTCGAGTACCCATCCAAAAGAGAGAAGCATTCCAAACTAACAACCATTTGAAGGAGTTGCTCTATGGATGGTAAGGGGTAGTGATCTTTCAAAGAGACCCTATTCAAGTCTCTAAAGTCAACACACAATAGGATCTTATTATTCTTCTTCCTCACAGGTATTAGGTTGAATATCTATGAGGAGTGTCTGATGGGAAAAATGATATTAGATTTAATAAATTTAGTCAATTTTTTCCTCATCAACTCTTTAGTTTTTGGATTGATAGGCCTTTGCTTTTGCCTCACAAGCTTAACATTGGCCTCTAGTTTTATAGTATGTTGGGCTAACTTTGGCTCAAAGCCTCTCATATCACTATAATCCTAAGCAAATATGTCTAAAATTTCCTTACAAAGTTCAATGAAAGCATGCCTTTTAGCCTTGTTGCTTACCTTCCCAAGCTTGAGAAGTGTGTCCTTGAAGATGAGGACTCTCTCATAATTTTATTCATTAGTTGACATTACTATCTTGTCTTTCCTCATATGGGCTCCCTCATGTAAAATACCTTCAAGGGTGACCAACCCTTTAGGAAGTTTGTTAGACTTTAGTTAAACAATTTGATCCTCATGCTGATGTTGAATTTTACCTTGGTTCATTGAGGAAAACTCTACTTCGTACTATAAGAAACAAGCAATTTGTTTATCATTTTCAAAGACCTACTAGTGGGATTCATTATCTAGTACTAATGGCCTCACCACCACCTTGACATGTGGCTAAACCTTGGGATTCTTCAACTCACTTGGGATATCAAATTGGGCTCCCATAGCTACCAACCTGTCAACATGTTGATTCTGGTTCCTTGGCATAGCTTGAATGTTAAAGGATTCAAAATATTCAATTAGGTCCCACACTCTATTTTTTTAGGACCTCATCAAAGGATTCTTTGTAATGTTTAGGCCCCTAACTTGGTTCACTATAAGCTGACTATCTCCATATGTTTGCAACTATTTAATCCCCCTCTTACTGGCCCATTGGAGGCCATGGATTAGGCATTCATATTTTACTGCATTGGAGGATTAACTAAAATGGAACATATACAAAGATAAATACTTATCATCTAAAGGGGAAACTAGCATCGCCACTACACCTCCATTTTTGCACCTTGAGCCATCAAAGAACAACTTCTACATACCATTGAAGTCTTCTTTAGGTTTAATGAGGGAAGGCATGAGTTGATTTTCTTCATGTAGCAAATAAACACCCATGTATCTTTCTTTAACACCTTCCAGAGGGTTGATAAATTGATTATCTCCCCATAGCTCATCCAAGAAAAAGTGTAAAATCTCCTCAAGATAAGTATTCAATTCCTGACCAATTGTAAATTCATCCTCACCAAGGATAGTATAATTGAGGTTTATGCTATCTGGATAATGGGGTTTAATGTGGAATTATGCTATGGGCTCAGCCTTGATTGATACCTTAGTCCCATACCTTGTTCTGAATGCCATGTAGGACTACTATGTTACTAGATAACCCCAAATTTTGGCTATGAATTCTCTAGAGAGGCATAACGCCAATTGAGGAGTTACATCAAGGATCAACACATCCTAAACCATAGAAACATTAGGATAAGCATGCAGGGTTAGACTCAAATCCTTGAAAATACTAGATGGATTTGTGGAAGAACCATCAAGCTACAAAACTCCCTTAGTATGTGGTTCATATTTGAGGTTCAGTTGACTAGCTATAGACTTTGGCATTACTAAAGTGTTGGTTCCACTATCTACCAGGGAATTATGTACTAAAGAATCACCAATGATTAATTAAATGTAGAACAGAGGAGGTTTGACCACTTTACTTAATATTTCTCCCAAAGGACCTTGGGTTGCATTGGTGAGGACCTCAGTTTATTTGTTTGGTTATTTACCTACAGTCGTGGTAACACCTATCTTGGACAAACCTTCATAAAGGATGTCCACCTAACTAAACATGAAAAGCATATCCCACATTGGCGCACTCACATTGGAATTTTCATTTGTTCAATAATGTTGATTGGTGGACCACCAACCTTCGCTTAAGATTTGGGAGCCACTATAGTTATTCGTTGAATTCATGAGTTTTTTGGATCAAAAAGGGTCCCTTGATTTTGATTTTTAGGAGGTGACAGGGCTTTTAGAGTGACATTAGGTTCACTTGGACTTGATAGTAATGGATTAATAGAAGGAGGTTATTTGAATGTCTCTAGATTATCAACCATATTCCTTCTTTTGAATCTTGTATTAGCTACCACTAGAATGTATGCTTGGCTAGAACTAGCCTATAGATTGAGTGCATAACGCTCTTCTTGCTTATTGATGACCATTGTAGCATCTGACTAGTTTGGTAACTGATTAGATCCTTGGTCTTGTGGAGACTATCCTAGTTTTATCATTGTGGGGATCTCTATGTTTTGAGCCATAAGAGCTCAATTGTATCCATAAGCAATAGCTTGCTACCATTGGTCATTGAATGCTTGGTTAGAACCATTAGTTGGGACAATGGATTACCCAAAAGACTAGTTCCAAGGCATGGTCCCTTTATCTTCTTGAGAAATGTTGTTTTGAATATGAACCAAGGAGTTGGAAGAGCCTACAACATCTAGATTATAGTTATTTTGTATAGCATAGTTAGGCTACCCCTGGACTTGACCTTGTCCTTGGAAATTTCCTTTGTAGGGTGGCCTATTTGTTTGATAAGACTATTATTGAGGCTAATATGGATCTTTATAAGGATTATTAAATTTATCTTGTTGTCTCTTCACATTTACCACATCATTTTCCAAGGATTGGAACATGCTCTTAAGTTCTAAGTAGTTTTTATGCTCTTGGGAATCACTTGATCCACTAGTGGAGGCCTTTTCCTACTTAGGTGAAGGTATAGCAGCAATTTTTAGAGTTGGAAGAATAACATCAAGTTGGGGAATAACTATAGGGGGTGGTCTAATTTTAGGAAAAAGAGGCATTAGAGGTCTAGGAGTAAGTTTGCCAACCTGAACTAGGAAATTTTTGGCTTTAATATCCACCTCATAAGCATCTAGAAATATGTCCCCTCCCATGGATTGGACCATTACAACCATATCACTATTTAGAGCCTTTAATTAGTATATGAATGCAAAGTTAGGGGACGGTCTCATAGAGGCTGTAATTCTATCCCAAGCTTTTTAAAATATTGTGTTGAATTCTTGCATGACTTCATGGGGGCTCTCTTATTGTGGTAAGTTGTTCTAATAGTGACAAATGGTCACTCTTGTCTACAAATATTTTACACAAGGCTCTCCTAGTTGACTCCATGATTGAATAGAATTAGGAGCTAATCCTCTATACTAATCTAAAGTTTTTCCCTTAAAGGATATAGATAACAATCTAATAGCTATATTTTGTGTAATGACATTATGGATATTGCAAAAATTGGCTATGTCATTAATGTGTTTAGCAAGGGTTATGGTTTGGTCTCTTATAAAATATGGGATGCTTTTGAGAGCTGCTACTGGCATAGGATCATATTGTGGCAGATTCAAAGGACTTTGGCTATTGAAGCCTATAAAGCTCTTTGGGGAATCATGGTAATGAAAGGGGATAACAAAGGTCTTCTTGCATAGGTATACCTTACAACTGGTTTAGGAAAATGGTCTCCTACATATGAGTGAGTATGGGAAAACCTTAACCTTCTTATTAAGTTTAAAGGTAATTCAACAAATTCGAAAGGAATACCTCTAGAAGCTGATCTTGTAGTCACCTTTGGCATGAAAAATAGTTATTATTTTGTCACTAGATTGTCGAGTATTCTTTGGAGTCACTAGATACTAAAATATGAAAGCTATAACCACTACAAATTGATCAAACTAGCATTAAACTTGACCAATCTTCCTTGAAAATGGTCCCAATAGGCATTCCAGAAACTATTGTAGCTTAGAATTGCACCCTTGTGGGAGAATTTTTTAAGGCCTCCCACTTCTAGCTATAATATTGGAAAAACTTAGGCTATGGGTATCTTGTAGTGAGGTTGAACCTCTAGGATTTTTAATGAGGCTAGCTCCTCAAATGCTTCACTTTGGCTTGTTTCCACACACTAAAACCTACTATTGACCAAGGAAAATCAAGAGAAAGATAACATGAAAGGGAAACCTAAGCTAAGGAAGGTGATGCACCAAAGATGAAATGATCCACTTTCAGCTTGGAAGCCTTAATGACTACTAATGAATTTAACCAATACATGGACTAATCTAATCCTATCTCAAGGCTACAAGCATAAATATTTTTTGTGTAGGGTGAAGGAAACCCTACAATTTGAAGGACAAAAAGAGATAGGTCTATATGAGACACTATAACTTGTGACACTTCAATAAAGTAACCAATGTATAGCACTTCACACAACCTATAAGGACCCAAAATAATTAAAGCAAGACATGTAGAGAACCTATAGATGATGAAAAGGTACATACATCTACAAGTTAAACTCCAATAATGTATACTTGATTTCAAATGGGAATCAAAAAATTCATCTCATTGACTCAAAAGAGTGTTACAAGGAAATTTTGATAAAGTAACTCTATCACCAGTTGAGGGATATATTTTTAGGCTGAAAAGCCCTATATATAGCAAAAATAGATGAGAGAAGAGGGGGCTTACATGAGAAAATGGAGAGAGAGGTCATAAATGGCTGTAACCACCACTATGTCCTTGAACTCTTTTTGCCTTTAGAGTGTGCAACTACCTGACCATGAAATGAACCATCTAAGATCATCATAAATATCCTCAATCCCTTCACACATTCAAGTCTCCCTTTTTGGAGCTGAGAGATCCATGTCATGGGTAGCTGCATGTTCCCACCAAGTGTACATGATTTGATATCATGAATTTAAAACTTGGAATGCTCCTTATTATTATTTTGGACTTATATATTTGCTATTAAAATCGATACCCCCTTGGCTTTTTTCATGTCCATCAATCTACTTATGCATGGATGCCCATGAGTCATCAATCTCCTACCAGTTAAATGTGTCCTTGACACTTTTCATGCACACTTTTGCCTTTGAGATTCATTGATCCCCTTTGACCTCTACTCATCATTGATCTTTAAAGTAAGATTGATTATGCACCAATGGATCTAGCTCCCAAAATTTTGCCATGCATCATCTTTGTGTTTGGCCAAAGACCCCTTTGATGGCTTGTCAATGCCAATGGCTATTTTATGAGCTTGATCTTTGACACTGGCATGAACGTCATGTTTCCTTTGGACACTTTCATATGGGCCTTTTTCTTTTGGGATTTTTGAGAATGACCCTTCAGATTTATTTGCTTTGGCCATTGCTTTGAAAGAAAAGGTCTTCATGACTTTTGGAAGGTCCACTTCCTCAAGAGATACCCTTCAGAAATGCTGCATAAGAAACTTTAGCATGGAAATGACTCTTCAAAAAAAGTGTTTTGGCCCCTTGCTTTGAAAGTGACCTTAAAAACTTGAAAAAAAATCCCCTTTTCACCAAGAAAAGTGCCCTTCAAAAACCTTAAATTGGATCATTTTCTTAAGATAATTCCTCTTTGGAAAAAGTCTATAAGACACATTGTTGTAGAAGAATTCCTTCAAGAATTTTGAAAATGACCACTTTATTGAAGAGTTACCCTTCGATAAAATTGTTCCAAACAATTTTATTGAAAGAAAAGGTCTTTGTCTTTTGCTTTAGACATTTTTATTGATAGAAATATCCCTTCAAACACTTTCTCTCGGATAACTTGTTCGAAAGAATTCAACACTTAGCTAAAAAGGTCCTGAAAGAATGAAACACTTAGTCCAAAAAAAAGGGTCCCAAAAGAATGAACAAGTAAAGAATTAGCTGAATAAAATATTTTTCACTTATCTTATGGCTTTCAAGCTTACCCTTGAACACTATTGTTGGATCCTTAGAAAACCTTGCTTGGATCCTCTCTATTTGCAAATGTCAAATCCACTTCTAGGCCTTTGATCCACTTCTTTATCAAACCATGCAAGAGATTTATATGTGGGCCAAAAATGGCCAAAATTTTCATTTACAATTCTAATAATGTTTAAGTGCTTTGGAGTTATTGGAAGCATCAAAAAGACTCATTCACAAAGTTGAGCAAATTGGGGCTATATTCTCAAATTGGCCAAAACAATGCACCAAGCACTTTTGTGAAGCCTTTTTGAAAGGGTTCCATGAATTTATAAGGTCTCAAAATTGGTTCACCTCTTATCCCTATCCATATATATTACCTATTAAAATTTTGAGGTCAAAATTATGAGAGGAAGATGGTCATTGAGACCCTTGAAGTTGTCCAAGAAAACATTGAATTTTAATAGAGATCATCTACAAGAGGTTGATCAAAAGTTACCCTTGCCCTTCATAGTGATGATCTTGGATTGTGACATCAATTTTTAATGATACCAATGGATCAAGGGTTACCTATAGCTAAAAATATCATAAGAAAAGGTGGATTTTGGTGTTTTGAGACACCCCAAGCTCTCCTATGTCTGTACACAACCAAGAAGGTGGCACTTACAGTCAAGGTTTCAAACAGTGAGTTAGAGGATGGAGTTTAGACCTTATTTTAAGATTTAAAAGTTGTATGAGAGTATTTTATATTAAATGACCTTCATGGGAAGTTATATCACCTATAAATAGGCCATAAACATCACCATGATAACCTATAGGCCTGTACGGATTGTGACAGGTAGTGGGTGGGGAATTATGCTTTCAATAGTGCTAATGCTATAAAAATGAGTAGACAAGTTAAAATCATTTATAAACCAAGTTGGAAACTTTCCATAGGAACTTAAGGATGTCTTACCTACCATATTTCCCTATTTAAACCTATAAAGTGACTTACAGCAAAGCTAAAGGGACTGTGGAAGGCAGTGAGTAGTATGGAACCTTAAAGATGCTAATAAGACCTAAGAAACCTTATGGTGAACTTTTGATCATCTAAGTGACCATTTATCATGGCCCTCACATCCAAAATTAACTTACATGACTCATGAAATTTACAAGACCCTTTTATAATCCAAGTTAAGACTCAGTTGGGTTGGGTATCTAACTTGTTGAATGATGGCTTTATAGGGGTCAATATGTCAAGAAGTGACCAAAGAAATTTTTGACATCTTGAGATGTTATTTAGCTTAATATGTAAGGATAAATAAACAAATAGCCTCAAATAACTTAGAATCTCATTCCCAGCTGTAGGTGCTTGTTGAGGTTTCAATGTTCCATCCATGCTATGAAGACAATTGGAGGGTCAAGTACCTCCACAAGGCCAAGGGAGAATATCAAGAGATTAAATATGATGATATTAACCTCAAATAACATGATTAAATATATAAAAAAAAGGAAAATATATCAAATTTTTGCACTTATGAGGTTAAAAAGGCTAATTTCACCCTCAACTTGCAAGTAGTCACCTTCAAAAGTTAGTTTTGAGTTTCATGTTAGTTAGAAGGGTAAATGGAGGACTTAGAAGCTCAAATTTGGTACAGATTACCCTTGAAATCCAATAAGTTAATCCAATAATAAATTTTCAAAAACTAATGGTGAAAACCCTCTCTATTTTGTTTTTGAGTAGGGGCAGTTTTCTCATACATGAGGAGAATATTTGAAGGAAATATGGTGAAATGGTGAACTAAAAAGCAAAAAAACCTCAAGTGATTATTGGATAATCTTAATGACACCTAACATAAGCTAAAAAACCTTGATATAATCTTTTTAAGCAATTAGGATGCTCTAACCAATAAGGGTTATAGTCATGCATGAAGGAAACCCTTAAGCCTAGAAGCCAAAATGAGGGTCATGTGCATTTTTGACCTTATCCATGATTTTCACTTGACTAGTTCATGCTTGAAATCATATTTTATATATTTTTAAGACATAATAAAATCTAAGGGCTCCATTAGTCTAGCTAAAAAATCCTATAGCAAAACTACGGACTCCATCAGTATAAATCCTATTTTGGGACCCAATGGTGAAAATGAGCCAAAAATTGAATCTAACCATGAGTGCTGAATATAATTTGTTTCCAACTCCATGAGGATTAGATATGTGAGATTATATTTTATTAAATCCATACATGTTGATCATAAATCAGGTTTTATTTGCATTTTCTTGTGTTTTGTAGGTCCTAAAGATGATCAATGAATGCCAATCTCTTTGGGAGGTATTTTGGGACTTGAAGAAACTCCTAGTGCAATTTTTAGGCCTTGTAAATACTCATAAGTTCCTATAAAAGGTCTCTAACTTTATCCTATCTAAACTGACATCTAGAATGACATAGTGAAGAGTATGGTAACTCAAGTTTTGTGGCTTTTTATGATGTTTTTTATGAAGCCAAGCATATGAGGTGTCCTAACATGTGTAAAAAGACCCCTAGTATGGATCATTTGGGAATATTTAAATATTCTAGTGCCAAGTGTCAAAATAATCCAATTAGAGAGTGATCATGGTTGCAAAGTGATGATGAGCTTGTGTAAGAGAATTTCATGATGAAGGAAATTCCCAATGCAGGTGGAATCATCTTTGTGACTCCCTCTCCTCATCTTACATGAGACATTTTTCCATAACATGCCTTGGAATGCTTAAAGAAGCCATGATGAAGGCATTTTCATAAAGGAATAGTGATTGAAAGGATTGTTATGCCACACTTGGAAGAGGAGGCTAATTTGGGATGTGATCAAGTGTAATTCAATTTCATGACTCATTTTTCATTCCATCCACATCCCTTGTAAATGATCCTCAACTTTGGACACTTGTCTTTATGCCTCTTCAACTTCTCCTTTCTCTCTTATCTTCTAAGTTCTATAAGTATGAGCCATTTTGGCTATTGAAAAGGATTCCAACTCTTGGCATGGTGAAACCCTTCCAAAATTGTACCTTGATTTGTGCTTAAGCTAATGAGAAGAAAGTTGGTTATACTCTAAGTCCATTTGTACTATGTGTTGAAGTGATCTATCTTGAATGTCAAGTATAAATTCATTTCATCTTATTTTCATGCAATCCTTGAATGTGTTACTGCAAATGACTTCTCTCCTAATATGTCTCATGATGTGTATGTTGTTGTAATAGACTCTTGAAGTGTGTATGAGTTTGGTAGTGTCATATCTGACCTTCCCTTCACTTTCTTTCATTTGTTGAGTTATTATTTGCCTTCATGAGAAACTCTAATGCTAGGGAGATCCATTAATGGTGTTGAGGCTAGTTTGGTCATCTTAGTTCATTATGCAAATTCCAAGTGTATGAATAGAAGAAAATCTTGGTGTATCACCTTCTATTTTAAGTTTTCTTTATGTATTTTTCTTTCCCTTTTCACCCATAATAGGAAGTTTTAGTAGCATTAGCACATAAAGTCATATCTAGGGAGCTATCCCTTAAAATCTAGAGGTTTACTTCCACTATAGTTGCCCCACACACTTAGAAGTATTCTCATGTTGGCCAAATCTTGAAGAAGCTTGAACAACTTCTTCTAGGGTGAAATATTTGGAGACAACATCAATGACAGGGTTTTTATGCCTAATAAGGAAAATTTGAGATATATTGTGCTAAAAGAGTTGCAAAATTATGCTTATTCAAGGCATCTAGGAGTATCTAAGTTTGTAGTAGAGTTAAAACCTATATATTTTTGAAATAGACTTAAGAAGGATGCATCTTATTTAGTTTCTAGATGCTTGGAGTGTTAGCGAGTCAAGGCTAAACCTATGCATCTAGCTAGGTTTTTATATCCACATTTGGTATCAGAATGGAAATGGCATGTGATTAGCATGGATTTTTTTTAAGGTTTGCATATGCTTAGAAACTGATATGATATGATCATTGTTATGGTAAATAAACTAAATAAAGTAGTTAATTTCATTTATGGTAATATAATTGATGATGTGCTTATGCTTGAAAAAAGGTTTGTGAAATAAATTTATAGATTGTATAGGTTTCTTGAAAATATTATCTCAAATAGGGACCCCAAAATGACTTCCATATTTTGGAAAACTATAAATTATGCATTGGGAACATAGTTGAATTTTAGTATAACTTACCATCTAGAAATAAATGGGCAAACAAAAAAGAATAAATTATATCTTGGTAGATATATTGAGAATGTATTATATGGACCAAAAATACAAATAGGAAGAGCATCTTCCATTAGTTGAGTTTTATTACAATAACTCCTACCAATAAACTATAAAATTTGCTCCTTTTGAGTCATTATGTGGTATAAAATATAGAACACCCATCAGTTAGAACAAGGTGTAAGATAAAGTGGTTTTTAGACCTGACATACTCGCTGAAATGGAAGAGCAAGTAAAATTAATCAGGGAGATATTGGTTGAAGCCAATGATAGGTATAAAATATGTGTTGATCTAAAAATAACAACAAGGTAGTTTTTAGTTTGGGACAAGTTTTTCTATGAGTAAAACCCCAAAAGAGTTCAATTAAGTTTTGGTAAATCAACAAAGCTATCACATAGATATGTGGGATATTTTGAGGTCATGGAAGTAATAAATCATGTATCTTATAGACTAGAATTTCCACCATATATAACATAAATTCATAATGTTTTTCATGTTTCATATCTTAAAATTATATTACTGATCCTACAAGTGTTTTAGTCTAATTGGAACACAAGTGTCTAGGAAGTTGGAAAATAGGTATAGGTCCAAAACTTGCAGAGATGTATGATAAGCAAGTTTAAAACATTTTGGGAAAGATAAAAGGCCTGGGTCCTCATCATGCATAGGTTGGACTAAGATATAATAAATTAGGAATAGAGAGATAATAGATGAAATGAACAATAAAGTTTAATCAGTCATACTAAATCAAAATGAGAAGAAGGAAAAAAAATGTTAAGTATAAATAAAATTAATCATACTAGATAAAGATGGGAAGTATGATAAATTTAATTAAATGGTTGTAAACATACACACAATCATAAAATAATAAGATAAAAGTTAAGTGTTATTAAGTAAGCATAAAACATACTAAATCAAGATGGGAAGTTTGTAAATGATGTATAAATCATAATGTAACACAAATTATCTCAAATTTGAAGCATGTAGTTTTATTGTGACTTGGTTATAGTATGAACTTTTTATTGGGATATTTTGTGAGGAGAGCCTAATCCTATCCAAGTTATTACACTAAAAATCACAAAGGGAACACTAATGAAGTAGATTCAAATGATGGCATAATTTAAAGAGGATTTAATGTGGTAATTTGTGAGGAAAGTCTAGTCCTATCCAAGGTCTTACATTGCAACTCATAAAGTGAACACCATTGACTTGAATGTTAATAAGGGGAAAGATAAGAAAATATTTTGTGAGGAATGTTTGGTCCTATCCAAGGTCTTAAAGTGCAACTCACAAAGGGAAAACACTAGGGGTATGATCAATTAACAAAAAAAAAATCATCAAGGGGAAATATTAGGATTGATGTAATGAAATAGGGAATGTAAAAATCATGACATAGGCATTTAGGAGAAAACCTTAGTAAACATGAGGCATACTAAGTAAGAAGAAAAGACACTAATAGGCTAGTTACCATAAAAATATAAACGATACCTACTCACAATAAGCATAAAGTTGTATGGTTAAATAGGTCAAAAACTAAGATCAACTCATGAAGGTTATATGAACAATTAAATTAAAATGGACCTACAATCCCATAACATGGTCCTCATTCCTCAAGACCTCTTATAGATTCGTCATTCTACTATGAATATTGGGTACTTGTGTGAGAAATTAAGTAACATTATAGAGATTTTGTTGTTCTCATATCCCAATCTAATAGCCTACCACAGCCCAATGGACCTCAGCTCTATTATGAGGGTAAATATGGAGTTTGAGCTTCAATTAGAGATAGATGTGCTAAAAAATCACTTTTTTTGGTGTGATTAGACTTTTGAATTTTTTTATTACCTTTTGAATCATTGTTTTTTTTAAATGTTTTGGATTTTAACTTGTTTATGGATTTTGTGATTCTTCCTCCATATGGATTTGGAATAACCAATATGAGTGATAAAAGTGATACACATGAATGAGATTTAGAATTTGGTTAAAGGAGGCTCGATAACCAAAGATATGGCTAACTAGATGATTTAAGCTTACCTATGAACTACTATATAATCTTAGGTTTTAACTGTATGTATGTTTAGTATGTGGAAGAGAAATGAGGGAAAAAGGGAGATCAAATAGATCAGTGCATAGAAGTAGTCTAATGAGAATTATTATTTATTAATTGATCATATGGTAAAGATAAAAATACTAAGGGTATAAGGGTTGTACAACCAAGTCACCCTACTAATTATCATCATTTGAGTGGGAAAGATAGCAAATAATATTTAAAGAGAAAATAAATGACTCCGTGTGAAAGAAGTGAAACCATAAGCATAAGTTTTCATTCATGAAAAGATTGAGAATAATCCATAATATAAATCTAAAGATAATGAAACCATGTAATACACATAAATCATAATATAATGGTTCATGCAAAATAGATAAGTGAAATCATGATTGAAAATAGTCAAAAATATAAGATATATAAATGAATCACAAATCCAATCTAGTCATGTAATACTACAATAAATAATGTGAGAAAACACTTTACCATGTTCACAAATACTAATATATTTGACCACAAATGTTATCCATAACATCTAACACATCCCTATGTAGCTGAATTCTAATGTTAGTCAGAGTCTCATCAATATTTATAGAAAGTTGTGAAAAGACCTCCTTCATATCTTCTCGACTAAAAAGGTGGGTGTATAAGAAGAAGATTAATGTTCATGTGGTGCCTCTTATGTGGGACACTAGATATGATGAATAGGTATCTTAATGTGAATGGTATTTTTGGATCTAAGAGGAGGCATAGTTGGCAGAGAAGGAGGAGCCTTTGTGTGTAGGTTACCTATAAGAGGAGGAATAACTAGTACTAGTGTAGACTATGGGAAATATCTAAGGTGATACCAAATCACTTGGAATAAATCAATATGATGGGTATAAAATTGATTCCAAATATAATATACTTCCCCATATTTGGGGATGTACTATGGAAGTAGCTTGGGAGGTGGGATAGTCTTGTCTTTGGGCTAGGCAATGACTAGTTACAAAGTGTCGATGTATTACCTAAGTTTTTGGTAGTCCGTATAAGAATGGTTATTTATGCTATGGAAGAAATAGATATGTATATTATTATATTTTGGAGGTCTACTAGCTGAAGGGGTAGAAGAGGAAGTTTAGGGTTGTTGATATAGATGGCAATCATTGATCCAATGACTATAAACTCTATGAATATCATAGTAAGGTTGATCTTCCCATTGTGTGGGTAAGGTATCAATATAAGGTAATGGTAGGAGACCATCACCTAAGAATAGAGGAGCTATAATAGAAACTAAACTAGGCTCATCTGTAGGTAAGGTTGGTTGTGCAGTGGGTCTAATCAAAGTGGCTAACATTTGTAGAGGAAGCATAATAGAAGGGTCATGATATTTAGTAAAATTATAAGGTCCTATTATGACATGATCCATGATAATACTCCTGAGAGGATCTAATGTGACTAGAGGCATAATACACAAGTGATCTATCTCTAACCTGTGAATAGTAGTGGAAAAACTAATATTAGGTACTATAAGAGGAGGAATGATAGAAGAAGAATAAAAAGACTAAAATAAATAAGAATGATATCTAAGAGATTTATTTCTTTTAGATTAGATGAATCTAGCTAAAAAAGGGTCATCTAAAGCCTAACCATCACCATAATCAGGTATATGTAAGTTGATAGTACATATGTGAACTAATTTATTAATTGAGGAAGTATAGTGAATGGAATGTCTAGTTTTAGTTAAAGTAATTGATATGTCATCAAGAAGTTGGTGACAAGATCAAGGTTGAAGATAAGGAGGAAGATCAAAAAATATGTGAGTGGATAGATAAGAAGTTTTGTTTGTTAGGCTTATCTCATCCAACTCATCATCATTAGAATCTAAGAGGTTAGGTGCAATATTCCCAATTAACTCTGGATGACCTTATAACCTCTAGTGGATTTAATAGGATAGTTGAAGTGTTAAGATTCTTGAAATGTAACATTAGGTAAGGGTTTAAGGGTGGCTATTTTAAAGATATCACATTCTTGGAATTGTTGTAAATTTTAAGGATTCATGTCCCCTTGAATCTTGTACATGGAACCATTATGAGTAAATTTGACACATTGTCATGCAGATGAAGTAACTTCTCTCATACAATGAGTCTAAGGTCGACTAAGTAAGATATTTTTAAAAAGTGGAAATTTAAATATCATGAATCTCACACATATGGTAATGTGAAGCCAAACACAACCTAAAAGATACATTTGTATTTTTTCATTCCTTGACATGTACTGCATGTGGATTTAATGTTACTTTTAGAGTATCCAATTATTTTAATAAATTTAAGGGAGGCAACATAAGTGCCTAAACCATCATAAATTAAAGAAAACTTAACATAGATATCACTTATTTAAATGATATTGAATATAATATCATCCACACAAATCATATCTCATTAGGAATCAAAGAAGAGATAGGAAACTTAAGCGAGAGAGAAGTGTCCACTATTTCAACAACATGGATGGACATATCTTCACATTATTGAAGTATGTTATCTTTAGATCTGGATAAGGTAACCTCTTAACCTACAGGAGGAGGATAAGTGATGTTCATTTTTAATAATAATTTAATTAGGTAATATGATGGTGGGGAGAAGTTCTCATTAGCTATAACAAAGTAAATTTGAGATGGGAGATGGGAAAGTTCCACAATAGGATCCCATTCATCATAACCCATGAGAGGATTATTAGATATAGGTACACAGTGTTGTAAGAGCTCCTGAGAATGGGTGTTGGATGTGTAATGAAACTTATGTTGATCAGGTATGGTTGGTTTAGGTTGGTTTCAATTGAGTTGAGTGATTTTAGGTGATGTGATGGTTTTTTAAGTTATTTATTGTGGTTGAGTAGAAGAAATATTATTGGAATTTTGAGGTATGTTTTATTTAAGTGTGGAAATTAGGGATGAATTAAAATTTATATTAATGGTATGATAGGTATGGTCAATTTTTGGTATTTAGGTGGTGCTTGTATGGCAGTGGTTCTTGATGCCCCAATTTTATGAGACGGGATAGGGAAGTGTCTTGAATAATGTGAAATGTTGAAGAAGAGTGATATGTAGGTGTTGGGTTTGAGTAAAAATAAGAAACTACTCTTCTCATATTAGTCATATTAACCACATTTTCATCATTGATGTTAAGTTTTATAAGACTTTCAATGTCATTATTAGTAGGGGTAGGTTATTCAATGTTATCTTGGGGATTGGGAAGGGGATCCTTATAGATAGCTAAACAAACATTAACTTGGTTTAAAGATTTATTTTTAGTTTGAGCCTAATGAGCTTTAAGTTATATGTCATAAGCTTATTTACGTTTTTGTATAAGGTATTTGTGGTCAAAGTTAAGACCAAGGAGAAAATCTAGAACAATATTTCTTAAGTATCTACAAGTCTCATGAGAATGCCCCCAACTTGAATGAAACCAACAAAATTTATTTGAATCATACCATAATTATATAGGATGAATGGGGTCAAGATCTTGTGGTATAGGTCTTGGAAGATGTTTTTGAATTATTGATAAGGATAATGGTTTATGCACATTAGTATGATTGTTTTTTAAAAATGTGAGATTGTAATTGAAATTGTTGTTAAGGGGAGGAACATGCTCCATGCTGTTGTTTAGATAAAAAACTTGTATAGTGTGTATGGTTTCATAAGTATTGATAAAAACACCATTTGTTGCATGATAGACTTTGTTTTTGATAATCATTAAAGTTCTCATTGTAGGTTGAGATGGTTCAAATTGATGTAAGAGGAAATCTTATCATTTGGCTTGGTCAAGAGCTTCTTCCAAAGTTTTTGGAGAAAAGTTATGAACATGATATTGTAAGTTATTAAGTATTCATTAATAACCATTTCATTCTTACTCCATTTCATTTATAAAAAATAAATATTCTCTAGTTGAAATGTCTTGCAAACCTTTACCCTAGTTGTGCCCATTCATTTTCACTCTTCTCATTACCATAATTTAAAAATCATGTTCAATCTTAATTAAATATTCATGCTTAGTGGATATTAATGATTATAAAATAATAATTATAAATTCTTTCATGGTTTTTAGGCATTTATTAATAGTTGGCATATTATTAACCTTGCTCAAGAGTCATCAAAAACCATGGCCTATTCTACACCAATCAAAGTCAGAACCTGTATTAAATAATTAAATATAACTTAACATCTTTTCAAACATCACCTAGATCTCATAGCCTATATAACACTCATCATAAATGAAAGCCTAAAAATATATCATAAGAGGATGCCAAATGTAAATCAGTCATCAAACTTTACCTACCTACAAGGTAGTCATCAAACTCTACCTACCTGTAAAATAGTCTCAAGACTTCACTCATTCTAAAAAAATACTTGTATTCTATTAAATCTATCACTATGAGATTCACATGTCAAAAACATTAAAGAATAAAAATGGTATGAAATATTAGTTCCAAAGGGTCATTCCTTAATCCAATTTGAAGTCAATTAATAAAAAATTTGACACATATTTTGGACACATCACTTTGTTATACTTTTTGAAGAGGGTCAAATCCATCCTAAAATCAAACTGGATTTAGAGTATATATGATAGTGGCATTTCATAAGCTACAACATTCTCGACGTCGATGTAATATCCAAAGTTAGTATCGACCTTAGTAAGTCACTAGATCAGAGAGAACATGGAAGTCATAAAATCTAATGATATTTTTGTCCTTTGCCTTGGTGTAGAACACATAGAATACATGATCAAAATTCCTTTGTAGAACTTACCCCTAAATCTACTCAACAATTTTGGGATACCAACATAGCCTCCTACTCTAATTTAATAAATAAATGATAACTTATGAATCCACTAGGTTATGATTCTTTATTTCCTAAGGCCATCACACATTTTTGATTCAAGATGGAAATCAATGACATCATTACACTCTTAGATAGGGTAGTTAGAAACCTTATTGCTAAATATTTTAAAGAGTGAATGTATAAATTTTTTTTGGATCTATTGGAATTTATAGTGTTCACATTATCTATTGCAAATTTATAGTGTTCACATTATTAATGTGTGTATAAATTGTATTATTGAGGATAAAAATAAACAGGTTTGTCATAAAAACTCATATTTTGAGTTGTTTAGTACATTATTGTTTGAGTGAGTTTTGGTTGTTAAACCAAACTCACGTAAATAAATTGTAGAGTATTTTAGGGGTGATTATGTTTAGGACTGACTCCACCTTAATAGAAGCTCTCATAGCCAATAAATTTGTAAGTTATGATCATAAGAGTAATGCAAATAATATTATTATTATTTTGTGTCTTCATTCACTCTCTAAGTATTTTTCTGTTAAAATATAAACCAGAATTAGTATCTTGATTTGATCATTGATTCCATTCATAATAAATAGCTTTAAGCACACATAATGATAAATATCTATACGAATTCTTATATGGTATATGAATTTTCCCATAAAATGTTATATAATGAGTTAAACACAATTAGACAAATGATTTCATCTAGGATCTATGATTTTTATCCCTAAATAACATCAGGAGATAAATCACATCATTTCCATAAAATCAATGATTATTTTTTAGAAAGTGTCATTCATATGTTTGTACAAGATCCATACAATGTAAGGTTGTTTGTTGCATCTTCTACTGAAATTATGATATGGAGCTCCTAGTTCATACAATTCCATATTTTTTCATACATTAGGGTAAGTAGATTTTAAAATGCACCTTACATGATTCCAAGCTATTTTTATGACATATAGGCACTAATGGATTTAGTTTGTGAACTTTTTGAGATTCACAAACTCTTTTCCATCAAACATAAGACATGGATACACTTTCCAATCACAATTGGTAGGTACACTTGTGATTCACTAGCCAAGGCAAAATCCATAAATGAAGAAACAATTTGAGTCACTCTTTGGCACTTTCATATTAGGCCTTATTTTTATTCTATATGATTGGTTGAGAATACCCTCAACTCTACATACTAACATGTTCCGCTCTTTGAATATTTTTGGATGGACTGTAAAGATGATAAAGAAGTTAGGCATTGGGGTTATTCTCATTTTAGCCTAGAATAATTCATTGAATATAACATTACATATATGTTAAAATCATTTGAATATGGTGAAGATATTGTAGATATAGCCTATCATAATCAAGGTATTGAATTGAATTCCCTACCTCAAATTGATTAGAGACAAGCTGAAACAACATCTCTAGAAGATAAAACTCAAATGGTGTTGAATAGAATGTTCTCTTAGTTTAGGAAGAAAGGGGTTGATGTGAAGAACGTTATATTTCTTCCATAATTAATAAATTTTGATATAAGTTTTATTTATCCTCCATAATTAATATAAATAAAATTAGTCAGAGGTCTTTATTCTAGTAAAGGTAATAATCAAATAATAATTAAAGAGAATAAATGGAAAGATATTGTGACCTAAAGAGCCAGTATAACTTAGAAACTACTTATTATCAATATTGAAAGTTATCTCAATGAACTAAAGGTACTCTAGGAATATCTAGTGCTTTGAGTACGTCACTTCTAATTTTTATTCACTCCCATATTTTAGGTTTGAATACAAAGCAATTTATATTTTCACAAGCCCCTTTTCTAATTCATATGGTTCTCCTAAGGTAAGTGTTTTACCCCCTCAAATTTATCCTAAGATAGACAACTCACACCCCTAGCCTTCACCTAAGGCTATGATCCCACCTCTATTTTAAACCTATGAAGCTAAACTAGAGTCACCTAAACATGATCAAGGTAAATTTTCATCTACATTCACTCAAACCTTAGTGATATATCTACATCCTTTTGATACTCAAGCTTAAGTAGAACAAGATTATTCTCAATATTTAACCTGTATATAAATTATAGATTGATTGGATGAGGTGGTAAATAAGAGAAAAAAAAATTCCATCCTTGAGAGGTTGATTTCAATACACTTACCACCACCACTCATTGTACACTGAAGAAACCCAAAATAGTTTTTTGAATATTGATAAACAAACAAGATGAGTGATATGTCAATGTAGCAGTTCCTCCTCCTAACAATACCAAATAATAAATCAATGTTACATTCTATAAAATATCAAAGGTGCATCTTGTTAAAACCACTCATGAAGGAGAAAAATAGAATGTAAAATTATAATTATTTGCACTCTTTGAAATTATGGATCAAGATAAGGTGACAAAGGAGAAACTAAAAGATAAGGTTGACCAACTCTCATCAATTTTTTAAAAATGGTAAATATAATTTAGTCCTCTTTATATGATATTTCATCCTAGGTTATAGATACATAAACATTAAAAATAGATAAATAAATTGGAAATATTGGCATAGCCATCAAGGAGTGGTCATAAAATGCAATTCTTCTTGAAACCAAGTCAATAAACACAACCATGTTTGTCTATGATGAAATTCAGTACGAATTTGATATTCCTAGGAAGGAAAATATGAAACAAAAGCAATTAAATGGAAATAACTATTGACAAAATTGGAAATATTCCCAAAACCAAATCCAAATACTCTTATTCTAAAAGGAGTTTTGATGAAATAAAATAGTGGTGATGATAAAAAATTATGGGATGTAATTAAGATTTGGATTCAAAATACAGAGGGGCTAAATAAGTTAAAATAATCTCAAGCAATAGAAACCTATGCAATAAATCATATGCAATAGGTATTTAAAAAATCTCGTGTATTTTTTATGATAAAGGGATGTTGCTTCCAGCATAAACAATCATAAATGAATTCAAGCAATTGATGAAAAAAGAAGCAGTCCAAATGTATAATTTCAACTTTGGATCAATGCAGATATTCATAAAGTATGAAAATTATTTTCATAAACTTGATAAATATTTGAATAAGATTCAATATATTTGACACAAAATTTTGGATCTTCATTTTGAAGGTGGAATCAACATTTTGCATTTAGATGGTCATGATGAAGATAAAGTCAAGGAAACAATGAATATCTTTGATGATTACATAAAAGTATTTAAATGAAATTTTAATTTGTCTATGTAGAGTGAAATAGTAAAAATGAAAAATGAAAAAGAGACCCTCTAATTTGTAGTTTTCAAAATTGCATTTTGATGAAATCATTTTTAGTGGTTTTGATTCATGTATATTTACACATTGTAAATATCACTTTGCAAAAGTGCACATATTCTAATTTTCTAAAAATGGTTTTGCAATAGTTCAAAATGTCAAAAATTTAGTTTTTTTCCTATAAAAACCACTTTACAATATATAAATAGGTTTTCCTAAGTAATTGTAAGGGATTTTTGACATTGTGAGAATTCTAATGAGATCAAAGGGAAGAAGTTGTATGTACAACTCCTTTAAGAATCAATACATAAGGAATTTATAAGAACTTTATGCTTCAAACTATTTTTAATGAATGGTATGCATGTGTGTATCAATCTATCTTAATTTATTTTTCTTTCCATTTTACGAAAGTATTGTTATTAATATCCATAAAATGTAAAGTTCTTAGCATATAAGTTCATTGAAATCTACACTAAGGATATTGGAATTGGGAAACCATGGTGAAGTTGGAAATAAATCTGGTATTTAATTTCAAATTGAAATACATAGTTATTTTATGGATTTTTAATTCATTCGATCTCTTTGTGATGTGTATCTTATTCTTATGTTTAAAATGTATCTTTCTCACTTCATTTCAAAGGTAAAAGTTTCCACCATTGAATATATTGTATGTCCTTGGTTGTTATAGTAGTTTTACATGTTTAATATATTAAAATTATCCCATTCTACCTTCTTTCCCTTTCTTTTTTTTCATCTTTTCCATCATTCCCTTCATTTCTCATTTATGCCACCTTCCTATACTTTCTATTAAGAAGTAAGAAAACCCCTAGAAAAAACATTTTTGCTTTAAATATTATATTTCCCATATTTTATCATTTTCAATAGAGGTAGCTCCACTAACCAATAGGAGATGGAATTTTTTCCCATGATGTTGACTAAAAATTATCCAATTTGTTTTCCTTACAATTTTTCAATCAACAACTTGTAAATTAAGCATTTGGGTTATTTTGACCCAAGATGGAAATGTAGTTGCCTGAGTCTAGAAAACTTTAAAATCATGAAAAGAATTACCCAACTTATGATATTGAACCTGTAGTTATGGCTCATTCACTAAAGAAAAGTAAAAATGTTTTTCTTGGGAAGCATTTTAAGGTAAAATATGACCATCACAGCTTAGTGCATCTGTTTACTCAAGAAGCGTCAAATGCAAAGCAATAAAGATCATTAGAATTTATCAGTAATTTTGATACTGATATTGCTTATGTAAAAGGTAAATAAATTAAAGTAGTTGATTCTCATAGTAAAATAACATATCTTTTTTTAATTTACATTCGGACATCATATTTTAAAAATTATATTTTAAATAAGTATTTCATTGATCTTGAATGTAGAAATATTTTTATTGATTTAACTAATAGGACAACAATTAATATTGTAGCCAATTTTTCCTTGGAATCAGATGGAATTTTGAGGTACACGAGAAAAATTTATGTTTTTGGTTTTAGAAATCTAAGGGGAAATTTTCTAGAATACGTGCATACTACAATCATTTCATTTATCTAGGTGTCATGAAAAGTACACATAAGCTGAAATTTTCTATTTGTGTCCTATTTCAAATAAAGAAGTGGCTAGTTATGTATTAAAAATTTTGTAATGTAATGAAGTTAAGGTTGAAAAATTCCATCTTGGTAGATTTTTGTACCTGCATGCTATTCTATAAATAAAATGGGAAGTAATTTAAATAGACTTTATATTGGGGTTGCCTAAGTCATGGGGTAAGCATGATTCAATTTTGGTTATAATTGAGAAATTGACTAAGGTTGCTAACTTTATTTAATAAAATATTATTGATGATGCCGCAAATCTTGATAAAAAAATTGTAAAAGAAATTTCTTGCCTTCATGATACTCCTGAAGTGATTATATCTGATAGAGATAAGTTGTTCACTTATAGATTATGGCAAACCTTGACACCTTCATTTGGAAATAGATGGTCATACTAAAGGGTTGAATCAAGTGGTGGAATATATGTTAAGGATGTATGTGATGGACCAATAGTCTAAATGGGAGGATTATCTCAACTTGGTTGAATCTTCATATAATAATACCTATCATTTTATTATTAAAATGGAACATTTTGAAGCCTTGTATGGTCAAATGTGCATAACTCCCCTCAGATGGGATAGTTTGGAAAACCATATATTTGCAGGTCTTGAGAAATTTTAAGAGTATTACCAGCAAATGGATTTGATTCGACAAAGGTTAAAAACTACCTACGATTGAAAAATGGTATGTTGATCTTAATATATCAACAATATAATTTTAAGTGTTGGAAAAGGTATTTATGAGAGTAATACCCCATAAAAGTTCTATCAATTTTGCCAAGGAATCTAAACTAGCTCCATGTTTTGTTGGTCCATTCGACATTATGGAAATGATCACCCTTATTTCCCATTACACAGTTATTTCTCCTTATTTGTATATAATATATGATGTTTTTTATGTGGATATTTTAATAAAATATATTTTTTATTGATCTCATATTATGAATTGGAATAAAATCCAAGTGGAGGAAAAGGAGATGATTCATCTAGAACCCGTCAAGATTTTGGCCCATCATAGCATTAACCTACAAAATAAAGATATACAATAAATGGCGTTCCATTGGGACTAGGTGACTTAAAAAATTGACACCTTGGAAGATGAAAATATTTTAAGGTAGCACTATCCTAAACTCTTGTTTAAGGCTCAAGATGATGCCTACCTTTAAGAGAGGTAGATGTCATATCTTACCAAAACATGAAATAATAATGTGTTTTGTTGTACTAATTTGTTGATACACTTGATATTATATTTTATTAATGTTTATTTCATACATTATGACATTTCCTCTATAGTTTAGTTATATTACATATATTTTTATTTCTATGCAATATTTGATATGGTTCATATTTTATTTTTGAGTTGATACTACTAATATCATGTGGTGATTTCAAGTAATAGACATGTGCATTGAATAGAATTTGGGCCTAAAATACATTTCCAAAAAACCACAACATCATCATATAGATATATGGGAAAATATGGTAAAATTTAGAGATCTGATTCATCAACCATGTATTTTTGTGTTACCTTGTGTTGTGAATACCCAATATTGTGCATAATTATATGATTATTTAAAAAGGGATGTTATTGGATCACAACCAATTATTCCACTATTTAATTAGTGATGATTTTATTTATTGGAAAAATATGACATGTTGATGTAATACGAACTCTTTTTGCATTGGCCTATTAAATTAAATTGTATCACAATAATGACAGGCAATTAAAGTCGTTGCCTTAACTATACAAACTATGCATTTCAAAGAAGGTAAAATCTTGGATTTTTTATTTTCATTAAGGACCTACAGAGCTTGAAAGATATGTTTGAAACATTTATTGGAAACATGTTTGTTAAGTCTTTGACTTAGGTGTTTTAATGTTAAAAAAGGTCATTATGGACCTTAGTGCCATAATTATGTTTATCAAAATTTAACCTTAGTTGAATAAGCTAATCATTTTATTAGGGTTTACATGGTGTAAATTTTTGTGAGTCATTTCATTTTATTATTTTTTTTGGTTTTGTGGATTTTTGGCTAGGAAGTTATAGAAATAAGGAGAAAAGATAGGGTTTGTTGCAGCAACCATGGAAAATTTGGAGGTTTCTTTAGTACCACTACTTGAGTTTCATTTATGTGATGATATTAGAATTAAGGGAGTTAAGAACGCCATGGAAGACTATCGATAACACACAATATGATGGGAAAGACTAGAAAAGTGGTGGAAAAGGAAAAAAAAGAAGAGAGAAAGTAACCATGAGCATTCCATTTCTACAAGTAAGTTGATTTTATTTATGGTTTTATTTCTTGTAAATTTGTTGATATGATATTTTTTATAAACCCAATGTACATGAACAAGTTGTAAGAAGGGTTTTATCCCTCTCTGAAACTTCCCCATTAGCATGTAAGTCGTTTAAGGCATATGACTACTATTTATTATTAGACTGAACTTGAATGTCATTTGAATGCATAATGTCATGGTGATTTAGTTGGTTTGACATGGACTTCATGGATTTAGCTCATCTTTAAATCTCTACAATAATGATTTAACTTCATGTAGCTCACTTGGAGGTGTAACTAATGGAATTGGTGGGCTATTTGAAATAATAATCGGCACTAGAGTTAGAAAAGAGGGCAAAGCAAGTTGACTTGTAGATAGGGCCTCAAAAAACAAAGGCATAAAGGCTTTGGGCACATTTTTCTTTACTTGGATAAAACAATTACCCTTTCATATAAAAACCTCATATGCATTGGGTAATACCATGCCTCTTGTTGACTTGTAAATAGGGTTGTAGGAAACAAAGGCATAGGGGGTTTGGGCACAATTTTTCCTACTTGGATCAAACAATTATCTACACACATAGCAACCTCATATGCATTAGGTAATACTATGCCTCTCATGAATTGAATCATCATGGCCACATCACTATTTAGTGCTCTTAAAAAATATAAAAATGCAGTATTAGGAAATGTTTTTACCAAGGGTGGGATTTGATCCCAACTCTTCTATAATCTAAAGTTTAAGTTGACCATTTTCTCATGCAGATCTCTTTTAATGGTAGTAAGATGTTCCATAAATTACATATGGTCACTCTTTTCCTTGAACTATTTACATATTTTCACACCCAGCTCATCCTAACTATGGATATTACTAGAATATAAACCTCAGTACCACTGAAGTGTTCTTCTTTTCAAATAAAAGGCAAGGAGTCACACTACAACATTGTCTTCAATTACTTTATAGACAGATAAAATATTCACAACATATAATATGTTCTCTATAGGGGTAGTAGAGTTCTCTCCAGTAAAGTAGGGTATACTCTTAAGAGTAGCTACAAGAATTTCATTGTACTAGGGAAGGGCCAATGGACTACCTACATTAAAGGGAAAAAAGGGATGATTTATAAGAGTAGCCATGAATGGGATAGGGAATAATATTTCTCTAGGAATTATGCCTGGGAAGTAGACTAAACTCTTAGGGAAGATATTCTTGAATCACTAGCTCTCATGATAGGGGATAAGGATGTTTTAACTCTTCCTCTTCTACTAGGTACAGGTAATTCAATAGAATAAAAAATAATACCTCTCAAATATGATATCATTTATTTTGGCATATATATGAAGCATTAATCTTTACAAACCAAAAACACTTAGAGTCACCATGTGTCACGTAGAATGTCTTTAATATTGTTGGCTAAGAATTACATTGAATTCTTAGTCAAACATTTTATGGATCACACCAGGTGTGCCAGAAAATATTATCACTCAAACCATGCACCTATTAAATTAAAATATAGTTCAATGAGACAAAGGGATCACCCCCAAAGTGTGGTGTTAGGGTGTGGAGCTAAAAGCTTCACCAAGGAGCATACTTAAACAGGTTCGGGTCTACACAGACGCCGGCGTCGATCAGGGGTGACCGACATCGGTCAGTTGCAGTTGCAGAGGTGCCGACGTCGGCAGTGAGTCGGCCGGCGACGGTCACAAGCGAATAGGAAGGAACCGATGTCGGTTACCTGTGTGTCCAAAAAGTGATTTTCGAGGACAGAAGCGAGTGTTTGCATGATGAGTTTGAGTTGTAGACTCAAGCTCGCGTCTCTATTATTAGCAATATTATTTTTAGAGCCCTTGTTGAAGAGGCTTAACTGTTTGTTGTAAGAGCATGCTCAAGTTTCCTATTTCTATATGTAGGAAAGATCTTCTTAGCTTAGTGAGTTGAACTGTATGAGTAGAACATTGTGAATGTTTGAAGGACAGTACTGAGTTGCATCAATCCAGGTTGTTGGATTTGAGTGTACTTGAGAGAGAGCTCTTGAGGAATAGAGATCTAGTGAGAGATCTTGTGTGCATCTGAGAGAGGTGTGGAAGAACGAAGTTTCTTCAATTGTATTCCTATTGTAAAGAGTTTTAATACAAGTTTTCAGGGTGTTTTCTTGTATCTCTTGTTCTGTGCTATTTATCATTCTAGTTACTTATCCATCTGATTTATTTCCGCGTTTATTGCTTTAAAAAGTGTAATCCATTGTTGGTTGATCCCCAACAAGTGGTATCAGAGCTCAGGTTCACTAACAGGTGGTTCAGATCTGTGTAGTGTGTTTGGATTACAGGTTGCTCACAAGGGTTTCTGCAGGGATTTATGTTTGAGTGGGAGAAGCAATGGCAGAAGAAAGTAAGTTGAGAATGGAAAAGTTTAATGGCAAGAACTATCAAGATTGGAGAATGCAGATAGAGGACTATCTGTATCAGATATATCTTTACTTACCGTTAGGTGGGATAGCAAAGAAGCCCAAGGACATGGAGGATGAAGAATGGGAAGTTCTTGACAGAAAGGCTCTTGGGTCTATAAGACTGAGTCTGGCCTCCACTGTGATATCTAATTTGTCACAGGCAAAAACTACGGTAGAGTTAATGACTACGTTAGAAAATTTGTATGAAAAACCCTCAACTTCTAATAAGGTATATTTAATGAAGCAGTTATTTAATTTGCATATGCAAGAAGGTGGATCTGTTTCTAATCACCTGAATGATTTCCATGGTATTGTTAACCAATTAAGTTCAGTCAATATTGTATTTGAAGATGAAATAAAAGCTCTTTTAATATTATGTTCTTTGCCTGAAAGCTGGCATGGCTTGGTAATGGCAGTTTCTAATACTGCATCTGCTTCGAATATTTTGAAAGTAGAGGATGTTGTTAGTGTTATTTTGAATGAGGAAATTCGCAGGAAAAGCACAGAAGAGACATCTGGGAATGCTTTAAATCTCGAGAGCAGGGGAAGGCAAAAAGAAAAGAGCAAGAGGATATCAAGATCTAAATCTAAGGGAAAAGGCAGATCCAAATCCAGAAATGGCAGAAGGCCACAATGCTGGAACTATGGAAAGTTGGGGCACATAAGCAGAGATTGCTGGTCAAAGCCTAAGGAGGAGAATCAGCACGAAGGAAAGGAAGAGACAAAGGTTGCAGGTATTGCACAGGATGCTCTTATTTTCTCTTTGCATAATAATATAGAATCTTGGGTATTAGATTCTGGTGCATCTTTCCATGCTACCCCTAACAGAGAATATTTCAGTGACTATATCCATGGAGATTTTGGAATAGTGTACTTAGGGGATGATGAGCCTTGTAAGATTACTGGCAAAGGTAAAGTGCAGCTGAAGATGCAGAATGGCAACACATGGGTGTTGAGAGATGTGATGCATGTTCCTAGTTTGAAGAGAAATTTGATTTCTACAGGTAAGCTAGGTGATGAGGGTTGTACAGTAACTCTCACAGCAGATTCTTGGAAGGTGACCAAGGGTGCACTTGTTATGGCTAGAGGTAAGAGAGAAGGTACTCTCTACTTGTGTAATTGTGTTACTAACAAATCTCCTTCAGCTTTATCTACTTCAGATGTGGATGCTAAATTGTGGCACTCAAGGCTTGGCCACATGAGTGAGAAGGGGATGTCAATTCTTAAGTCTAAAGGTATGCTTTCAGATTTGAAAAGTATGGATCTAGAATTTTGTGAGCATTGTGTATTTGGAAAACAGAAAAGGGTTAGTTTTCTCAAGACTGGGTCTACTAAGAAAAGTCAGAAGTTGCAGCTTGTTCACACAGACGTGTGGGGACCAGCTCAGGTAGCCTCTATTGGCGGATCACGGTACTATGTTACATTCATAGATGATGCTACAAGGAAGGTATGGATCTACTGTATTAAAAAGAAATCTGATGTTTTTGAGACTTTTTAGATTTGGAAAGCTATGGTTGAGAATGAAATAGGCAGAAGATTAAAGTGCTTGAGATCTGATAATGGCGGTGAGTTCTGCAGTCTTAAGTTTAACTGGTATTGTTACACTCATGGAATCCGTAGGCAAAGGACGGTTCCAAGGACACCTCAGCAGAATGGTATTACTGAAAGGATGAACAAAACTATCATGGAGCATGCAAGATGTATGAGATTGCATGCAGGGTTGCCCTTAGAGTTTTGGGCAGAAGCAGTTGACACCGCAGTGTACCTGATTAACAGAGGACCCTCTACAGTGCTGGATGGTGGAATTCTAGAAGAGGCATGGACAGGTAAAAAGGTAGATCTCTCATATCTCAAAGTTTTTGGTTGTGAAGCCTTTGTGCACATAGATAAGGAAAATAGAAAGAAGCTTGATGCTAAGTCTATGAGGTGCACTTTTATTGGCTATGGCTCAGATGATTTTGGTTTCAGATTTTGGTATCTAGGAACTAACAAGGTAATTAGGAGCCGTGATGTTGTTTTCAATGAAAGAGTGATGTACAGTGATCAGATAAAGAAGCTGGATCAATCTGGGTAGAGCAATGGTGAATTGGATGAAGTTATGGTCCAAAATGAGCTCACGGGAAAAAGAAATAATCACTTACAGGAAAACACAGAGACCGACATCGGTAGGTTAGGAACCGGCGTCGGCAGCATAGAAATCGATGTCGGTCATACAGAGACCGACGTCGGCAGACCAGGCACCGGCATCGGCTAGGAAGAACTGGCGTCGGCCAGTAACAGGTCTACAGGTGGTCGAGGTCGGTCACTGTCAGAAAATTTGGGTGGACAGCGTGTTGAGAACAAGTCCAAGACACCCATCAGGAGGTCTGAAAGGGTAAGTAAGCCTCCAATTAGATATTCTCCTTCCTTATATTATTTATTGCTAATTGATGGTGGAGAACTAGAGAGTTTTGAAGAAGCATTACAGGTGGAGTCCAGGAGTAAGTGGGAGCGTGGCATGGTTGAGGAGATGGAGTCTTTAAGAGAGAACCAAACATGGGATTTGGTTGAGTTGCCAGCTGGTAAGAGAACACTGAAGAACAGATGGACCTATAGGTTGAAAGAAGGTGAGGATGGACAGATGAGATATAAGGCCAGATTGGTAGTAAAAGGATTTGCACAAAAGCCAGGTATTGACTTTGGTGAGATTTTTTCTCCTGTTGTTAAGATGACTTCTATAAGGGTTGTATTGTCTTTGGTTGCTTTTGAGGATTTGCATCTTGAGCAGCTAGATGTTAAGACAATGTTTCTTCATGGAGATTTGGATGAGGAAATATACATGGAATAGCTAGAAGGTTTTGAGGTCAAGGGTAAGGAGAAGTTAGTGTGCAGGTTGAAGAAGAGCTTGTATGGCCTCAAGCAAGCTCTTAGGCAATGGTATTTGAAATTTGACAGGTTTATGACTGAGCATGGCTACAGTAGATGTCAATCTGACCATTGTGTATATTTTAAGAGATTTGATAACGGTAGATATATTATTCTATTGTTGTATGTAGATGATATGCTGGTTGCAGGATCTCACATGCAGGATATCTTTGAGCTTAAAGTGAAATTAGCTCAAACGTTTACCATGAAGGATTTGGGAGCAGCAAAGAAAATCCTTGGCATGAGCATTAAGAGGGACAGAAAAAATCACAGGTTGATATTGTCTCAAGAAGATTATGTGGACAAGGTGTTGAAACGGTTCAATATGCAGGATGCTAAACCGGTAAGCACACCTTTGGCTGGACATTTTAAGTTAAGTAAAGAACAATGTCCTAATTCACATGATGAGGTAGAGTACATGATTAAGGTTCCATATTCTTCTGCAGTAGGAAGTTTTTGTATGCAATGGTGTGTACTAGACTGGATATTGCCCAAGCAGTGGGAGTAGTAAGCAAGTATATGGCCAATCCAGGAAAGGAACATTGGAAAGCAGTTAAATGGATCCTTAGATATCTGAGAGGAACCAGCAGTAGACACTTGTGCTATGGAGGTTCAGATACTTCTCTACATGGCTATGTAGATTCAAATATGGCAGGTGATTTGGATGGCAGGAGGAGCACTATAGGTTATGTTTTTACTGTAGGTGGAACGGCAGTTAGCTGGATATCCAAGTTGTAGAAGGTTGTTGCCTTGTCAACTACAGAAGAAGAGTACATTGCAGCCACAGAAGCTAGCAAGGAGATGATATGGATGACACGGTTCATGGAAGAGCTTGGAAGGGAGCATGGAAGTTGCAGATTGTATAGTGACAGTCAGAGTGCAATCCATTTGGCTAAGAACTCAACTTTTCACTCAAGAACCAAGCACATACAGCTAAGGTACCACTTCATACGGCAGGTATTGGAAGATGGTGAGTTGAAGCTGGAGAAGATCCATACAGAAAAGAATCCTGCTGATATGCTAACAAAGCCAGTTACGAAGGAGAAGTTGAATCTTCATTCAACTTCTATTGGTCTTCATGATTGAGTTGAAGATGGAGGAGCTAGAAGATGTTGCTGTACAGGTACTGGTGTAGCTGGTTTATCTCCAAGTGGGAGATTGTTAGGGTGTGGAGCTAAAATCTTCACCAAGGAGCAGACTTAAATAGGTTCGGGTCTACACAAATGCCAGCGTCGGTCAGGGGTGACCGACGTCAGTCAGTTGCAGTTGCAGAGGCACCGACGTCGGTAGTGAGTCAGCCGGTGACGGTCACAGGCGAATAGGCAAGAACCGACGTCGGTTACCTGTGTGTCCAGAAAGTGATTTTCGAGGACAGAAGCGAGTGTTTGCATGATGAGTTTGAGTTGTAGACTCAAGCTCGCATCTCTATTATTAGCAATATTATTTTTAGAGCCCTTGTTGAAGAGGCTTAACTATTTGTTGTAAGAGCATGCTCAAGTTTCCTATTTCTATATGTAGGAAAGATCTTCTTAGCTTAGTGAGTTGAACTGTATGAGTAGAACATTGTGAATGTTTGAAGGACAGTACTGAGTTGCATCAATCCAGGTTGTTGGATTTGAGTGTACTTGAGAGAGAGCTCTTGAGGAATAGAGATCTAGTGAGAGATCTTGTGTGCATCTGAGAGAGGTGTGGAAGAACGAAGTTTCTTCAATTGTATTCCTATTGTAAAGAGTTTTAATACAAGTTTTTAGGGTGTTTTCTTGTATCTCTTGTTCTGTGCTATTTATCATTCTAGTTCGTTTATTGCTTTCACAAGTGTAATCCATTGTTGGTTGATCCCCAACATGTGGGACTATTTCGATCCTTGGGACAAACCTCCAAAAAAGGCCAGATTCCTTCTAATCTGAATGCACCTAATTAAAGATAAACATGCAAGCCTAAAATAAATGAAATGAAATATACTGCTAATTCTAAATCTAAAATATGTTGAGGGGAAAGGGAGAGATACAATTGTTAAAAAATAAAATTTTATGCACCAATACTAGAGAGATCACCTCTATAAGCCTTGAAGAACACACTACAAATTGCATAAGATGAGAAAATATCACACAATCTTCAAAATGGATGCTTAAATTACATAAGCGATTTGCATGGAGGCATAAGATGCAATATAACATCAAGAGGGATGATAAACTATCCATGAGTGGAATTTATATAGATATATGTGCACACAACATATGACCTACAAGAGAGATCTAAGGTTTACACAAAGGTGTTGGGGTATATAAAAAAATGAGAGGGATGAAGATTATCCATAGGCAAATATCAACAAGGCACAAAATTCATACATAATTCAAGAAAATGGAGAAAGGCAAACTCAATTCTCATTAAAATGTGAGGCTTAGGTGGTAAGGTATTTTGGAGGGCATATTTTATTATCATTAAGGTGCCTATAAATGTCAGCCATTTTACAATGTAAGACCTAGGACTTTATAGGTAATGGGAAGCCCACAGGTCATTGATTACAATTAAAAATATAGTTTATAAAATTGAATGAATATCATAATTCAATACACATAATCTTTCTACAAATAAGATAAGGATGGACAAAGTTAAATGGGATCCTAATTGCATGTTCGAAGAATGGTGATGATTGCCTCAAACTTGAACTTGTCATCTCAACACACTCTCTCATTAGTTATGTAATAATCAATCTATAATCTCTCAATGAACACAACTCGATTTGAAAGTTTATGTGTGTAGGAATGTGACTATAGAAATTATTAGATTAATTCCTTAGAATATTTTGGCCTAATTTTGTTGTTCTTACTTTAAATTTTTCTCCCTTTAGACTTCCATGCCATGATTATCATTAAGATGTTCTCATCATGATCTTGTTGTGTTGGCCACATTTTTATTAAATTCTATAGACTCAAGCTTAATTCAATTCACTGTGCCAACTGCAACATTCTCTTGAGCCATTCATCTCACAATCATATGATCCTTAAGCCACCACACTTTTATTATACAAATATTACTTTTGATAGTCTTGATGGCTAGATAGACCTTCAATTTTAGGCTGGTGCACTAATGATTTGGTGTTATTTCATTTGATGTTGACACTTGAATGTTGTGGGCCATCATTGGTGCTTAGGTTCCCTAGGGTTTGATAGGAGATCATATATTGAGGGTTTCTCATTAGTGAGGCACCTATTATGTCAGTTTATGCCTCTCAGTTTGGGAGAATCCCATGCTGAAATGTGCCTACATGTAGATCTAGGATTGGCTTTGGGTGCTGACACTATTGACAACTTTTGATTCCTTGAGAGCCTAACACCTAGATTGACACATGCCACATGGTGAAATATGATTGGTTATTGATCTCTAGAAAATCATTATAATTTTGAAACCCTAGGATCCTAACTCTAGGAGACTAATGCTAGGAACTTATTAAAAAACTAAGTGTAAAGCTACTAAGACTCTTCAGGAAGCTGCCACTTATGGTAATTCAATAAGATCAAAGCCATGATCTGAGTGACAACCTAAAAAACTATCAGGATGTCACTAAGGGCCCATCAAATTTAAATTAGTCACCTCTTGAAATTTTCATTGGTAAAAAGCTTGAAATGGATATCTTTTATTGTTTAGTTCCTACAAACTCCAAGATATGTGCTAGTTATTCAAAGTTTTTTTCTTCATGCACTTCACTCGGCTTTCAGCCTTCACAGCTTTTACTATGGATTCTCTTACAATTTTCTTGAAGACCTATGCCTTCACATTTTCTATGCTTGTAAAAGTTATAACTAATCCTCAAAACTTTTGTTTGGGCACCTATTTTTCATAATTTCTTAGTTTCAATTTTTTCTCACACAATTTTCTTAAAGACTTAAATACTTAGCCGATTCTTGTGAAGCCTTCAAATTCTATGATGTCACAATTTTTGTTTGGAACTTCTATTTAGGCATTTTTTTTCATCGTAACTTTTGTTCACAATAAAATTTCATACTAATCTTTGCATATTTTTTTCTAAGACCAAAAACTTTGAATAAACATCGTGAAGTCTTCGAAACTTTTGTTCACAACAAAAGTTTTGACTAGTATTTTATTAAAAAGTGCAAATGCCAACTCTTTGAAAATGTGATAAATTTATTTACCCTTTTAACTTAGACCCTTTTTTCAAACTTTTACTAAGCTTTGATAAGCCTTCCTTGCTAAACATGAAGTTTTGAGCAGAATTCCGACATTACTCTTCCATGGTGACCAAGAATGGTCAACATTCTAGTAATCTCTACGGGATGCTTTCCTACTAAGAAAGAATCCAATGACCTTTGAATTAATCCAACTTAGACATTAAGTCATATAAGCATCCAAAACTTCTCATATATGAAATTATAACCTAATTTCAACCTACTTGACCTATTACTAAATAACTGAACTAAGATAAATTTCACAAAGAACAAGCAAAGCAAATAACTGCACTGAATGATGATTAGAGGAAGGAAAATTAAACTAAGCAAGATGATACACATAAGTTATTAGAGGAAATGGAACTAATATAAATAACATCATGTGTGCATAGCACTTAAGGAAATTAAAACATCTAATCTACTATTTACAAAACATACATGATTATTAGAGATAGTGCTTGAGATAAATCCCATTAACAAGGATGGGTAACACTTATTTACTTGGATTTATGAGTTTGAAAGTGTTGTCTTGTTTATGAATGGTGATGGTGTATGGGTCACTTTATATAGCATAAAAATTTGTATGCTTCCCAAATTTTACCCTATTCATGTCCCATTTGAGTACTAAGTCTCCTTCATTGAAGCTTCTATTTATAGCTTTTCTATTGAATGTAATTTTTATTTTTTCCTAATGAAGCATGATAATGCACATGGACTACACTCTTGTTTCCCAAACATTCATTAACTTATCCAACCTTACTATCATGATATCACTCTTATTTAATTCATATTGGTGGGATAACTCTAATGAAGGCAAATTAAGAGATGTAGGAAACCTCTCTTCTCTCCCATAAACTATTATGAAAGGTTAATTCCTTAGCACCCTTTTTGGCATTATTTGATCTTCCCATAGATTTATCTTGAGTTTGGTGTGCCAATATCATTGATTATCCTCCATGGTTTACTTGATGATGTAAATCAAGCTCTTTTGGGTGGACTCTGCGGAACCATTACTTTGAGGGTAATAATTTAAGGAAGTGCTTAGGTCAATGTTGTGTTTGACCACCCATTCAATGATTTTAGTTTCAAAAAAATCCATTGCATTGTTACAAATGATGGTGGTTGTAACACCAAATATTATTATAAGGTTTTCATATAAATCTAGAATAGAAATCTTATTGGCCTCCTTGAGCACTATTACCTCCATCCACCTTGTCAAGTAGTTGATTGTCATGAGCAGCCATTATGTCTGAATATTGATGATGGATTTATCATTAAGATGAAGTCTAAGCCCCATTGGATAAAGGGTTGATCCGAATGAATTATGCATAGGGGTAGAGTTGCCAATTTTTGCTTGCCTATAAATAAGGCACACTTCTTGTATCTTTTCACCCATGCATGTGTGTATTTAAATAGAGTAGGAATATAATAGCCATCTTTCATGATTTTAATAGTAATGGTTTTAGGTGAGTAATGGTCTCCTGATAGCCCATCCAAAACTCTTTAAGGATCCCACTTACTTGATCCTATTCTACACTCCTTAAAAGAAATCCATTGACGTCTCTTTTGAATAACACACCACTAACAAGTGCATAAGAAATAATTTGTAATATAAGGTGCATATAATTGGATTTATTCAAGCCATGCAACTATGTGATGGTTTAAAGGAAGATCCTTATGATCTGGGTCCAACCTATTGGAGCACTTTGGTTTATTAATTGATCCTCATGTAGTGCAAGGATTACTCTATCTTAAACTTTTACATCTTATTCTAAATGTTCACATAGTCCTTTCCTTCACACTAGCTTGATGATTTAGATATATACATCATATTCCATCATCTATGTCATCCAAATACCTCTCTTCTCGTTGATATCCTTAATAAGTAAAAACTCTTTTATAATTGAGTGTGAAACCATGAGTTGCATATTATTGTTGGAGAGCATATGCTTGAACTTATTGAGTGTCCTTATTACTAAGAGGGCATGTCTCTCCATAAAATTGTATCATAGATAATAATATGAGTTTTTGACTAAATAAAGTAATAGGCTAATCTAGTTGGTGATTATTCTTCTGCACTAGAATGGTTGAGATGCCTTAAACTATATTAAATGTTTAAAGGATAAAATCCTTACTATAATTGGGTTTTATCAAGGTAGGAACTTGTGTGATAATGCACTTGATGGCCTCAAAATTTCTATTACCTTCATGGGTCCAACTGTACGTAGTACCCATCTTGAACATTATTTTGAGGGGCTTGGTCAAATTAGTTAAATTTGGCACAAACCTTATAACAAATTTTATCTTTCTAAAGAAACTTTGGAGGCCTTTCTTCTGACCTAGTAGAGGGAGAGATAGGATGGCCTCAACTCACTATAAATCAATTGCGAGTCATATTGACTAATTTGACCCCAAGTCAAATTAAGTCAACCTTTTATATATTTCAAACTTGTTATAGGGGTATATTAGGTTTAAAATGTGTACCATGGTCTCAATAAGGTCAAATATTATGTTTTCACCCTTGTCACTTTTATTAGTTTATCCTAAGTCATTCTAAGGTCACATTTTGATTAATTTAATGAAGTGGTATAGTTTTCATAGGAATAAAAGTGTTTCAAGAGCATATTCAATGTCCCATATGTTGGGAATAGTTAGAGAAACCATTTTGGGACTGACATTTTATAGATGTAATGTCCATCCTAGAGGATCAAGTAATTTCAAGTGGTTTTAAGTAGTTATATGAATTGTACAGTAGTTATGGCACATGGGAAGACTTCAGGGGTGACTCTTTAGATCCCCATAATTTACTTTCATGCTTAGGTAGCTTTGACAAGCTCAAAAATGGCAAAAAACAACTTCTCTTTCCCATCTTTCTCTTAGACAAATCAAAAAGGTCAACCAATTTTCCTTTGGTATGGAAAAGAGGATGTGAGTTAGAGAGAGTACAATCGGATGGTGTAATTACTCCCTTTGTAATTTTAATTCATGGAAATAGTCATAGGTTTGGTTTTTTGTGCTTAATTAACCATTGCTAATAAGGTTGGTGACTCTTTTTTGCCTACACATCCCTAACACCTCAATTATTCTTCTTTGTTTGGATTATTTAATAAAAGTCAAATGGTATGCGTGATATTGACAAATATGAGCATCCTTATCATAAGGTTTTCAACTCAATTAGAATGTATGGTGTGAAAAATATATACATAAACATCTCATTCTATTAGTATAAGACTCTATATACTCATAATATTTTCAAGCTTTTATCAATTACTGACACTCTCTATCTTGCAGGAACCCATCGAGTCTTAATATCTATGAGTGCACACTTTAAGGGGTGTATTGAGAAAGGGGTGGGTAGATCACTAGTGATTTACATGACTTTTGTCCCTTTTTCCCCTTAATATCTACTCACTTGTCTCCTAAAAACCACTCCCCTAAGCTTTACCTCCTATTTTACACACTCCTCTAGTCTTTTACCACCTTCATTAGCCCTTTTCCTAGCTTAAGCCCCTTTTTGATAGTTTACATGACTTTGTCGACTATGTCAACCTTATAAGTGTAAGTAAGATCTATCTTCTTCAGGATAGGATTGATTTATAGATCTGATGCATTTCTCATTACATACATTATGGTGAACCTAACATGAATCTAACCCTTATAGGTTTTCTTTCATGCTTTTTCATTTATATTATTTTTCTATATTTGCGATACTAGGTCGACTAAGATAGTATAGTTCTAAATTTTTTGCATATGTTTAACACAGTCACATCAAAATGACTATGTTATTTATGTGTAGATCTTCATCAGATACATGAACTGGATTGAATAGGTTGACATAATACTCTTATTTAGTTCTAGATAATAGACTATGTTGAACATGTCAACTTAGTCTCTTAATCAACATCCAAAATAGAAAACTAAGTCATTCAAGTTGACTTAGTATTCCAGTTAGCATCTAGATAACAAACCAAGTTGACCAAGTTGACTTAGTCATCTTAATAGGCTTTAACAAATAGGGTTTCACAAAATTAGGTTGACCCTGTCAACTTAATTGGCAGAACTTGTAAGCAGAATTCAAGGCACTTCAAGAAAAAAAATTATAATCCTCAGCATTTTCCAACCCACCAAGTTTCCTTTATTTCTCTCTCTTACAATTCAGTTCTTCATTATAGTTTTATTTTTTACAAAGTTTGCAGTCTTCAAAACTGTAATCCTACAGCAAATAAGGTTAACCTAGTCGACCTAGTTTTGTAGTCTATCTTCTATCTAAAAGACTAAGTTGACCTATTCAACTTAGTTCCTAAGGACTCTTGATTCTATAAGATAGTAACAACCCTTTCAAATATATTTTGTAATGTTTTCATATAGTGTCATCTAAACCAACTCTGTACTATGTTTAATTTGGGAATTAAAAATTATATGCTAGTAATTAATTCACACTTTCATTTTCAGCTATTTACATGTTTAAAGTAGCTCATAAGGTTTTCAACTCAGTTAGCATGTGTGGTGTGAAAAATATATACATAAACATCTCATTCTATTAGTATAAGACTCTATATACACATAATATTTTTAAACTTTTATCAATTACTGACACTCTCTATCTTGCAAGAACCCATCGAGTCTTAATATCTATGAGTGCACACTTTAAGGGGTGTATTGAGAAAGGGGTGGGTAGATCATTAGTGATTTACATGATTTTTGTCCCTTTTTCCACTTAATATCGACACACTTGTCTCCTAAAAACCACTCTCCTAAGCTTTACCTCCTATTTTACACACTCCTCTAGTCTTTTACCACCTTCATTAGCCCTTTTCCTAGCTTAAGCCCCTTTTCGATAGTTTACATGACTATGTCGACTGTGTCAACCTTATAAGTGTAAGTAGGATATATCTTCTTTAGGATAAGATTGATTTATAGATCTGATGCATTTCTCATTAAATACATTATGGTGAACCTGACATGAATCTAACCCTTATAGGTTTTCTTTCATCTTTTTTAATTTCTATTATTTTTCTATATTTGCGATACTAGGTCGACTAGGCTAGTATAGTTCTAAATTTTGTGCATATGTTTAACACATAGTCACATCAAAATGACTATGTTATTTATGTGTAGATCTTCATCAAATACATGAACTGGAGACATAATACTCTTATTTAGTTCCAGATAATAGACTATGTTAAACATGTCAACTTAATCTCTTAATCAACATCCAAAATAGAAAAATAAGTCATTCAAGTTGACTTAGTATTCTAGTTAGCATCCAAATAACAAACCAAGTTGGCCAAGTTGACTTAGTCATCTTAATAGGCTTTAACAAATAGGGTTTCACAAAACTAGGTTGACCTAGTCAACTTAATTAGCAGAACTTGTAAGCAGAATTCAAGGTGCTTCAAGAAAAAAATTTATAATCCTCAACATTTTCCAACCCACCAAGTTTCTTTTATTCTCTCTCTTATAATATAGTTCTTCATTATAGTTCTATTTTTTACAAAGCTTTCAGTCTTCAAAACTGTAATCCTATAGCAAATAAGGTTAACCTAGTCGACCTAGTTTTGTAGTCTATCTTCTATATAAAAGACTAAGTTGACCTATTCAACTTAGTTCCTAATGATTCTTGCTTCTATAGTATAGTAACAACCCTATCAAATATATTTTGTAATGTTTGCATACAGTGTCATCTAAACCAACTCTGTACTATGTTTAATTTGGGAATTAAAAATTATATGCTAGTAATTAATTCACACTTTCATTTTCAGTTATTTACATGTTTAAAGTAGCTCACATAATCTAATTATGTGGTTTTTCAATATACCATTTTCAATATTTTTCTCTTTTTGCACACACTACCAAATCACATAATTTCAAAACATATTTAAACATTTGACTATCGAAAGCCTACCTACATGTATTTTATCACCAAGGAGGAAGTTGACTTAGTTTTTTGGCCAAGTATAAACATGTTCTTAATGGTATATATTGGCTAATCACTTGATACCTTTATCACTATAGGATTATGAAGTGAGGGGGTAGGTGTCAATACCAAACTAGTACCATTGCCAAGACTTATCCCTTTCAACCTAAACATCCTAAAACCATCCATACACTACTTTCTAGTTCCATATTTTTTATCTAAATTTCCTATCACACTTAAATAATACATTATAATAATCTAACAACACTCAAGATTACCACGTAGGCATTTATTTTTCATTTGACTACTTAATCTTTGCTCATTATATGTTGTATTACAAAAACTCGCATTGGCTAGTGTTGGTGCAATGTTTTATGTTATGTGTCCCAATTAGATCATTATAATTGATCCAATTATTTATGTGTTCACTTCCATTTCTTTCTTCCAATTATACTTGCAAAAAAAAATCCCTATTTTCAATATGCTATCATTTTGTTCGACACAATATCTTATAGACTATCTTTTTCCTTGATTATAGTATCGAGTCAACCTAGTCAACCTAGTATTCCTTTTTGCCTATCATGTTACAATACTAAGTTGACCTAGTCAACTTTGTATCCTTATCAGACTATCTATTTTACTATTTGTAGTAGTTGATTGACTTGGTTGACTTTTTAAACTTTTGATTCTTATTTACAATACTAGATCAACCCGGTTGACTCTGTATCCTTCCTATCATTTTGACTGGCAGCAACTGTGCCTTCCCCAATATCTCTCCTTCATCATGAACTTCTTATTTGAAGACAACATTGAGTTGAATTCAATAGATATGATGAGTCTTACCAACCCTAATAGGTTCTCCCATAAGCAGCTTGTTGTTCCTACTCTAGATGCAAGTAATGTGCATATAGCCACTCTCATTACAAACTATGGGACCCCTCATCATTACTCTTTTCTTTGCAATCATCTCTTCTCATTTTAAGATCAACCTAAATTAGAGTATACCCCAACAATTCTCTTCTTCATCAATGAATTTCCTCAACATCGAGGAAAGGATCCTTCTACTATTTGCCATCTCATGATAAGTGGTCAAGTTGAGGAGCCCCATTCATCTTCTCCCACATTCTCACATGAATTTAGAGATACTAGATTATTTTCTTATTAGCCTCTTCCCTCAATTTTGACCCATTTTCATACCATGACATCTTCCTCTTTGATTTCCTCCACCTCCATGCCTAATAACTCTAATAATATGGTAGGTTCTACATATAGTGGGCCTCTTCCAAGTCCCACTCTTCTCAATTCTTCCACTAGCACATCATTTTCTACCCATGGTAATCATGCCTCTAGTTTTTATTCTTTTAATCCCTCTACTAGTACATCTTTCACCACAAAAGAAAATTATGCCACTAGTGCCTCATTTATCAACAATTCTTATCAAGCTACTACTAACACCCATAGTGATACCCAAGCCATTACTATTAATTCTAATGTTTCACACAATACCAATAATATAACTCAAACCCATCAAATCTTATTACAAATCCTAAATTAAATGAATGATTTCCAAGCTAACCATGTAATCAAATGATGCAAATGAAAAATCATCATATCCATCTTCAAACTCACCCTTAACATATGATAAGGGGCATGCATAAGCAAAATGTTCCCCCACATTCTCTTTGATATTCCCATGGTAATCTTATCCCTAAACCTCCCCTTGTTAATAAAAAATAAATCATCTTCAAAATGAGCCTCATACATCTCAAATTGCTAATATCAATATAGGAGGTATCACACCTACCATTACTTACAATGGGTCAACTGATCCTACTCTTCACTTAAAGACATTTGGAAATTTATATAAATACTGGGTCAAATTAAATACCTTTGCCGCTACCAAGCTATTAAAAATGACTCTCATGGGTGATGATTTATATTGGTACAACCAACTCAAATCTCATTTCATCACTAGTTTGTAATACTTAGTCAATGCTTTAGTCCAACAGTTCCAAACTAGTGATATCCTTGAAAATACCTTGACCCATTTTATCAATTATAAGCAACTTAAGATTGAAACTACACAAGATTTTATCATATGATATAATACCCTGTATAACAAATGCGAATATAATATGATATATCATACCCTCTTTCATCTACTTACCAACACTCTTTTTCTCAAGTTATAATATCGAGTCCAAACTCTCTCTCCACATACTTTAGAAGAGGCTATTGACCAAGACAAATGTCCATATTTCCTCATGCATCAATTCAAACCATCCCAACCTTCTATGGGTACTCACATGTTAATAAACAATAATAATTATCATGCTAAAAATGATGGTGTCACCGACTCTTATGATACCATTCATATTATTCAAGTTGTTGTTCCCAACTAGACTCCAGAACAAGCTTCCCCTCCTAACAACATCACTAATCCTCATTTATCTTCAACCAATAACATCAATGCTCATAAACCTTTACCCTTATTAGAATTTAAAAAACGTCTACCAAGGCATCTCTCATGAGAACTTGATCCCACTTGACCCATGAAATCTTGGTACGATCCCAATAACTTTTGTTGGTTCTATGCTTGTTGGGGTCATTCTCATGAAAATTGTAGGCAAATTCATAATTTGGCTATGGATTTACTTCTTGGTCCTAATTTTGACCATGATTATATCATTCCTAAATGCCAATAATCCTATGACATTACTTTCAAAGTCCATGAAACACAAACTAAATCTCAAGATTTGAACTAGGCTAATGCTCAATTGGCCATCTATAAACATCCTCTTCTAAATCAAAAGAATAACCAAGATAAACCTTCCCATTCTACCAATAATATTTATAGTCTTCTTTACCCAACTCCTAAATACAATGTGGTCAATATGACTCATATGCAAAGGGTGGTTGCTTTAATTCATCCTCATCTTATCCACACCCCTCAATCACCTCACATATTTCATGTTATCCAAGACTCTTCTCTAACTCACTTAACAGATTTGGGGCAAGAAGACCTTATATATTTTGATGAATCAATTTCAACACCTCCCCTGGATAACACTTCTCATACCATTTATACCATTCTACCAACCTCTTTACCTATCACCAATAATACTCAACCTTCTACCAATTCTTCTACTCTCTCTCAAACTAAACTTGCATCAACTAACCCATCTTCTCAAGACAATCAACAAACTTGTCCACTAATTAAACCCTTCACCTCTAATCAACATAAATTCTCATGCACTTTAGCTCCTCCTTCCAAGGACCTCTTTCAACACTATGCACCTCTTTCCAATAGTCCAACAATGGGTTATAATGAGTGAGATCATATTATGAAACTCACTAATCCCCCATCTTAAATCCCATTTTGTGAACTTATGTGAACCTCTCTGCATCATCATAATCATCTTATGCAGCTTTTATTTGAAATTAAAATCCCTTTTCCTCCCCTATTAGGACACAAAGCCATTTTATCTAGATAAAAAGATAGCATTTTACAATAGTGCAAAGATATTTCCATACATGTTGATGAAATAATGAACACTTCTCTTTCCCTCAAATTCCCTATTGCTTCTATGATCCCTGATGATATTATGCTTAATGTGGATGATTCTCCTCTATTTATCAATGTCCAATTAGTTATATCTAAGTCAAACATGCCTTGATTGATCAAGGTTCTGACACTTGTGTTGCCTCTCTCAATTTTATCAAAACCCTTGGATATTTTTAATGTAATCTTAAATCCACACGTAGCACATGTCAAGGCTATGACCAAATCCAAATGCCTTCTTTACATTGTGTGTGGCTCCCCATTACCATCCCACCTATCACCATTAGCATGAAGGTGATTATATTCAACTTTCCTCTATCTTATAACATTTTGATTGGTAGGACATGGACTCATTGCATGAGAATAGTTGCCTCTTCCACCTGTTAATGTGTCAAATTTCCTCACAATGGAGTGATTTATAGGATTCAAGGTGATATTAATCCTTGGAATTTTAAACAATTCTAAGACTATGGTGTATTCAATATTCCTACACTTGAACCCTTGCCAAGCATTCTATTTCATGAATCTCAACAGTTTAACTTTCCTGTTAATTCCACATAAGGTTACAATGGTTACCCTAAACTCATTGAGAATATACCCCCTAACCTCCTAGATTATAATGATGATGACCCTGATGAGATCAATCTCAAGATTAAAACGTTGGATATCTCACACCATCTCATCCCTTAGCTTTTTCCTCATTTTTAACCTCATTTTCGTTAACCACCTTGTGATGATATACCTATTGTCTTAACTAAGATTCAACATTCCATTCATCACACCTCATTGGATGACAAGCTCATCCATACCTATGCCATTAATCTTCATACACTTGATTATGATGATGGTTATACCTTAGATGATGCATTTTTAGGAGGTATTGTTAAGGCCTGAGATCTTGATACTATTCTTTATCATTCCTCTTTGTTTTAGTCTTTCAGTATATCTTCTAGTATTCCATCTTATATCATTCCTAATTTTAGTATTTTCATCTTGATCATAGGGTAGATTTGGTGCACACATCTCTAGCTTCTAAATAACCTCATAAGAATATGCTTATGGATTGTGTTATGAATGGTCCCTATCACTTTGAACGATACCAAGACCCCTCTAGATAAATTATCACTGAGATGTTTGTGACTATCCTTTAGCCTTCTAGGCATCCAACCCCTCCCTTAATAAAGCTTAGTTCAAATCCTATTCCCACTCCCACTATAGTTAAGTCTCTTCCTATTTCCAATCCTATTACTCCTTCAGTCAAGCCTTGTCCAGTCTCTCCACCATCCCCACCTTCTCTTGGTGATGGTTTGATCCCTTTACCATAACTTGTTCCTCTTCCCACCAAATGGGTTGATCAGCATTATTTTGATATCTATAAATTTTCTAATCATTGGACTCAAGACTATTCTTTATACCAATCTTCCTTAGCTTTCATTTCCACTCTTCTTGTGATTACACCTACTAAGTCTACTCATAAGCGTATTTATTAATTCCATGGCATAAATGATCATTCATCCACACATTATCATAAGCTACAACAATATATCAACACCTTACGTCCCACCACTCCTCAACCCATAAACAAGGCTACACCTCCCCCAAAAGTCTTACCCAAATATATTTCCAAAAATGGAGAGGTATATTATCTCTAGCACCAATGTGTTACACATCACACTGATCAATGTCACATGCTTCAATATCATCTCAAAGATCACCTCATAACCATTCCCACACCTACTACCCTTCCTCCCATAGGTCACCCTCATAATAAGGTTCCCCCTTCTTCCTTTGTGGCTCCACCTCTTGTGGTTCCATATCCACCTATGAATCCCTCAACTATGGATCCCTCTCCACTGGTGACTACTTCACTGGTGGCACATTCCCTATTGGTGATCCCTTCATCTCCTATAGATTCGACTCCCATTAATTCTCTTGAGCATCCCCTATATGATATCCCTCATCATCATGCTCCTCCAAGCATTCCTACATTTTCTATTGAGGATATTTTATGTGAAGTATTTTCTCAACTTTCCTTAAAGATCGATGAGACATTAGATGCAGTTAGCATTCAACTTCATAGAGACTTATCAGATGTTATGGATAATGTGTGTGGACAAATATATCAGTACTTATGAACACAAACATGGTGTTATTATATGTATTTATTCATTTAGATTGGAAGTGTGCTCCAACTTTACATTTATCTATTTTATATCATTTGACATTATACCAAATTCTTATCTATATTACATGGTGAATTTTGTTTTGAATTACATGTTGATTATGATGTCATTATTATTCTTATGTTATCTTATGAATTGTTTTTCATAATTACATACTTGTTCTTCTTCAGTTCATTTATTATGATTACCTTTTTTTTTCATCATTATTTTCTATCTTATCTCTATAAACATGGATAATAGTTATTGTGACTTGGTTATAAAAACCTTGCTCCCTTTAATCATTCCTCATTTATCATGTGATTATTTATCAATAAATTCATCTCATTACAATCTCCCTTTACCAGTCCACTTTGTATCTCCCTTTCTTCCCCTTTATTCCCTTTCGCAAACTAAGCATACACATGGTTAATACTTGAGATAACATGTTGGTTAATAGTTAGGCCTAAGTGTTCTAGTCAGTCATATCTTTGGATACTTAGCTTCCTTTATCCTAATCCTAAAGCTCATTCATGTGTATCACTTTATCTCTCATGATTGGTCATTCCAAGTTTGAATGGAAGAGGAATCTTAAAATCCATAAAATCTTCAAACCCCAAATCATTTAACAAAAGGCAATGATCTAAAAGGCAACATTCAAAATTTTCAAAAGTCAAATCACACTAAAAGACATGATTCTAAGCACATCTCCTTTTTCTAATCGAATCTCAAACTCCATAATTGGCCTCATTATAGAGCCAAGGTCCATTAGGGTGCGGTCAGCCAATATATTCAAAAAGGAAAATAAAAAAATATTTTAGTGATACCTACTTTCTCATGCAAGTACCCAATCTTCTCAGTAGATTGATGACTCTATAAGGGTTCCTGAGGAATAGGAAATGCATAGTGAAAAGATAGGTCCATTTTAATTTTCTTGTTCAAAACCTCCAACATGATTTGATCTTAGTACCACACTTATTTTCCTACACAACTTTGTGCCTATAGTGAATAAGTATCCTCTGTATATTGATAGTCACTAGTCACTTAGTGTCTTCTCGTTCCTTAGTATACCTCATGTCTCCTAAGGACTTCTCATAAAATTCCTACATTATGCTTCTTACATTACCTTTTTACTCCCTATAATCCCAATATTTCCCCTTGAGAAATATTTTTTTATTCACTAATCACTCCCCTAGAGATTCCATTTGTGAGTTGCATTATAAGACCATGGATACAACTTGGCCTTCCTCAAAAAATAATAAATTTTCACATCACCATTCCAAACATCCCTTTTTACCATATTTTCACATCATTTCCAACTCATTGATGTTCCCTTTATGAGTTGTAGTGTAAGACCATGGATAAGACTTGGACTTCCTCACAAAGTTTTCCAATACTCAAGTCACAACTAAATTGCACGTGTCAAATATGAGATAAGATGTGACTGATTATGAGTTACATGTCATTGACATACTTCCCATCTTGATTTGGAATGTTTTAAGCTTCCTTCATTATTATTTCACTTTTATCTTCTTATTTTCTGATTTCATGTAAGAATGCAACCATTTTTTAAGTTTTTCATACTTCCCAACTTGAATTAGTGTCATTAATTCAAAACCATCTTTGCCAACTTTGTTTTTATTTTATAATTCCCAACATGATTTAGTATGATTGATTGACTCAATTGATTTCCTTTTATATTATTCATCTTTCATGTGCTTTCCATTTTATTACATTATTTTCATACTTCTCAATGTGATTTAGTGTGATTTTATTTGTTTTAATTTGGTGCCAATCTTTTTTATGGTTTAAAAACATTTTTTCCCTCTTGTTTACCACATTTTTGGTTTATTATACTTAGTCATCTTTTTTTATCACACATTTCCCATCGTGATGTAGTGTGTAATGCATTTATTTTTGATTCAATATACTTTTCCATGTCTTTTCACTTGTTTATTTTTAACCATGCATGTGTACTACATAATGCTACAAAAGAAAACACCACACATATATTTCCCATAGCATATACAACAAAAGCAAAACACATGTGCTAGAAATAAATATATCCATGCATCCACAACCATAACCAAGATATCACACATAAGATCAACATCCAACTATAAAAATCAAATATCTCTATATATATCATGTGTTTTAATTCAAATTACAAAAATACATCGCTCCACTATGGTTGGGCTCCATCATGTCTATCTCATGGCCTAGCCATGATACCCATAGATGCTTCAATTTGTTCCCTCTAAATAGTGCATTATAATGAGGCTGTTCGAGATTTCAAGCCTATTACTTATCCTTGTAGGTTGGCCACCTAGGCATGTACCTATCCTAATTGGATAGTGGTATCCATATACGTGGCTTTCTCCTGAGCCAAGGCCTACCAAGCCTACACCTCTCCTACTTTCACCTCTACTAATGGTTGTATCCCATCTTTATGTGCCTATAGTTTCCCCATAGCCTCCCCAACTAGACTAAACTAACCCGCCTGAGCTAGGGCAGAGGTACCTATTGACCAAATTTGACTTCAAGGTCAAATTTGGACCCCTATAGGCAAAAAACTTGATTTTTAGATGATTTAGGTGTATAATACTTTGTCATAAGGTATATTATAATCCATTTGATGTCTTTTATCCTGGGCCATGGTTGAATTAGTTTATATGTCATTTTGGGTCACTTAGTAGCTTTTTAGGAGTCATAAATGCAAGTGGCATGGTTTTAAAGGTGTCTAAGTGTCCTAGTTTCCTTTCAAATGTCCAATAAGTTAGATTCCCTATTAGGAATGTCAGTCTCATCTAAATCTCATAGGTTATCTAACTGAAATTCAAGAAACTAATTGAAAAAGAGGAGTTTGACAATTATACGGCCCATGAGGGAAGGTGACACATGGGATAAGGTCATGGAATGTCTCTTAATTGTAATTAGATTAATATTAATGCTTGACATGATTTATAAGTGACAAAAAAGACTCAAAATGTTCCTTCTTCACCCTTCCTTGTACACAAAAGTGATTAGCAGGTTCATGCTTGGTACAGATAGTACAAGAGGTTTTAGACCAAATGCATTTAGTGCATGATAGTACACTCAAAGAGATTTATTTCCATAAAAAGAGTGAAAGTATGGGTTAACCATGTTTTATGAACCATCTATAACAAGTTGATTATGTTATTTTACTCACTGTTTCTTGCACCCTATTAGTTTTGCTCCAATTTGGACAAGTTCATACAATCTAGATGGTGATTTTGACTCCAGATGATGTTGGATCTCTCCTCAGATGCTCTCCATGATTATTTCATGTTTAATGGTATTTTGATAGGCAAGTTATCTCATGTTGCAGGAAGGTGTCACCATTGTGAACTTTCAGTCAAGCTTGCCTTGTTGTAGAATGTGTGGTTTTATATAGAGGTATCATGTAAATAAAATATGATGTTTCACATATCTCAATTCCATAATAATTACTCCCTTAATATTTGTTTTCATCACACCATGATTTGATCAACATTCAGTCTTGCCATCATCATAAGTCAACTCTTCACTCACTTTTTCTTGCAGTCACATGTATAAAGTCTATTGAGTGTGTTCATAGAATTATAGTGAGGATATATCAACTTATTCAAGGCACAAAAAAATTAATAGAGTATATTTGAAGGTTTTAAGAGGATGTAGATTGGTTGTAAGTTCATGCACCATACAAACCAACCACTAGACACCATTGCTTGATCTATAAAAGGTGTTTGCAAGAATTTTTCATGTTCGAACAGATGTTTTGAAGCTTATCTCAAGATATCCAAAAGGATAAAAATGTATTTGAGGTATTGAAAATTATTTTAAGTTATTCATTAGGCCATTCATCCGCACACATTACTCTATTTCATGTCTACTGCCTGCATATAACTCATACACACCTATAGGAGTCTCCTTGATGATGTCATGCTGAGATGGAGAGTTTGATAGATGATTCAATATTTAAGATTGTTAAGTGTGAATTTGAACACTTAGTGAAAGCATATAAGTGTTCATAAACATAGGTATATTTCATATTACCCAATTTTTCTTATTTCCTGTGTATATGAAAATACTCAACTACAAGGGGCATCACATAACTATGAAGGTCCTTGTATGGGAGGTCAAAACATAAAAAAACCTTTCCTTAGAATATTTTTAGGTTTAATTGATCATAAGAGACCTTATTTAAGTGTCAAATGATAAAATGGAGGTGTGGATCACCCTCAAACATAAGATGATTGGGTTTAAGGACGTTTTCCCTAAAAAATGAAAATAGAGGTCCAAACTATTTCATGGATATCCAATAATAAGGTTACAAAGACTCTTAGTACATCCAAATTACCATTATTTATAGTATCCATGAAGGATAATATATATTCCAAATATGAATTCAAGAGGATTGGTGGAGGTTTATGGTTGGAAGGCTCAAAGTTATTTATTTCAACATGAAAACCCTACATTGACATCTATAGGTTTCATCCTAAAAGAGCCTTATTCAATTAATATTGAAATACTAGACTATGCCAACTTATGTGAATGGTTAAAAATTATGGAATTGACATTTATGATCTAAAATATCATCAATATGAGTTGAGTGGTGATATTCCAAGGTCCAACATGTACCTATAGGATTCTATTATGCAAAATGCACACTTACAACTGACTGTAGGAGCACACAGTCTAGATAGAGGCCTGAACATGGAGTCATCAAGGTTGATATATGAAAGATTATTTAAAATGTTTTATGATGTTGAATAATTATTAGTAACCTTATAAAACAGGAACCTTCACCTACAGGGTCTTACCCTTCGCAACATAGTTGACTGTGTTTGACTTTAGCAGACAATGGGTTGAGGAGTGAAGTGTGAGGGTTAAAAATGCATAAAGATGATTAAAAATGGGTTTAAAAAGTATAAAATAATCCTATAAGACTATAAGAGGTTTTTTATACACTATATCTAAGCCTCAAACAAGCATAACCACCTACAGGATTCACTGTTGAAGAAGAAATGTAGGAAACACATTCAACACCTTAAGTAGTCAACTCAAGGGAATGACTTGAAGAGTTTAGAAAGGGTAAAAAATCATGGTACTCAATTATTAAATGTTAATTTATCCTTAATGATACACAAATATCATGTAAATAGATGAATAAGGACCTCTATGAAGTACCATACATAGCCTACATCTTACACCTACACATTTTGTCTTAGTGAGGGTCTATTTTGGTTTTTGCAAGTATTATAAGGTCAAATGACATGACCAAAAGCTGAAATTTTGTGGATGAGGTCCTTACCTCTTAGATAAACCCTATAAACCTTTGGTTTATCTAGACAAATAGGGTAATTATAGTTTCTTTTATCTCAAATAGAGGGCACTCCCCTTATACATGAAACCTACACTTTTGGAGAAAAGTAGTTAAAAAGATGAAATAAGAACTAAAGACACATTATGAAAGGGTTTTTTAAGATGACTCACACCTAATACAACATTTAAAACCAATAACTTGGGGGATAATCCTAATGAAGTGGTATAAAACTCCAAGGTTATAGTCAGGCCTGTTAGGCAAGGTTTAAGCCCAATATCCAAATGGGGGGTCAATGTTAGTTCTAGCCTTAGATGGTCATTATAGCCTATTGGAGCATGTTTTTTGGGTCACTATAGAGGCTATAAAGCTTTTGTAAGGTAGATAAGTTGTAGGGGAATCCATTTTTGGCCCATAGATACATCATACTTGTGCAAAATGTGAAAACAATCTTGATAAGGTGACTTCAAATGCTCACATCTTTCATGAGGCTTTACATGGGGATTCAAGGAGCTTAGGGAGCTTGATGGAGGTCTTAAAATTTTATTTTGTGTAATTTTTTTGTAATTCCAATGTCTAACCTTCATGAACAATATTTAAGAGCAAAAGAGACTCAAAACCCTTGTAAACCCTAGTTCTAGACCCGATGTGGAAAATGAAGGAGATAATGCACCAAAATGGCATATTTTACCCAGAACAATAATTTTATGTTATAAAATACTCAATTAGGATCCCTATCATCATGATTAATTATATGAAATCCATACAAACAAGGTATAAAACTAATTTTATTGACTATTTTATGCATTATTTAGGTTTCAGGAGGTTTAAAGAGATGAAATCAACTTTTGGAGGAATCTAGAGATTTAAGATAACTACCCATGTAAGTTTGATGCTTCATAAAAACTACTAAGTGTGCCTACTAGAGATCTCATCTCATCTAGTCAAAACTGGCATAGTGAACATGATGATGACAAGTGTGAAAACTTTAAGTAGAAGCATATTTAACGTACACCTAAGAAATATAAGGCCATGGATAGTCTTAACACAAGTCATTCACCCTCTTTAATTTATTTTCATGATAAATTAAATCCATTTTGGAAGCCAAGTGTACAAGGTGTGTAAAAGAGGAGTTTTCTTGGACTGCATATGGTGATAACTTCTAAAATATTCAAGATGATTAGGAATGCAACCAATGCATGGAGGATGTCTACAACCCTTCCCTCTCAATAAAATCATTATATTTATCCCAAGTTAGATTTGGGATGTTCTAACAGAGGTGAATGACCAAGGTATTTTTTTGTGCATAATGAGAACTCCTATGCCACATTTTATGATTTTCATTACTAGGAATGCCACTTGTCTCTTCTGACCTTGCATGATCAATTTCATATTCTCTTCTCATGCAAATTTTACTCATTTTATCATCTTTACAAGTTTCCAAATGACCTTTGGACTTCCCTTATCTCACACCTTTCCCAAATGCTATAACTAGTGACTTTTTGGGCTCTTTTGAGTAGCCTACATTGGTTAATGGTGAAACCCTAGAAAATTTTGTATCTAAATATCTCTTGAATCAATAAACAAGTGAATTTTCATACTTACATGTTGTATAATTGAGTCTTATTTCAATATTGTTGGTCTTGTCTAGTAGAAGATGGTCTTTTCTAGCATGTTATCCTTGACTGTTCACCAAGTGTGTAGAAGAGTAATTATGACAAGTCTTTGTTAATGTTCCCTTTTAGTGTATAAGAGTTTTAGAAGTGTTTTATGATTTTATCTCCCAAACTATCATTAATTACCCTCCTAAGCATCAACATACCTCTTAAACCTATCATATGAAACATTGATGTAATAATTTGCCTTGAGTTGTGAGTTTTGTGTGAACGAAGATTTAATTTACTCTAAGTAGTATAAGTTCAACTAAAAGGAGGAAATTCAATATTGGTACATCACCCTTTAGCTTTCTAAGTTTGTCTTCTTAACCCTTTTCATGCAAATTTGATAAGTGATAGAGTTTCAAAGAGTGCATCAAAGGAACTATCCCTTATAAAGATTCATCTCACAAATTGATTACCCATAGCAAGTGATATGTTTCCATTGTGTCACTTGGATGAGGAGAGCTGAGACATCTCCTCAAGGGGTGAAAATCCAAGGGTAAAAATTTCTTGGCATGCCAGGTGGGAATCTAAGTCCTAGAATATTATCTAAGATTGGTGTTGATCTTGGCATATTTATAGTTACAAGAACATCTACATTCAGTACCTAGTGACTCTACTAAGTTTTTCAACTCTTTTTTTGCTAATAAATCTTCATTTTCCATGCTAAAGGTGACCACTAGGTCTATTTATAAAGGTTTACCTTTTGAGTTTTTGTAATTACCTATTTATTCTATCAAGATGTTGATATTTGTGAATACTCATCCTTATTCAAGGGAGTTCATTTTTAAAATATCTAGGTTTCTACTTCCTTCAACCCCTAATACTCAAAATCTACTTTCTAATATGGCTAGAAACCTTCCTTTTGTATCCTTCACCAGATCATCTCCTTTGAATCTTGCCCAATATGACCAAATTCCTAGAGTAACCCTTAAAAATGTGCCATCTTATAGTGGAGAAGGTCCTATTATTCCCATTGAACACATTAAGAACATGGAAAACTTTTGCAACATCCATAACATAACCCAAGAAAATGTATCCATTAGGCTATTGGTATTGTCTATCAAAGGGAAAGCTTTAGATTGGTATGGAAATCTACCTCATGCTTATATCGCTTTATGGGATGAACTAGGAAGAGAATTGTTTAAGAGGTTTGAAGAGAAGAGTGACTTTTTGTCACCAACTGAATAATTGACTCCTATCAAGAGGACTCCTCAAGAGTTCATGCAAGATTTTAGATCTAGATTTCAAAAGACATCGGATAGGATCCTAGCCCTTGTGAGACCTACTCTAAATTATGCCTTCTTGTATTACCTAAAGGCATTAAATAGTGATATAGCTATGATGATCCAATTTATGGGTGGGGATACACTACCTAGTGCCTATGAGATAGTCATTAATGTTGATAATTGTCTTTTTCAAGTAGGTAATATTACTCCTTGACCACCAATGCCATTGCTTCCTAAGTTGTAGCCTCCTAGTCAAATTTCATTACCTACCTTGGCTCCTTTGCCTAATAACTAAGAGAAGTTTGCACTTACCCCTATCAATGAGATTAATGAAGTTAAGAGTCTACTCCAAAGTGTTAGTAATGATTTTTTTTCTCTCAAGAGACAACAAGCCCAAAGTTATAAGACTTAGCATCCTTACAATGAATTTAGACAAACAAATAGACCTCCTTTTCAAGGTCATGCTCAAGGACAAGGTCAAATAACTCAAGATAGCCCTTACCAAAGTTTCAATCCTAATGCCACATCATATTTTATAGATATTTTTATTTTCCAAAACAACCTTGTTTAAGAACAAACATGGTACCCTTCCTATGACCAAAATCAAGGCCAAGTTGCATATGCCAATGAAATGCCTCATCAAGCCATGATGAATCAAGGTAGTCAAGCACATCAAGTTCCCACTTTTGAGGTAACAATACAAAATGGGATGGATAATGGATAAAAACAACCTGATTCTACTCTTATGAATCATTTGGAAGAAGAATTTTGTGCCATAAATCAATTGGGAAGTTCAAATAATGCGAATGTTAGTGTATCCTCGAACACTAGATCTAAAAAGAGGGTTGTTGAAGAGGCGTAAGGAAAAAATCAATGACCTATTTTGACTCCTCTATCACCTCCAATAGTAGGTGGGTCTAACTCAGCTCCTAAGGTGTAAGAAAATTAAAAAATCTAGAATGTAAGGCCAGCTCCTACACATCCATCTTTACTTTCTACACCACAAGGTACTAGTGTTGTCAAAAAGCAATTCAAGATGAGCAATCCTTATATAAATTTTGTGGATAAAATGAAGAATTCACACATGAATATTTCATTGTGGGACTCATTAATAACACTGGGACAAAAGGATATTCTCCAAAAGGAATTACTTGGACTAAGTAAACTAGCTGGATCAACAAGGATACAAAATGTTGTTTTGGTGAATGGAGCTCAGCCCATTGATGGACAAGTAAAGAAGGCTGATAAGACTCCTCCCTTTTATCTATCCTTGATGATTAGGGATTTTTTAGTTCATAATTTCATCACAGATAGTGGACCTAGAACTTTAGTTATGCCTAAGTCAATAGCGGATAAAATAGGCCTCAAGTATGAACCATTGGATAATGGAGTTATAAAATTGGATGGATCACAAGTAAAGACCTTGGGAGTGGTCAAGGATTTAAATTTGACTTTACATTCTTGTCTTACTTTCTCCATCTCTCATTATGTGGTTGTGGTAAACTTACCTCCATACTTTTCTCTTTGTTTGTCAAGAGAGTTTATAGCCAAGATAGCTGGATACTTGGTAGTAAATTGTTCATATATAGTTTTCAAAACAAAGTATGGTATTAAGGTAAAGATTGAATCAGAACCTCTTTTTTAGAATCATTTAGAGCCCTACATGCCTAAGGTGGTAAATGTTAATTATATTATTCTTGATGAGGAATAATTTCACATAGATCAATCTCCAACATCTTCTCTTAAAGTATTTTCAGATATGCATCTAGATGAATGGGGAGTTGAACACGATGAACATGATCCTTATAAATTCATATAAGAAGCTGGTATTATAGTGTATAACCTTCATGAAGAAGTCTCTTTCATGCCAAATTTGATGAAGTCAAATGAGACTATGGATAGTCTATGGCAGCTATTTTTTGATGGATCAAGAAGTAAGGTTAGATCAGGTGGTAGAGCAATGTTAGTATCTCCATCCAAGGAAAGGTATTACTCTACTTCCATATTTCACTTATGTTGTACTTATAATGTAGTAGAATATGAGGCCCTCATTCAAGGCCTTAAGTGGGCTAGGAAGAAAGGTGTGAAAGAGTTACAAGTTTATGGTGATAGTGAGTTGATTGTGAATCAAGTGGGAGGTCAAAATATGACTAAGAACTCTTTGCTTAAATCCTATAAGAATAGAGTGTGGGATATTCTATAATATTTCAAAGCTGTCAACATCTAATATATACCAAGATAATATAACAAGCATGTTGATAGATTGACAGCTATTGGACCTCAGTTTGATGTTTCAAAGGAGATAAGAAATGATAAGAACCAGCCCCATATCAAAGTGATTGTAAGGCCCTCTATACCTGATAATGTCACTAGTTGTCAAGTGTTTGAGAGTGACCATCAAATAAATCTTTTTTTACAAGAGGAGGTTGAGTTTCTTTATATAACCAGTCCAAACTACAACAACAATAAGTAGGGTAGATTGTACAATTGAAGTCAAATAAGCTCCCTAAGGGCTTAGTCACACTTGAGAGTATTTTCAAAGATGATGATTAGTTGAAGAAGAAAAATGTAAGCATGTCTACTAAAAAATAAAACTATTAAAGAGTATAAATCTTAAAAAATAGGTTACTTGCTCTTGGGAAGGTATGTACTAGTGAAGAAAGGTATGCTTTCATTGAATTATGCAAAGAATTTTCTGATATTTTTGCATGGGAATATAGTGATTTAACTGGATTTGATCCAAATATAGCTCAACATACAATATATTTAGATGATAATTCTAAGCCCATCAAGCAAAATCAAAATCCTAAGATTCAACCTCTCATGAGAAAGGAGCTTACAAAGTTGATCGAGTCTAAGATCATTTTTTCTATAAAGCATTCATCTTGGTTGGCAAACTTTGTCCCGATAAGGAAGAAGAATGGGGTGATTAGGTTATGTGTTGAATTTAGATATTTTAATAGAGTTTTCTTGAAGGATCATTATCCTCTTCCTTCCATGGAGTAGATTTTTCAAGTTGTGGCAGGTAGTGAAAGGTCCTCACTCCTTGATGGATATTCAGGGTATAATCTAATTTCGGTGATAGAGATCAATACAAGACAACCTTTACCACTAAATGGGGCACATATTATTATATGAAAATGCCTTTTGGTTTGTTTAATACTATTGAAACCTTTTAACATGTAATGTATATGCCTTTTCAAGGTCTAATAAATGATATAGTGTTGGTGTATTTTGATGATATCACAATTTTCTCTAAGGATGCAATAGACCATTTGAATCATCTTAGGAAAATTTATGAGAGATGTAGAGAGTTTGGAATTTCTCTTAATATAAATAAGTGTGTGTTTTTTTTCTATGAAGGCAAACTTTTAAGACACATTGTCTCAAAGAAAGGTCTATCCATAGATCTTGAAAGGGTGAGTGCAATCTTGGCATTAACTTTACCTAAACACAAGAAAGGTTTACAAAGTTTATTTGGAAAAATCAATTTCATAAGGAGGTTTATTCCTGATTTTTTTAAATTATTCAATCCTCTAAACTCTATGATAAAGAAAGATGAAGTGTTTACTTGGACAAGGAGAAGGAAAGAGAGTTTTGAAGAGATCAAGCAAGCTATTGCTCAAGCCCCAACACTTGCAAGTCATAATTTTTCAAAGGATTTTAAATTGTACACTTTTGGAAATGAAGAAGTAATATCTTCCATGCTCACTCAATCAAATGAATAAAACTTGGAGCAGCCTATTGCCTTCTTTAGCCAAGGATTAGAAGGCTATGAGGTAAGGTACACTTATGTAGAGAAGTAAGTACTTTTACTTGTTAAGAGTCTAAATAAATTTAGGCACATGTTGTCTAAAAATAAGATTAATATATTGGTACCTCATCCTAATTTCAATGACTTCCTTTTGAGTAGAGATTTGAATGAAAAAAGGGTTGGTTAAATTACAAAGGCAATGGAATATGATGTAAAAATCAAGACAACCAAACTACTAAAAGGGAAAGGATTATGTGAGCACCTTGCTTCAGACTTGAAGGAATAAAAGGAAGTTGTTTTAACCCTTCAAGATGATCCTTTGACAATTGTATCTTCACCAATGAGGAGTTGGACACAATAAATGATCAAGTTTATTCAAACCGGTGAGTGCCCATAAGGCCTACATAGAGCCAAAAGAAGGTACTTTATATTAGAATATATTCCTAATGTAATTATTGATGGAGTGTTGTTTAGGAAAGACTTCTCAAGTGTACTATTGAGATGTGTTGAATTAGATCAGGTTGAGAAGATATTGTCTGAATTTCATGATGGACCAGTAGGTGGTCACTTTTCTCCAAGGACCACAACTGCTAAGATTATGAGGGCTGGATATTTTTGGTCTAGTTTATTTAAAGATACCCATGTTTGGGTAAGAAAATGTCAAAAATGTGATATATTTGATGGAAAGCAAAATCTTACAGCTTTACCCTTCATCCAATACAAGTAGACCAGCCTTTTATGCAATGGGGTCTAGCTTTCATAGGCTTAATCAACCCACCTTCTAGTGTTGGCCATAAGTGGGTGTAGATCTCAAGGAAGGAAATAAAAGTTTAGTTTTAGACTTTTATGAAGGCATAGTGACAAGATTTGGGGCTCCTTCAACAATAATTTTAGACAATGCATTGGCATTCCTTGAAATAAAGATAAGTGAGTGGGCTTTCAAACATGGTATTTATAGTATTACTTTATCTAACTATTATCCATAAGGGAATGAACTATCTAAGTCCACTAATAAGAATCTAATTAGGATTATCAAGAGGACAATAGAGGAGAACCAAAGAACTTGGTATTGTAAATTGAAGACAACTCTTTAGGTTGATAGAATCACACCTAAGAGAGCCATTATAAATTCACCATATACACTTATTTATGGAAGAGAAGCTAGGTTGCCTATTTCACTTCAGTTACCAGCTATGGATCTCACTTACCAGCTGGAGTTAATGGAAAATGAAAGTATGAAGGTTAGATTATGTGAGTTGATGGAGCTTGAAGAAACAAGGGATCAAGCTATGCACACTACAAGAGCTCACCAAGATTTTTTAAAAAAAAAGTATTTTGATAAGAAATCCATGCCAATAACCTTTAAATAAGGAGACATTATCTTAAAGTGGGATGAAGATAGGGCTAATCCTAGAAAACACACAAAGTTTGATGTGTTGTGTAGTAGCCCTTATGTCATCACTCAAGGCAAGCAACACAATGCTTTCCAACTCTCAAATTTGGATGGAGAGGAGCTTCATATCCTAGTCAATATGATATATCTTAAGCATTGATACTAAAATCCTCCTCTCTCTTTATACCTAGTTGTTGTTTTTCTTGTTTTCTCTAAGTGCTTATGCACATGTGTGAGTCTTGTTGGTGTCTTGCTTTGTTTTGTGTTGTTTGGTGTGGTGTGGTTGTTTTGTGTGTGTTTTAGGCAATTCCTTTCCAGTTATCTTATATAACTCATTGACTCCCTTGGATCATGGATTGATAAGGCTACTGATCTTTAGTATAGCAGGCATACTACCCCTATGAGTCACCATTTTGTTGACCAAATTTGACTCCAAGGTCAAATTTGGACCCCTATAGGCAAAAAACTTAATTTTTAGATGTTTTAGGCATCTAATACTTTTTCATAGAGTATATTATAATCCATTTGATGTAATTTCATGCCTTTTAGCCTTAGTCATGGTTAAATTAGTTTATGTCATTTTGGATCACTTAGTAGATTTTTAGTAGTCATAAATGCAAGTGGCATGGTTTTGAAGGTGTCTAAGTGTCCTAGTTTCCTTTTAAATGTCCAAGAATTTAGATTCCATATTAGGAATATCAATCCCATCTGAATCTTACAAGTTATCTAACTGAAATTCAAGAAACCAATTGAAAAAAGAGGAGTTTGGCACTTGTACAACCCATGAGTGAAGGTGACATGTGGGATAAGGTCATGGAATGTCTATTCATCTTCCTAAAAATCATCTCAGTTATTGACATGCTTTGGAAGTGATAAAAAGGCTAAAAACCACTATGATCCTTCTTCACTCTTCCATGCAAATAGAAATGATTAGTAGGTTCATGCCTGGTATGGATAGTAGAAGAGGTTTTAGACCAAACACCTTTGGGCATGATATTACACTTAAAGATATTCATTTTCATAAAAAAGTGCAAGTATTGGTTAATCATGCTTTATTAACCATCTCTAACAAGTTGACTAAGTTTTTCTACTCATTGTTTCCTGCACGCTATAGGTTTTGCTCCAATTTGGAAAAGTTCATACAATCTAGTTGGTGATATTGATCCAGATGATGTTTACTCTCTCCCTATATGATATTTATGATTATTTTCATGTTTCATGGTGATTTGATAGGCAATTTATCTCATGTTGCAGGAAGGTGTCACCATTATGAAGTTTCAGTCAAGCTTACCTTGTTATAAAATGTGTGGTTCTCTATAGAGGTCTCATGTAAATGGAATATGATGTTTCACATATTTGAATGCCATAATAATTCCTCCCTTCATGTTTATTTTCATCACACCATGATTTGATCAACATTCAATCTTACCATTGTCATTAGTCAACTCTTCATTCACTTTCACTTGCAGTCACATGTATAAAGCATGTTTAGCATGTTAATAGAGTTGTAGTGAGGATATATCAACTTATTAAAGTCATCAAGAATTAAAGAGAGTATATTTTAAGGTTTGAAGAGGATGTAGATTGGTTACAAGTTCATACACCACACAAACTAGCCACTAAACACCATTGCTTGCTTTGTAATAGGTGTTTACAAGAAGTTTTCATGTTAGAATAGATGTTTTCAAGCTTGTCTCAGGATATCCACAAGGTAAAACATGTATTTCAAGGATTTAAAATGAGTTTAAGTTTTTTATTAGACCATTAATCCACACACATTGCTCCATTTCATGTTCAATACTGGCATACAGCTCATACACGCCTATAGGAGTCTCCTTGATGACATCATACTGAGATGGAGAATTTTATAGATGCTTCAATATTTAATATTGCTAAGAGTGAATTTGAACACTTGTTGAAACCATATAAGTTTTCATAAACATAGGTATCTTGCATACTTCCCAGTTTTGCTTATTGCCTATGTATATGAAAATGCTTGCCTATAGGGGGCATCACATAACTATGAAGGTCCTTGTATGCGAGGTTGGAACATAACAAAACCTTTCCTTGGAATAATGGTAGGTGTAATTGATCATAATAGAAATTATTGAAGTGTCAAATGAGAAAATGGAGGTGTGGATCACACTTAAACATAATATGATTGGGTTAAGGGACATTTTCCCTAAAAAGTGAAAATAAAGGTCCAAGTTATTTTATAGATATCCTATAACAAGGTTACAAAGACTCATAGTACATCTAAATTACCATTCCTTTTATTATCCATTAAAAAGAAGAGATATTCAAAATATTAATTCAAGAGGATTTGTGGATGGTGATGGTTGGAAGGATCAAAGTTGCCTATTGCAAAACTAAAACCTTGCATTGACATCTACAGGTTTGATCCTAAAAAAGCCCTCTTCACCTAATATTGCAAAACTAGACTATGCCAACATATGTGAATGGTTAAAAATGATGGAAGTGATATTTATGATCTAAAATATCATCAATAGGAGTTGAGTGGTGATATTCCAAGGTCCAACATGCACTTACAGGATTTCATTATGCAAAATACACACCTATAGTTGATTATAAGAGCACACAGTCTAGATAGAGGCTTGAACATGGAGTAATAAAGGTTTATAGATGAAATATGATTTCAAATTGTTTATGAGGTTGAATAATGATGAGTAACCCTTTAAAATATTAACCTTCACCTACAAGGTCTTACCCTTCCCAACACAGTTGACTGTGTTTGACTATAGTAGACAGTGGGTTGAGGAGTGAAGTGTGAGGGTTACCAATCTATAAATATGATTCAAAATGGGTCTAATAAGTATAAAATAATACTATATGACTATAATAGTATTTTTATACATTATATGTAAGCCTCAAACAAGCATAACCACCTACAAGATTCATTGTTGAAGAAGAGATGTAGGAAACACATTCAACACCTTAAGCAGTCAACTCAAGGGTATGACTTGAAGAGTTTAGCAGGGTTCAAAAAGTAGGGTATGAAATTTTTAAATGGAAATTTATCCCTAATTATACACCAATATCATGGAAAAATATAAATAAACACCTCTATAAAGCAACATACACAGCCTGCATCTTACACCCTGCACATTTTGTCTTAGTGAGGGCCTATTTTGGATTTTTCAAGTATTAAAAGGTCAAATGACATGAAAATAATATAAAATTTTGTGTATAATTTCCTTAAATCTCATATAAACCCCTCTAACCTTTGGTTTTTTTGGAAAAATAGGGGAAGTGCCCTCTATTTTGTCTCAGACAAAGGGTACTCCCCTTGTACATGAAACTTGCACTTTTGGAGAAAAGGAGTTAAAGAGATAAACTAAGAACTAAATAAACATTATAAAATGGTTTGGAAAGATGAATCACACCCAATAAAACATGGAAAACCAAGCACTTAATGGTGAATCCTAATAAATTGGTCTAGAACTCCAAGGTTATAGTCAAGCCTATTAGGCAAGGTTTAAGCCCAATATCCAAATGGGGGGTCAATGTTAGTTCTAGCCTCATATGGTCATTATAGCCTATTGGATCTTGTTTTTTCATTCATTATAGAGATGATAAAACTTATGGAAGGTAGAGAAGTTTAAGGGCAATCCATTTTTGTCTTAGAGCTACATCAGACTTGTGCAAAATGTGAAAACAAGCTCGATAAAGTGACTTTAAATGCTCACATATTTCATGAGGATTTACATGGGGATTCAAGGAGTTTAGGGAGGTTTATGGAGGTCTTAAATTTTGAATTTGTGTAAATTTTTTTTAATTCTGATTTCTAACCATCATGAACAATATTTAAGATCAAAAGAGACTCAAAACTCTTGTAAACCTTGGTTCTAAACCCGATGCAGAAATTGAAGGAGATAACACACCAAAATGGCATAGTTTGCCTATAAAAATGATTGGATGTTGTATAAGACTTAGTCAGGCTTCCTATCATCAGGATGAGTTGTATAAAATCCATATAGATAGGTATAAAACAAGTTTTCTTGACTATTTTGTGCATTGTGCAGATTCTAGGAGGTTTAAAGAGATGAAATCAACTTTTGGAGGAAGCTGTAAACCTAATAACTCCCCATTTCCATTTTTTTATTCATAAAAACTCCTAAGTATGCCTACCAAAGCTCTCATCTCAGCTAGTCAAAACTGGCATAGTGAACATGATGGTGAGAAGTGTGAAAAATTCAAGTGGAAGCATATTTAAGGTACACCTAAGAAATATAAATCCATGAATAGTCTTGACACGTCATTCACCACCTTTTATGTATTTTCATGAGAAACTAAAGCCATTTTTGAAGCCAAGTGTACAAGGTGTGTGAAAGAGGAGTTTTCTTGGATTGTAGATGGTGATAACTCACTTATAGAAGATTTAAAATGATTAGGACTATAACCAATGCATGGATAATAATGTATGCAACCCTTCCCTCTCAATAAAATCATTAGATATATCCCTAGTCAATTTTGGGATGTTTTGATAGAGATGAATGATCAAGGCAGTTTCTTTGTGCAAAATGAGAACTCCTACACCACATTTCATGAGTTTCATGACATGGAATGCCACTTATCTCTTCTAACCTCACATGATCAATTTCAAATTCTCTTTTCATGAACATGTAACTCATTTTATCAGCTTAACAAGTGTCCAAGTGACCTTTGGACTTCCCTTGTCTCCTCCTCTCCCCAATGTTACAAGTAGTGACTTTTTAGGCTCTTTTGAGAAGCCTCCATCTGTTAATGGTGAAACCCTGGCCAATTTTGTATTTGAATCTCACTTGAAGCAATAAAAAATTAAATTTTCCTACTTACATGATGTACAATTGAGTCTTATTGCAATCTTATTGGTCTTATCTAGTAGAAGATGGTCTTTTCTAGCATGTTATCCTTGATTGTTCACCAAGTGTGCAAAAGAGTAATTATTATAGGTATTTTTTAGTGTTCTCTTTTCGTATATAAGAGTTTTAGAAGTGGTTTATGATTGTATTCTCTAAAAGGATCATTCATCACCCTCCTAAGCATCAACATACCTCTTGAACCTAGCATATGAAACATTGATTTAATAGTTTGTCTTGAGTTGTGAGTTTTGTGTGAAAGAAGCTTTGTTTTGATCTAAGTAGTATAAGTTCAGTCAATAGGAGGAAATTAAATATGGGTGCATTACCCTTTAGCTTTCTAATATTTTATTCTTAACCCTTTTAATGCAAAATTGAGAAGCGAAAGAGTGCATCAAGGGAACTAGCCCTTCTAGAGATTCATCTCATAAATTGATTACCCACATCAAGTGACATGTTTCCATTCTACCACTTGGATGAGGAGAGCTGATACGTCTCCTCAAGGGGTGTAAATCCAAGTTCCAATAGTACCATAGGATCATCTAATTTGGTGGGGTCATATGGTGCCAGCACCCCATCTAGAATATCATGGTGTGCTCCCATCATCAGGGATCTGCATCTAACCTCCTTGTCTTTAAGATCTATAAAATTCAAACCAGATAGATATTAGATCACATATACATCTCAAAATATATCTATATACAATCATATACAACTAGTCTTATATATGAAAGACTAAAAATTACAATATTTATTACATGTCCTAATGTTACCTATCATTGTATCCTCATCTACTCATTCATCGAGCACGGTCTCTCCATCATCTCATCCCCTGAGCACCTCATTTGTGGGATGCCTACCAATCAAATAAAACCTTAGAGTCACCACCTATGCACATATTGATCCTCTTCTTAGTGGTTCCTTTATAGACTACCTCTGCCATGGACCGACTGACAGGTCATACTAAGAAGATAAATTATCCAGCAACATCTACCATTTCCAACTGAATAACCTCCTAAAAGTGTTGAAATAAAGTTGGTGGGAACCCATCAGGTCCTAGAGATTTATCCCCTTCTATAGATAACACAATGAAATTGACTTCTTCCACTAAAGGAGGGAAAAGAAGAGCTTCATTATTCACTTGAGAGATGATGTTTGGGAAGAGTCCAGAAAAGGATTCCTCTTTTTCCATGCTAGGCAAAACACTTTTAGAGACAAGATTTTTATAAAAGAGGATAATTTCCTCTTTGATATAATTAAAACATAAATATATGGATCCACAAGCTTTAATTATCTCTACAATTTTGATTGAATTCATGTGCCTTAGAGTGGACAAGTGAAAAAAGTTGTGTCCCTATCACTTGCTTTCAACCATAAATCTTTGGTCTTTTGTCTCTAAAAGGTTTATTCCTTAGTCTACAAAGAGTGGAATTCACTAATCAACTATTTTTTCCTTATGTAATAATTCTTAATTCAATCATTTAGTTTGGACCTCTCCTTCAAGAAGCAATAGTTCTTTGAAAATATTCCTTTTATGATAAAAAAAACTATTACCAAAAGTGTGTTTGTTAAATTGTTTTAGGTTGATTTTTTCATTCTTCATATTCCTTCCAGCCTTAAATATAATAGCTCCAAAAAATTACATGTTACACCATTATTTAATGTTGTCTTTAATCTATGTGTATTGAAACCACATATTCTAAAACCTAGAAAGGGGATTTATTCTTTGATTTCCCATTTGCATACTACACATTAATGAATTATGATCTGACCCAATTCTAGGAAGAGAAGACAAGAAACAAGTATGCTTGAGAAGATAGTCCATGAAGATAAGGATTTTATCGATTCTAACTTGAATGAGACTATCCCCCAACCTTTTATTAGACTAAGTGAACTTGGATCCTTTCAATTTTATGTCATATAACCCACATTCAATAATAAAGTCGGTAAGATTCTCTTGGTACTATTTGAAAAGTCCTGTGAACCTCCCTTTTTTTCCATTAGTGATAAGTGTGTATCAAATTCCCCTGATATCATCCATTTAAAATATTTATAGGTGTTTATAAAAGCCTTCAAATCATTCCATAATTTTTTTCTCCCAATTATAGAGTTTGAAGCATAAATGTTAGGTAGGATCTAAACTGAATTGTTGATTTTATTGGTAAAGAGAATCACTAAGTGGTGGTTATTTTAGGAAGTATTTTTCTCCTTCAGTAACCTAAGGATCCTAAATAATAGCTAGACCATTAGAGGCACCCTCTAATCTCACATTTGAGAGAAGATATTTACTCCACATGTTATCCTTGATACTACTTGTGTTACTTTCAGACTTCTTAGTTTCTTGAAGCAAAAGAATACCAGGACTTTTGAGTTTTTTTAAGTTTTTGAACAACTTTATATTTTTGGGGTTTTTTAATCTTGAGAAAATTATATTAAATAATATTCATTACTAAGGTTTCATTTAACCTTTATATCCACTTAGTTCCAAGGTACTTTGGACTATATTGAATACATCTTTGGTAGTTTCTCTACTATGAACTTCTTTGAGATTTGGTCCACCTCTCTTTATATCTAATCCTAGATCCACCCTCTTTTTAGCATTTATTTTTTATCTAACACTAAATTTAGGACTTGTTATAGGAGAGGTTATTTAAGGTTTAATAAATCGAGTCAAATAAAATAGTACTACCTCCTTAGAATCCAATGAAAAATCATACTTTCAGTTTGAAAATCTTAGGGTCTTAACTGAGGATGCACTATTTGAATTCTTCTATTTTCCATTAAACAAATTAGGGGACCTGATATAAGGGGAAGTAAGTCTAAAAAACCTCTCACCTTTACTACGAACTTCTACTTCTTTAGAATCTTCAAGCTTTAGATGTTTTGCCAATTACTCTTACCTGATTCTCGAAGAGATATCTAAGATGCAACCCTGTCTCTTTTGCTACACCACTCAATCTATTTTGAAAGTTATTTTATTGAGTTGGACTTGATATGGACTCAATCCCTTCAGCCAAATGGATATTATCAACTTTCTTCAGAATTTATGTTGAGAACTCCTTCTCCACTTGAATAATGAAATAATCTTCTACTCTGCCTTGGGTATGAGAATTTGCATTATTATAATCCTCTTTCATTCTCCACATAGATTTTTCCTTCTTATTTTCATGACAAGATTTAACTTCATGTCCCAATCTTATACATGTATGACAAACTAAAGACAATCTTTCATATTCTATTGATTGGATCCAATCACCAAATTCTGATATGAGATTTATGGAGGAAGGCAAACACTTGTCAAAGGAAGCATTAACACAAAACCTAGTGAAAAACAACTTTTCATTGTTTTGATAATTGGATTGAAATCAATGAATTGGCCCATGGTATTTATTATCCTAATCATCACCTCTTCTTCCCAGTATTCCAGAGGGAGACCTAGTAATATGACCTAGATGGGTATTTGGTTGAAGTTTTCTTTATCCAGATCAAAACCTAGTTTCCATTTCTTAAAGAAAAAATTACTTTTCCCCATAAACAATGGTCCTCCTACTAGGGTGCTAGTGTGGTCCTCTTAGTTAATAGGAATAAACCCTTAACAAAGTCATAAATATCAAAGTGGCCCTTTGGTTTTCATTCTATGTTTACCCATTCTTTGACAACATCAATGTTTGATATCATGCCCAAAAAAATTCCAACTAGTGTGTTTTCCATCATGAAGTGAGATATTTACATCACCTTGTTAGGCGCTTTCAAATAAAATCCATCTTATTCCACAATTATCTCAAAAAAAAATTCATATAGTCTTCCTCAAATCTTCTACCAACCAGCCTCCCAGTCCACATCCTATGATATTTTTTGATGAGAACTTGGATTTTACTAGATTTTGATGAGTCCCATATGGACCCACATCCCCTGATCTTTTATTATCCACATTCACATCAGGTTCTCCCTACTCCTGACCTATTATAGAGTTTTCTTGACATTGTCTAGATTCGAAATGTCCCTTTTCTTTTCCATGTTCCCCATTCCTTACCTTATCACATTTCATTAGTGATCCTATAATATTATTAAAAACTATTTGAATATTATGTAAGTACTACCTAAAATATTATAAATTATATTATATTTTTACTTTGACATGTGTCTATGATTCACAAAAGTATAAAAACACTAGGAATTTATCACGTATTTCTTAATGACAAGAATCCATCTGGAGTGCACAGGGTATTTTATTAATGATGAGGGTCACTCATATTTTTTTAATAAATATAAATATTTTTATTATCACACATGTTCCAATGACATACCTTTTACATCATTCCTAATCTAAATGGTTGTCAATTTCATAAATATAGAATTAAAAACTATTTAAATACTACATATAATGTTATCAAGAGATTTTAAATTATATTTTATTTTTATTTGACATGTTAATCTATATAAAATTAAAATAACACTATACATTTCTTATATATTTATTAATGGCTTATATAATTATTTATATATTTTTAGTTCCTACCATGATAGAGCACTATAGCTTTCACTTTGAGCAATAAATCTTAATCAACAAACCAACTAATATCAATATTTTTTTCAATGCTTAGATTTCTAATATTTATATTCAATTATAACAAAATTTGGACCACAAAATAAGTTTAAAAATAATTTATTTGGCATCGTATTGTTTGGAGAGTACTTATATGACAATTTTTTAGTCTTACTCCAGTAATTTTTTCTTTAGATTTTAAAAAAAAATCTTAAAAATGATGTGTACAACTTTTAATATTGGAAATGACATTGAGAGCATGCAGTTATTATGTGTTTTATATGTTGATGTTATGAATTAGGAATCATAAATAATTGACTCATTAAAAAATACATATATAGATAGATTGTAATTTCTATCAACTTTTTCATTGGTGTAAAAAAACATGCATCAATGCCTACAATCACAATTTGGCCTCTTTTCCCTCATCACGGGACACAACATGGTCCCAATAGATAATAAGTTAATTTCTTTGTCCTCGTGACTATATGTACTTGTCAAATCTTGGTGGGAAACACCATCATTAATATTTTCCACTAAACACATTTTAGAAAATAAATAAATAATATCTTAGTGGAATTTCATGCGTTCATCACCATAATTATCTGTCCTTAACCTTTAGAATCTCTACACACAAAGCTTACTAGTTATTCCAATTCAGATAATTACGAATTATTTATTTGTTTTAGCACTAAATAATTTTGTATATATATAAAAAGAGGTGTTACCAATATATATCAAAACATATATTTTATTTTGCTTACACATTTATAATACTGAAATCATCATCATTTTATTCCCATGACTAATAACGTTTCATTATATGTCACTCTACGATTGAACATAAAAAAAGGTAGACTTTAAAATTTTATAATAAATGTCAACAACCTCCATGCAAAATAAAGGGTCTCAATTGAAAAATTAAATCAAAGTGAACTTTAGCCATCAATGGGGGCCACGATAAACTTAATGATTGGCAAAGATTATTATTTGCTTGACCAATTACATTCAAACTTAAACTAGGTTATCATGTAAACACATTATTTAAAAATATTATACCACGTCTCATTTATAATACACTCCTATACATCCATATAAAACTTCTTAATATTCTGTAATTACTTTCTCATAAGTACAAAGAACTTGTTAGACACAAATATCTCAAATGCCTACTACAATGTTGTTTCAACAAAAATAAACACAATTATATGCACATTATGAAACTATATCATCGATATACATACTCAACTCATTTCAAAATAATTGTTTGTAAAAAAAAATTAGCACTTGAATTTATAGTATTTATATCTTACTTTGATTTAACCTTACATCTAAATAATCCTTAGGACTCTTTCTTTTACTTCTTTTCTATCTTATTATGCTTTTCTTAAAACCCTCATAATTATTTATTGTAAATAGTAAGATGCACTCATTAACTATTTTATTATATTATATATTTTTTGTTTCTTGAAACAACATCTGCTAGTGATAAATGTCATGCTAGCTCATAAATTTCACAAAAATACCTTTCAAACATTATGTTAAGAATTAGCTGCTACGTGCATTGTTAAACTAAACAACATATTTTATTTAATTAAAATGTAAAATTTGTATAATGTAACCTTGTTTATGAATATTTTGATGTATGGAGGGAGGGCACATAAATTTTGATTTAGCCCAAAAATGAAGTTATATATCATCCAATCTGTCACGTAATTACAAGTTATTAATCTAGTATTGTTGTAAGTATGATTGATGACAAAATATGTAATGAATAAATTCAAAATATAATACTTAAAAAAAAATATTTTGTTTTATAAATACCTACAAATAAAATCATAATTAAACATATGCATAATCTTTAATTTACAAGAAAGACTAAAACTAGTTAATTACAAGTAACTTGTATGACAAGTTATGTCTAGAAAAAATATAAAACAAAAATTAAATTAAGACCTTACTTAAAAACTAAGTTAAATAAAAAAAACTCTAATATAATTGATAATAGACTCAAAATAATAAGTTTGACTCAATAATAAGATAAGGTTAATATGCAAGATGTCTCAACAAGTAAAGAAGTAAACACAAACATGCATACTAGAGAAGCTAGACATCCTAAATCCGTATAAATTAAGAAATTACTGGAAATAATATTATATTAAGTTAAATCATATCTTAAATGTGTGCCTCACCTATTGGGGATTAATTAATAAATATTTGAGCTCAGTTAAGTAAACATTTAATGCACTAGACTTTAATTAGCACTTCTAACTATTTTTTAGGAAGTTCTTGAAAAGTGTTCAAAATTTACCAAACAATTAATATAGGGTATAAATAAATTAAATAACATTAATAAGCTAATAAAATATAAAAATAAATAAAACTAATATTAATAATCAAATTCTAACATTGGTATTATACTCAACATTTTCTCCTTTGATGCAAAGAGAAGAAATGTATATCATCTCCTTAAGTCTTTCATGAATTTTATAGTAACCCCTTGGTAAAAATATTATAAAATTAATCTTTGCTTCTCACATATGCAATGAAAAAATATATATCAGTGACTAGGTCTCTGACAAAATGATATTTGAGTCCAATATGTTTGTTTCTAGCATGAAAAACTAGAATCTTGGACAATTATATTGCCCCATTGTTATCACAAAAAATATGTGTTAGATCAAATTGAGCCTCTCTGAAGTCAACTAAGAGTCTCCTCAACTGTAATCCTTATGTGCAAGCTAATGTAAGGGTTGTATATTTGGCTTCAATAGAGGATAATGTAATTGTAGCTTGTTTCTTTGAAGACCATGAAACCAACCCACTTCTCAATGTGAAGTAATAACCTGAAGTTAACTTCTTATCATGAAGAGATACTACTCAATATGAGTATATATATATATATATATATATATATATATATATATATATATATATATCTAATTAGACATAACTAACTTATTTTTATGAAATGAATACCATGATTATAATTACCTCATACATATCTAACAATTCTCTTTACTACTAGTAAATGTTTGAGTGATGAATTGTCCTTAAATTTAGAAACTAATGAAACCCAATAAATGATATTGGGTCTTATCATAGTGAGATATGTCAAGATTCCCATCATTCTCATAAAAGTATTTTTATCAATTAAAGGATGTTTTTCCTCTTTCATTAGCTTTTTTCCACTTGAAATTGAAGTGTCCATGAATTTAGAATTTTGAAGGTTGTATTTTTTTAACATTTCTCAAGCATATTTCACTTGAAAAATTAATATTTCCTTTTTATTTTGATGGAATTCCATACTAAGAAAGTACTTCATAAATGCAAGATCATTCATCTCAAATTTTGATTTTATAGCTTCCTCGAAGCTATTCAACATCTCCATAGAGCTACCTATAAATATTAAGTTATTTACATAGAGACAAACATATAAGACATTAGAACATAATGATTATATGTAAAAAAATCTATTCATTTTGAATTTTTATAAAACCTTGATATAATACCCAATTATAAATTATTGAATACTAAGCTATTAGAGCTTGCTTCATCCCATAAAAATCAATCTTTAACTTATATACTCAAAACTCTTTACCCTTTACCTCGAAATCTTGTGGTTGTCTTGTTGGTCAATTTTTAAAACTAGAAATTGACTAACCTTATAGCTTAAAGGGGTCATGAACTATGTTCGTATTCTACTTGTTAGTCATGTTCAAGACATGTATAGTCAGTTCTTATATATTCATATTCCAATATTGTCTTAACATCCCTTGAGTGAAGGATTATGTGAAAATGATGCACTTCATGCTATATCTTTCCTTTGCAAATCTTGTGTCTTGGCCCATTTTTTTGTTTGCAGGCCTTGAAGAATGATCCAATAGTAGGAGTAGACAGACTTCAGAAGGAGAAGATCATCTTGTTGCAAAGATTTTAAAAAACTTTAAGCTTGCTTAAAGTATAATTTGATTGATCTTCGAGGGATGGGTCTAGAGAGTAAAAGAGATGGATCTATGTAGGTTCACATGGTGTTTGAGCAGTTATTGAAGGCTATGGGTAAGTCTGTACAAACCTTAGAAGATCATTATTCACACAAGTTCAGAAGATCCTATAGGCTTAAAAGCTTGGACTTTGGAAATATTTCAAGTTCATTTGGATAAGTGATCAGGTATTTGGGTTTCATGAAATTGACCAGTCGAGAAAAAAACTCGATGACTTATTTCATTTGGGGAAATTATTTAATGCAAAAAAAATGAAGACTTATTTCTTTCAAGAAATTGTCTGATGCAAAGACCCTAATAGAATTATTTTTTTTGGGGAAATTTTTCTAGCAAAGTAGGATGTTCATACAAGCATCAAGTTAAGGCTACAACAAATAACTATTTGAGTTCAAATGAAGGCAAATCAATAGAGTGTATTTAATCATACAAATCCAATATACAGTGAGTGGGAGGTCAAAGAAGTCAGCAAATCCTAAGAGCAAACATGCAGGTGATAAGTGTCAAAAACATGTAAAACTGGTAAAAAATCTATGGCTCACAATCATGCATATAAGGTAGATCTAACAGTGCATGATTAATGTTGAAAAGTCAAGCCCTGATCCTCGGCTAAAGATTAATCATGTTCCTAATAATTGATAGTACATGAAATAGTGTACAAATTTTGATCTATGGTGTATATCAAGTCAAGGCTTCAATTGAGCCCTACGACAAGTGAGAAGATGACAAGTATCACCACTGCATGACCCTGTCAAAAAATATATGGAGCGCATTGATTTGAATAAACAAGTTCGATGGTGCGAGATAAAAGTCAAAAACTAGGGACTTTAAATGGAGAACAAATCTTACTAAGGTTAAACCAAGACAAAGGTGTCAAGAGGATGCCATGAACGCAGACAATTCAGACAAAGGATTCTACCACCTTGAGTAGGTAGAATACATAAATGCAAGATCAAACAGGATCTCAGTTCTCAGGAGCAGCCTTTACAAAGCTATCTAACACCATTAAATCCATGTTAAGTCTTTTGAGATGTTTTAGACATCTATGATGACTGCATAATAAATGTTGAGGAGAATATTAAGCATGATTAAGAGAGATAACGAAGGACATTAATGTGAAGGAGCTCAAGAAGGATTCATGTAGTGGTGCAGATTGCTTCCTACAGTTGATCTTGATCTATACATTCTTAATCATGCCAAAAAAGATACAGTGACATTAATGCAAGGGACAACTCAAGAAGGATTGTGATGGTGATTATTCTCATTGGAAATGAAATCATTAATGACCCTTTCAACACCAATTTCTCTCACTATTACTTTCTTCTTACTATAAATACAGGCTTTTAAACCTTGTAAAGAATCTCTCAGCTAAAATAGCGAAGCTCTACCAAAATCATTTTTTAAAAATCTTTTGAAGTAATATAAGATAATTTCATATTCTAATTTAATGTTAAGTGTATTTTATTAAATTTTGATTTGTAGAATATATGTTGTCTATGCATCATTTGTAGGTCATTTGCGTACCTTGCATTAAGACTGTTAGTTTCTTTCAAGTTGTATGAAGTGTTAGCGAGTGAGGTTTCTCTTTAAATGTCATAAGTTCAAAGTGTCTTACATAGACCTATTTTTTGTAGTCCTTCAAGTTGTAAGTCTCTTTTCAACCTTCACACAAAATACTCATGTTTGGAACTATGTCATAGAATATGATCCATCCTTCTCCCCATTGGATTCATTAGTAGTCATAGAAGCATCTAAGATGAAAGTGGATCATTGAATAGTTGGTGAATTATCACATTTAGAATAGATTTTCATTCATGTGTTCTTTATCAATTTTCATCCCAATCACACAGGTTTAGTAAAAGGGATTGTATCATCATATATGAGGAGCTATCCTCATTAAAAATCCTAGAGGTCTGATCCAAAATTAGGTAACCCATAGCCTAGGGTCATTCCCATGTTGGACTAGGTTTGAGAGTCAGACTTGAACACTTTTTTTTTAGCCAGGGTGCAACTTAAGTCTCTAACAATTTTTGGCACACCTAATGGGAAATTCTCTTTGGCATAGTCAAAGTCAAGAGTTGAGAGTAAGTATTTGTAGTAGATGGAGATGTTCACCATCATCAAAAGCTAAATATTCTCCAAGTTACAAAGTTCATAACATCATCTAAACATCACCTCTCATGCCAAAGGTTACTAGGAGGTCAATTAGTTAAGGTATCCCCTTTGAATTCATTAAGCCACTTCCTTTTTCATATAAAAGAGCAAGATTCAATAGGATAGCTCCCTATCTATAAAAGAAGAATTCATCTTGTGGTCACCCTATTGTTTTAAATAGTATGACCCCAACTATCCATATGGCAAGGCCTAAGTTGCAAGCTTTTATACCCTTTAATAGTGGTAGCCCTCTTAAGATTCATTAATATGATGACATCCTTGCTACTTCTTTGAAGATTCTACCATACTTTATAGGAGAAAACTCCACCACCCCTATAGAGCACATTGCTAACATTACAAACCTTTGTATAGTACATCAAATTACATAAGAGAATGTAGTCATGAGATTACTAGCCACATCCTTGAAAGGAAAAGACTTGTAATGGTACATATGTCTAGCTCTTACCTCAATCAATACCTAAGATTAGTTTGGTGAGTGCCTATGTAAACATTTTGATGATAGAAGTGACCATGTATCACTTGTTGAATAACTCACCTCAATTAATAGGGCACCCCAAGAGTCTATGGTTGATTTCAACTATACATTCCAAAAGACTAGGGATAGGATCCATGTTATCATTAAACCCACACTTAATTATGCTTTTCTTTACCATTTGAGAGTATTAAATTCAAACATTATAGTTATGATCCAATCTGTGGGTGGGACAACTCTACCTGGGGCTTATGAGATAGTTATAATGGGAAAAAACTATTTGACAAAAGTAGGGAAACTCATGACAAGACGTCTTATGCCACATTTTCTTGAGCTTCAGCCAATGTCACCTACCATTATTCCATTGTCCACACTAAACAATCAAACCCAACTTGACGATGGCCAAGTGGACAAATTTTCAAGGATTGAGAGCTTGTTGAAGGCACAAAACAATGAGCTAGTGGCTCTATAGAGACAATAACAGACATCATATAGGCCATACCAAGGTCCCTTCAAATCCTAATACCCTTCTCAACCCTACAATAGACACCTTTACCCATCAAATCAACAAACCCAAGGCTAGATTACTCAAGTCAGAACTTATAATAATTACAATACTATAGCTGTAAGTAGCTCAAGAACCTTGGTCCCCACACAAAACAACCTTGCACAAGATGGTCAATGGAAATTATGATGACAATATAATGAGATGGTAATGGTTATAAGTAGAGAAATGTATTAGGATCCTAATTGGCCGCATGTTCCTTCATTTCAAGGCCATGATGCAACGCCTCCTCCACCACAAGGCCCTCCAATGAATCAAGGTAATATGCATGTTCTAACATCATTAAAAGCTCAAATTCAATAGCAAAGAATCATGTATAAGACACCAGCTAACACCATGTGCATAAATTCTCAAGATGGAGAGCATATGTTTGAGCATGTAATAGCAAACTGCACAAAGGCTAGATGAACCAGTTTTAACCAATTTAAAGGCCAAGAGGAGGATGTTGGATGATAATTTGGGGTAGCCTAAGTCTTCTTCAATGTATACACAAGTAATTAATTAGCCTACCACTCTAAATCTAGTTGTTAAAGCTCTTATAAACCAACAAATACCCCAATATCATGGATAGCAACATAAGTCTCTTTTTGTTCCTAATGTAACTCAAGTGCCACATGATACTTCTACTTCTAAGGTGCAGTTCAAAAGTACTAGTCTTCCTTTCAATATTTTGGATCATACGAAAAAGGCTAATATCACTATGTTTATGTATGATGCTCTAATTATTCTGGGACAAAAAGAGATTCTCCAATAAGAGCTCTCCAAGCCTTCTCATGCGAATGAGATAGTTGATAAAGTGAACACTATGTTTACCAATAGTAGTAAGCCCATTCAAGTTCCTATTTAATTGCTAATCAAAATCAAGTTCATAATGTCGTTCATACCCCTAAGGTTGTCGAGCCCCCTCCATTCTATTTGTTAGTCATCATAGGAGACTGCTTAGTGAATACTTGTATGATAGACTCAAGTGCTTCAACCTCAGTTATGCCTAAATCCATAGCAGATAAGCTTGAGCTTGAGTATGTGCCTAATGAAAAAGGTGTTCTCCAGTTGGATGGTTCTCCTACTAAAACATTAGGTATATTGAAATATCTTAAGGTCACATTAGCAACTTGCCCAAATTATGTCATCACTCAGCATGTAATGGTTGTAGACATGCCCCCATATTTTGCCCTATGCTTATCTAGGGACATTAATGAAAAAATTGGGGGATTTTTTTCCTTTGATTGGTCATACATGGTTTTCAAGACCAGATATGGGACTAAGGTCACCATTAGGTTAGAACCTATGTCTAGGTTCCATTTAGAGTCCTATATGCCTAACCTTGTAAATGTCAACTGTACCATATTTGAAGAAGATGAAAATGTTAGTGAACTAGAGTCTCATGATCATCTTAAAGGCATTTTAGACCTATACCTAGATGAATGGAAGCTAAAAATCATGGATTTGATCTCTATAGCAATCTTAAAAAATAGATTTAGGGGTGTATTGTATGCATGAGGAGGGTGTTGTTATACCTTGCCTAATAAATACCACTCAAGAGGAAGCTGGTCTATTGACTTTATTATTTGATGGCTCAAGGTCAAAGAATGGTAGTGGATTTAGGGTCATGTTCGTTTCACCCTCAGGTCAGAAGTATTATTTAGCTACAAGATTTCAATTCAGTTGCACTTCAAACATAGTCAAATATGAAGCTCTTTTACATGGTTTGCAAGAAGCAAGAAGAAGACATGTCAAACTTCTTTAAGTCAAGGGTGATAGTGAGCTTATCATGCAACAAGTGAGAGGAATAAGTGTAGTTAACAACCATGATTTGAAATGCTACAAGCATCATGTATGGGATCTCATAGAGGAATTCTCGGCATTCAATATAAAATCCATACCAAGAGAGGCAAATCAACATGTAGATAGGTTTCAAGCCATTGGAGATTAGTATGAAGTTGTATAAAGAGTTAAAGGAAACTAGAGTCAAGATAAGATCAAGGTCATATGTAATCCAACTACCTGACAATGAGGTGAGTTGGTAGGGGTTTGATAATGATGATCAAATTATATGTTTTATGATGTGGGAGGTAGAATTCTACCATAATAATCAAATTAAATTCCAATATCAGTATGATGTTCAGATAGTACAATTGAGATCTAAAAAGCTACCCAATGATATTGTGACATTGGAAAGCATTTTCAATGAAGATGACCAACTGAGAACAAGTAAGATATGCATCTCAACTACGGAGGAACATTATGAAAGGATAGAGATATTCAGAGGTAAATTGATGAAGTTAGGAAAGATCATGCCAAGAGTTCTCTAATGTATTTACATGGGAGTACAAGGATTTGAAGGGTTTTGACCCCAAACTTGCATAACATACCATTGAACTAGAGAGCAATGCAAAACTAATTAGGTACAAGCAAAGGCCAGTCAACCCAAAAGTGAAGGAGTTGATGAGAAGGGAGCTATTTAAGTTGTTTGAATAAAAAATAATATTCCCCGTTAAACACTCATCATGGGTGGTAAACCTTGTGCCAATGAGGAATAAGAATGGGGAATTACATTTGTGTGTTAACTTTAGGGACCTCAACAAAGTGTCACTAAAATACCATTACCCACTACCCTCAATGGATCAAATTAATAAAAAGGTGGTAGATTCTAAGAGATTCTCATTGCTTGATGGCTACTCTGGTTATAATCAGATTATGGTCAAGGAAGAAGATAGGCATAAGACTGCCTTCACCACAAAGTGGGGCACTTATGCATATATGAAAATGCCCTTTGGACTATCCAATGTTGGGGAAACTTTTCAGAGGGCAATAGATGTTGCCTTCAAAGGTTTGATCAATGACATGATGCTCATCTACCTAGATGACATCACCATTTTCTTAGAGAACCCATCTGATCACATTGCTCATTTGAGGTTAGTATTTGAAAGATGCAGATAATTTAGTGTGTCATTGAATCCTAAAAAATGTATAATTAGTGTTCATGAGGGTAGGTTATTAGGTTATGTAGTGTCCAAGGATGGCCTTTCCATAGACCCTGAAAGAGTTGAGTCCATCCTATCTTTACCCTTGCCCAAGCACAAGAAGGGTATGTATAGTTTCTTAGGTAAGATTAATTTTATAAAAAGGTTTATCCCAAGCTTTGCAGAGTTGGTCAAGCCTCTTACTCAAATGTTAAGAAAAATCAAATAATTTAAATGGACCAGAGAAGGTAAGAGGAGATTTGAGGCCATTGAGGAGGCCATATATCATGTTCCTACACTTCTTAATCCTAATTTTAACAAGTAATTCTACTTGTATGCCTTCTCTAGATTAGATGGTATCTCTGCCATGTTGATGCAGCAAAATGAGCAAGGTTTGGAACAACCTATTGCTTTCTTTAGTCAGGCCTTAGAAGAGTATGAGGAGAGTTATAACATTGTAGAGAAACATGTGCTTGTATAAGTGAGAGGTTTGAATAAATTTAGGCACATAGTCTCCAATAGTAAGATCATACTCATGGTGGTACACCCAAGTATTAAAGAGTTTATACTCAACAAAGACCTTAATGAGAAAAGAGACAGATGGGTGACAAAATGCATGGAGTATGACCTTGAAGTTAGGGTTAAAAAGCTTATGAGGGGCATAGGGTTATATGAACAATATGAAGTAGAGGTAAAGCAAGATAAAGATCAAGTGTTGACAGTCCATGAAAGCTAATAGGCAACTACAGACAACACACCTTTCAATTGGACACATGATATAATCAAATTTCATGGATCAAGATAATGCCATATGGGGTTAGATAGATGTAAAAGAGGTCACTTCAGGTTGCAAAGTATACCTTATGTCTTGATAAATGGAGTAATTTTCAAAATAGACATATGATGTATGCTTTTGAGGTGTGTGGAATCAGGCCAAATAGACAAGCTCCTAGATTAGTTTCATGATGGTCCAGTTGGTGGGCACTCTGCTGCCAAGACCACAGCCTCTAAGATAATCAGAGCTGGGTACTTTTGGCTCACAATGTTTAGAGATACACACTCTTGGGTAAGGAAATGCCCAAAGTGTGTAATGTTTGTTGGCAAACAGAAATTGGTTGCCCTTCCCTTGTAGCCCATACAAGTAGAACAACCTTTCATGCAATGGGGATTATATTTCATAGGGATGATACAGCCCCCTTAATGTAAAAGACATAAATTGATCATTACAACTATAAACTACTTTACAAGGTGGGTTGAAGCAACTGCCCTCAAGGAAGCCAATAATTTTTTTGTTTTGGACTTCTATGATAGCCTTGTGACCATATTCGATGTGCCTGATACAATCATTTCTAACATTGCATTAGCCTTCAGTAACAACAAAGTATGTGAGTGGGCTCTTTCACAAGTAATTTATCTCAATGCATCCTTTAACTATTACCCATAGGACAATGGACTAGTAGAGTCCACAAATAAGAACTTGTTGAGGATTATCAAGAGAACTATGGAGGATAGTCAGAGGGAGTGACATACTAAGATGAGGATTGCCCTATGGGTAGATAGAGTGACACCTAAGAAAGCTACTATACACTCCCCATACCTTCATGTCTATGGGAAAAAATCCAAGCTTCCTATTTCTATTGAATTACCTGCATTAGAGCTTACACACCAACTTGAGTTCTTTGAGGATGATGCTATGTAGATAAGATTGAATGAGCTAAGATAGTTGGAGGAGACAAGGGACACTAATATGCACATTATGTGTTCTAATCAGCACCAAGTGAAGAATTAATTTGACAAGAGAGCCTCCTCAAAGACATTATAACAAGGTGATATAGTCCTCAAATGGGATTAGGATTGTGAAAAACTAGGAAATCACTCTAAGTTTGTCAGTCTTTAGAGTGGGCCTTATGTTATCATAGGTTGCAAAGAGAGCAATGCATTTGAGTTTGTTAGGTTGAATGGAGAGAGCCTTCCCATCCCTGTCAATGGGAGGAATCTCAAATTTTGTTGCTAGTATTGCATCATGATCTTTGTACATAGGTAGATAGGTCTATCTTTACATCCAAGTGCTCTTGCACATTATTTTGTGTTATTCTTTTACTATTTAGGTAATTATTTGGTGTGTTCCATTGCTTTATTATTGTTTATGTGTATCACATTACTTCAAGTTGTTTCCAAGAGTTAGGCAGAATCCTTTTGTAAATAACACCTCACTTATCTAGTCACCATGAGCAAGCTTGATCAAATTCTAGGATCCATGACCAGCAAAGTGGTCAAGCCAATCGAGTCACTAGAAATTTTTGTCAATTTCTAGAACCAAAAATTGACCAACCCTATATATTAAAGGGTCATGACCTATGTTCATATTCTGCTTGTCAGTCATGTTCAAGACATGTATAGTCAGTTCTTATATAGCTATATTCCAATCTTGTTTTAACAACCCTTAAGTGAAGGATTATGTGAAAAGGATGCACTTCATGTTATATATTTCCTTCGAAAATTTTGTGTCTTGGCCCATTTTTTTGTTTGTGGGCCTTGAAGAATGATCTAGCAGTAGAAGGAGCAGATAAACTTCAAAAGGAGAAGATCATGTCGTTGTAAAACTTTTGAAACACTTTAATCTTGCTTAAAGTGCGATTTAATTGATCTTAAAGGGATGTGTCTAGAGAGAAAAAGAGAGGGATCCGGGATGGTTCATATGGTGTTTGAGTAGTTTAAGGGCATGGGCAAGTTTACACAAACCTTAGAAGATCATTGATCGCACAAGTCCAGAAGAGCTTGCAGGCTTTAAAACTTGGACTTGGGAAATATTTCAAGTTCATTTGGATAAGTGATCAAGTATTCAGGTTTTGTGAAATTGACCGGTCAGGCAAAAAACTTGAGGACTTATTTCTTTCAAGGAAATTATCTGATGCAAAAACCTAAAGACTTATTTCTTTTGGGAAATATGTCTGATGTAAAACCCTAATAGAATTGTTTATTTTGGGGAAATTATTCTAGCAGAGCAGGATGTTCGTGCAAGCATCAAGTTTAGGATACGAAAAATAGTCATTTGAGTTTAAATGAAGCCATATCAATGGAGCACATTCAATCATACAAAGCAAATATATGGTGAGTGGGCGGTTAAAGAAGTTAGCATATCCTAAGAGTAAACACATGAGTGATAAGTGTCAAAAATGCATTAAAATGATAGAAGATCTATAACTCAATGTCATGAATACAAGGTAGATCTAATGGTGCATGATTAATATTGAAAATTCAAGCCCCAGTCCTTGGCTAAATATTGAGCATGTTCCCAATGATCGATGGTACATAAAGCAATGTACAAATTCTTATTTATGGTGCATATTAAGTCAAGGCTTCAATTGAGCCCTAGAGTAACTTAGAAGATGATAAGTGTCACCACCATGTGAAACTTGATAGAAAATATATGGAGCATGTTGATCTAAACAAATAAGATCAACGATGAGATAAATTTTGAAAGTCAAGGAATTCAAATGGATAGCAAATCCAAATAAGGTCGAGCCTAGACAAAGGTTTCAAGAGGATGCCACAGAGGTAGAAAAGTTAGATAAAGGATTATGCCACCTCAAGGAGGTAAAATACATAAATGGAAGATAAAACAAGATCTCAGTTCTCGTGAGTAGCCCTTGCAAAGCTATCTAATGCCATTAGATCCCTATTGAGCCTTTCGAGAGCTTTTAGACATCTATGGTGACTACACAAGAAATGTCAAGGAGAACATCAAACATGGCTAAAAGAGATAATGAAGGACATTAATAAGAAGGAGCTCAAGAAGGATTCATATGGCGGTGGAGATTGCTTCTTAAAGATGGTCTTAATCTTCACATTCTCCATCACACTGAAAAAGATAAAGTGACATTAATACAAGGGAAGGCTCGAGAAGGATTGTGATGGTGATTGTTCTGAGTAGAATAAAGATCATTAAAGACCCCTTTAGTTTCAATTTAACTCTCTCTCTTACTTTTTTCCTACTATAAATATAGGCTCCTAAGCCTTGTAAAGGATCCCTTGCCTAGAGATAGTGAAGCTCTGCCAAAATCATTTTATAAAACTCTTTTGAAGCAATATAAGATAATTTCATATTCTAGTTTAATACTAAGTGTATTTATTGAAGTTTGTTTTGTAGAATTTATGTTGTCTACACATCATTTTTAGGTCCTTCACATACCTTGCATTAAGACTATTAGTTTCTTACATGTTGTGTGAAGTATTAGCTAGTGAGGTTTCTCTTGAAGTGTCATAAGTTCATAGTGTCTTACATAGACCTATTTCCTTCAGTCCTTCGAGTTCCAAGTCTCTTTCTAACCTTCATACAAAATACTCACATTTGGAACTATGTCATATAATCTGATCCATCCTTGTCCCAATTCAATTCATTAGTAGTCATAGAAGCATCTAAACTAAAAGTGGATCACTAAAAAGTTGGTGCGTCACTGCAACTAGAATAGATTTTCATTCATGTGTTTTCTCTCCCTTTTCATCCCAATAGCATAGGTTTAGTAAAAGGTAATGTATCATCATATTTGAGGGATAGCCTCATTAAAAATCCTAGACGTCTGACCTAAAATTAGGTAACCCACAGTCTAGGGTCATTCCCATGTTGGACTAGGTTTGAGAGTAAGACTTGAACACTTTTGATTTCAGCTAGGGTGCAACTTAAGTCTCCAACATGTCTCACATATACATCTTCAATCACCCCATTTAATAATGCAATTCTGACATCTATTGGATGGATTTCCCACCCTTTATGAGAAACTAAAACAAACATTACTCTTATAGTATCTCAACATGCCACTAGTGCATAAGTTTCCTCATAGTCAAACCCATATGTTTATGCAAACATTTTTGTAACTAGTCTAGCTTTTATGTTGTAGAAAACTCTGTTGTTTACTCATTTTCTTCATCACATGCTTTGTTGGCTCACCAAGTTTGGTATATACTTGGTAAAACTAAGTGCAAGTGTAGTAAAGTCTTGTGGTGGATAACATTTGAATGCACTACTGCTTTGGCATCAAATCACACAAGGCACAAGCCTTGTGTACTCACCCAAAGCGCAATAGAGAAGGGACTGGGGCCCGCATTGGGCTAGTTGAAACATGGTGAAAATTAGTCTTTATGGGAATTGGTCATTCTCAAAAGAGCTTAGGTAAATCCATCGACACAAGCCATTCAAAGTAGGGTTAATAGGCACAAGCCTATCCTAAGTGTCTACTCTGGATCATATGGGCACAAGTCTATAATGGGCTTTAGGCAATTCGAGTACTTGAAGGGTTTGATGGAAAGACTATATCAATAGATCCATGTTCAGGTTAGCACTCCTAGCAATAGTGTTGGAGCTTAGGTGTAAGACTTCTCTAACACTTAGGCAATTTCACAGTTTATTCCAGTGTCACAATACAACATAGAGATGCCACTCGCGACCTAGAGCAAACCTTCACTTTGCAACATGTCCAAATATAGAAATTAAGCTATTATTACTAATTCATTCCAATCACAATCATAAAACAATGCTATAACCATTAAAATAAGATCAATACTTAATTTTTCCAATGCCATTCTTTTTTTCCTTTTTTTGGGCTACAGGAATCGGTCCAGCATGGGCCCCTATAACCTGTAGTATGCCTGGTAAACTTTTTAACATGAAAGGCAGGGTTGGTGCGACATGCCCTCCAATACCATGGGGCGGGGGGGACTAGAACTCGTGACCAGCAGAGCCGCAATGGAAGTACTTAACCAACCGAACTAGGACCCCCGCCTTCCAATGCCATTCTTCATTAACTCAAAGTTCAATAAAATAGAGTATAGTTTATATAAAAATAGAGCATTAGCTCATCTTAAAGCAACTAAATGTCGAGTGGCTCATAGGTGACCTTGGGCAATATAATGAACATTATCAACAATATTCATGATAAAATTAAGCTATACTAGCAGTGTTTGTGCTTAATTTCTAGGCTTAATTCAACAGTTCTTCATTATCATTCTTCACATCCCCTTCTCTTTGTATCAAGCTTGGTTTTATAACCAAAGAAAGCATATTTGTGCCAGGTTGGATGGATGCACGTCAGGAGCTGAGTTATCATTGGGGGTGATCACTCCATCAGCTCCATTACTCTGCCACCTATGCACTCTATCCACCACGTGCAAGCACTCATGGAGATGCCCCTTAAAACCTAGGTGTTATGAAACTGCCTTCCATGTGGTGCAAGATCCACTTGATTTCTCCAGTTGGTGTAAAAGGTACAAAAAGGAGAAATCATTCCACATGATTGCCTCATACCAAGATGTGCTAAGTTAGTGAAATTCCAATTCTTTAGCATGAAAAGGGGCCCAACATTACCCCATGAAAAATTGATAGTCCACCCTCAGACTAGTCTTTTAGCACCTTAGCTACACAAAATTTTAGCATGCTCTACTGAAATTCTATCTTGAAGTCCTTGAAGCCCTAAATTATGAGTTTGATTTCTTCAATGTCATCATATACTTCCATTGAGTTAGGCTCAAGCACGAGCACATCCATATTCTTTAATTCTTTCCTAAAGGTTTCTAGCCTTTCCTTTGCTCTTCTAACCCTGTCCTCTAGTATAACTCCTTACTCGCTTGCCTTTATCTAAAAGGCATGGAAGAGCTCTTCCAGGTCTTACTGTTGGGGTTTTAGCTGGGTGCTTAAAGTGTTGAACTATGCCATAATTTAAGCATGCTCAGTCCTGGTCACAATGAATGTTTATTTCAATAAGGCATCCTTCTCCCCTTTCACCTTTTGGAGGTGCACATCAATGATAGACACTTGGGTGGAGAAGTTACAAAATATGACATCAACATCTTTTGCACCCTCTTCCAGCTTAACAAAGAAGTCCTCTACCTCATCAAGCTTTTTGTTGAGCTCTCTCTTGATGGCTTCACAGGGGTTTTCTTTTTCTTCTAGCATTAGTTTCATCTGGGGGAGTATTTTTTCTACCAGTGCACATACCTTACAACTTCTAAAAATTTGGAAGTATCAATACCATCCATAAGGGATAGCTATGCTTCTTCCATGTACTAGGCCAATTGTTGCAGCTTCAGCTTCATTACACTCATCTCTTCTTCTGCCTCTATTTCTATGTTTTTCCATTTGTTGGCATGAACATTGTTAATAATGTTTTTGTGTGCTATTTATGAGGCCATGTGAAGGAGGGTCTTACCCGACCTTACTAGGTTCATTTCCCTTGGATTGACAAGTTGGTAATCATACCCCTCCTCTAGTTTCTCAGCACTTCAGATTACTTTTTTTGGCACCTCAAACTGAGGCTCATCCATGTAGCAATCAATGGCATAAGAAACTTGATGGCACATCAATGTCATGGCAGATCTAGGGGGCATGTATTATAACATGTAGAAGTCATCATCTTGGGTGTAGCCTTTTTGGGCCTTCTCTCTATAACTCAGATCAAACTCTTCTTTATCAATGACTACCTCCATCTACTCTTGCTCTTCTCTACTAGAACTAGTGCTTTCTCTAGTGCCTTCTCCTTCTTCCTCTTCCCTTAGGGGTTCTTCTCCTTTGAACTTTTCCCCTTTGTTTGCTTCTTCTTCTATCTTGATACTAGCTTTGATATCACACTTCTGTAAGGGTTATTTATCATATTGGTCCCCTTTGTCTATTTCTCCTTCCAGTGGCTCCTCAATGCAAATGTCCTTAGGTTCCTCCTCGATGCCAACCTATTATTTTCCTCATCTCTCTATTTATTCTCTTGAGGCACCAACATCGCCTTTTATGTCTTTAGGCATCCCTTCAGAACTAGGGTATGCCTATTGTGCAACTTCTTCTGTTAGGTTGGCATGGGCGTAAGCACCTCTTCTAGTGTTTTCTCTTTCATAGGTTCCATTCTCGTGGAAACATTTTCCTCTTTCTCTCTTTCTCTTATGGTCCTTTCCTCTTAGGCTGCCTTCTTTTCTACTTCCTATCTCTTGGACTTCTCCTCCTTAACCTTCTTCTTTTCATCTTTCCTCTTCTTGGCCTGCACTTTACATTTTTCCTCTTTTGCCTTACACTCTACAGCCTTAACCATCTCAATCACTTCATCATTTTCCTTTAGTATTTCTTGTCTCCTCTTCTCCAGCTCTCACACCTTCTGAATATTGATGATGCCAAGGCCCAGCTTCCTCCATACTCTTTCCCTCTTTTCCTCTCCACTTTGATGTGGTAATGAGGGGGTTCTTTTATTGGATGAATAGTCATCTTATTTGGGCACAATATACATGCCCCTTCCAAATCATTCCACCCTCTCCATCTCCTCTTTCTCTTTTTATGCCTCTTTCACCTCTATGTCCTCCAAAGTGATGGTGGACATCACCACAAGGAACATTGGATTCTCCTTCTCCTTTAAAACCAGAGAAGTCCTTGGTGTGAAATTCATGCACTTCTTTATCTTTATCAACGAAAAGGCTTCATCACTAGAGGTGATCTTAAACTAAATGCACTCTTCTACATCCTCTAGTGTCTCCTCTTTATTCTTCTTGGGAGACTTTCTTTTCAGATAGCACCAACGTTCCTTCATCTTCAATCCTAATAGGGAGGTCATCACTTTTCTCAATGTTAGGCCCCTTCTTCCTTGGCTTCATCTCATAGTATAACCTATGAATGTGCTTGAGAATGGTTGCTTCTTAGAGGGGGTAGATGTCAATGCGATCTGAGTCATCTTCTTCATCTTTTATCACTTTCTTGTCTAGGTGCACAAATTAGTATCACAACTTGTTCCCTCCATGTCTAATTTCCTTATGGGATTATCAATTTGTTGTGAATTCAAGATCTTTCAAAGCATCTCCTAAAATACTTGGTTGAGAAGGCATATAAGAGATTTAACCACCCTGACTTGTTACCATCAACCAACACTAAGTGAACTACACAATATTGCTACATAACGGTGAAGGTTACCATTCTAAACATGCTTTTGGGGAGCTCTTGGGGGATGTATCACTCCAGCTCAAAGGCTTTTATGTACTTCTCATAACATTGCATTATGCGAGTCTTGTAGTTTACATTGAAGTAGAGGGGGCACATGAAGTCCTTGTACTTCTTCACTAGGGAGTCATTATGCTCTAAGAAAATCTAGAGATTATCCTCATCCCTATGTGGCATTCCAATTTCCTCTATGACAATTAGAATAAGGATGGACCCCCACCTGAAGGTTCCTTTTGCCTTATGTTAATCCTGCACATTCTTCACAAACTCATCGATAATGAATTTGTCAATGTTGAAATTAATGCCCTGTACCATGTGATAGGTGATGCAAAGGTAAGATTTTGTAACATCAGTCCATTGACCATTTGGGAAAAGTTTCAAGCTCACAAGGCACACCGCTAACCTTGTGTCAGGGTCCCTACAATCATTTATGGGGAATGTGAAACCCCCCTTGTAGTAACATAATAGTTATCCAATGCACTCCATTTCTTCATCATCACCCATCATTTGGTAAATATCTTGGTTAGCATCTAATAGTCTGGTTATTCTCCCTATCAGGTGAATTGAAATCCTCATACACCTCCTTATAAAGTATATACGATCCCTTTGGACTCATGAAAGAAGGAATTGCACAAGTTCCACTGGCTTCGCAAAGCATGACAACTCATAAAGTTGAGTTGTGTTGGAAGCTACCAATTTATCTCAAATTGAGATATTAAATATCATTGTTCCTTACATTATCTTGTCTCTTGTATCCACCATTCATCTGATGTAAGGTATTGCAAATGGATTGAAGTGTGGTGGTTATACTCATTCAAATGGTAGGTGTGCGTAAATGAGTTTCAATGTTCCCACACTATGACCTTTAGAGGAAATTACATCACCTGATAAGATATTTTGGATAGCACCTCAGTATCAACTTAGGTGATGCTGACTACCTCAATATGTGGCACTATTATCCTTGTAGTAGCCACTTCTATTAGGCATGCATGTTTTCCTTCTTATTACACCTATTTTGAGATCGATCCCTTATGTTTTTTCACCATCCTAAATATACTATTATTGAAGCATGGTAGGTGTGGTTTGTTGAAGCATCGAATGATTATTGACACTTCACAATCATGAGATCTATGACTGCACCTTCAACCTTCAAGCTTCATTAGAGTTTAATGGCAGCTTAGGTGGTAACTCGCTTTTTCAACTATCTGATTCTATAGAATTCTCTTCCCACACCTCTCCAAATTGGTCTCATTGTGAATGCAATTTCTCTTGTTGTGCAGTCATTCACTCTCGATGCCTATAAGTGTATAAATTCTAACTATAAAAGGGTTTTCACACTTTGCCTCTCTGGTTCACTCTAATTTTTGATTGGGTTTCAAGTTTAGCACAAAGTATGTGGTTTTCATCATTTTATACCTCACACTTTTATCTACCATCATTAATGTAGGTGATTTATGGCATGGCAGTGCCTAAATTTATTGAAAAAAGCAAAATTTTGCAAAATCCCTCATTATTAATGCATTAAGTGTGTATCTTTATGCCTTCATTGCCGCTTCATTGAATGCTCCTGATGGTAATTCAGTGAATTGACATGTAGTTCAAATGGTCACTTCTCACTGAATTCTAGGTGGACACCAGATGTCTTTAATGATTCTCCTTCTACCTTTTGGTCACTTGGCATGCCCTTTGCCTTCCTTGTGGCAACTTGGGTGCAGCACTTCATATGCACATGATTTAACCTCCTTAGTTCCACGTTTTCTTCTTGTTGTGCTTCTATTTCAAGTGCGTTTCTTTGTTTTGGTCAGTTTCTTGCGCTTTATCTTACCTTGGTCTGTCCTACCCTATAAAAATTCCTTGCGCTGGCCCTCCAACACTTCAGTCTCCTTTTTTGGTTTTTTTTTGCATGATCCGATTATGTGTCTTCACTTTCTCTTTTGCACACAATAATTTTGTGCATCTTCACTTGCTTATTTTTTATCTTTGGTACATGATCAAATGATGCACCCTCTGTCTAACTTTAGTGCAAAGGATTCCTTTATACCTATACATTTTGTCATGTTGTTCTCAAATATTTAGAGTCTAGAAACTTCTTCATGCTCATAAACTTAGGTGTCTGGATCTAGGTGCTTAGAAAGCAAATGGGCTCGATTCACCTGACTGGTATTATACACAGAAGCATTAGAGTAGTTCTTCCTTGGGCCTCTAAGTGCCCTACAATTTTCATCTTACATACATGGATTTTGTGTGTCCTTATTTTTAGTTTAGTGAGCTTCATGTGCCCATAACTTAGTTGTGTAGCCTCGGGCACTTAGAATGCACAAGTTCTCAACTCACCTAGTTGGAATTATGCATGAAAGGTCAAATGAATACATTGGCAGAACACCCTTCCTCTCAGATCTCTTGTTTGAGCATCTTTTGTGTTTTTTTGTCTAAAGTTAGTAATCCCCACATGTACAAAAACTTAGGTGTTTGGATCAAGAACTTTTAGAAAGTAAAAGTGCTTGACTCACATGGCTAGAATTATGCTTAAAGTATCAATAGATCTTCCCAGTGTGCTTCAGAGTGTCGCATATTCATTCTTTATACTACATAAGGAATACAACAAAAATAAGAGGAACTATTTGCTTGTGCTGAACTGTATTCTGGTTAGCTCAATGCAAACTAATTGTTGACTAAGAAGTCAGTGTTTTAATGGCATAAGTGCCACCCTATTATTGATATGGCTTCAATCGGTTGTCATTGAAATGCCCAAGGAACATTTCATTATACAATGTGCATAACTTGCATACACCTATCTCCAATAAATGGTGGATGATATAGGGAACCATCCACCTTATATGTAATTTACCTAGGTGTTTAAGGTACTTAGAATCATTAAGCAATACCAATGTTCCTTCAATTAGCACCTTGTGCTTGATGTGCTTGTCATGTCAGAACTTCTGACATGCCTTCTTGATCTATTGACTTCATCTTATTTGGGCATGTTTTTCATCTAAGCACTCCAAGTCATCCAACCTTGTACTCAAATATTCTTGGTCGTCTAAGTGACAAATTCATGTAATGAGTAAAGATGGCACCATCAATTCCATTGGTATAATTGCTTTAGTGCTAAACACCAGTCATAATGGTGTAGCCTTGTTTAAGCACTTATAGGTTGTGTGGTATACCCATAGTACCATTGATACGTGATCATCCCAATCCTTACGACCAATGCCACATATCTTTTTTAGGCACATTCCCAAGATCTTGTTGAATACTTCAACTGTGTCATTTATCTATGGATGATATGGGGTGGTCTTGTGGTATGCCACTATGTATTTAGTCAAGAGGATACATACTATTTCATTGATAAAGTGTGTGCCCATGTCGCTAGTTAGACGTAATGGGCACCCATATCAACTTATTATGATCTCCCAAATGGTTGGGCTTCCATGTGTGCTGGCATATATTACATGCCTTGGCACATTCCTTTGAATCTTAAAATAGGCTTGGCCACCATAAGCCTGATTGTAGTACATTATAAGTTATTACATCCCCAATGTAATGACCTCCTACTATGCATTCATGCACCTCTCACAAGATAGAGTCTCTTTTATGCTCCAAGACACATCGATGCAATACTTCATCTCTACTTATTTTGTACAGTTCCCCACCAATAAGCTAAAAGGCAATAGTGTGAATTGCATTTTGTTTATTCTCCTTATTAGTCAAGGTCTAGGGCACAACTCTAGATGTTAAAAAGATGGTGATCTCCACCAAATCCTTAGGGATGTGCTAGAATATATATATAATTATGCATATGACATATCATCCTTAATAAGCATCGTTGCATCACTAGAATTGATGTGGGATAAATGGTCTAACCCCAAGTTCTATTTTCCAAGCTTAAAAATAACTAAGAACTAGAACTCTTGTAATAAAACTATCCATCTACATATCTTCCCATGTAAAATAGGCTTGTTTACGAGATACTTGAGCACCTCATGATCAATGAAAAAAATGAATGAGGTTACCAACAAATATTGTCTAAATTTTTTCAATGCATAAACCATGGCGAGCACCTCACACTATGTCATTATGTAGTTTTGATCTATTGATGTCAATTTTTTACTAACAAAGTTAATGGGATGATCTAGCTTACTTTCGATAGGCTATGCCAAGATGGCACCAATCACAAAGTCAGAACCATAGACATGGACATGAAATGGTGTTGTCCAGTCGAGAAACTATAGAATAAGTATGCTAGTGAGTTTGAGCTTCAACATTTCAAATGGCTCCTCTTGTGCTTTGCCCCAATATAATGGGCCATCATTGTGCAAAAAATCCTCTAATGGCATCACAATCTTGGCATAGCTCCTTATAAATATTTTGTAGTAGTCTTTGTGGCCTAAAAAGTCACAAAACTCATATCCCAATAATTTCATGGGAATAAGTCATAAAACTCCTTCAGGAGGTCTATGATTCACGTCATCTCTACCTCAGACCAATATGCACCTATAGTGGAAATCTTGGGCTTACTTTTTTATTAATGTCTACTTTAGTGGTCCTAAGTGGCATGTACTAGGGTTCATTCCTCTTTTATGAAGAGTCTTCAACTTGTCTTGCCCACTCAATTATTTCAATTTGAAGATGCATCGAATCTTCTTCATCCAGGGCATTGTCATCCACATGGCGCATAAGTTTTTGTCCTCCTAATAGAGCCTTCTAATTGTGTTCTTTCTAAGTCTCATCATCTTCCTTTTTGGACTCACTATTGAGCGCTTGTTGTTAAAAAAATAGTGGGAGCTCTAGTATTTTCTCTCGAAACATGTCTTTAAGGTGCTCCTCTAGGATGGCAGTGTCCTCAACCATTGCCCTATGAATGACTTGTAGTAGCTTCAGTAGCTCTAAGTTCTATAAAGAGAAGGAGAAGGTGTGCATGAACCCCTCCTTGAGTACCTCTCAGTTTTCTATCTCATAATGCATTTCATTTATAATGTACCATGCTCGTGCCCATGTCTTCAAAGCCCTATAGAAAGTGTGTACCCATAGGATTCTTCTAACATTCTCCCCATAGACAATCCAAGTTTCTTCACACAAGTGCATATGTACTATTCAGTTGGAGTTGCCTAACTAAGCAAAAATATCTAAGTCCTCGTTACTCTTTCCAAACCCAGTGAATATTGTTACCTTCACATATTGGCAAGTTGGCAAGCTAGGCCTTTACACTGCCCACCAATGAGCATCAATGTTCCTTAATATATGCACCAGTACGCCCATTCTATCTACTTATTTTGGGATACATGACTCAATGTCATGAACATAATTTTCTAGAGGCTTACTTCCTTCATATCTTGGGAGTGTGATGAACTTTACTTTACTCAAATAAAACACCCTCTTCCCCTTATTTTTGGCTCAAGGAACCCATTTCTTCTAAGTGCAATCAATCTAAATCAGTCTCATCCTGGCTGGCTTTGGCATAGTTACTCGCACTAGACGATACCTTGACTAGTAATTTCATAAGCCTCTTTGACCCATCAATTGCAGCCCATCGATTGTAGCCTACATTAGTTGTATCAGAATTTGATTGTCCATCCTCCCATTCAAGCACTCTTTGGTCACTTGGGTTAAGCTTCTTGGCACCTTGCACCATGATGTTATAAATTTGGTTGATCTCATCTTTGAGATCAACACTTTCCACATATAAGGGTCCTTGGTCACTTGAGAGGGGGATCACCACCCTCTCATTCCCATTCTCAAAGGTCATGTAGCACCACTTAAAATGCATGTCTACATTATTAGCATAGCACCATGGCCTTCCTAAGTGTGTTGGGTAGTTATCATGCTCAGCTAGCTCAATGACCTCAAAGTCAACATAGAACTCAGCTCCCATAATGTCTACGATCATGTTGTTAAGGATCTTGATGGGTTGTGCTCTAGTTTTGTTCACCGTGAATAAAACATGGGGTGAAGGTCTTAGAGCTAGACTTCCCATTTTATCCCATGCATTCTTTGTTAATATATTGACCTTGGTGCTAGTATCCATAAGGACCTCACAAATAAACCATCTATCGATGGTGGCATTTACTAATAACTCCTTGTCATACTTTGCATTCTGAGTATTCCTTACTTCACACACGTGCTCCATATGTGGCATAATAATTTCAATTATGTGGGGTTCAAAAACTTCACTTGGAATCCTCCCTACGTGTTCCAAGAGCAAGTTTTTTAGCAAGGGAAACATCCCTTTCATTTGTAAGATGTGCAGGATCTCTGTTAATTCATGCACTTCAAATTTCTTGGTTATCTTGTTTTTTGTGTGAGGTAGTAGCCTACGCTTTTAGATCTCTGGCCAGCTAGAGCTCTCCATACAAATTTTGTATTGTGTTCATGGATTATTATAGGACATCCTTTTGTTACTTAGGGTTAGGGCAGGGTGCAAATTTTGGCTTAGGTCATGTTATGCACTCAGTGCGGCTTGACTCACCATATTCTAGGTGTAGTTCTTTTGTTGGCACAATAGGTGGCTAAGTGGTGAACCCACTCCAAGTAGTAGTTTGTACCTTGATGGGCTCTTTATGAGCCTATTATGGCTTTGGAGCCCATTTATCCTCTTTTGGCTCGTGCCTGACCATTGCGGCCTCTTTATCTACGTTAGGCCAACCTTGAGTCAACTTTTTATACAAGTTTAGGTAATCTTCGACCGCATGTGGTCCTCAACATTACCCTCACATTGGATGAATGGCACAGTTGTGCTAATAATACTCAGTCAAACCACACTTGTAACATGTTCATGGTGGGAATCTTCTTCCACCATGTCCTCCACCTCGCTCGTATGTGCCTCATTGATTCCCATAGCTGACATTTAGTTAGTTATAACCCTTATTTCCTTAGGTTGCCTACCTTCTAGTTGAATTATCACCTGTCTTATGACTTTTTCTATGTTATGGTGTATTTCATCAATCCCCTGATAGTCAGTTATGATATGGGTATAAGCATCACACAACTTACAGTAAAGAGTTGTGTTGACTTGACAAGTGCACTGCAATAATGGATAATTGTGAGAATCATGACGAATTTCATAGCCAAGAAGTAATGTGCAAACATTTTTTTGCAGGTAATTATTCTTGTTATGCCCCTTTGTCTCATAATCAGTACACCATAACCCGTTGTGAGTATCATGCACCGAACTAGCAGTTAGTTTCTATAATATGGAGGTTATTGACGCAATCTATGCCTTCATGAATGGGTTGATCCCCATATCAATGCTACCCACTGCCTTTACATGAAGCATGGCTTCAAGAACTTTATGGGGGTCCATGAAGGTCTTCATAGACATTGATCTTCTGAGTGACACCAGCATGCCTCCAACAAACCATTATGTGTGTTCAGAGGGATGGATATCATGTAAAAAATTGGAGAGGAGAGTCTTGAAACATGCATCATACAATCACACACTCTCTGATAACCCTTGGATAATCTCCTTAAGTGACGTGATGCTCTGTTTCTCAAACTCAAGAATATCAAATTCCTTTAAAAAAGTCCTTTAACATGTCATAATCAACCATGGCCTGGTTCAGATCAAATTTTTGATACTAGGTATGGGCATGACCCAACAAGGTGGTCGTAAACTAAGTTGTCTGGTGCGCTGATTGGGTAATACCCCAAATGTGCCATTGAAGTTCACATTTGAGCACATGCTCTGCAATATTCTCTTTGCCATGATACTTGGGTAAGTGCATCGCCATTCCATAATAAATCTACTAAGGGGGTGGTGCTGGTGTCTAAGGTGCTTACCCCTTGGTGTATGTGTTGAAGGTGGTCCCTTAATGCCTCTAGTTGTAGGGTTGAGCATAGACCCTATTGCTATTGGTTGTAGCATCAAAGTTGATGGTGTGATACTACTCACTTGTGGCACCGGGCCACTTCTCATGGGCTACTACCTAGTCTATACATTAGACATTTGTCAAGCTGAAGAGCTTGCACTCAGGTTTTTCTGAATAGGATAATTGGTGCTTACATTTTGGGTAGTTGACCTAGCACCCAAATTCTGAGAAGTATATTTGCTTAGCTCCTCATAAGGAAGCACTTGTTCAATCACAAAGTAATTATCTAACTCAATAAATTTGTTGAAATTAATATCAATAATAGGATTAGTTACCACTATTCTGTCATCTGGAGGGGGATATAGTACATGAGCTTACACTGTAGGTTCAAAGGGGGTAGGCACTTTCATCGCATCTTCAATAACCAAGTTTTGTAGGGATTCAACGTAGTTTGCACTCGTCAATTGAGAAGCTCGATCTATAGCTTCAGTGTTTCTCTCTCTTTGGCACTATTGTACTTTGGAAGATCCTTCCCTATACCCTTCCCATTAGTTATGGGTCCTCATGGCACTTCCAGGTTTTAGATCCTCTATTAGCTTGCACCTTCTCTTATTATAATTTTGCCTTCGGAGCTCTCATGAGTCAAGTTGTTCATCCCTATCCATTGTGTTTCACCAACACTTCCCCCTTTCCCCTACTACGCTTTCTCACACACAAAGATTTTAGCCTTTCATTTTTATGATTTTAAAACCGTAATCCACTAGCAATTTTTTTAGTTTTGTACCAAGCTCTCTTATGAATTCGCCTCTTGATTCGTGAAAGAACTCATACTCTACTTCTTCAGGGCAAGAGAAGGTTGACACTATGAATTCCAACATGTAGTTGTTCAACACATCACTCCACCACTTATCTATAATGCATGTACAAACATCATCTAGGCTCTCAAGCCTATCTAAGCGCTCCTTTGTCCACTCAAAGCACTGGTTGTAGCTTCATCTTATGTAGGTTGTATAAGCAACCAACCACCGGTACACATACTACGGTAGTTCGTAAAAGAACACCTCATACAAAGCATCAAATAGGTTGGTTTGCACCCACTTTCTTAGCTTTTATCCTTGGTAGGTTGGATTCTTCTACGTGAAGCTATCTTCCACTTGTTTTAGCTAGTGCTTGATGTTCTTGAGCAAGAATCATAACATTATTTTATTGCACCATTAAAACAACAAAATTCAACATGAGTCCCAGTAACATAACCAAAATGTTGTAGAAAAGTATGTTGTTAGCTCATTTGCTTCATCACATGCTTTGATGGCTCCCCAAGTCAGGTCTAGACTTGGTACAACTAAGTGCAAACATAGTAAATTCCTATGGCACATAACATTTAAATGCACTATTGCACTAACATCAAATCACACAAGGTGAAAGCCTTGTGTGCTAACCCAAAGTGCAACAAAGAAGGGATTAGGGCCCGTGTCAGGATAGTTAAAACATGACATAACTTGGTCTCTATGGGACTTAGTCATTCATAAAAGAGCTTAGGTAGATCCATCGACATAAGTTGTTCAAAGTAGGGTTAATAGGTGCAAGCATATGCTAGATGTCTACTCTTGATCATATGGGTGCAAGATTATAATGGGCTTAAGTCCATTCGAGCACTTGAAGGGTTTGATGGAAAGGCTATATCAATGGATCCATGTTTAGGTTAGCACTCCTGGGGCTAGTGTTGGGGCTTAGGTGAAAGCCTTCTCCAACACTTAGGCAATTTCATAGTTTATTCTGAAGTTGCTATATGGCACAGAGATGTCATTAGTGACCTAGAGCAAACCTTCACTTTGTAGTATGTCCAAATATAGAGATTAAACTATTATTACTACTTCATTCCAGTCGCATCATAAAATAATGCTATAACCATTCAAATAAGATCAATACTCAATTGTTCCAATGCCATTCTTCATTAACTCGAAGTTTAATAAAATAGAGTACATTTAATATAAAAATAGAGCATCAGCTCATCTTAAAGGAACTAAATGCCCAGTGACTCATAGGCGAGATTGGGAAATACAATGAACATTCTTAATAGTATTCATGATAAACTTAATATATACTAATGGTGTTCGTGCTTAATTTCCAGGCTTAATTTAGTAGTGCTTCACTATCATTATTTGCATCCTCTTCTCTTTGGCTCAAGCTTGGTTTTATAGCCAAGGGAAGCATATTTATGCCAAGTTGGATGGGCACATGCTAGGTGTTGAGTTGTCACTGAGGGTGATCATTCTATCAGCTCCATTACTCTGCCACATACGTGTTCCAGCCACCATATACAAGCACTCATGGCGATGCCCCTTAAAACTTGGGTGTTATGCAACTACCTATCAACTTGTACAGGATACACTTGATTTATCTAGATGGCGTAAAAGGTACAAAAATGAGAAATCATTCTCAATGATTGCCTCACATTGAGATGTACTGAGTTGGCATGGATTCACTTCTTGAGCATGAAGAGGGGCCCAACATTTTACTTTGCTAATTATACCATCACACTTGGCTTTGGTCTTATAGACTCACTTGGTTCCAATGACATATTTATTTAATGGAGGTTTAATAATATTCCATGTATCATTCTTCTCAATTGAATTCATCTCTAATTTCATAGCATCAAGGCATTCTTTCTTTTGACTAGTCTATGCATAACTTCTAGATTCATTAGCCACATATGATAATGCAAACATAGTTTTTTCATCATAAGCATCATCAAAAAAATTACCTTCATGATGTTGAAGCTTTTTGAATCTATACACATAGTTCTTATCTAATATTTAGTTGGTAGGATGTGGATTCAACAATTACTTGTACTTGCTTGGAGTTGAAGAAGATTGATGACTAGTCTCTTGGGAAGAGTTAGTAATTTTTCCTGTTGAACTAGAAACATGTGTAGGACTCTATAAGCCTTCAAAATAAACTTCAAGAGGCCACCCCATTCACTTATGACCTCTATAACTATTTGATCAAAATCAATAGAGATCTCATTTTTAAAAAAACTACAATTCCTATAAATAATTGTTGATTTACTAGTAAGATTATAAAATTTGTCTGCTTTGCTTTCATTGCTATACCCTATGAAATTGTGATCAATACTTTTAGGATTCAGATTTAGAAAAAAATAAACATCCTTAATTTTTCTCTTATCTTTACCTATGGTGATTTTCATGCTGCCATTTCCTTTAACTTGGGTGAACTTTTCATCTCTCAATTACACTTAACTTTTGAAAGAATCATCTAACTTGTTGAAACCATATTTTTGACTTGTCGTATGTTTTGAAAGACCTAATTCAAAAGACAAAAAATTCATTTCATAATTCATTCCAAAAATACATGTGAGACAAATCTAAGTGCTCTTGAACCTCACTTTGTTCGGCTTAGAATGCTTTCTTTTCACCCTCTTGATTACCTCGATTCTTAACTACTAGTATCATGTAATTTTTTATCAAGTGTCCTAATTTTTTATAGTAATGACAAGTGAAGTATTTTTTACTTTTACCTATTAAATTAGATTTAAATTTTTCTTTTGAATTTGAGTTTTTGAACTCCCTTGATTATGATTTTTAATTTTATTTTTTTGTTTTTGAAACCTTTGTTTTGGTCTTAAGTGTTTGTTCTTGATCTCCTGTATATAATCTCATCTTACCCTCACGAGATAAGAGGGAACCAACCAACTCATCAACACTAATAGTTTCTATATCCTCACATTCTTTAATAATTATCATAATATGCAATCATTTTTGACTTAAAGATGTAAAAAAAATTCTTTACTATAACACTATCTTGTATATTTTCTCCATAAATTTTTGTTGTATGTACTAAGTCATTTATCTTTATGCAATATTCTCTAACTTCTCTATTATATAACATTTTTAAATTTTATTTAACGAGTTTGGATTTTTACTTCTCTTACCTTAATATATCCTTGATATAAAGTTTCAAAAGTATTTCATGCCTCATGGGCATTTTTAGATATATACTTGGGTTTATGACACTATGAAGATAGAAGAAAACTCGTGCATCCACCTTTTTTTTACCATTTTTTGTTCTTTTTTGATACTGAGTTAAGGTGTTCCAATCTTGAGACGGTGTGTACCCATGAAGAATATTCTCTTAAACTCCTTTCCATATAAAAATTTTCTTCGACTGATCTCTCCAATATTCAAAGTTGACACCTTTGAAGATGTGAATATTAATGGAAGTAAAATTCACTAAAGCCATTGATTCTCTTGATAATGACTTCAAACCCTTTAGAACCTTTCTTGAACGAGGCTCTGATATGAAATAAAAGTTTTGATGTATGAAAGGAGTGCAAATCAACTTTGATTTAATTTTAAAATGAAGCTATATATCATCTAATTTGTCACGTAATTATCAGTTGCTAATTTAATATTGTCGTAAGTATGATTGATGACAAAATATGTACTGAATAAATTCAAATTAGAATACTTAAGCTTGTTGGTTTTACCTTGTGAATATCTGTAAATAAAATCAAAACTAAACACATACAAAAAAAATTCTCAAGAAAAACTACTACATCACACTTGTGCACAATCTTTTATTAATAAGAAAGACTAAAACTAATCAATTACAAGTAACATGTATGACAAATTATGTCTAGAAAAAATATAAAATGAAAACTATATTAAAACCTTAATAATTAAATTAACAAAAAAATAGATTCTTAAAAAGAACTCTAAGATAATTAAAAATATACTCAAGATAAAAAGTTTGATTCAATGATAAAATAAGGTCAACATGCGAGATGCTTTTCTTAACAAGTAAGTACAATTGTACATACATACTAAATAAATTAGGTGTTTCAGATTTTTATAAAATAAAAAATTGATTAAAATAATATTAAATTTAGTTAATTCAATGCTTAAAAATGCACCCTACTTCTTAGAGATGAATGAATATAGTTAAATTCAGTTAATTACATATTTAGTGAACTAGATTTTAATTAACACTTCCGACTATTTTTAAAAAAATTTATAGAAAATATATAAAACTGATCAAACAATTAATATATGATGTAACTGAATTAAATAACCTTCCTAACCTAATAAAACACCAATTAAACTAAATAACATTAATAATCAAATACCAACATTGACATCATACTCAACAGTTTATATTACATTTTGGTGACCCAAATTATATCTTGTTTCATTGTATGATATATATTAGAGTTAACTATTGAGAATGTTTCTTTATGTTTTTAAAAAAAGCATTGCTTGTTATGCCTTCTCTCTTAAAATTAAATATTGTTTTGCACAAAGTCAAATTTGAATTTATATAAATTTTTAGAGTTTAATTCTATTTTTATATTCAATAGTCATAGTTTCTTTGTGTTTGATTTGTTTGATCACAAATTTTAAATCATTTTAATTTTTAAAATTTGTTAAAGATTGATTTATGTATATTGAAATCACTTTAATTTTTAAAATTTGTTAAAGATTGATTTATGTATATTGAAATGTTAAATATTCAAAACTAAAATTATAAGTATCTCTTACACAAATAATCAATCTCAATTTCATTTATTTATAATAATTCTTAATATTGATCAAATCTCATTTAATACCAATTAAACTACAACTATTTTGATATTATAATATTTTTACTATTGAAATATTTTAAAATAATTTATATTACTACATAATAAAGCAATCGTTTAATTTCATAGTTCATATTCTACACTCTCTTGCAAAACTTTTCTTATTATTGTAATATTTCACAAATAAACGCACTTAAAAATAAAACAAAGACATTAAATTTTATTTATTTAGTGAAAAATATACCCGTTTATATTAAAGTAAATCTGTCATCTATGTATACGCTCACTAGTAAAAGCAAAAAAGATTTTGTGTTTTTAATTATACACAAGTTGTGAACCCTAAAACAATGGTGAGTGATGGCGGGAGTATGAAGGTGATTGCTATTAATGACGTTAAAATGTACGCTGTGTCGGCCCAGCACTCTTTGCCTACCTGGGTTGAACCCAACAAATTAAAAGCTCTTTGCAAGGATAATGTTATGCTTTTTCATTCCTACCTCTTTATTTAGACATGTATTTTATACAAATATAAACTTACTCAGAATGTTGGAAAGAGGTTATGAAATAATTAAAAATTAAATTAGTTTTTTGCTTGGAGAAATTATTAAGAACAATATAAGAATGTGAGGAATAGATGATCATTAAAGATGTAAAATCTATAAAGAAAGATAGATATTTTAATAATGTTCATGAGACCAAAATAGTCTATGAGATTCCAAAAACCAAAAACATAGTCAAGGGAGCGAGAAACTTTCATAAAAGAGAAGATTTGTGCAATTAAACCTTAGTTTGAATCCATGCTATTAATCAACAACTGAAGGTTCATTCTCCTGCTTTGAATTTTGATCGGAAGTTCTCTGCTTTTTTTAATGTTTATTAATCGAATATGGTGGACATAAACATCCCATGTAGTTTTTCTGGGTAGCTAGCTCGAATATTGCCATGTACGGAGCATTCTTTAATATAGTGACACTCTGTCTCTACCATACCCTATGCACATAAAAGGCATTCTCTCTCTTCTCACCTTTCTTTTTGGATCTTCCACCTACCCATCTCGCATCTATGTTGGTGCGATTCTGTCCTCAATCGGGCTATGGGTATTTTCATTTTCCATTTTATTTTTGCCCCTATATAAGTTTTTGGGCCATGCATATAAGCGGGGTTAAACTCAACACATTGTATTGCTTTTACCTTCTAAGTTGTTTTGTCCACATGCCTAGTTAAATTTTTTCCCTCACATAATTTTTAATTTCTTGATAAGCAGAGGGGCATTCTTGTAGGTTGATGCCTCTCTTATTCATCCATATCTTGTTTTGTTTCATCCATGCCCTATTTGTTTTGTTCAACGTTTCTCTCATTATTGCTTTTGGCCATATCCTCCTCCATTTTTTCTATTTTATTTATATAGCACAAGAGACATATCACAGTTATTTTTATTGAAAAAGTATTTGTTTTTGCTAGGAGGAATTTGAATGGGATTGATGCTTTGATCTTGAAAGTGCTCGTGATCAAGCATTTTTGAATTCTCTCAATTTTCTCCACTTTAGGTTGATATCTCGCTGGCCCAAAATTCACTTATGTAAAGCAACACTGGTACTACTAGCAACCCAAACAAGATTGGTGGTCTTCCAATCCTAAAAATCAATAGCTTTACACCTGTTTTGAAGAGAATATAACATTCTCTAGCCTCTTTGAATTCTCTTTACTATGCATTTTTCTCAGTCGAGTTTGTTAGTGAAATCTAGCCCCAAGTATTTGTATTATGAGACTATCTCCGTGGGTTACCCTCAAATATGAAACTTATATGCTTCTTATCCTTTTGGTGTGAGAAGATCAAAATCTTAGTTTTGATGGTGTTGACTTGTATCTCAACCTATCTCAAAAAGAGTTGTGAGGCTTTCGAATGACCTTTTAAGCTTTGGGTGGTTGTTATAGTTAACATAAGATCATCGACATTTAGAAAGAGTTTTATCACATAACTAGCTACATGGACCCCACCATCGCCTAATTTGTCTATCCATTCTTCTAGTTTGTCAATACAAAGACCAAATAGAGTGGATGATAGTGGCATCTTTGTTTAACCCCTATGTGGCTACTGAAGCATTTTGATAATTTTGTATATGTTTTGATTTTGGCTCTAACTTGCCCACATAGCCTATGGACCGTTGCCTTGTGTTCCTTTAGAATTCCATGTTCTTCCATCTCACCACATAACTTGTTTCTAGGAACTATGTTAAATGCTTTCTTCAAATCAACGAAGCAACAAAAAACTTATCCTTTGTTGTCCCATACTTTTTCAATTAAGTGTTTGAGAGTAATGCAATGATCAATTAAACTACAACTATTTTAATATTATAATATTTTTACTATTGGAATGTTTTAAAATAATTTATATTACTACATAATAAAGCAATCGTTTAATTTCAAAGTGCATATTCTACACTCTCTCGCAAAGCTTCTCTTAATATTGTAATATTTCACAAATATACACACTTTAAAATAAAACAAAGACATTAAAATTTCATTTATTTATTTGTTGGAAAATATCCCTGTTTATATTAAAGTAAATATGTCATCTATGTATACGCTCGTAATAAAAGCAAAAAAGATTTTGTGGGTTTAATTATACACAAGTTGTGAACCTTAGAACAATGACAAGCGATGGTTGGAGTGTGAAGGTGACTGCCATTAATAACGTTAACATGTATGTTGTGTCGGCCCAACGCTCTTTGCCTCCCTGGTTTCAACCCAACAAGTTAAAAGCTCTTCACAAGGACAATAGTATGCTTTTTCATTCCTACCTATTTATTTAAACATCTATTTTATACAAGTATAAACTTGCTCAGAATGCTGGAAAAAAGTTATGAAATAATTAAAAATTAAATTAGTAGAAAGAGGTTAAATTTTTTTCCCTCACATAATTTTTAATTTCTTGATAAGTGGAGGGGCATTCTTATAGGTTGATGCCCCTCTTATTCATCCATATCTTGTTTTGTTTCATCCATGTCCTCTTTGTTTTGTTCAGCGTTTCTCTCATTATTACTTTTGACCATAACCTCCTCTATTTTCTCTATTTTATTTATATAATATACCACAATTATTTCTATTGAAAAAGTAATTGTTTTTTTTGGCTAGGAGGATTTTAAAATAATTTATATCACTACATAATAAAGCAACCGTTTAATTTCGGTGAACTAACACTTTCTCGCAAAGCTTATAATATTTCACAAATATACGTACTTAAAAATAAAACAAAAACATTAAAATTTATTTATTTATTGGAAAATATCCCCGTTTATATTAAAGTAAATCTGTCATCTATGTATACGCTCGCAATAAAAGCAGAAAAGATTTTCTGGGTTTAATTATACACAAGCTGTGAACCTAGAACAATGGGGAGCGATGGCGGGAGTATGAAGGTGACTGCCATTAATGGCGTTAAAATGTACGCTGTGTCGGCCCAGCGCTCTTTGCCCACCTGGCTTCAACCCAACAAGTTAAAAGCTCTTCGCAAGGACGATGGTATTCTTTTTCATTCCAATCTGCAAAAACCCTCGATCTGCTGCAAAAATGCCCTTTCAACTCACACCTATGCCAAAGGCTGGAAATGAATATGCGTAAACTGCACTTGCTAATTCAGCTAGCGGGTTATTAATCTTCATTGCTTGTTTGGTTATCTGTGGCTGTATCTTGTTTCTCTATGGGCAACTGCTTAAAAACCCTGTTTAACAATTTTTAGCTTTAAAACCCTTAACCTTCTGATTTCACTTTAAGATTGCTTCCACAATGGCCTTTAACCAGTTAGTGGACTATGAAATTGCTGCTAGGATTTGAAGCATAGTTACCATATTCGGATTGTTCGGAAGGGAAAAAAAGTTTGGAAGTTCGATATTTTGAAAAAAGTTTGGTTCGGAACACAGTCTATATACGGGAAAAAAACGAATTTAATTGAACAAATTTTCTGGAATGATAAAATGAACACAGTCAATATTCGTTTGGAAGTTTGGTATTTAAATTCGTTTTGTTCAAAAAGTTCGGTTCGAACAGTATATGGATTGTGTTCGGAAGAATATGGTAACTATGATTTGAAGGCATTGCACATGTAATGCAATGATAGAATTAATATCCAATAACGTGTCGTTAATAAAAAAAAAATCCAATAACGTGCACCACTTGAAAGAACAAATGATTAGTAGATTATGATGATGGAAGACAACACATTATCCAGAAAATAACAAAGCAATTATATTAATAAGTACAATAAAATATACTATCAGATTAATAGTTACAGCATAATCATATGAAAGACCATCTCCTTTACTGTATGTACCTCAGGCAGTTTTCAGTCTCATATTGGCACCAGTATGTTTTGCTTCTATATGAGAGTTTTAATAGCTTTTCTTGTACATGTTTCAAGTGTTCCACCTCAGATTAAATTCAGTACACAAGTTTTTGAGATGAATCTTCTTATCTATATCAGTAGCTTTTCTGATGACATTTTTCTTACGCATTCTGTTATTTTTTTTGTGTCAAAGCAGAATACAGGCGTAGGATAGATTTGATTCAAGATTTGAATTTTAACACTGCCTCTACTCGCATAAAGTCAACTCCTGATGGAGAGTATATTATTGTCTCAGGTGTGTTGGTATTTCTGTTATAAAAGCCATTTGTAATTTGGTATGTTTATCAAAAGAAAATTTGTTAGATCCTTCTGGATGGAAGAGCTGACTTCTTTAACCATTCAGCTATGTGTGAAACAAGAGACGTATTTAAGTTTAGACAGCACAATGTATGATTTACTTTGAAGCCTTTGCATTCTTGTAAATTTGTAATGTAGTGTTCCATTTACTGCAAATCTGCCTTCTTTATATTATTTGTTTAGTATACATATTTTCCAGTAGAAGTGCATAGCCTCCTGAAAATGCTTAAGATCTAGATTGCTGGACGAAATGGGTAGCTCGTGAAGGATCTTCGTGAAGGATCTTAACTTTATTTGGATCCACATGAACTCCATGCTCACCAACAAGGAATCCCAAGTATCTAGACATAACATATTTATGTAATATAATGATAAATCTTGTAATAAATCTCATATTTTGTAAGGTTAAGTTATGGTCTCCTGGGGTGTCACACTTTGTTCTGTAAAAGGAGCCAAATATATAACATGGGGTCCACACTATTTTAGAGAATATTCTCATCCATTTTTGTTGCACTCATAGTTAAAAAACTTGGAATTGGCCAAAACTCGGCAAATAAAATAAATATGTAAATTCATAAAATAAACTTAAATAACATTTAAAACACTTGTAAAAAGCATAAGAAATGAATTTAGAAAAAAGCAAATCCCATGACGATCATTTCACGGTAGCTGAAAAGTAGTTGAAAGATTGTTAACCGGCTTCTGCAGAGCTGAAATGCCAAAAGACTGTTTTTCTTGCCCTTTAATATTGTTTTCTATTGGTTGCCAAGTTTGCAATATGGACTAACTGAATACTCTCCAGAGACTTGGCTCGGTGAGCTGTGAAAACTGAGGAGTTTTCCAAATACTTGCCGAGTTTTAGAACCATGGTTTCCCCTCATATTTTGCTCATTTGCATTCACTTCCAGCTGTTTGTCTTCCAAAATCTCAATTATGTTTGATCTTCCTAGGAGCCATGTACTTTTGTTCCTTGGATCATTAATTTTTGCTGTAGAAACAAAGCCCTTTTGAGTGTAGATCAACAATGATAAAAGGTCTACCATTCCACCTGTTAACCGTCCAGTAATAATGATAATAAGGGGATTATATTTTGCATTACTTTTGGATCACCCTTTGCTGTTTGGGGAGTTTTTATTGGAAGTTCCTGCTTTAAAATGACATCTAGTAACCTCTGAATATGCACCAGCTTCCTGGATGGCTTCTGCAAGCATACTACTTTTTAAATCCTTGACATATTCCTTGTTGGAATCTTTTAATTCATCAATACACATAGCAACTACACACCAGGATGAAATATTTCCTACAGGAAAGCTTCTTTCTAGAATAATATGCCATTCTGCTTTGTTGTTTTATGTCTTTGCGGCCCAAAATTTAACCTTTACAAGAAGAGACCTAAAAGCTGGGATAAAATGCAGTCTCAAACTCATTCCAAGTGGCTATGTTCAGCTGGTTGTTTTTCGTTACATTCACATACTAGCCCTCGTTGCTATGCATTGTTCATTGACTTGAATTGTTAAATTACATATGCTCATATAAATATTCTATGGAAGATATAGTGTATACACAATCATATACATAAGTGAATATAGTATTAGAAGAATAGGAATGTCTTCATAAGTCATCAGTTAGTACATGATCTTCAACATGGTCATGTTTGACTTACATAGAAATAACTCATGAGGAACTATGTGGTAAATGTGTGGAAAACTCATAATGTAATGACACATCAAGCACATGTAAGAAGGAGCATGCTAGGTAGGTTGGTTGACTATAATGCTTTGCACACTTGTTAGATATCATATAATCATTCCTTTATCAAACGCGTGCTTTGTTCATAATTATGCATATGTACAATGATAACAACACACAATGCTAAAAATATCTCTACAGCTCTCTCTCTCTCTCTCTACTTTCATCAATTTCCTTGCCAACATCTATGCAGTAGAAGTATGGGGTCTAGATGAGGGAGCAGGATCAGATGGCATCAAGGAGAACTGGAGACTTTAATTACAGAAAGGAATGTGAAGTTGACATGGAGGGTGAAGCAACCTCTACTGAGGTTGCCTGCAAATGCTCATAATCCCATTTTAATCTCTTGTAAGCTCTATACAATTTTTGAGCAGCCTCAGTTTCCTTTGTAGTGGTTTCTTTCTCAGCCCCGACTTCAGTCTATACATGTGCAATCCTGGATCCCAGTTCTTATTTTTCACATTTTTACATCCTTAAGCCTCCCTAAAGTCTTGTGCAATCATTGAACTTTAGCTTCCCGCTTAGTAATGTTCATTTATAAAGTCAGTCTTTGATCTCCATTCGTTCAAAATATTTCATGCTGCTGCTTCTGATTTTCCACTTGATCCTCTAGTTATGCAACTCTGTTTTTCAATTGAGTTTTATACTGCAGCTCCTTATCCTTTCAATTGACTCAGAACATCAGCTGCAATCCCTCATAGTCATCCTTTTGAGAAATCTTTTTTAATGATGAAATCTCGTTTCTATGTTAGCAAGACCCTGAATCTGTTGCCAATCTCCTTAGGCAATCTTGTTGATGTAAATTTTCTTTGGCTGACTGTTGAACCTTATGGAAAACAATAAATAGAAGACATGGTGAAGATACATTACAAGACCCAGACCAGATAAATATAGCTGGAGAGGAGGATATTGGTGTTAGATAAAACAATGCCCAAGGCTGGAGAAGGCCACCACTGTTTAAGCCTCTAATGCGATTAGAAATGCCCATGACCAACATATAGCTTCCAAAAATATTTGGCTTCCTCATAATGAATGTTTAGCAATTAGCAATGCAAACACATAAATTGTTGACCAAATAATGTTTTGTTCCTGGCGTGCTGAGTGCAGTGTTGCAGCATTGATTTAGCAAAATTAAAATAATGCAATGATATTGTTTCTATGCAAAATTCAAGTAAAATGATGAAATTTTAAAAGATATTCCACAAGAAAGGTATGGAATTTTTGCCTTGAAAAATCATTGGTAATTTAACAATATTTGAAACCCAGTATTTTTCTGTTGATTGGAGTGGGAAACCTCTCCATATTTGAATAACATTACAGCAGTTGGTAAAAGCATAGTTACCATATTCGTCCAAATACAGCCCATAAACTGTACGGACCGAATTTTTGGAGCAAAACTAATTAGTTTGTTTAAATTCATCGGTTTTGGATTTAAAAAAAATAAAAAAATAAAAAAATGAAACAATAGTTAAATGAACAGTTAAACAGGAAAAAAAAATCCAACTTGGTTTCGTGATTCACAAGAAAATGAAAAAAACCCTAATATCTATTACACGGGACAAGGTTACATTAAATAGGGTCGACTCTTCATTCGTCCATTATTCATTTTCCAGCTTGCAGTGAAGTGAGCGAAGTTAGAACCACCGAACAGTGAACATGGTTGACTCTTGAGTGGCGGCAAACAGTGAAGCGGCGACGAGCAAGTGGGCGGCGGCAAAATACAGAAGCTCGTAGCCTGGGTCTCCGTCAAATCCAATATCTGCATGTTCTCTTTTCTATGTTGGATGAGCCTCAACCTCAGGCCCCTGACCGTTAGGTTTCCATTTGGGAGCAACCGCAACAGTGTTGCTCGTCGAATAGATTGAGGTAAGCTTTTTTCGCGTTGTATTTTTTTTTCCCTTTGAATGAATGAATGAATGAAGGATTTTAATAACGTCCACGAGACCACAACAGTCTATGGGACCCATCAGTGGTGCACATCTTCTTCAAAACGAGACCATAGCCACAAAACGTTTCCTAAGTTGCCTGAACTTTCTTCTTGAGATCTTCCTTTCTGTTGTGAAGTTTGATCACGAGGTTCGCCGTATTACCCAGCGTTGTTGCTTCAAACAGGGTGTCCAGGTTGGCGATTTTCAAAGTTTCACCATAACTGTATCGGATGTCTTTGTATGCCTCGCACTCCAAGATGAAGTGTCGTTCAGTCTCCACCACGCCTTTGTTGCAAAAGAGGCATATTCTCTCCTCCCAATCCTCTTTGGGAGTTAGCCATCTACCCGTTTCACACCTAAGATGATGAGAGCTCATCCTAAGTTGGGCAATCAACATTTGCGCTTTCCACTTAATGTCTGCTCCTATATAGGGTTTTTCTTCAAAATCCCCTGTGGGGTTAAATTCTTTGAGGTAGTATTCCTTTTTACGGCCCATTTGTTTTGTCCACATGATGCCCTTGAATTTTCTTCTCACATATTTTTTTATTTCTTCATTAGTATTTGGGCACTCCTACATGCTAATATCCCACCTCTTTACCCATTTGTCATTTTGCTTCCTCCAAGTGTTCTTTCTTCTAGTTAGCTCTTCCTCCATAATTAGTCTAGGCCACCTGTGCTTTTTCATGTTTTGAATCTTCTTGAGGTAACTTAGTAACCGTATCATCGCCGATGCCTCTAGGGGGAAGGACCCCGTTTCAGCAAGTAGGATCTCATACGGCACCGAATTCTTGACTTTGAGATTGCTTATGATGAAGTGTTTTTGGATTCTCTCAATGTGTTTCCATTTTTGATCTGACATACTGCTGCCCCAAATTTCACACCCGTAAAGAATCACCGGGATGACCAACAAACCGAAGAGTGTTCTCCTAGTCTTCCAATCCCATAACTCCGCAGTCCTGCACCTATTTTAAAGAGAGTACAACGCTTTCCATCCTCCTTGGATTCTTTTTGCTCTACATGTTTCCCAACTGAGCTTGTGATGAAAATCAAGCCCGAGGTACTTGTATTCTTTGACTATCTCGAACGGGCTGCCTTCAAAGGTAAAGGTATATTGTTTCTTTTTTCTTTTCAAAGAGAAGATCATTACTTTGGTCCTGCTTGTGTTCACCTGCATTCCAACGTCTTGGCAAAAAGTTTCAAGTGCTCTCAAATGTTCCCTCAAGCTGTTGGCTGTTTTGGCAATTAAAATGAGGTCATCCGCATAAAGAAGCAGTTTTATAGCATCCTTAGCTAGTTGAATCCCCTCCCCACTATCCTTATTTAACCATTCTTCTAATTTATCAATGTACAGTCCAAATAAAGTTGGTGAAAGTGGGCAAACCCTGTTTGACCCCTATATCGCTGTCAAAACACTCTGACATTCCATCACTAGTTCTGATTTCAGCCTTTACTTGCTCATATAATCTATGGACAGTAGCTCTGAGCTCATCCGGAACCCCCAGCTCCTTCATCCTATTCCAAAGTTTGTCACGAGGGACCGTGTCAAAGGCTTTTTTGAAGTCGACAAAGCAACAAAAGGCCTCGTCTCCCTGAGTGTTCCATATTTTTTCAACCAAGAACCTAAGTGTAGCTCCATGATCAATAGTAGAGTGCTTCGGTCTAAATCCAGCTTGGCCCTTAGCTCTTTTTCCTTCTTTTTTTGCCCACATGCTGATTCTGCGCTCTATCATGCTTCCGAAGAGTTTACCAAGGAGGGGATTAATCATGATAGTATGATAATTTGACGGGTTATTGGTATCCCCGCTTTTGAAGATAGGGATAACCACACTAGTCGTCCACTCTTTCGGGAAGCCCTCTTGGATGGCCCTATTGAAGATGTGTTTGATATGAGCTGCCAATACGTCAGCACCCCACTTTAAGTACTCCACTTGCATCCCATCAATATCCTGAGCTTTCCCACTTGCTAATTGTTTTATGCCTTGAATGATGTCTTCGGTGTTGAAGAGTTTTGTATTTGCATAGATTATTGGGGGTCTAGATTTATCTTGGTCCCTCTCATATAGTAGCTTCGCATACTCAAGCCATTGGTTTCCAGTGATATTGTTTTCTGTTTATTTCTTCTTTTGACGTAGCTCTTTCCAAAATCTTTTAAGGCTATTTTTTCCGAGGGCGATTAGCTCTATTCTTCTGCTGTTTACATACTTCTCTTTCTTATTCTATAGCATCTTTACGTACTCCTTATGCTCTTTGTCCATACTTTGTTTTTTTAACGTATCGTTTCAAACTTCTAAATGCATCGATAATATTAATAAATGCCTTTTTTTAAATTTTATTTTCTTTTAAATTTTTAATGTTGAATTTTTTTTAAAGTTTAAGTCTTATTTTTATAATTTATTGTTTAATTTTTTAAAGTAATTAATTAATATTAATAATTAATAAATTATATAGTTATTAATTTATTATAGATTTTAGTTTTTTTAAATTTGTAAATATTATTTTAATTTGTATTTAAATTTTTAATAATTTCGTTAAAATTTATTTTGTATTATTTTATTTTCAATAAGTTGTAAATTTATAAGTTATTAATGTTTAAATTTTCTAAAACTATTTAAGTTTTATTTTTATAATTTATTATTTAATATTAGTAATTAATTAATATTAATAATAATAAACTATATAACTATTAATTTATTATAGTATATAGTTTTTTTAAGTTTGAAAATATTATTTAAATGTGTATATAAATTTTTAATAATTTCTTTAAAATTTATTTGTGTTAATTTTATTGTAGTATGTATTATTTTATTTTCAATAAGTTATAAGTTTATAATTAATTTTCATTAAATTTTATATTACAAACTTATAATTTATAAAATATTTTAATATATTGTTTTTGTAGTTAATAATTTAATAATTATTTTATTGTGTAAAACTAAAAATGATAACATTTTACAGGTTTAAAGCTTCTTCAGAGAGTCACTAAATTTTAGATCAGAGGTTGAGCAGTGCCAGTGGGTATTAGGTAGCGAAGGAAAAAAAATTAGACACATAGGATTGAGTAGTGGGCATTTGAGTAGTGAGGGCAAGAATTTCTTTTTAGCAATTCAACAAAAAACAACTTTTCAGTCAGCATGTCAAGTCGCCCATTAGAGATGAAGTACATCACCCAGAGAGATGATAAAGATAAAAAAAATATGATATGCACCTTGTGCAATGGGAATATCACGGGAAGTATAATCAGAGTTTGCTACCATTACCTTGGAGGATCGTCAGATGTGAAACTTTGTGGGGCAACAAATGAAAATTCAACGGAACCGGAGTATGTAGAATTCATAAATAGAGTGAAAGCTAAATTTAATGTGAGTCATGCTAGATCATTAGCTTCATATTCAAAGAAGGCTAAAATCCAACATTCAATCTCACGAATGGGCTTCTTGAGCAGTTCAAGTTGCACTCCATCACCATTTGCCCAAGGAGGGGGAAATGGAAGTGGCATTCAAAAGCCTCAAAGTTCATTGAAGTCAATGTGGAGGCCACAACAAAAGCATGATGTAGACAAGCTGGCAGCTAGATTGCTTTATGCAGAGGCCAATCCTTTCAATCTTATCCGTTCTCCACATTTCCAAACCTTCCTAGATGTGGCTATTGATTTTGGAAAGGGTTACAAACTGCCTGGCTATGAAAGAATACGAACTAGTCTTCTTGATAAAGAAGTGGCAGCCATATCTACCAAGCTAGATGGAATAAAAAAAATTGGAAAAGAATAGGGTGCACAATAGTAAGCGATGGATGGACCGATTCAAGAAAACCCCTCCTAAATATTTTGGCAATATCTTCTGATGATGCTATGTTTATAAAATCAATTGATACAAGTAAAGAACAAAAAACTTCTCTTTTCATTTTCCAATGCATTGAATCAACTATTTTGGAGATAGGAGAAGAGAATGTTGTTCAAATCATTACAGATAATGCAACGAATTGTAAAAGGGTAGGTGATATACTCATGGATAGATTTTCTCATCTGTTTTGGACACCATGTGTTGCACATGTGTTGGATCTTTTGCTTGAAGATCTATCAAAATTGGAGTGGATAAGTAATATTGTGATTGAAGGAAAACAAATTTCTAAGTTTATCCTCAATCACTGCTTGACATTGAACTTGTATCGTTCATTTTCAAAGCACGAGCTTCTATTCCCTATCAAAACAAGATTTGCCACGAATTTTATTACTTTGCAAAGGGAGGTAGAAGAGAGGACAACATTGAGAAAAGTGATGGTTTCTGACGAATGGACAGAGTCAAAGCTTTCCAAGGAAGCCCATTCAAAATATATTGAAAGAATTATATTAGGGGACACATTTTGGGAGGGGGCCAAGAAGATCATAATGGTGTTTGAGCCTCTTGTTAGAATTTTGAGAATGGTTGATGGCAATCAACCTTGCATGGGCTTTGTGTACGAGGGAATGGATAGAGGAAAGAAAGAAACTCAAAAGTTACTAGCAAATAATGTTGAAGAAGTCAAGCGCATTTGAGAAATTGTGGACAAGCGATGGTTGATGCTACATTGTGCTCTACATGCGGCAGCTTGCTATTTAGATCCCAAATTAGTAGAGGTAAATCACGAGGCAGATGAAGAGATGATGAAAGTTGTTTTTGCAACAATAGATAGGTTGTTTATTGATGAAAAAGAGAAGGAAGTAGCTAGGCAACAACTTAGTGTTTTTAAGAACCAACTGAAAATGTTTGGTATCAATGAAGCAAAGGCAAGCAGGGTGAAGTGCGAACCATATAAATGGTGGCAGACTTATGGGGCTTCTACTCCATAGTTGCAGAGGCTTGCCATGCGAATCTTCAACCAATGTTTCAGTGCTTCTGCATGTGAAAGAAACCGGAGTACACATGACTTAATCCACACTAACAAGAGGAATCGACTGGGGGCTCAAAAACTCTCTGATCTTGTGTTTGTTCATAGCAATTTACGATTGCTTATGCACTCTCTTGCAAATGAAGATGACAACTCTCGCCTTGGTGAACTATGCTTTGAAGATGAATAAAATATTGTTGTAGTTGATGAGCCTACTAGTGTGGGATTAGATGATGCTGCTAGTGATGACTTTGGTGTAGTTGCAAGGTTTGATGTTGCGGATGTTTAAATTTCATTACCATTTTTAGTTAATGCTGAAAACTTTAATGTTAAAACAAATGATATTTCACAATTCTCATTGTTACATTTTATATGTATGATGTGGAACAATGAACATTGAAGTTTAATACAATTTGGATTTTCTTATCATGTGTTATCATTGATCAACTTATTTGTGTTTATGTTTTACAAATATGTATGATATATTTATTTATTTATGATTTGTAAAAGTTTCCTAACCAAACTACCGAACTTACCGAACCGAACTTTTTTCAAAATTCTGAACTTCCGAACTTTTTTCCTCTTCCGAACTTTTCTAACGTTTCGAACATGGTAACTATGGTAAAAAGGCAAAAATGATAGAAAACTCAGACATGTTTTCTTTTTGAAGTATAATGTATGTGTTATTCTAGATATGAAGTTTGTAACTTTGAGGCATTATGGACCCCCTAAACCTGAAGCAAATAGGGAATATGGCTGCCCTGGGAACATCTCACAATGGTATGTTGGAATTGTAGAGGCTACCCTTGGAGAAGAGGACTCGGGTTAGGGCCCATAGCCAAGGACAAAGATATAATCATTTTGACTGAAACACATGAGCATGATGGGTGCAATACACTGGATTTTGAAGGGTACACAAAGGCAATAGGTTGGAATAAAGCAACAAAAAATGGCAAAGGGTATGGAGGCATAATGGTGTTAATAAAGGAATTATGGGGTAGAAGTATCAAATTAGAAAAGCATGACGAAAACAAACAATACATATGGATAAGAATCACAAAAAATGACACAAACATTAACATAGATGCATGCTATTTTGCGCCCAATAATTCCAAATTCTATAAGAGAAGTGATCTAGACTGTGAAGACCCATACTCGTCCCTAAAAAAGGACATCTCAATGTACAATAAGATTGGAGAAATTTTGTTCTAGGGGACTTCAATGCAATAACAACAAACAAGCAAGCCAACATTCTAGGGAGTAATATGGAGCTAGCATGAATCCTCTTTGGATGGCAGAAGAAGAAAATCAGCAATGGAACAGGTCTTTAGATGATAGGCATGGGGCTATCACACACTTCGGAGAAGAATTTCTAGGTTTATGTAGTATATGTAACTCAAATCATTTGCAATGGCATGAGCAAATGGGGTAAATCAGGGAATTACATGTGCAAGACACACAAAGGGTAGAGTGTATTGATTATGTTATATGCTCCCAAAATTCTTTACCTAGGAGTGAAGAGCTAGAAGTAGAAGAATCTAGCACGGAATTTAAATCAGATCACAACTCAATTTTTGTGAAACTTCAATTAAAAAAAGACAATCAGCAAGATGAGCACACCGGGGTCAAGCAAAGGAAGCTGCCACCTGTAGGAAATGTTCTCTTGACAGAGGAAAATCAACAAACCTTTAGAGCAGCACTGGAAAGCAAGATGCAGGAAGGGGGAATTAAGGGAGTACATAACAATGGCACAGAGTACACAAAAAGTGAGAGGCTAATAAACACCATTCAAGATGCACTAAAAACATGCAAGAGAGCTAAAATTAAAAAGAAGGAAAGAAATAGTTTCTTGACAAAACTGTGAAATGATGAAGAATGCAAGGCAACACGAAGATCGCTAAAATAACCAAAAAGTAGAACAAAAGCAAACAAAAAAGCATATGAGCAAATAGTAAGGGACAAAAAATCAATGTCCTAGAACTCAGAGGAAAGAGTCGATTTACTTAGGAGAACATGAACCAAAAAGATTTTGGAGGGAACTTCACAATGAAAAAAGACAAGTTGAAAATAGCATAATAGTAGGGCAATGGTTGGGGTACTCAAAACAATTATATGAGCGTGAAAGTGAACAAGATGCATCTCCCAAAATTAACGTCAATGAAGACCTTTTCACGATAGAAGACATCATGGAAGGGATTAAAAAGCTAGCAACAAGTAAAGCCCGAGACATAGACAACTTACAAGTAGAACATTTAAGATGGGGGACAGATGTCATAGCACCTAAAATCAAAGAAATCTTTAGCGAGGTCATCCAAAAGGGCTTTTCGACAGTGGACAACAAGTTTAACCATACCCTTGTTTAAGAGTGGAGATGTAAACAGCCCCTCAAATTATCAAACTATCATGGTCAATCTGCTCTTTGCAAAGCTATCTGGGAGTATGATAGAACACAAAATTAGTCGCTGGGCATAAAAAAAAGAAAAAAAGGGTAAAGGGACAAAGCAGGTTTTAGGCCCAGACACTACTATTGATCTTCGTGTCACGCTTAGACACCTAGTTGAAAAGGTGTGGGATAAAAAAAAAGAGGCATATTGTTGCTTTTTAGACTTCAAAAAAGCATTTGACACAGTTCCAAGGAGCAAACTATGGACCAGAATGGAAGAACCAGAGGTCCTGACGCATTATAGGGCAACAATTGATAGATTGTATGAACTAGTCAAGGCTAAAATCAAAACTTAGTTAGGGTTGTCCGAATGTTTTGGGAGTGACATTGGCATCAAACAAGGCTGCCCTCTATCTCCAACTTTTTTTGGGCTTTACATTGATAAGTTAGAGGATTGGATAAACAAATTCGGAGGGAAGGGGGTCTACCTGACTAACTATGTGGAAAAACTTCTGCTCTATGCCGATGACCTAATCCTAATGGCAATGACAATCCAAGATTTAAGAGATCATCTCCGAGCTTTAGAGCTCTTTTGTAAAGAAGTAGGATGCAATTAAACATCGAGAAAGCCAAAATTATGATTTTCTCAATGAAAAGGAAGGCACAACACCTTGATTTTCAATTTGCAGAAGGGTCTTTTGAAGTAGTGTTAGAATACAAGCCTCAAATTTCACAACAAACTTAGATGGGACACTTGCAGGATGAAAAGAATACAAGACGGATGGAGAGCTTTCTATGTGCTTCATAATAGATGCAAGAATGTGGAGTTATGGGACTGGAAGACCACCAGGGGCTTATTTGGGTTACTTGTCACACTAGTGGTATTATATTGTTGCGAGGTGTGGGCTAGTGGAACAACGAGCTTGAAATGGAGGCAAATAGAAAAGATCCAAAAGCGACTAATCACAAACAATTTCAAAATTAAGGACTCAGTCCCATATGAAATCATTCTTGTCGAAACCGGTACTTTCCCTCTAGAGGCAACCGCTATGACTAGGTTATTATGTTACTTGAAAAAAATGGAAAGCATGAAGAGCGATAGATGGCCTAGGGCAACGAGGGAAGAAGAGTTGCACAGGAGGAAGAACACTTGGATGAGGTAGAACCATAGGTGAAAGAATAGATGGAATATCATCCTAACTGAATCCCCAAATTGTAACAAAGACATAAAAAATTACGTGAATGAAAAATTCAGAACGGTAATGTGGAGGGAGGGGACAAGCAAGAAAAGACAACACGATATTTCAATGTTCAATCCGAACTACAAGCATAATGAAAAAACATATATAGGGGCTGAAATCAGTGGGAGGGAAAAGATCCTCAATGCTCAATTAAGAATTGGCTCTCATAGACTCCGATGCAAGATGGGGAGATGGACAACCCCTAAGGAGTAGTGGGACGAGAGGGTTTGTGTTTTTTGCATTACAAGGGCAGTTGAAACAGAGGAGCACTTCATCCTTGAGTGTCCTCAATACACGGACATACAAGCCAAACATGTAGAAAATTTAAGAGTTGGCTGCTTGGTAGATGAATTTGAGGAAAAAAGATTAAAAAAGTTTGGGGAGATGCCAACTCAATTCAACAAGAGGTAGAGAAGTGTTTTAAAGATACTGTTGACCATTTTGGTTCTGCAGGCCAAAATCGGACCCCTTTTTTTCCCCTGCTGTTCTGAGCTAGTACATTTTTGATTTTGCAGAAGTCTTGTTTCTACGAACTCTGCAGGCTTTTCTATGGACTCTGCAGGCTTTTCTACGGACTCTGCAAGAATTTTCTACGGACTCTACCAGGCAGAGACGAGTTCCCGACACTTAGGCGCAAAAGGAACCATTCAAGTGCCCTTGCGGAGGGCAGGGAACATTTTCAAAGGGCTGAAATTCCTTCGGAAAAGTGAGGACGAGGATTTCTTCAGAAGAAAATCCCGCGAAAAGACAAGGCAAAGGAAAGAATGATTTCTTTCGGACTTTTGTCCGAAGGAATTCCTTCGGACAAAAAGTCTAAAGAAATTCGGGAAAAGCCGCGGGAGAAAAGCCCGAGAGAAAACTCCGAAGGAAAGGAAGCGAGTGAGACAATTCTTGCGGACATTTTGTTTGCGGGAAAAATGGCTGAAAGAAAAGCCTGACCAGAGCAGAAAGCCGAAGGAAAGGAAAAGGCCGAAGAAGTTCTATGGGGTGACGGGCCCGAAGACGTCAAAATCAAGCACGGCGAACTAGCTGTTGGAAGTTAAAAACGCCCAGTGACAGGTGCACAAGCGTCAAATTTAAGGCGGTGAAATAGCCATTGATTTTGAAAAAGCTTAAGGACAGGCCGTGAATGAACTCAGCAACCCACCAAGAAGATAGCCCCGAGGGTCGAAGGAGATAGAGAAGACAAAACCAGGAAGAGACAAAGTGCAAAAACGGACAAACAGTCCAGGTGGCAAAGAGAGGTGTCGACTTAAGGATTTACTCCTGCAGTTGGAACAGTGCTTGCCAAGTGGTCATCAAATGGCACAAACAGTAAGCGGTGCGGCCTGTTTTCTCCACTTTGCATTTATGAGTAGACAAACCACGTGAATATCTGAAAGGAAGCAGTCTGTTTGCAGAAAAGAGGCATGGCTCATGCTTTTACATTAATGTTTGAACGCCAAAGTCAAAGCAGGAGCCGACACGGCATTATCTATCAAGCGGCTTCCTCTTCCTGATGCTCTCAATGCACATGGGCCAGCTTGTCAAAGGGCGCCAAAAGTCTTTTCCAAAGGGGCACCTTTACTTCTCTTTCTATATATTGTAAACTTCTCATTTTGAGAAAGGGATCTTCTTATACTGTAAGGCAAAGCTCTGCCCAAAAATCTCTGGGTTTGTAAGGCGGAACTCTGTCGGATTTTACCTTGAATCAAGACTTACCAATTTTTTACCTCTATTTGAGCTTGCACTTCGTATATGTCTATGTTTTTGTTTTGTGTTAAGTCATTTTCCTTATGCTTTCAATGAATGATTCCAGCATGTCTAGTGCATTGTGAAGTTTCTTCGTTTGCAGGTCTGCCAGAAGTGTCTACAGCAAGAATATAGGTGCATGTGAACAGGCTGCCATAGAGTGTCTTAGAACACCTTTGGTAGTTCTTCCTCCCTATATCTCCATGGACCCCTAGCTCATTGATGCAGAAGAGTTCCCCATATCAAAAAAATTGTATGCTAGCTTATTCTTGGTGAAAAGTGTATGTTCGAGCTAAGTAGATCAAACTTTTTTGGTGTATCACCTTTTAGTTTAGGTTTAGGTTCTGTTTTCAGCATCCTTCTCCCTTTTCAACCCCCCCCTCATTTTTCATTTATTTGTTAGCAGTAGGAAATCCAGGACCTCAGAGATACACCAAAGGGAGCTAGCCCTTATCTAGAGACTCTCCCCCCAGTTTTGCCAGGCCCACAGGCAAGAGGGGAGTTTCCATTGTTGCATGTGGAAGGCAGGAGCTCGGCCTCCTGTCGAGGGTGCAATCCACTGTGTCAACAGATACCTTGGGTCCTAGGAATCTGATTGGTTGGAACATTCAGTGTAATTGGTGGTTCCATAGACTGTTCAGTCTCGTGGATGTAATTAAAACCATTTCATTTCATTTCAACATATACGTGAGGATCTCAAAGTTTTGATAGTGCCACCAGAGCTTGTGGTATTATATGTATAAATAGAAGACAAATTTGATCTTCATATATACAAGAAAGAAAATTATAGTATGAGGATCTAGGATGCAAAACAAGCAATAAAGGTGGCTGCAATGGAAGACCAACATCAGTAATCAGCTGTTGTTTGATGGTGGTTTATGTGAATTTCTCTGTTTTTAGATGGTAAAACGTTTTTATACCAGAGCTATGAATCAGATCAGACTGGAGGGAATTAACAGCAAGAACCCCTTGGTGGGACCCTCATGTGGAGAGGTATTTTAACCCTTTTGGAGAGGGGTTTCAGCTGTCCATCTGGGGGCTTGAACCAGGGACCTAGCTGTAAACAGCAGGCCCATAACCATTTGAGGGCAGCTTTTTGTGAATTTCTCCTTAATATGTGCATAATAACTTAGTTATTGCAGAACTGATAAAATAAAATAAATTTCTCACATGCTTTTGGATGCTATTGTTCACCCCTCGTTGCTATTTGTATTAATTCCATTACCACCTTTGTTAGTATCACAATGCTTTACTTTATCTTGTGTACTTTAGTTTCTTGGATTCTCTTTCCTTGAACTTTCTATTATTAATGGTTGTATTCTCGAGTCCCATTGACCTACTTTTGGTCATCCGTGGACATTAGTATAATTACTTTCTTTCTTTCACAAATATGTGTGACTCATTTCTGCCCTTTCCGAGTTACCCTTTAAAACCTTATTCTTAGAATTTTGTGAAAAGTTTTCCCTAGACTTTGGTGTAAGTACCACAAAAGGTAAAAAGAGCTTATAATGTTCCCTTGTTATTCCCTCCGGTTACTTTACTGGCCAAGCATATGCCATTCTTCATCATAATTGCTATGAGCATGTTTGAAGAATATGTATCTTAACTATGGTTTTGCCTCATGTCAGCTATGCCGCATTAAAGACCCTGAGATTGTAAACTTGTGACTTCTGGATATTCCTCGCTGCTAGTATGCAAAATGGAGCATTAGAGATCTCAGTGTCTGTATTTGCAATATGTAACTTAATTTCTTGCTATTACAATTTTACCCTTAAGCTTACCACCACCTCAAACAGCAATAGACTGAGAGAAAGACGGGTAAAGCTCTTAATGATAGTCTGACATTGTCAATTTAAAACAAAAGATGAAAATAAAATTCTAAATACTCTTCCCTTGAAACCATACATTATTCATGACGGCAAGCATTTTTAAAATCAGAAGACCATGCCAGTGGCACCATTATGGTAGCATTGGAAGGAATAGGAAAGACAATCAGAAGAAAAACCCAAACATCCGTGGACATTTTTAGAACCATTTTTTTTCAGAAGTTTAGAAATCTTGATGCATACTTTAATCTTAAATTTTTAATTTTAAATATTTTGTTGAAGTTTGGAACGCTTTTCTAATTCGCTTAAGATTTTAATATTCATATGATTTATTAAAAAGTTTGGAAAATCTTCACCCCAAATTTTTTATAGAAATTGAGTCGACTTCTTTTTTTTAGGCAACATTTCTAGATTCTTTTTGGAAAATAGCCAATTTCTGAATGATAGCTGCCAAAAATTTACAGTCCTTGCATATGCATAAAAAAATCCTTTAATGTTGGAGATTTATATTTTGAATAAGCCAATGTCAACCCAACCAGATATGCATGCAAATTGTCTATCATTTAGAAGAATTAAGTTAGTTGCAAGTGGTCAGAAAATTAGGGTATGTTCTTGAAAACTGGATGTATATAATCAAAAAGCGATAACAAGAGTACTTTGAAAATTGTCTAGTTGTATGTCATGTCCTCGTTTTCAAATAAAATAAAAAATAATAAAGTTAATATTTTAAGTTGTTTAAGTGACTTTTTATTTTATTAAAAAGTGGCAACTTAATATTACTTTATTATTATTGAAAAAAAAAAAAAAAAGGATGAACAAAGGGAAAAGGTGAAAATAAAAGAAAATGGCAAAACCTAGAAGTGTAACCTTAACCCTAAAAGTGATAATCGATTATTTATATTGAGAGTTCTCTCTCATTTGGATTATTGATTATCCACTTTTCCTTATTCACGATCGAATCCAGAATTCTTTCAACTTCTAATTTTGAGCACGGAAACCCTCCATTGCAAATAGGAAAAATGACAAAAACCCTCCAACCTTCAGAGGTAACTCCATTCAGGGTTGCACTTGTTCAGATAATCAAGATACATCCAGATTTATGATTGACTGAAAGCCCTAATCAACTTTCAAGGTTTTGTGAGAATGAAAAGGGCAGTAAAATTCATAGTTTCAGCATCCCAGGGCTGCCGTACAAGGACATCACACGTTCGCACCAACTATTGTTGCCATACTACTCGGAATTCAGAATTATTTATTGACGTCACCTCCTCTAGGGATGGCATCACCCTTTTAGACTTGGAGCTGTTGTTTCAGACTTCCTTGGATCAGATTGTAGACCATTTTGGGCCTGCCGTACCATTCTGCTGCCTGTTGTACACCTCCAGGGCTTGTCATTGACTTTCAGTAGGCTGGGTGTGACTGTTTTGGGATGTATGTTGCCTTCCAAGGGTCTGCTGTACCTTCCAAGGTTTGTTGTACTGTTTCGAGTTTTATTCAGCTAGGGTTTTAAGTAAAAATTCCATCTTTATGTGTTTTCATGCTATATCAGGTTAGGGTTTGGTATAAAAATAAGAAATAATTGGTATTTGACCGTCTTATGTTGCTGTACCTTTCCAAAATTGAATAAATACTCATTTATTTCCATTCACTAGCCTATACTGTGTTTCAACTGCTAATTTATATTATTCCAGATTTGGGTAGAATTGCAAAAAAACTTCAGAATTTAGGTTTATAATAAAAAGGATATTACAATGGTATCAGAACCTAGATTTTGTTAGCCTGCAGGGAAGCTAACGATTTGATGCAGAGCATATCATGTGCTCAACAATGATAGAAAATTTAGAAATTTTCAGATGGTGTTTATAAGAGAAAACGATTTGGAAATAAAGCTTTACAGAGCAGGGAAGAAATTAGAGCAGCCACCTCATTCAAAAAATGTTTTACTTAGCATTTTGGAAGAAGTGGAAAATTGTCTATCCATGGTAGAACAGTCAGATTTTGAGATTATGCAATGGGCAGTAAATCCATCGATGACTCATTTGGCTAAGCCCATGCTTTTGAGACACCCAAATCCAAATGTGAAACTTGTAGTTATCACTTATATTAGTGAAAGTACAAGAATAACAGCTCCTGAAAAGCCTTACATCAACAACATGAGGGAAATATTCTAGTTGATTGTGGAAAGCTTGCGAGGTATGGATAAAATCAAAGATCCTTATTTTGCTAAGAGAGTTATGATTTTAGAAATTGTTGTAATAGTCAAACCATGTGTTTTAATGTTAGATCTCGAATGAGATGATCTTATTCTTAAAATGTTTCAACATTTCTTTGCCATTGTAAGAATCATGAAGAAAATGTTGTTACCTCAATTCAAACGATTATGGTTTTGATTCTAAATGAGAATGACGATATTTTCCAGTCACTCCTATCAGTTTTATTGACTAATGTAAGCAAGGATGTGTGAGAAATTTCACCAACAACGTGTGCATTGGCTATGAGTGTGGTTGATCAATGTGAAGATTAGTTGAAATCATACTTAACAACATAAAGGATAGCTGAATTGAACAAGAACTCTCAAAAAGATGGCAACAAAAATGATATTAAAAGACAAGAATGTTGCTTCTCATGCAAAGAACCCTGGGAGTCTGACTCTTCACCTTCCTTGATTACCGCATGGTCATGTCCCTAAAGAGTCATTATCATGCCTGCATCAACCTGACTGTCAATATAGTCCTTTAATGTTATAATAAGGTTGATGCCATAAGTATGTGGTACCTTATTGCCCAAACGTTGTTATGCTGCCCCAAAATACTCTCCAACCACTTGAACTGCCTTTGTTGACGTATTCATGGATGCCCTCTTGCTTGGAAAGCAACAAGTATGCCCTGCCAATCTAAACAATGTACCGTGGTATCCCTGGCTTGTCCAAACCTGTGCTGAAAACCTGTTGTAATTATACCAATCTACCCTCCAAAGAAAATAGTTTCAACTTTTGTAATTAAGACCCACTTGCTGGCAACTTGTTAGATACCAAGAAAGAGGACGAATGTATCCCAACATGTGTCATTTCTTTCAACTTCATGTAGTCTGAAAAATATATTTCTTTTTGAATCTCTACTGGAAGAGCTCTATATTCTGCATAACTGGCAATAACATCATCCTCCATAGTTCTCTCCTATGGGAATAACGCCATGATTCATACGCTGGCAATAATGTTAACCTCCCTGCAGGGTAGCAAGATCACAACGTTGATACCACTGAAATGTCCTTTTTTGGACAAAAAGCTACAATTTTGGATTTTTCCATAAATCCTTCTTGGTAAATTTCAGAATTAATTGTAAACTGAAATGTTCCTTTTTAATTCTGAAATTTACCAGGAAGGGTTTATGAAAAAATCTGAAATTGTAGCTTTTTGTCCAAAAAGGAACATTTCAGTGGTATCAGAGTTGTGATCTTGCTAGCCTGCAGGGAGGTTAACACTATTGCCGCCCTGTGAATCACGTCTTTATTTCCAGAGAGAACTATGGTGGATGATGTTATTTCCAGTTATACAGAATATAGAGCTCTTCCAATAGAGATTCAGAAAGAAATATCTTTTCCAGATTACATGAAGCTGAAGGAAATGATCCATGTTGGGATACATTCGTCCTCTTTCCAGGTATCAAACAAGTTGCCAACAAGTGGGTCTTAATTGCAAAAGTTGAAACTCTTCTTTGGAGGAGGGTACATTGGTATAATTACAACAGGGTTTTAGCATGGGTTTGGATAACCCAGGTATACCATAGCACATTGTTTAATTGGTCGGACATACTTGTTGCTTTTCAAGCAAGAAGGGCATCCATGAATACGTTAGCAAAGGCAGTTCAAGTGGCTCAAGGGTATTTTGGAGCAGCATAATAGAGATTGGGTAATAAGGTACTACATACTTATGGCATCAATTTTATTATAGCATTGAAGGACTATCTTGACAGTCAGGTTGATGCATGCATGATAACGACTCTTCATGGACATAATCATGTGGTCATCAACGAAGGTGAAGAGTCAGAGACATCAAAGCTAGTTGAATCACAATAGTTCAGCCAAGGGCAAACAAAGAAAGTAGAGCAGAAGATTGAAGAGCTACAACTGATAATAATAGAAGAGAAAAAAGTGCAAGTCCTAACAGAGTTGGATAGTATGAAAAGACTCATTGAAGATCTAACTCTAAGTTTGCAGAGTTCTCAAACTGCAATGGAGAACAACACTATGGGTAAGATAAATGTTGCTAGCACTAAGTATACATTCGCTCTTGCAAATTTGCAAATAATAAAGAGTACATTGGAAACAATGAAATCATAATATTTGTGTGTAATTAAAGGCAAGGATATGGTCACCGGAATTGCAAAAGAGGCCTTAACTACATCACAAGGAGGAATGGAAGACACAAAAAGATTGGTTTGAGATTTTGGTATTTGTAGAATGGTTCATGTATTGCTTGAAGATAAACTATCTTTGGGAAGGGCAGACTGTCATGGCCCATTTTTCAAATAAAATAAAAAATAATAAAGATAATATTTTAAGTTGTCTAAGTGATTTACTTTTTATTTTATTAAAAGATGGCAACTCATTATTACTTTATTATTATTAAAAATTAAAAAAAAGGGTGAGAAAAGGGAAAAGGTAAAAATAAAAGAAAAACATGTAATGTCCCCATTTTAAAGTTAAATAATATTATTATTAAAATAAAAAGTATTTTTAAATATTTAAACTAAAGTAATAATAGACTAATTTGCTTTTCACTTAAGTTGGGACCTTTTTTAAGGGTCATGGGCTTATTTAACCCTTAACTGATTTCAAAAGCAAATTATCATTATAATCCATTAACTCTTCTTTCATAACTAAAATGTGGATATATAAAGGGAATTTGTATTTCGTTTGAAGGCATGTTGAATTTTGATAACCAATCTCTTGAAGTCTAAGCATGAATAATTTGACTTGTTCTTGGATGACGAAAACCCTTCAAGGAAGCTGAATTGAGAACGAAAACCCGAAATTCAGACCTAGAGCAGCTTCATCTAGGAGTTACATTGAGCAAAATCGAGTTTAAAGTGTGTTTTCAACACCAAATAGGCACTTGCAGGTGAGCGAATCAGTGGAGTGGAGCGTGGAGTTCGGAGGACTGTTCAAGGGCAGCGAACACACTGTCAAGGGCAGCGAACAGCTGGGAAGGTTCGGCGACCCTTCTTGGGGTCTTGTTGAGGGTAGCTGGGATGTGGATCAGCCACATTTATTTTTCCTGAATTTTATAATATTTTTCCAACTAAAATACTCATAAAAATCCAGGTTCTTCATTGGTTTCTTTGACGAATTTATTATTATATGTTCTGCCATTTTTTGGAGAATTTAATATAATATTTGAAGCCGATTTCAAGGATTATCTACTGATGCATTTACAAAATCAGATTGCTAGGGTTTTGAAATAAATCTAGAAATTCATATTTGCTGATTGGATTGTTAGAATAATTTATTGTCTAACCTAATATCCCTAAAAGGGACATTACAATGGTATTAAAGCCAATTTCTTGGTTAGATGTGGGAAACAAAGGTTACATGTCAATCAGTGACATGGACAGGTCTAGGCTCGAAAGGTTAGCTCGAGCATAGGAACAAATGAGAGAAGTGATGGGAGAATTTCTTCAAATAGTGAAGGATATGAAAGAAAAGAAAGAGCAGGGTTTGGCAAGCAACACCATGGGTGTGGGAATGGAATCCATACTTAAGCCTAGGGTTCTTCCAAAAGAAGCCACTTCAGAAAAGAGAAGGAACAACTCTCATACAAAGCTGAATTTTTGACATCATATGGTGAGTATATGACTTATCCACCTCCTTTTTGAAAGGAGATGAGCTTTAATGGATATGACACTTGGAAAAGAGGCAAAGGAGGTTCCAACAAAAGGCAAAATAACCTTGGAGAGTGGAACAAAGAGATAGAGAAGGTCACCTTGCCTACTTTTGATGGGGTTACAAGTAATTCAGTTAGTGTTTGGATCAATAAAGTGGATACATATTTTTCATTACATAAGTTGAAGGAGAAAGATGTTTTGTCATTGATTGTGTTACATTTAGAAGGAGATGCATTGAGCAGAATCAAGATGCATTTAGGGCAGCTTCATCTAGGAGTTGCATTGAACAGAATTGAGATGCATTTATGGCAGTTTCATCTATGAGTTGCATTGAGCATAATCGAGTTCGAAGGGTGTTTTCAACACCAAATAGGCACTTGTAGGTGAGCGAATCAGTGAAGGAGTGGAGCGTGGAGTTCGAAGGATTGTTCAAGGGCAACAAAGTCTCTCCAAGGGCAGTGAACACACTATCAATGGCAGCGAACATCTGGGAAGGTTCGGTGACCCTTCTTGGTGTCTTGTTGAGGGCTGTTGGGGTGTGGATCAACCACATTTATTTTTCCTGAATTTTATAATATTTTTCCAGCTAAAATACTCATCAAAAACCAGGTTCTTGGCTGGTTTCTTTGGCGAATTTATTATTATATGATCTGCTATTTTTTGGAGAATTTAATATAATATTTGGATCTGATTTCAAGGATTATCTACTACTGTATTTACAAAATCAGATTGGTAGGGTTTTGAAATAAATCTAGAAATTTTTATTTGTTGATTGGATTGTTAGAATAATTTATTGTCTAACCTAATATCCGTAAAAGGGACATTACAAAACGTAAAACCTAAAAGTGTAACCCTAACCCTAAAAGTGACAATTGAATCTTATGGAGAGTTTTTTCTCATTTGGATTATTGATTATTCATTTTACCTTATTCACAATTGAATCCAGAATTTTTTCAACTTTTGCTTTTGAGGACGAAAACCCTCCATTGCAAACAGGTAAGAGGACGAAAACCCTTCAACCTTCAGAGATAACTTCATTTGGGGGTTGCCCCTGTTCATATAATCAAGATACATCCAAATTTTTGATTGACTGGAAGCCCTAATCAACTTTTAGGGTTTCGTGAGAACAAAAAGGGCAATAAAATGAAAATTCAAAATTTCAGCATCCTAGGGCTGCTGTACAAGGACGTCACATTTTACACCAATTATCACTGCCATATTGCTTGGAATTCAGAATTATTTGCTGACATCACCTCTTTAGGGCTAGTGTCACCCTTTCCGACGTGGAGGTTGCTGTTTTAGACCTCTTTGGACTAGATCGCAGGCCTTTTTGGGCGTATTGTACCATTGTACTGCCCGTTGTACAACTCCAGGACTTGTTGACTTTCAGCACGCTGGGTGTGAACGTTGCCTTCCAGGGGTCTGCTGTACATTCCAAGGTCTGCTGTACTGTTTTGAGTGTTATTCAGCGAGGGTTTCAAATAAAGATTCCATCTTTATATGTTTTCATGCTATGCCAGGTTAGGGTTTGGTATAAAAATCGGAAATAATTGGTATTTGACCGTATTATGCTGCTGTACCTTTCCAGAATTGAATAAATACTCATTTATTTCTATTCACTAGCTCTGTTTCAGCTGCTAATTTATATTATTCCACATTTGGGTAGAATTGCAAAAACATCCGGAATTCAGGTTTATTTTAAAAGAGATATTACATTGTATACAACATCATAGGAAGAGTTTGTGTTTGCTATTTTGTGTAGTAAGTTGGGGTTGTAAGTGAAGTCTTATAATCATCAAGCAACAGTCCCTAGCAGCATTGAATAAACTGATCATTCCTCCATAGTAACAAGACTTGTGTTTGGGTCATGATTAGTGGTGATTAAAAGCTGACCTAGATAAAGAGGAAAGGAAGGAGTTAGGAATCCCCTTAACTTGGTTTCACTTGACAAAACTCAGTACTTAGCAAAAACTAAATGGGATTTGGCTAATCTTGTCAGATTCTGCATATTAAAAATTTGAAAAAACATTAAATTTTTGAGTATTGTATGTATTGTTAATATGCTGAGTTGGCGTTTACTCTTTGACTTGCTCAGACATTCCCAAGTTCGAGTCATGTGACCACCCATCCATAGCTTTCCTCTTCAAATTGGGCTTCATGCATATACATTGAGTTTTCAGTGATGGTTTTACCTTGTTGTAAATACTTATTCACAATAATAAAAAGACATACAGTTGAAATTCTCTTGATGTTTATGTTATATCATGATAGTTGTCAAGTACAACACTCGTACAACTATGGCATTTGTTGTTTGTGATTGTTTGCCATGAAATATCCCTTTTTGGATAAATATTAACAATTCTAGATTTCTCGTAAACCCTTATAAAATAATTCAGATTTCCCTTAGAAGAAATAAATTTCTCTTAGAAGAAATAAATTCAACTCGGGTAATAAAAATCAAAACCCTCATGAAGAAATTTTTTCATTGCAATTCTTGCTCGTGCATGTCTCAATATAATCAAAACCCTCATGAAGAAATCTTTTCCATTGTAATTCTTGCTTGTGCATGCCCCAAGATAAGAGGTGAATCACAATAATATATATCCCTTTCAAGCAAATACTTAATTTTCAAACAGAAGGTGAACCCCGAAAATAGATGATTAATTTATTGCATACAATTCAATCTTGAAGTTTTATTCAAAACTTATGATAAAATAATTCAAATGCTCATATGTTGTTTAAGTAAATTCCTATACAAATCTTGACGGAATCAAATAATATAACAAGTATGAAACTGAGTTTTTCCACAGATATTACAAAACCTGTTCAGATCTATGAAGTTCTTTTGAAATTTGAATCCTTTGCTGAATGGACCTCTAAAACTAATATTTCTTGAATCTGGTAGCACCGTTGTAATCCCTGGATGGAATTACCAAATGGGTATGAAGGGTTTCATCATCGTACTTGTAAATTTGAGGGTTTTCGTCTTCTGTGAAAAAGTATGGTAGCTTCAAGCTCTCCAATAAATTCTAAAAGTTGAATGATAATAATAGATGTCCTTTTTCTTTTTTTCACCTTTCTTATGATTACTTTTCCACACAAAACCCTAAAAACAATTTAAAATTACTTTTTATTCTAATTTTCACTTTGCTTCGAAAATAATTAATAATTACTTTTATTTTTCTATTTTTCACTTGGGCTTATAATTAATACATACTTTTGGTCCCATTCAATTAATAATAATGACTTAAGTGTCCTCTTTTAAGTTATAATTATAAAGTGACGTTTGGGGAATAATTTAGACATTATTATCAAGTTATTCTTTTCTTATTTGAGAAGGGGACATGACAGTCTGCCCTTTCCAAAGATTGCTTGCCTTCAAGCAATACCTGAACTGTTTTGCAAATACTAGGATCCCAGACCAATCTTGTTTTTACCATTGCTCCTGGGGATGTAAAAGGTTTCTACTGCATTACTTTGATATAATTAGAAATTGAAAGCTATGAACTCAACGATGCTCCTCTAACAAACTCAATGAGTGAATCCATGATAGCAATCATGAATGAGCTATGATCTAGAGCATGTAGTACCAATAGTGACACACTCAATTTTGTTTGCTGTAACAACTGTAGGGGCTCCATTGGCCATACCACAAAGTACCACCCCTTTTCCATCAAATTCAAATTTTAGCTCCAAGGTTTGGTAATTCTGTGTAAATTTCCTAAGGGAATGTAACCATTGCACCCCTAAAACCAACCCTGTTTTTCCTATGCTCACAATATAGAAGTCATCACACAACCTGTGATTATCAAGTGTGATCTCCAACTGCTAAATCCTTTTGGTGCAAGGAATAGTAGATCCACCAGCTACAATCACATTAAAGCCCTAGAAATTTTTGATTTCAACCCTTTTTGGGCTACCAAACCCTCATCAATGAAGTTGTGGGTTGCCCCACTATCAATCAAAACTGTGAGTGTATGTGTCTCTATAACTCCACAAATTTTGAAAGGGTAATACCAAGGTGTACCAGAAAGTGCAGCATACGTGCTTGCTGTAATAAGTGTGGCAAGCGTGCTCCTTGAACTATCCCCATCTCCTCTTTCAGGGTCTGGTACTTCTAACTCATCATTAGATATCACCTTAATGTAGTGCACCTGTCCTTTTGGAAGACACCTATGACCTGTTTCCCATGAATCCTTGCATGTGAAGCATAGTTTTTTCCTTCCAAGTTTATTTCAATTTTTTATCTCAATACATGGCTTCTGTGACAACTCTTTTTGGAGAGAAACCCCTTACTGAAATGGCTTCTTTTGTTGCTAAAAAACTAATGTCATTGGCTGCCCATAAGATGTTTTTGGTTGTTCATAGGGCATAATTTTACCTTTAGGTGCTATTGTTTCCAAATTTAAAGACTTTTTAATGGCTTCTTGAAGAGAAATAGGGTTGAAAGCTTTCACCAAACCCTTGAGTGGTTTAGCTAAACCCTCAACAAACAAAACAAGTCTCTTTTTAGTCACATTAGGTACTATAACTGAAAGCTTCTGAAAATCAACAACGAAGCCCTCCACTGATTGAACTAACTCCCAAAAATGGATTTTCGGATCAACTCTATCAAATCTCTCTATTAACCTGGTACTAAATTCCACGTATGAGTGGTTGTGATTGTGTGCATTGGTGATTAATCCATGGTACCACCACTTGTGTGCTACACCTTCCAGGTGAAGGGTGGCAAATTTTATGGCTTCCTCTTTCAACATTGGCCTCAATGATAAAAATGTATCTAATTTTTGAATTCAAGAACGTGTTGAAACTTATCAGAGTCGTCATAACTTGGAAGAGTAATCTTCCCTATGGCTTGTTGGAGATCCTTTTGATTTGTTGGTGGCCTTGTTTCAACTCTTTGATCACCCCTATTTTTCTTTAAATTCATGAAATTAGTGAGAGAGATAACCTCCTTAATTTCATCTGGTAGGGCACTGTACTCCCTGTAATTGGCTACAATCTCATCACCTATTGGTGGCCGTAATTCCACTTTTGGCATTGCCTCTTCCCTACGAACAAAGGTAGGTTGGAAAGGCCTAGCAATACAACCTATGCTTGTCCTCTGAATGGGCTGATTATTATTAGCTCCAAAAGAACTACCTTCACCATTGTGAGGCCTATGTACACTGTTATTCTGCATAGTCTGGACTAGCTGAGCCATCGTGTCAGCTAACCATTCTTGGCTTTGTACAAGCCTCTCAAAATGAGCATCTTCTGGATCTTTATTACCTATGGCTTCCTTTTCTTTCCCTATAAGTGATTCTGGATCTGGCTGCCCTAAACCTTCCTTTGGCTGTGCTGGACCCTTCTTCCTTTCTCTTTGGTGATATCTAATTTCTCTGTCATTGCCTTGCATGAAGTAGAAGCTGCAAAATAAATATTTCCTACACGCTGGCCAGATATAGGCTCTGATACCACTGAAATATCCCTTTTTGGATAAATATTAACAATTCTAGATTTCCCGTAGACCCTTATAAAATAATTCAGATTTTCCTTAGAAGAAATAAATTCAACTCAGGTAATAAAAATCAAAACCTTCATGAAGAAATCTTTTCATTGCAATTATTGCTCGTGCATGTCTCACTATAATTAAAACCCTCATGAAGAAATCTTTTCATTGTAATTCTTGCTCGTGCATGTCCCAATAAAATAGGTGAAGCACAATAATATATATCCCTTTCAAGCAAATACTGAATTTTCAAATAGAAGATGAATCTTGAAAATAGATGATTAATTTATTGCATACAATTCAATCTTGAAGTTTCATTCAAAACTTATGATAAAATAATTCAAATGCTCATATGCTGTCCAAATAAATTCCTATGCAAAGCTTGACGGAATCAAATAATATAATAAGCATGAAACTGAGTTTTTCCACATAGATATTACAGAACGTGCTCAGATCTATGAAGTTCTTCTAAAATGTGAATCCCTTGCTGAATGGACCTCCAAAATTGATATTTTTTGAATCTGGTAGCATCATTGTAATCCTTGGATGGAATTACCAAATGGGTATGAAGGGTTTCGTCTTCGTACTTGTAAATCTGAGGGTTTTCGTCATCTGTAAAAAAGTATGGTAGCTTCAAGCTCTCCAATAAATTTTGAAAGTTGAATGATAATAATAAATGCCATTTTTTTCTTTTTCACCTTTCTTATAATTACTTTTCCACACAAAACCCTAAAAACAATTTAAAATTACTTTTTATTCTAATTTCTACTTTGCTCCAAAAAGTAATTAATTATTATTTTTATTTTTCTATTTTCCACTTGGGCTTATAATTAATAAATACTTTTGACCCCATTCAATTAATAATAACGACTTGAGTGTCCCCTTTTAAGTTATAATTATAAAGTGACGTTGGGGGAATAACTTAGACATTATTATTAAGTTATTCTTTTCTTATTTGAGAAGGGGACATGACATGCCATGCTTGTGTTGTTGTGTGTGGTACTTGGTAATAATTAATGTGGAAGATATTTGCCAAGCATAAACATCATAAAAGTTGGCAGTCAGTCACATAAACATTGTTTTATAAAATCAAAGAGTCAGACAATTCTTGGCAGTCACTGCTCTTAATCAAGGTGCAGTCGATGGTATTGCATTCCTTGCATAACTCGAGTCATACGGTGGTCTAGTTACCATCTCCTTTTCAACGAGTTGGTGGTTGTGGGGTGGACAGTCCATAGGTGCAAGACATTATCATCATTCAATTTCAGGGTAAAATGACCACAGACCAGCTATTTTAGTATCGCATTTGTCCTATCTTTGTATTCTCCATGAAGCTCTAATGCAGGTTTTTATTATTGTTCACTGAATTGCTTAGTTATATCCTTTTCTTTTAGTTCTTTATGTATTGAATATTATGCTCATATACTTTACTGGGATTAAGGCTTGTAGTTGTTTAGATAATGCCCTGAAAATGATAAAAGGCCAAATTCATAGAAATGAAATTGGTAATAAAATGTGGCACTATACATTGAATTATTTAAGCTTCCCTGTTATGATATTGAATAATCTTGGTAATAATGGTATGGAATCGCATCAAATTTTTTAGGTTTCTGTTGCCATCTTTGCCATTATTATTTCTAGGGCAGATTTAGCAACAGCTCTTTGGGTTAATTACCTATCGATTAATTCCTGAAGTATTTGGTTCCTCCATGGACAAGTATAATATTTAATATGTACTTTTTCTTCGGATATTTTGTAGGCACATATCCACCTCAAGTAAAGGTATATGAATTGCGACAGTTGTCATTGAAATTTGAGAGACACTTGGTGGCAGAAATTATCGACTTCCAGGTTTTTGTTCCAGGCTTTAATATTTCAATAAAAAAAACAGTTCTTTGGACAAAAAGTCTCATGCTGGGTTGAATCCAAATTCGTTTTTACTCCTCACAATGATGATATGTTAATCGAGTCATGCATTTTTTACAGTTGACACCTCACTAAGTAGAAAGAGAAAAAACTACGTTAAAATCCTTCAAAAAATTATGTCATAAAGAAGTTATTATACTGCTTGGATCTGGAAGACTTTGAGACCGAAGTCGCAGTCTCAAATCTCATAACCAAATGGATAGAGATGGTCTGTAAAAGCCCGTCAATGCTATAAAATAGGAAATATAAGTCATTACTGAAATTATGAATGAAAATAACAGGTACGGTATCCAAGCTAAGACTATGATTATAACTATAACAGACTAAAACTAACTGATAGCTGCTGCCAATATTAACAAACAGTTTCCTATATGACAAATTCAAGATTCTGCTAATAAAACTATCATGCAGCTTGAATAGAGTGTCATCAACATTCTCCAACAATCAACCTGCAAAAAGCCTTTCTCATTCCAGAATATTCATTTAGCGTTGCAAAGTATGGTGGTAGGCCAGCTGCTACCCGGGCTCTCTACAATACCAATCTGCATCAATTGTGTGGATGTCCAACTGCAGGAGTGATGCAGTTGTTAATTTTCACCCACAAATCCTTCTTATTAACACACTTAGTTCCGTCGATAACTATTTGTTTGATGGTGTTAAAAATGTTTGGGATGGACTGTCTGGACCAGTTTTTTCAGCACCAACAGATGACATTAAGAAAGGATTGGAAACACCGAATTTAGAATTTTGTAAATAGTTTTGAAAATGGCACACAGAATCATCAATGAATTACAATTATTCATGCCTAACAAGCAGATAATCTCTAGGAAAATTTTGTACAGAATTATCAAAGTAATATCTCACAAAAAAAACATAACCTCATTCAATGCTTCAGCAAACACCCATAAATACAACACGTAATGCCTATTGCAGATTTTCTAATAGTTTAAACAGTTTATAGCCGTATACTGTGATGCCTCTGACAGCAGATAACACTTTTTTGAAGCAGTTTTAATTATTTTCCAGGAAATAAATTCTTTTTCAGCAGCTCTGACACCTATTTAACACTTTTGCAGCAGCTCTTCATTCATTTCAATGCGTTTACAAGAGTCTTCATTCATTTAAGCACTTTTTCAGCAGTTTAGAATTCTCTCCAGGCACCAAACAACAAATACTTCTCTTCATTGGTCCAAAAAAAATGCCATTACAGCAATTAACACACTCCTTGCTGCATTATACTGTTCTTTTCTGTATTTAAAACTTTGTTTGGCTTTAAAACTTTATCAAATCTCTCTCAGGTAATAGACATATGATTCATTATTATGACAATAACAAACTTGTATGCAAAATAAATTTACATTGTTTGCAATTAAAACTTCTTCCTCTCCGTAGGAAATCACATCTCCATCTTTTCTGGCATTGCTTTCTCTCATGTCATCATCTCATCTTCGATATACATACATACATACATACATATATATATGTCATGCCAAAAATTTTGCATGAAGAAATCCACACAAATACAGGTCAGTATTTATATTTCGTGTTTGCATGCTGCACACACAAGGTGACTTGCAATGCTCCAAGTGTCCACTATGTTGTGCCACGCAAGAAGTTGGGTGCGGTTACCAATGTAAAGGGGGTCGCATGGTCGTTGAAATGCCCATGCCAACCCTACTTGCACAAATAGTCCCACTATGACCCAAATGGCCTACACCACCTTTATGAGTCTGGCGGGTTCCATGGTCCTTGTGTTCTTGGTTTAGGGTCACAGTTTGTAGTTGAGCAACCCATTCCTGTGCTCAATGAAGATCAAACATAACCCCAAGTAGGGACCACATGTAGAGACACATTCTGGGAAGGTCTCCAAATTGGACATCGATAGTTGTAATATGATGTTGGGGGAAATTTGAATCCATAGGCACTCAGAGGAAGTTTCTATGACATTTCGGGCTCTCGCATTGATGACAAAGGCATTAGGGGGTAAAAGATTCCCTATTGGCCATTACTGACCACCTTCAGGTCCTCAACTCCAAAAGTTAGATGCGGTGATATCTTGGATCGCTGAACGTTTGGGGAAGTAGGGGACCCCCTTGGGACCTCCCTTTAGCTTCCCGGTCCATCTAGTGAAAAACCGATTTGGGTCTTTGAAATCTTTGGTGGCCATTAATGGCTGCCTGGAGCTCAAACCAAGAAGGTAAGAATTCACGTTTCAGTTATAGTTTTGTGCATTTTGTTTTTACTTTAATACAGAGGGTTCAAAATTAAGTGGGGTGCCTTAAGAATCACCTTGCCTCCAGGGCTCCCAAGATCCCCCAAAAAGTTCGTTAATCCTAAAAGGGAGCTTTTAAAGAAAGGGGTTATAATTGGTTTAATTTAAGGATTCAGTGCTCGAAATCTCTTCTATGTAGAAGAGAACGAAATTCTAAGGGGGGTCCCTATTTGGGTCACTCCGCTCTCGGGCCACCTAAGTGCCCCAAAAAAGGCTAAACAATTCCTAAGGCACTAGGCCTCGAAGGCATTTCCCAGTTTAGCTTAATAACATAGTCCATTGACTATAAAAATAGACCATAAAAATAAAATATAACTAACAAAAAATTGATACAACATAAATATTTTCCAATGACTAATCAATAGGTTGGATATACTAATTAAATCAAATTTAAAATTTATAACAAAACCGACTATGTAATAAAGAGTAGATGCAGCGAGTTATAATGGAATCTGCAACTAGTGCCTGAGCGACGAACTTCATTGAACCACTGCTTCATTGCCCTGGCGGCCATCACACTGTCTCCATCAGGGATCACTACCGACTACTGAACAACTTTCCTTTGTTGTTGAGTTGCACCATCATTTGCTACCCTAGCCTTCGAAATCAGGTCATTAAGGCCATTACCTCCGCTCATGTTAGCCGCCCATCGGTGGCTTGGATCTAATCCACTATTGAATGCATAGGGAGTTCTGCGACTACATCTTAACTTTGTCACCCAACGGTGGTTCTTCAATCATTTGCCCTAATAGAGAGAAAAGGAACTCACTGTCGTGGGTGGCTCCATTGAGAACTTGCTACCGAGAGAGATTATGCAAGCACATTGCTGGGAGTGATTTTGTGAGCATGCTGCTGACAACCTCAGAACCCTCAATATTCGTCCCCTACCTTAGCAATGTCTTCACATCCCAGGCTCAAATGGAGCTAAGCCCACCACCACTCTATTCACAGTCCTTTGACTACTAACTACTTTTGCAAGGCCGTTGGCCACCCTAACGTTTGAAAATTGTCAACAACGACTTGTGGGTGTTTGAAAATTGTCAACAAATCTTCAACTGCTAGCATAAGCTCTGGACAGCTAGCAGTTTCCTTGCTTGGTCACATGCAGTTACACCAGTGGTTAATAAACCGCTGGTCTATATTTTTGCCGTAGGGTCGACCAACCACTAGCCTCTGCCTTACAGAGGGTCCACTGCCCTACAAGCAAAGGGGCCTATGGTAAAAACTACCCTACAAAGTACTTGATTTCTAAATATCATTATGGGCACCTTGTAGCGCTAAAAATTCCGAAACAAAAATCGATTGGTTTAGAAAAATCCAAATCTAATTCCAAAATTGTTTTGGGCATATTCTTGCCTCATTAGATGTGTCAAAAAATTGCTCAAAAGGAAGGCATTTTCCTTAATTATTTATGACAAATTATCAATTTTAACTTAAAAAAATTCATATTTTTCTTTTCGTTACTCCAAAAATTAATATTTTTCTTTTTGTGACTCCAAAAATTATCCCACAAATTTCTATGGATTTGTGGTAGTATAGTTTATGAATAAATTATATTAGGAAGGTTTAGGTAGTGTTTTTTATGTACAAAAATTACAAAACCCAAACAACCTCTTTAGGGCTTTAAGCTCTATAAGCGATTGTGTTAGTTTTCAAAGCAACCACCACATAGTCTTTTATTCCCCGTATTAAATTATGTAATTGGAAATGTTAAGAACATAAGTATGCTTTCGTTTGCATTAATAAACCTTTCTTTTCATTGAATAATTCTTTACAACTTGCGTTCAAGGTTGTTACAAGATAGATAAATTATTCACATTTGAACCACATATAACTTTCCTTCAATACTTCACACAATATCATAAGTACAAGGTTTTAAAATAAAATTACAAGTGTTACATGGCTTCAAATCAACCTGAGATAAAATATTACAATTGTTACAAGCACTTTTAGGGTTCAAAGAATCCACAAGCTCCATATGTACAACCACAAGGCCAAAGTAAGGAGGGGCTTGCCTCCCATCCTATTGCCATCATCAGGTTATTGCCAAAGACACCTTCGAGCCAAGAACTCCCATCATTGGTCATGTAGATTATCACTCAAGTTTTCTAAGTTATGGAGGGTTTAGTTCACTTTGATGGGGAAGGTAGGCTAGGCAATGCCTTTAGTTTAGTACCCTATCCTACGAACTAGGAAATAAAATTCATCAAGGATACATATAACCCGCTTGGACAAGTTTTCACTGCTAACTTCCAAGGAATGAGAGGAGGATGCCTTGGAGAAAATCACTCACCTGTGCCCATCCTATCATAACAATTCAAGCCCATGTGAGCAGCATAATGTCACATTTAGAGCACTCAAAAATGATGGTCAAAATAACAAACTAAAGTGGGAGAAAAACCTTCTCAAACCTCCTTAAGAGGGCCTACAAAAATAAGTGGCCTTATGCCCAAAACATGCACAAGCAAGAAAGGGATTGCAAGCCAAAAGGCCTTGCCATTCCATAAAAAAATTGCTACAATTTAAAGAGGGTATCAAGATATTTATTTTTAAAAGAAAAAACACTAACAAGAAGGTGTCTGTGTACTTCCTACCTTAAGTTATCCATTGTTTAACAAACACTCTTCCGCTAAGGCTTAGCTTTCAACTAGCATCCTTTTTCCAAGGCTTCCTCCTAGTCTATCCAAGCTTAAGCTCCAACTATATTTTAAAAAATTGTAAAAATTGTGCACAAATATGGTTTCCCATTTACTTATAGGGAGAGTCGTCAATCTTTGGCCAATAGCAAGGTGACACTTGTCCCTACCCATGCCTTTGCCTTTCACAAAAGTCTTCTATGAATTTGACTCTTCTTACAAGACCCATGCTTTTTTTCTTAAATGGCACAAGGGCATGTATGGCTCACCCACAGTCAATAAATGTTCCCCCCCTTCCAATGCCATTGATGATCACATGGCTGGCCTAAAAGTCTATTTGGGCTCCTAAAATTACTCCTCTACATTCTTTTGGTCCAAAGGCTCTAATTTCAACAAAATATTTAAAATTCAATTTATATGACCCTCCAAAATTGGCATTTCAATTCCATTTGAGATTTTGCAAGTGGTGACATTATGTTGACTCCCTTTTCAAGGTATGGGTAAAGAGGGTATGACTAGTGTTAGTTGGCCTAAAATTGCCAAAATTTAAACAAGCACTAGAACACATTATTAAAAGAAAATGTTAGGTGTCAACTAGGGACACAATGTGTGAATGGTAAAATCCATGACCATTGTAGTCCGAGATCCCTCACTTGGCCATCTATACTCCTGCACATCGATGCACACATACAATTGCTCTATACTAAGATAGCTGAAGCAATTGAATTTGAAACAATCTCAAGTAACATGTATAAACACACAATGTATACATAGAAGCATTACAAGAATCATATTATCTCAACATCCCATATGAAGTAATTCTAAATGTCTAAGTATTTGTATTCTTAAACCACACGATATCAGTGTAAGAATACAAGAAATACAATTAAATAGGAAAGTTAGAAATTAGGCCTTATATTCCCCTCCCCTTATTAGATTTCCTCCGAGAAGTCACTGAAATGGTTGAATATAATTTCAATGATTTTTTAACAACCTCTAGGAATCTTGCTGACTCAATTCAGTGATGCATTTAAGCCAATGATCTCGTAATTCAGTGATGCATTTAAGATATGAGAACATATAAATTAAGAATGATTGAGTTCTAGTCGATTATCATTTAATGGTAAAAGCATGTATAACAAGTTGCCAAGTGTCATGTTCAAGTAAAAGGTAAAAAATTATTCGTTTAAATTATTTTATTTTTATTATTTATTTAATCTTAGAGGACCAAGAACACTTTAATTTTCTTCTTGTTCCATTCTTACTATGCCAATAATGAAGAAAATGCACCTAGCACATGGAACCCATAGGGTTAACAAGAAGAGATCATTTAAAATTTTAAGAGGTTTGTATATCGCCAAATAGACAAAAATTTCTACTTTTGAGTTAATGGGATTAGAAGACGACTTTGAGAATTTACTTTATCGTTGTTGCCAAAACCCTTCACTTAGGTACAATAGGAGGACTTGAGATTATTATATTGTCTTTGTCCAAAGTTCAAACCCTATTTCCATAATCCATTAGGACTGTGGACATTAGACTCGACACCCAACTTTAATCAAATAATCCATTTAGAGGACTTGGGATGTTAGTCCTTGTGCCCAAACCCTAATCACTCAATCCATTAGGAGGACTTTGGACATTAGTCCCAATGCCCAACCTTAATCAACAATCCCTCAGGATGTGTTTGGATGTTAGTCCAGATGCCCAAACCCTAATTAAAGAATCTTTTAGGAGGACTTGTGATGTTAGTTCATGTGCCCAAAGCCTAATCACTCAATCCATTAGAAGGGCTTTGAACGTTAGTCCCGATGCCCACTCCTAATTAAAAAAAAATTAGGACGACTTTGGATGTTAGTCCCGATGCTCAATCTTTAATCAAAGAATCCATTAGGAGGACTTGGGATGTTAATCCTCGTGCCCAAACCCTAATCACTCAATCCATTAGGAGGGCTTCGGACATTAGTCCTGATACCCAACCGTAATCAAACAATCCACACCAAGGTGTATTTAATATCACAACACAACCCACCTCCATCACTCCCCCAAGTTAGGAGGAAACACATGTTATCAACAACATAAATACAATACTAAGGCTCACATCCTCTTTATAGCTTTTCGAGATGAAAACATAAGAGACAAAACATCTCCTAGCTCGCTCAACCAATCACTCAACATGTCCTAAGCTTTTCCCATAAGCTAAGACTAACAAGATACTTCTCACGAACTATTCCCACTCTCGCACAATGCGAAAGGTATCACAAAATGGCTCATAAATCAACACGCTTAACAAAGCAAAAATTATCCCAATCCAATATAGGAGCAAAGTTAAAATTGGCTATGCAGCCCAACTCAATCCAAAAGGAGAACAAATGAGAAAAGGCTAACAACCCAATTGAATCCAATGATTGACTAGGGTGAAAAACGGCTAAACAACCCAATCCAGTCAAAACTAAAAACAAGCAAGAAAAGTTGGAGCTCCAAAATTCAATAAAAGATCGAAATAAAATATGGCTAAACAACCTTGAATCCCAAAATAAGGAAATCTCAAAAAAAGAAGAAAAACGATGATACCAAATCAACTTAAAAGCCCTAATCAATAAGTGAAATATTTCTAAGGTACACCACATCAAATTGAAAAGAATTCTCTATTGCAATTACAATATAATTGAGCAATGTGGCTATGGAAGGCCACCAAGGGGGACTAGGCACTCCAAAGTATCATCAATCCAGAAATAGAACTCTTCAAGACCATGGTGTAGTATGAAGTTTGCATAACAACTCCAAGTTGCCAAGACTACCACATAGTTACCAACATGAAAGTGCCAAAGCTCAAAATATACTTCCCATAACAGGGAAAAATGTTAAAACACATGTTGCTCCAGCTATACAACCTCTCCAACCAACACGAAGCAAAGGACTCTATCTTGCGAAGGGCAAGGAATGTAGATGAATCAATACAAAAGGTACATGGATCTGATTAGAAAGAACACTTCATTATCAACATATAAAATATAAATCCACTCAAAGGACTTGAGTTGTTGTCACCTATTAATGTGAGAGTATAAACTCCTCTTGAGGTTTGTTATTTGCTAACTCCAACGAAGTCTCTTTCCTTATGCTGAAGGGATGGATGGAATGTCAATCCACAAACAACTAAGCCTAACATGGTAGATTACACGAGTGTCACATGTTGCACTCCACTACGAGGAGGATGCCAACCATTCAATGGTGGTATCAATCTCTGAGGGGTTCGTTGGGATCCCCTCCCTTGAAATTAACATGCCCAAGCTACAATATCTCTGTCAAGTAGGTGCCCATTTGACTAGGTAAGCAGTGTCTTGTGCTTGCACAACACCTACTGCACACAAAGTAAGTGTCCATTTTGATTTTTCTACAATGCAAATGGTCTAATCATCTTTGCAGATGCTTGATCCAAGGTGATCGGGGAGGTTCTAGGATCTCTTGTTCATTAAACTCATGAACTACGTTGGGTATTAACCTACCTAATATGATACTCATTAAGCACTCACAACTCTTATTGAAGGAATTGATTATTAACTCTGTGAAGGGGACAAGTGATCCATAAGGACACACACTCCTACTAACAAGCCCCCTCTTAAAAGGTCCTTAAAAATATCCCAAAATTCCAAAGCTTGTGTGTCGTATCCGATAGGTGCCCGAATATTTGACCCTTCCAAAAGGACTAGGGCCAACTTGCAATCAAACTCTCTCGAGCATTCCAAACAACTCGTACGTCAATCAATGACGACCTCGCGAAGAAAGGGAAAGACATCACAAAAGGAGTCAAGGTAAAGGTGACACTCCTAGATAAGTCCAAAAGTAACACCACTCAAGAATGCATTTACCCTGGAAAACAAATTCTCGTGAATTATGGATGTGCAACACATGCACTCCTCATCAAGCCATACACAAGGATGGCCCCAACATCACAACCCATGCAAGGGCGTGGTATGGTTCCATAAACGAGGCACTGCAAGCCCTAAGAATCGACATGAGCACCTAAGTAAGGTACTACATGCGACTAGATTTTGCATGCATTTATGCAAAACATATTATCTATAGGAAGCAAAGGTCAACATGAAATTAAAAAATGGGTCATCTCTAAGAAGGCTGAAGACCATAAAAGCTCGGATGTCACGTCCTAATCTAAACTACATGCTCTAGGCAACAAACATACATGCTACAAGAGTAATAGCATACTTCTACTATAATCATGTGTAAGTGAAAAAGAGGGCACACCCGCTTAGAGGTTAAGGCCACTTTTAGCTTCGAAAGAAACTGCTCTATCATCAAAGCCATCTCAACTTGTAGGAAAGCCACTCAATTGGGTGTCACCCCCCTAGCATAATGCTTCTTTGCTAGGAGACATCGATCGTAGCGTGGTACTCCAAAAGTGGAAAGGTAGGCTTAAACCTTATGGGTAACAAAGAAGAACATGTTCTTCACGAGGATCCCTACCAACAAGGTCTGCTCTGAAGCACCGTTGATTCAACATAAGGTGTTCACAATATCACGAAACATTCCTATGTATGCGGCTAGGTTTCAAGCAAAAACCCATGCGTAAAGCAACAAGGCTCTTGGCCCCTTGGACGGACCAAGCATGCCCCCAAGGTCTTTGTAACCCTCTATGGTCTACTGCAACAAGCCTTTTGGCCTAAGTTGGAACTAAGCCTAAACATTACTTGGAACTACTTGCAAGGTAAGAGTCGATAACTAAGGGGAATGAGATGGTCTCACTAAGAAGGCACCTCGATCCTTTCCCAACATCACCACTTGCGGTGATAGTAATGTCAAGCAACCCTATCGTATACTCCACTTGAGTGGCCAGGTTAACTTTGCTCGAAAGGGGTGGTCACTAAATCTAGAAAGGCACCTTTTGACCTTAGGTCCACACAACACTTTAAGGTCCGACTATGACCAACCCACTTGATCTTAAGAACCAAGGTTAGTCTATCCCAAGAACTATCTCTAACAAGGGTAAGAGTGTTTGCCTAAGTTGATGGGGAAGTCACATAGGCCTAACTCGCAACAGCTCACTCGTGAGCTACTACCATGTGGCCCTTGCAACCATTATATCCTCCCATCACCTAGATGGAGCTTTTGCTCCTAACCTTCACCAAATACCAGCGGCATTGTTGGGTAGGTGAATGTCCAATAAGTCTTGGTGTGGGTCTCCTAGGTGTGGAGATCAAACAACCATCCAAGCTCAAGTATCGAGCCTCTATACTAAGGCCAACAAAAATTTATGAAAATTCGAAGGATAAAGTCTTTGGAGGTCTCAGGGGAGACTCTCTTATCTCTGCCCCAATGGGCAAGCATCTCACAGAGCATCCCTATACGGAGGAACCTCTCACAAGCCATTTTGTGATCTGAAACTCTCATGTGGAAGCTATGGGAAACCTCACATATATCTCTTAGATTGTAGACAATCTCATTGAGTGGTCACCAAGCATTTGCCACTTGGCCCAAAGAGTCCATGGTCCCATGTCCATTGGGGTCCTAGGAAACTCATCTTATGTACTATGCCTACCTCCTTAGCGAGGTGTACCACACAATAAGTACACAAATCGGTTCATTGTAGAAGTGGTACAACAATCCCTAGAGCTCCTAGTGTTTAAAACATGCTTTGATACCAAGTCATGCCCAAAATTTTGCATGAAGAAATCCACACAAATATAGGTCAATCATTTTTTTTGTGAATGTATGTTGGACACACAAGGTGACTTGCAACGATTCAAGCATCCACTATGCTGTGCCATGCAAGAAGTCGTGTCTGGTTACCAATGTACGAATTGTCGTATGGTCGTTGCAACCCCCATGTTGACCCTGCGTTCACAAACCAACCCATTGTGATCCAAATGGCCTACATGGCCTTTATGATTCTGGCAGGCCCCATGACCCCCACAGTTTCGGTTTGGGCTCACAGTTTATATGGGGAAGGCCTTCGTGTGGTCTATGGTCGAACAACCTACTCTTGCGCTAAATGGGGTTGAAACGAGACCCTAGGTAGTTCCACAACCTTGATGGGGCCATGTGTAAAGACATGCATTCTAGGAAGGTCTCCAAATTAGACTTCGATATTTGCAATACGATGCTGGGGGAAATCCGAATCCAATGGTGCTCACAGGAAGGCTCCATAGAATTTTGGGCTCTCGCATTGATGATAAAGGCGTTAGTGGGCAGCTTCCCTAGCAACCATTAGTGGCCACCTCTAGGCCTTTGACTCCGAAAGTTGAGATGTAGCAATATCTTAGATCGCTGAATGTTTGGGGAAGGGGTCCCCTTGGGACCTTCCTTTAACTTCTTCGTTTGAAAGGCAAAAAACCGATTTGGGTCTTTGAAGCCTTCGGCAGCTAGTAATCGCTGCCTGGAGCCCAAATCCAAGAAGGAAAAAATTCACATTTTAGTTTTAGCTTTGCACATTGGTTTTTACTTTAATACATAGAAGTTTCAAAATTATGTGGGGTCCCTTAAGGGTTGCCCCGCCTTTGGTCTGTTAAGCCTAAAAGGCTCTATTAAAGAAAGGGGGTATAATTGGTTTGATTTAAGGTTCCGATGCTCGAAATCTCTTCCATGCATAAGAGAACAAAATTCTAAGGGGGCCCACTTTTTGGGTCGCCTTGTTCTCGGACCATTTAAGTGCCCCAAAAGGGCTAAACAATTCCTAAGGCACTAGGCCTTGAAGGCATTTCCAACTTTTGCTTAATAACATGGTCCATTGACTATAAAAACAGACAATAAAAATAGAACATAACTGACAAATTTAATACAATATAAGTGTTTTCCACTGACTAATCACTAGGTTGGTTTTACTATTTAAAACGAATTTACAAAACATAGCAAAATTGATTGTATAATCAAGCTTAGACAAACAATAATATGAAAGGGTCGTTGATCATATTGGAATCCACATCCAACGCCCAAGTGACGAACTTCATTGAACCACCGTGTCACCACCCTGGTAGCCATCACATCGTTTGCACCGAGGATCACCACTGATTGCTGAGAAACTCCCCTCCGCCATTGGTTTGTGCCACCGTCTACTACCCAAGCCTCTGGAATCGAGCCACTAAGGCCATCGTCTCCTCCCACGATAGCCACCCACTTGTGGCTCAGATCTAATCCATTGCCGAATGCACAAGAAGGTTTGTGATCACGCCATCACTCTGCTGCTTGATGATGGCTCTACTATCATTATGGAGAGAAAAGGGACTCACAGTTTTGGGTGGCTCCATCGAGAACTCGCCGTTGGGAGCGGTTTTGCGATTGGGCACCTCAACCCCCTCAATATTCCTCCCCTACCTTAGCAAGATCTTCAAATTTTGGGCTCGGCTAGAGCCAAGCCCACTACCACTCCATTCTTAGTCCTTTGGCTGCTAAGTACTTTTGTGCAGCCATTGGGCCACCCTGGCGCTGCCCTTCTTCCTCCACTTCGCCCCGTGCGCACTTATAAACCATTGACAAATCTTAAGCCGCTAGCATAAGCTTTAGACCGTTACCAGTTCCTTGCTTGGTCACATGTAGTTACATGCTAACTACGACTTTTATTTTTGCCCTAGAATCGGCCGTGGTCATATGGATGACCAACTGCTAGCCCTTGCCCTACAAAGGGGGTCCACTGCCCTACAAGAAAAGGGGTTTGTGGCAAAAAATATCCTACGGGGCATCTGATTTCTAAAATTCATTACGGGCACCCGGCAACATTAAAAATTCTCAAATGAAAACCAAACTGTTTAGAAAAGTCTGAATTTAATTCTAAAATGGTTTGGGGCATATTCTTGCTGCGTTAGATGCGTCAAAAATTACTGAAAAGGGAGGCATTTTTCGTAAGTGTTTAGGAAAAGTAATCAAATTTAACTTCGAAAATTCAAATTTTTTTTCGTGACTCCAAAAATTATTCTGCAATTTTTTGCAGATTTGTGGCTTAGTCTAGTTTATGAATAAATTATATTAGGAAGCTTTAGGTAGTGTTTTTCATGCACAAAAATTACAAAATCAAAACAGCTTCTTTAGGGCCTAAAGCTCTACAAGCAATCCTGCTAGCTTTCAAAGCAACTACCAGCTAGTGTTTTATTCCACATAATAAATTTTGTAGTTGGAAATGTTAAGAACATAAACACACTTTCATTTGCATAAATAAAACTTTTTTTTCATTGAACAATTCATTTCAACTTGTGTTCAAGGGGGTTACAAGAGAGATAAATTCTTCACAATTGAACCCATATTTATTACAACTTTCCTTCAATTCTTCACACACTACCATAATTACAAGGCTTTTAAATAATTTTACAAGTGTTAAAAGGCTTCAAAACAGCTCAAGGTAAAATATTATAATTGTTACAAGCATTTTCAAGCTCCAAAGAATCCACAAGCTCCATACATACAACCACAAGGCCAAAGCAAGGATGGACTTGCTTCCCATCCCATTGCTGTCATCAAGGGATTGCCATAGACACCTCCAAGCCAAGGACTCCTATCGCTGGTCATGTAGATTACCACTTAAGTTTTTTTAAGTTACGAAGAAGGTTTTGGTTCATTTTGAAGGGAAAGTTAGACCAGACAATGCCTCTAGTTTAGTATCCCATCCTACAGACCAGGAAACACCTCCTACGTTTGTGCCCAAGCACATACATCTCAACAGCACAAACATCTCAACCATAAGAACAAGCATTTCCAATGGAACATACTTCAATAAAGTTCATTAAGAATGCATATAACCCTCTTGGACAAGTTTTCACTCCTAACATCCAAGGAATTGAGAGGATGATGCCTTGAGGAAAATTACTCACCTGTTCCTACCATAACAACTCAAGCCCATGCGCGCAGCATAACCTTGCATTTTAAACTCTCAAAAATGACAATCAAAATAGCAAACTAAAGTGGGATAAAAACCTTCCCGAACACCCTTAAAAGGGCCTATGAAAAAAGTGGCCTTAGGCCCAAAACATGCACAAGCAAGAGAAGTATTGTAAGCCAAAAGGCTTTGCCAATCCATAAGAAACTTGCTACAATTTAAAGAGGGTAACCAGATATTTTTTTTAAAAGCAAAAAAATTAACGAGAAGTTGTCCATGTATTTCCTATCTCAAGTTATCCATTGTTTAGGTAATACCTTTCCTCTTAAGGCTTAGTTTCCAACTAGCATCCATTTCCCAAGGTTTCCTCCTAGTCTCTCCAAGCTGAATCTCTAACTCCATCTTCAAAACTGGCAGAAGTCGTGCGCAAGGATGGCTTCCCATTTACTTATAAGTAGAGCCTTCAATCCTTGGGCAATGAGAATGTGACACATGTCCCTTCCCATGCCTTTGTTTCTCACAAATGTCTTCTATGGATTTTACTATTCTTACAAGACCCATCCCTTTTCTTAAATGCCATGAGGGAAAGTATGGCTCACTCACACTCAAATGCTTCCCCCTTCCAATGCCATTAATGATCACATGGATGGCCTAAAAGTCTATTTGGGCTCCTAAAAATCTTCCTATACATCTTTTTTGGTCAAAAAGTTCTAATTTTAACACAAAATATGTAAAACTCATTTTACATGACCCTTAAAGTTGGCTTTCCAATTCCATTAGAATTTTTACAAGTGGTGACATCATGTTGACTCCCTTTTCATCTTAATGACATCTTAGAGAGTTCAAGAAATTTCAAGATATGGGTAAAGAGGGTATGAGGAGTGTGTGTTGGCCTAAAATTGCCAAAATTCAAATAAGCACTAGAACACATTATAAAAAAAAATGCTAGGCGTCAACTAGGGACACAATGCATCTAGTGAATGGTAAATTCCAAGACCATTGTAGTCTCAAACCCCTCGCTGGGCCACCTGTACTTCTGCACATCAATGCGCACATAAAATTGCTCTATCCTAGGATAGCCGAAGGAACTGAACTTGAAACAATCCCTAGTAACATGTATAAACACGCAATGGATACATAGCAGAATGATAAGAATCATTTTATCTCAACATCTCTCATGAAGTATTCTAAATATGTAAGTATCCATATTATTAAACAACATGATATCAGTGTAAGAATACAACAAACACAATTAAATAGGAAAGGTGGAAATTGGGCCTTACAATATCATTCATTATCACGACAATTTTAAACTTTTATGCAAAAGAAAATTACATGTTTGCAATTAATTTTTTTTATCCTTCTCAAGGAATCATGACTTCATATTCTCTGGCACCGATCTCTCTCATATCATAATTTCATCTTTACACCTCTGATGCCGCTGTTCAAAAATGGATTGTTGACATATATTTTTTAATATTCAAAGAGATATTACATAAAATTAAATGCACACACTTGGACACTTTTAAATCTAATGCCCACAAGCCTAAAATCTAATGCCCACAAGCCTAAATAACAAGGCTTGCACACATGTATGGGACCCAACCAAATAACCAACTAACCACGTACCCGACCAACTGACTCACTAACAAAATAATTACAATATTAACTTTCTAACTCTAAACAAGGTGTCTCATAAATGTGATACATGCCCCATACAAATGAATACTAACAACTAATACATAATATCCAACAGAACAGAGAGACAATTCAATCCTGGTTTAGAGGGAGTTCTCCATATAGATAACTGCTTCTAAGGTAGCTGGTATTTTGACAGAGGACCATTCCATTGGAAATTAACTGATGTCATTGAATTGAAAAATATTTAGAAAAGATAGTGACAAGAGCTTGGACCCAATGATTGACAACTAGCATCAGGCGATAAACGATCCTCACCGTCAATTAGAAAAAAAGTCTTGTGTTTAATTAACATATGCAGTGGGTTCCCTTTGCAAAAACTTTGAAAGACAAAGGATCAACGATGTCATTTTTCAGACAAAGTTTGACGGCTGCAACGTTGATTACAGCATTCAATGAATGGATATTGAAGGCATGTGTGAGGTGGCTGGTGGATGGAGTTTTATGGTTGCCAACGACACTTAGATGTTTAATAGCACAATAACAAACAAGGGAAAAGATAGATCATGGCTGAGAGCGTCGATTGATGAATAACTATAAACTAACATCCAATATAGGAAACATTTGAGATAAGTGGGCATGAAGAAGTGGAATGAGTGTTGGCGACATCGTATCACCACCCAACGTTGGAAGACAAATATTGGGTGAGTTGTAAGGAACAATAAATGAAATTAAAAAATATCAATACTAATTATAATAAAAATAATTCATCAACTATCTTTAATCATAATTCAAGAGAGTTTGCTAGTTTAGCTCTATGAAATCCACTTGATACACGAAGAGCTAAATCTTTAGTAGCTTGCTATGTCACCCAAGCTGAAAGAGAAGTCTAGTCTAATAAAGGCATCAAGAAACAATGACTGGTTATAGACAGCAGCATTGAGGCAGCCAACAAGAAGAAAAACATCATCACTTGTGGCAATACCAAGATGTTCCAATGAAGATATACCTACTACCACGGATTATGCTAGTCACAAGACTTTATTATTTTTTGGGGAAGTTAATGTTAGTCTTATAAGGCTGTGATTTGAATACTTAATAGGCTGGGCTGTCCTTTGATCTAAGAGTTAGTTTATTGAAGTATCAATGAAGACTTAACGTTTATGTGTTAAAACTTAGCTATGGGAAATACCTTCTAGAGGTATACTTATCTTGAAGGTAGTCACTTGTGGTTGGAATCTAATGTGAAGATGTAATGTCCCCATTTAGGGATATTTTCTGAATTCTGATTTTTCTGTGAAACCCTAGCAAAAAGAAGAAAATCTGATTTTACAACAGCAAACCCTAATTGCGAATATACTCCAAAATTAATAAAAATATGCGAAACCCTTCAAACCAAATATGAACCCTTTCAACAAAGATTAGCCCTTCCAAAATACAAAGTAACCCTTCAAACCCTAGGTGTCTAGGTTCATAAATTCAATATGATTTATGGAAGCCTTTTTAATATCAATTTCTATAGTATTTCACCTTCAATAGGTCTTCAAAAATAATAGAATAATACAGCTGGAAGCAAATACCTCTTTTATGATGTTTTCCCATCACAAACACGCTGGGCTTATCACATTAAATATTTATAAAAATGGGAAAATTCCAGGATATATTTAGAATCACTTTTTGACTATAAACCCTCAATTAGGTCTTTTTTTCAAATCACCCAAAGCTGGAATATTATATAAAAAATTACAGAATATTACTAGGGCGAGAATTGACCCTCAAACACTAGAAAAACCCTTCTTAATCAAGTCACCAACCTCCACAAGCAAGTTGCTCAGCTTGAAACCCCCTTATTTTGTCCTTTTTCTGAATTTGAAGATCTATGGCAGCTCCTAGGTGTAGTTTCCTAAATGGAGAGATGAGAGTTTGTGTCTTTAGATCCCTTGGCTTGAAGGTTTTTGTCTTCAAGTCACTAGGCTCAAGCTTTTTCGTGCTTAGAGTCCAAAATTCAAATAGATAAACATAACATGCATTCAAATGGATTCCTCCTGTGCTTTTATACAACTCCCCCAAGGGGCACACCCAAAGGGAGGGAAACATGTTTTCAAATCATAAGGAAGAATGCTTTTACAAATCCCACTTAAGTGGATTGGCGCCCATGACCCTTAAAGGGCCCCAACTTAAGTGACTGTATAATATAAAGTACTTTTTTACATGCGTTCTTTCAAGAACCAATTGTTTCCCTTTCTTTTTCTCTCTTTTCCCCTTAGCCCCCAGGAAGTGAGTTAAGGCTAAGGGTCCTCAAGGATGTCTTGATCAAAATAGGGACATGACAATCCTCCCCACCCAAAATTGCTTGTCCTCAAGCAATTGTAATAACCAAGGAGCTCTCCCCACCATAGGTCTTATGCAAAACTGGATCCTTGGTCCTTCCCATGGGGAAAAACTTTGTTGACAAAGCCCCCTACTGCTGTATATGAATATCCTCCTCTGTTTGTGTACTCTAGAAATACAAAAATAGAAGTTTCTAGTCCTTTCCTTCCATCTCCTTGGGGCCCCAAACCTTGGATGCATCGATAGGATGAAGAGATACGAAAATTTTGTTGAAACTGTGGCATCAAGGTGGCTGGCAAAGTGTTTTCCAGAAAGGAAGTCTTGAACAAATTGGGCTTTGATTGCCCCTATATCAACACCTGCACAAGACACAAACACATCAGTAAAAAAAAAAGAGTCTTCCTCTTCCTTTCTACTTGTGAAGTCTCCGGAGGCAAGTGTGGGGATGCCCTTGAGAACATATGAAAGATGTCAATGCTGCCCCCACTCTCCATAGTGACTTCAGACTTAGAAATTCCCCCATTAGAAGAGATGGAAGTGTCCTCAAACTTATCATCCCATGCCTCCCATGGGCTGAAAACTTCCTCCACATGGGGGTCACCCAATCCTTGGCCCTCATGCCTATGGGCCCTCTTATCTTAGAGAGAAATGCCTCACAAAGAGACATGTACTTGATGATTAGAGGACTGTATTTACACCTTATAGCCTATGACAAAAAGATGTATTACAGCTGCCCCATGCAACTCAGAACAGCCATCGTTACCTTTTATTTCATGCCTCAAACTCTTCCAAACATGCCTCCCAAGGGCTGGAAGTCCCCATGTTGAAGCCATGGTCAATTGTTCCCTCATCAAGGAAGAAATCAACTCACCAAAGAGAATGCACTTGCTGCTAGGTGGGCCGTAGTTGGGATGTACAGCCTTGCAATTGCTCCAAAATGTCAACCTATTCATTACCCAGTTGCCTTTAGAAGAGCTCCTCACAAATATATCTCCAATGGACATCATCATGCACTTACAAGGTGTGTTAGATGGCCTAGAGCTGTCAAAAGGATCGTGATTGAAAATTGAAACCTTGCTGCCCCATGTGAAAAAGTTTATTTGAACCTTAGTCATTGAGTGCATATTACCTTGGCAAGCATCCATCAATTCCTTAGAGCTTCCCATGTGCCATGACAAACCTTTCCCAATTTGCAACAAGAGAGTAACATTGAACCATATTGAAAGCATACCTTGAATGGAGGTATCATGGAGATGCAAGCAAGCTTGCATTGATATTCTTATGTGTGCCTTATGTTTTTCCCCTTGCTCCACCTTGACAACACTATTAATCATGTAGGGGAAACATTTTGAGCCTAACAAAGACCAAAACTTACAATTTAGAGAGAGCTGTACCATACTTGCACCATGCAACCTCTTGTCATGAAAGAAGCGCCCCAATTCACATGCATTTCCAGAACTTATCATGGGCTATAGCATGGCAAAAAAATCAAAATTTGTGTCCTTAGTAGGCAGCAGATTTGGCCTTGCAAACTCGGAATTTTCTTGAGTGTATACCAGGCTGATTATACCTCAAAAAACCACTTTTGCTACTGCTATTCATGATTTGGGCCTTTGCCCAATTCAAGAGGGGTCTAAGACCCTCACCTCATCCTCCAATACATCCTTGTAATAAAGGATAGGATTCTGCCCCTTACATCTAATAGGCTGCCTATGCATAGAAATTTTCCTCTCAGTTGTCCTCTTACAAATGCAACAACCTTCAGATTTGACAAATCTTACCAAATGTGGAGAAGGGTGGTTCCCTTTTGGAGTTAAGGGCTGCCAACATTCGGAAATTGCAGCCTTCCCTCTATCCCTTTCATCTTCCTTTCCCAAGCTCATGTGGACAGTTCATTATTTCCAGCTCTTATGACCTTACCATTTTCTGGATTGATCAACTCCTTCATGCATGGAATGTGATGATTTTTAGGACACCATAGTGGCTGCCCCCATTCAAGACTTGTTGCTCCTTGTGCACTCCTTGTTGTGATCCTACACCTATAGCAAACATGTTAGTAAAAACAAGGCTATTTAACAACACCTTTTTTATTACCTTATCAATCATGATGTGCTTTCCCTTTTGATGCCATGCTTTTTCCTTACAATTCTTTGTCAACCGGATTTCACAAGATGTGCTCATGTCATTCTCATCATGGCTGTAGTATGTTATTTTTCTTCTCATGCTCCTTCTTCTAGTGGCTGGAATTCCATTTACACATGCTTGGACCACCTCCATGTTGTTGAGGTGTGGGAAGCACACCTTCCTATGGCCAATACTCACCAAGGTGACAATTAACCTTAGAGGAAACAAACTGAAAATGTGAAAAACAGCAGTCCATAAGTTACAAACAACCTGTCCTTTGATCTTTAGTTCTTGACATCTCTTGCTTGTCTCCCTCGCTATGATTATCCAACCTCTATTCCTTGTCCCACAACATAACAAAACAACAATGCTAGTCTTGTAGGGATCACCTAGATCCCATATCCATGTTGGGCATTTGCTTTGCTCCATTTTTGAATTCACTATGAAGAATTCCCTTCTCCATAGTGCCCTTCATCTCATCCTTATTGTTAGCACAGTGCTTGTGGCAAGCAAAACAATGTGAGAACAAAGTATGAGGAAAATACAATGAATCCTTACCAAATAAATAGTCAATTTGCTTACCCTCAAATGTGGATTTAGAAACTTCATCAAATTGGAAACCGTCATGAGGAGTTAATCAGGCACTTCCTTCAAAGGCATACCCTCCAACAAGATCTTCGCAAAAGGCCCTTCTACATATCTTCTGCAAATCTGATTTTCCTCCCTCAATATGCAAATCGGATTCTTCCCCTTTCTTACCTTCCTTTTCCTCTCGCTTTTTTTGCTTCTCATGAAGTTGTTGGACAACTCCTTGCTGCCCCACTTTTTTTGAATTGTGAAACTCTGATATTTCACTACTTGGCCACCCCAAAATTTTTGATTTTTGCAACTTAGTTGTTTTATCATGTAACTTAGAAATTTCTGAGTTTATTGGTCCCATTTCTAGTTGAAATTTTGCCACTTGATGCCTTGAAATTTTAGATTTTACGGTCTCAGAAAACTCGTGTTATTTGCCCCTTAAACAACTAAAAACTCCTTTGGCTGCCCCAAAGATTCAGAGTTTTGAAGCTCATCATTCACATTGCTAGGCTGCCCTTTTTGTAGTTGGAGGTTATTCTTTAGCTGCCCTACAATTTCAGACTTTTGAAGCTCCATATTCATCTGTAGTTCAATCTTCTCTTCTTCTAAGTGAGACTTTTGAGGTCTAGGGCTTAACCCCATAAACTTTGCCAAAACCTTGGGACTTATTGCTTTTAGTTCCCTCTGATAATTCTCCATGGCTTGCAACAAATCATCCACGACTTCATCCATTGTCCTCTTCTTCATCTCCACCTTTTGGAGGGGATCTTTTTATTCTTCTTTTGGCAAAAACCTAGGTTGCCAATCCATTGAAGTCATTCACACCCCACAACTGGCCAAGAAATTGGCTCTGATACCATTGCAATGTCCCCAATTAAGGATATTTTCTAAATTCTGATTTTTCTATGAAACCCTAGCAAAAAGAAAAAAATTTGCTTTTTACATCAACAAACCCGAACTGCGAATATATTCCAAAATTAGCATAAAAATATGCGAAACTATTTGAACCAAATATGAACCCTTTCAACAAAGATTAGCCATTCCAAAATACAAAGTAGCCCTTCAAACCCTAGGCGTCTAGGTTTAGAAATTCAATATGATTTATGACAGCCCTTTTGATATCAATTTCTATAGTATATCACCTTCAATAGGTCTTTAAAAATAATAGAATAATACAGCTGCAAGTAAATACTATTTTTATGATGTTTTCCCTTCACAAACAAACCGGGCTTATCACATTAAATATTTATAAAATATGGAAAAATTCCAGAATATATTTAGAATCACCTTTTGTCCGTAAACCCTCAATTAGGTCCTTTTTCCAAATCGCCCAAGGCTGGAATATTATATAAAAAATTACAAAATATTATTAAGGCAAGAAATGGCCTTCAAACACTAGCAAAACCCTTCTGAATCAAGTCACCAACCTCCACAAGCAAGTCGCCTAGCTTGAAACCCCCTTATTTTGCCCTTTTTCTGAATTTGAAGATCTATGGCAGCTCCTAGGTGTAGTTTTTTAAATGGAGAGATGAATGTTTGCGTCCTCAAATCCTTTGGCTTGAAGGTTTCCGTCTCCAAGTCACTAGGCTCAAGCTTTTTCGTGCTTAGAGTCCAAAATTCAAATAGATAAACTCCCATGTTTTCAAATGGATTCCTCCTTTGCCTTTATACAACTCCCCCAAGGGTTATGCCCAAAAGGGAGGGAAACATCTTTTCAAATCATAAGGAAGAATGTTTTGTACAAATCTTACTTAAGTGGATTGGCGCCCATGACCCTTAAAGGGCCCCAACTTAAGTGACTTTATAACATAAAGTACTTTTTTACATGTGTTCTTTCAAGAATCAATTGTTTCCCTTTCTTTTTCTCTCTTTTTCCTTAGCCCTCGGGAAACAGATTAAGGCTAAGGGTCCTCAAGGATGTCCTGATCAAAAGAGGGACATGAACGTTTCTAACACTTGATTATCTAATCTCTTGCATTAGAATAGCTATTATATTTTTCAAGATATATGCCGTTATATCCTATTTTCTATTTGTTATATGTTTGATTGTGATTGCTGATATGTTGTTTTGCATACATATATCATCAATATTTCTGTTAAGTGTGACTGTTTAGGTCCTAAATGGCCTTACACCTGTTAACTGCTCCTGACATTTTCTTATTACATTTACCTTTGCTCGATGGCGAGCCTTTTGCCATCATAAAAACAGCCTTATACTCAAAAGAAGAAGAATGACAGTTAAAATATGCATAGGAGATGTTGCAGGAGTCCAATAATTTTTTAGATGGTTTAGTAGAGTATAGATGAAAATGAGTAGAATAGTAGTGGAAAAAGATAGATTTTAATCAGAAAAGGAGGTGAGTGGGAGAGATGAGTTAGCATGGCTGCCTTCGCTCCCATGTGGGAGGGCCATGATAAATGTGTAGGCCATAATCCCTTTCCTTGAAAATCTAATAAAAGACCATCGTTGGGATTGAAGAAAATATTGTAACCCAAGCCCACATGAATAACACAAGGGGTCCTCTAATCTACAGATTTTAAAGTCCCCTCCCATATTTCTAGGCTTAACCAGTGTAAAGTATACCCTTCCAATGTCTGCTGCTCTCCCTTATATTTGCCTTATATTTATCTAGTATCCTGCACCTCTTTATTTATAAGTCCTTTTAAGAGGGCATAGAATTCACGTTTCGTGGCCCTATGATTTCTGTCAGTTAGCTCAATGATATCTTGAAGGGCTAAAGCTGTTTTGGCCAAGTTATCCCCTACTCTGCTATCCTTCCAAGGGATATGGGACGCCCTTAGGTGGGTAAGCTTGCTGAATAGTTTATGATATGAGTTCTTTTTAGTGGATAATTCTAGATACAAACGCATCAACATTTTTAAAATTCTGATGTCGAGTCACACTCTTGGACTCATCATAAGGGAATGAAGTCTATGCTTGGAGAGGAAAAGAGGAAACTGTTCTTATTTAAATATGTCATGGGTGTGAAACAAACTTGAGTCGGCTAACTGTACAAGCTATTTTTCTTATCATTGCCAATTCCTTTAGTTATCTTTTTATTCTCATTATCTACTTAATTAATTTATTAGGTAGATTAAAACCTTAACCAACCAATTACTAAGCTAGATAATTAGAGTATATTGATAAACTATTAGCCTGACCATTCATTAACAGATAGATTTTTTTTTGATAGGGTAAAAAAAAGGATACAGTCCAGCTAATGATATAATATTCTAAAAAAAGCCTAATAGAATCAGGAAAATCTGTGTACAAAATATTGCCACCACCTTTTAAGAAGGTTCTACCAGTTAACAGAAATAGGAAAGCAAAAGACAGCTAACTAGAAACAAATAACACAATTTCCTCCTCATTGGAGTCCGAGACCATCACAATAGTTTCGTGCTCCTTTTCTTCATCCTCCAAAACCAATTTTCCAAGAGTCTTAGCCAGCTGGGAAACAACACGAGGTGGCGTCGATGCCCAAATTGGTGCAGATGACAACTATTTTCTGCCCCTTAGAAATAGCATCCACCTTCATTGCCTTGATAAGCATCCAAACCTAATTGCTCAACCCCCTCATGTATGGCATGAGTATTGCTGGCCCCAAACATAACTGTCTGCACCCCGATCAATTGGGACAACTTGAGAGTGCCAATCTAGGAGTAGATTGATTTGGAGCTTTCATCGCCTAAAGGACCTAGTCCACCGAGGCCCCTTCCCCTAACATAGCAGCCAGCTGAGCAAGAAACAGGTTTGTTGCTGTCCATTTGAGAAGCTTTTCATCCTTAATGCTTTCACAGAGAGATGTCTTCTAGAATACCAGTGCTTGCTTAGCTGTCATTCTTGTAGAGTTGTCAATCAAAACCCCGCTGTTTTTTTCAATTAAAAAAACGCCTACTGTTTAAAAGCTTCCTGAGCTTAAGGTCATCAACAAGCCCCATGAAGGAATTGTGCACATCATCAACACAGTGCTTGTGGACCATCTCAGATTATTTTCCCCTTAATATGTTGACAAAGGAGGATTTCGCTTTGTTATGTCGAGTGCTCTTGCGAGGGATGATCCTTCACCACCCTGAATGTCTTTCTTGGGCTCCATGATCAAAGGGTGAATTACCTGTAATGACCAAAAAGGCCAGACCATCCTTAGGGAGAATGTCATCTTACAAAGAAGCCTTTGAGGGGGCCAAAAGGGTTTAGAATGTGGGTTATCTGAGTGATAAACCACTGCCTCAAAGGAAAAGCAGATTCCAACAGTCAGGCCAAACCACCTCGCAAAATTAAAAGACCAAAGATGGGTGAAGCTGTCCTATCCCATCCACAACCACATAGCAAACCAAGCAGCATATCCACAACAAAATTCACATTCAACAAGCCACAAAACTTTTTTAAGCAAACAAGCATTGTTCCAGAAAAAAAAAGCATACAGTGTGTCAATCAAACTTATCCAGTGTCCCACTTTCAACTGAGAAAACCACATAATCCCAGCCCTAGTGAAAATTTCGTTGCTCCTTAATAAGACAGAAGACAAGCAGACAAAATTCTATAAGCAGAGTAGCAAAGGGAGAATACCATTGTGGTAGAGAATGCACAAATTCAGATGAAAGGAGCAAGGGCATACCTGAGAGGCTCATCACCCATCGTCGCTTCTGCTGCAGGCCAAAATGGCCAAGGCATGGGCGGGGCTGTGGATTCAAATTCCCTCACACGCTTAACTTGTCAACCATAAATGCCAATCACTACCTTTTCACTCTTCCCATGCATAGTTAGCATTGATTGCCAATTAAGGCCCTTCAAATCCTTGAGTGGGAGGAGCCTTGCAAATCCATCTACAAAACTGTGGAAAGATTTGCAATTATTATGGGGGGGGGGGTAATAATAAATTAAAATTATTATTATTCAAGAAATTTTGGTCCATAGCAAGGTTAGCTAGAAAGTCAGCTGCTTTATTACCGACTCTTAGTGTGGAGGATTGTCAAGGAAGAGCAATCGGATGCCGGATGAGCACAATCCTCGGTGACAATTTTCAACTGCCAATGTTTACTTGTCTTCTTTTTCAGGGCTTCAATGATAAGACGAGAATCCCCCCTCCCGCCCCGCTTACCAAATTTGATTTCTTTCTTTCTTTGGCTAGTTAAAGACCTCTCCAAAAAGCCTTTGCTTCATCAAAATTATTTACGGTTTTATCCAGCGCATCATAGAAAGCCAAAATTGGGACTCCTTTACTATTTCTTAAGATTCCACCCGAGCTTTCACACTCCAATTACCTTTGGTGGCCCCAATCAAAGTTTAGCTTGACAGCTGAGTCCTGAGGGGCATCCAAGCATCCAAGAGGTTCTTGTGCTTCTTCTCCTAGTGTTGTTGACCCTATTATCAGGGATACCTTGAAGATCTCCCTTCCAATGTTAAAAAATGCCAGCGTCTTTGGGAGCAATTTTCCCATCTTTTGGGGGCCCAAACATTGATTAGCTTCTTAACTGATTTCAGAACAGCCTCCAAAATAAGATTCAACTCTCGCTGTTCATCTTTGAAGACCCATCTATTTCTTTCCAACCACACATCCCAACAAATCAAGGCTTGGATGCATTTCCAAATTTGTACTAAAGGTGGAGACCTAAGAGCAGATTTCCAAGCAAATAAAGATCTTTCAAGGTTCGAGGCAAAGCAAAGGGCAGCTTGAACTTAGTCAAGAAGAAAGTCCAGATGTCCCTGTTGAAATAACAATGAAGCAACAGATGGTCGGAATCCTCTTCACTTTTTCTGCAAAGATGACATCATGAATGGCCTTGAAAATATCTTTTTCTCAGATTTGTTTGAGTCAGAATTTGGTCCCAAGTGGCAAGCCAAATAAATGCATTAGTCTTGGGGAGCCCAAATTTGTTCCAAACCTACTCAGCTGGAGATATATTAGGTAAAGGAGACTCCAAATCCAAAATGACCTTTAAGCTCTATACTAGGAATCCATCCAGACTAGCCTGTTCACATTATCAAAAAAGTGAAAGGGTATAAGAAGGATTGAAAGCTCCTTAGCATCAACAAACAATTGGATGGGGACTTGGAGGTTGATCCATCCATTTTTTTCATATTTGAAGTAATCAACAACTGTATCCCCGATTCTGTGATGACACCAACCTTATTCCTGATTCTGTGACAACACCAACCTTGAAGATTGTCAAACTAACTCATGCTGCCAAGCGGTTGAGAGCAGATCTAGGCTTATTGACACCTTTTCCAACCATCGGCTTTAGGATTTTGATGGCCTTAGTCATCAGGTTCCAAATATGTGATCCTTTTAGGAGCTCTTGAATCTTGAAAATCCTATCCAGAGCCATCTAGTCAAGGTACTTGCTTCTGAGAATTATACTTGAAGAGAATTTTCCTCTGAATAAAGTCTCTAGACCAATTTTGCCCATAATACCAGTTTCATTCTTTTTTTGATTTTCATTCCCAGTCCTCCCCAATCTCTGGGAAGACTGATAGAGTCCCACTTGAGAAGAGGCGGTATTTTCTGGATTGATTTGATGGCTTTCTCAACCTTGACAAGAACCTGAAGAACTAACATCATGTAAATGGGCATTGCCTTTAGACAGGATTTAAGGAGCTGAATTCTCCCTGCAAAAGAGAGCCACTTACCTTTCCATCCTTCCAATTTTCTCATAATCGTGTTTACTAGAGAACTCCAAAGCCTAGCAGCATTTCTTCCTTCAAAAAGAAGAATTCACAACAAATGGCAGTTTGAGCTTACTTATTGGTTTTAATAAAGAAGATTTGAGATTTGGTCTTGTTTTCCATTTGAAAAGGCCTTGTTTAAGATTTGTCACCTGGGTTTATATTCCTTAGTTTGGGGTCATTGGGGTCTTTTGGATTCACAAGATTTTTCACAAGGGTGTTAAAAGGCTTAAAAAAGTTATTTATCATGAGTATCATTTTTATCTCTCTTGTGAGGACCACTTTGTTGCCCTTTTATTTAACATTTCTTGTAGCCATTCGTTTTTAAGGATTTTGTGAGATGAATTTCTTCCAACGTCATGTGATCCGCATATGAGATTCTTATTGCTTTAGTGAAGAGAGTGTTGAGTTCTTTCTGAGATTGTATTTTTAATTTTGCAGAAAGACTAGTTAATTGATATGCTTGGGTATCTCACTGTGTCAAAGCCATGCAATATTCCCAATTTTGTGCTTCTTATTCTTCCTTGTGGATGCTATTTGAAAAGGAATCGGTTGTATGGGTTCCTTCTGCCTTAGTGTCTGAAAAGGTTCATTATTTATCTATTCAAGGATCATTTTATTAGTTTACCAATATCGCTTATTTGGCATGGAACAATACGATTATTGTTTAGTAGACGATTGAGAAATAGTTTTATGTAATAAGATTATTGTTTGGTAGATGCTTGACAAATAATGTTACTAAACATTACTGATTATTAGATGCTTAACAAATAATTTCACATAATTTTTGAAACCGTCTTTACAAATTTTCAGAATATTGCAATATTTAGTTCGTCTTTAACATTTATACAATGGTGATTTTGTATATATTGTCTGAATTGATATGACCAAGGATTTTGATTTTCTTTAACGGGTCTCACCTTTTGAAATATATGCATCTTTGGACTTTTTGCACTTCTTCCATATGCTTTTGATGGAATCAATAATCAATCGTCAATGCACACAGGACTAGTGAGATATTTTGATATCAATTATTGGGTGTGATTTAGTGGAGTGAACCTTAATGCTTATTGTCCTTTTACACGTGACAAATGTGACTTCATTTGTTAGGTATCTGTGTAGGTATTGGGAGATGACTACTCAAAATTAGCTTTTCTATGTACTGAATTTGTTGTTCACCTTCACGTTCCATATGTACAAATGATTTTTTTACATATATTTGTTCTATCTATGTGTAGGTATTGGGAGATGACTACTCAAAATTGGCTTTTCTATCTGCCAATCGTTCTATTTGTCTTCATGCTAAATATGGGAGTCACTACAGCCTCCGTATTCCAAGGTTGTTTTTCCTGAATGGTTCTATTTGAAACATTATTGTTTGGCTGTTAATCACTTTGATGTTGATTGCATTATTTAAATGAACAAAATGATCTTCCTCCCTGCCCAAATTGAGATAGAAGCCTTTGTTCATAATTGAGCCCTTACTCTGTTTTGGTTCATAATTTAGGCCCTTGCTCTAGCAAAAATCTAAGTAATGTAAAGTTAAAATGTATAACTTACAGAATTGGTTTTGTTTAGTACCATCCAATCCAAGCATTTACCTATTTTTTTTTAAAACCAATACATTGAAAGTTGCAACAATTTTTTTTTATAACAAGATGTTTCAAGAGGTATTGTTTTATGGGCTCTTTGGAGGAAATCCATAGGGTTTTGTTGATAATAGTAATGATGATAGTGCCCTACATTGTTTGGGCTATACATCGACAAGTTAGAGGACTGGATAAACAAACTTCAAGGCGTGGGTATTCACTTGGATAGTTATGTCATTATGCTACTCCTTTATGTGAATGACCTTATCTTAATTGCAAAAAACAACACAATTTGAGAGAGCACTTGAAGGCCCCACAGATATTTTTGTAAAGTGGTAAAAAGAAACAACACACAATTTGAGAGAGCACTTGGATGCAAGCGAATACTAGTACAACCAAGGTCTTCATCTTTTCCTTGCGAAGTAAAAAGAAGCAGATAAACTTCCTTTTTGAGTGGAACTTGTTAGAGGAAGTGGAAGAATACAAGTACCTTGGTCTTGATTTCTACCACCAGTTTAGTTGGGAGACATGTAGGACAAAAGATTTCAAGGAGGATGGAAGGCATTATACTCACTATAAAATAGATGTAGAAATGTGAGTCATGGAGTTAATATCCATGCGTCCATCTTCTTCATTCCCAAAAACCCTTTCACATCAATGAGAAAAGCTATTTTTATGATGTTTTTGGGCCTTGTGGTTTAAATGGTTAAAAATATGAGCCCTTGAGAAAATATTGCCTGTCTTCATAAAACAATAAACCCCCTGAACTGGGTATGGAACAACAAGCGAGAGGAGAGGGGCCAAAACAGCTCCAACCAAGAGTAACTCTGTACTCTGTATTGAACCTGAACCCTTCTCTGTGGAATACATGGTTCTCCTAGACAAAAAATCTGAGCCAAATTGACAAAGAGTGTTGCCCAGGTGGACTCTAAAATTGGGGATTTAACTAATTCTTTGACAAGTTGAACAAAATGGAAAAATGGTTAACAGAGAATTTGCAGACTTTCAAAAATATTAAGGTATCTATCTCTAAATCCCTTATAGTTTCCAAGCCCTTGGAAGAGGGGGAGTACTGTTGAGCTAATAGGCCCTAAGGCTAGTGAGGTGTGCAAAAAATTTGAAAATGGGGGGAGGGGGGACTTCAAAGAGTTGTGTCGAGGATAGAATAGTTGGCGATGGTGATACGAAACAGGTGGTTTGTGATGATAATGGTGGGGGTCATGTTCCGCACGAGAAAGTAGTTAAGGGAAGTGATCCGATGAAAAGGAAACCCAAAGAATCCCCTACTGTTACCAGAAATGATAAAAATGCGAGGAGGAGAAATTACCAACTAATTCCTAAGATTATCTGATTCTAAATTTGGCTTTAAATCCTCTCCTAAAAATCAACGAAAGTTTTCAGTTGGAGTGTGAGGTTTGGAGGCCCATCATAGAAAATTTGTGGTAAGAATCATATGTAGATCTAGAGAAAGAGAGGCCCATTGCGGAAAATCTGTGGTTATAATATTTCGTAGATCTAGAGAAAAGTTTAAATGCTCTTCTTCTCCAAGAACTAAAAGTCAATGGTATCAATCTTGAATTGGCATTGAAGTTTATTTCTTCAGAGGCCATACATTTGTTTTTCCAAGCTTGAGAGGGTTAGGGACGGATCATCAGTCGTAATTAACAAGGACTAGAAGGATACAATTTCAGAGATTGGATGCTCACCTTGTACTAGATTGTCTTGGGTCATTCTGCAGCAGGATTGTGTTGAGTTTGGAAATTCGCTGTCTATGCTCCAAATGACTATAGATTGAGGACTGGCCTCTAGAACTGGATGTCTTTAAATTTGAAATAAATTCATTTGGTGTTGGGAGGAGATTTCAACATGGTTGAAGAAAGAAAAGATAAACTAGGGGTTTCCCCTATGAATGGAAAGGGAATGTTTTTTTTTTTTAATTCAAGATGACGAGGTTGTTAAAAGTTGCCGATCTGTTATATAGGGTGAAAAGATAGAAAAGATATATGGTTTACTTGGTGTAATAATTGGACGGGGAAGAAAAAATTATATCCTAGGTTATTTATCAATAGAGAACAATTCATTATCCCCCATATTGAGCAAGGGAATCTAGTGGAAGCCTTGCCTTACAGCTTCTCTATTCATCACCCCATAGAGATCTCTTTTTAGATTGCATCTTGTCCTTACCAAACCCTTGTTAATTTCATGGGGCTATATAAACTGAATTTTATCTTCTTTAAAAGATAGCGATGGCCTTGATGGGTAAAGGCTGTCTAGAATATTTCTAAAAATATGTTTATTTGCAATCTAACATCCAATCCTGATAGTGTTGTATTGAGGCTACTCAAAATTTTACGAGATCTTATTTAGAATTAGAAAAAGATTTGCTAGATATGCTTAAGAAGACATTATTAGAGCTGAGGAAAAAGTTACAACATAAACTAGAAGACTATAACTTGAAAGAACTACTAGTCAATTTTAAATGTATGTTCAGGGTTAAGCAAAATTATGTTGCTCAGGTGGCTAGACTTTGATCTGTACTCATTTGGATCAAAGAGGTTGACGAGGGCACTAGATATTTATTCAAGATCCATAAGGCAAAAGATGGTAAGAAAAAATAGAAAGCTATAGATTTGGGAGGAACAATCACCACTGACCCTAAGGAGACGAGTTGCGCTTTCTTCTCTTTTCATAAAGAGCTCTTTACCTTTGATGGCACTTTAGATGATATTAATAGAAGCAAGGGGCTCTCCTCTAAAATTGTTACTAGGAAATTTACTTCAAGTGAATCTTGAGGACTAGAAGATGACATTACACTTGATTATCTGTTGGAGGAGAAATCTCTTGGGTTTGATGGTTTCTTTGATGAATTTGATAAAGCTAATAATGAATGGATAGATAAGGAATTTTTGTGTCTACAAGGAGGTTGTTAGAGTGGGTGCCTTGGGACCACATATTAACAGAGGGGTTATTAAGCTCATTTCAAAAGATGGAGATTGAAACTAAATTAAGAACTGGAGGCCTCTCACTCTTATGTGTTTCCTATAAATTTGTTGGCCAAAATCTTGGCCAATAGGGTCAACAAAATCTTACCTAAGATTGTGAGAGGCTGGATTTGTTGAAGGGAGTTCATTTTGGACAACCTCATTGCTAGCTGGGAAGCTGTGCATTGGGCAAAAAACATAGCGCAGAATGTGTGCATGGGCTTGATTGATTTCAAAAAATTATATGATAGAATTGATGTAAATTAATTGAGTTAATGCTCATGACCTCTATATTAAAACCCGTGTGTGCTCGACGTTTTTTCATGGGTACTTTGATTTTTTTTGATACACTTTTTTGGTCAACTTATCATGGGCTTGGTAAATGTTTGTTACCCGCTGTTTTCGACGAGTAACTAACCGCAGTTACTTGCCAAAAACTGTTGGTAACGCGCATCGACCCAACAAGTGGAAGAACATAACGATTAGGGTGAAAAATATGTCATTTTGCTATTTTTTTATTAGATTATCTGCTCTGCAACTTTCCACTAGAGATTTTATCATCGTTGTCTAATCATGTGAAGAATCACAACTGACATCCATCAATTTGGTTGCGAATGCCAAGGGTGCCCATGGGGTTTGATGCTAGGCAATATAGCATCAGGCTTCAGCTATAAATTGTCCAAAACCTATACATCCACAACTTGGTAACAAGAGAAAATGAAGCAAAAACAATAACTATCCTAAAGCTATCATTGAGTGTTATATCTGGTAGCACCTAGACTGTTGTACCCTGTGAGATTCTTCAATATATCTGTTGTAGCTTGATATAAACACTTTGGCCTATAAAGCTTTAGGCTCCACATTTCCTATAGTTGCCAAAGGAAAGCATACAATAAAGACTTACAAAATTCGAATGGTTTGAAGTGCGAATTTGAGAGGTAAGAAGATTGGTTGCATCTAGGCTTTAATTTTTTTGTCCCATTTTATTCCTACTTCTAGGCTTCTAGATGCTAAAACCTAAGGTTTTAATTTTGTTTTACGTTTTTTACAAGGTTTCAACTATCAAGTTTTCAACTTCAAAAATGGCATCTAGGTCTTGTAGGTCTAGGAATTCTGATGACCCTGCACGGAAGCATTGTTTTGACGGCCCAAAGAACAACTCCATCATATGCAACTATTGTGGGTTTAAGATGAGTGTAGGCATCAAATCACCTCAAATACCCTCATAGCACGGATTGTAAGTAATGTTGTGCGTCTGTGTGACAAAGTGCGACTTGAGGCTTAAAGAGAGATGGTTGATGTCCTCTTCGCTTATGAAGAGAGGGAAAAAAAGGGACTGCTAAAACACTTGCAACTGTGATGAATAGGGGACAAAGAGAGTTGATTCTAATGAGTTAGGAACCTCTGAGTTTCTGTTTTCCCAAGGGTAGTTCAAGGATGGGGATCATCTGCTAGAGACAGTTTGGGTTCATTTAGACATGGTTTTTTAGTTCCTCAAAATACCCTTGGGGTGCAACCTTCATTCAAAGTTACGACTTGGAACTAGGAATTTGCATAATTAAGCTAGGGTGGTTGTGGCAAACTTCTGGGACTACAACATTTCATTCAATGTGGTGAAAGGCTCCTACTGGGAGAATTTGGTAGTCGCATTGACCATTGCTGGAAAGGGGTTCAAGGTACCTACTCATGATTTGAGAGGCCCATTGTTAGAAGATACTATAAAAAATACACAAATTATTGTAGATGAGTAAAAAAGAATATGGCACAAAAGGGGCTGCAACATTCTATCTGATGGGTGGACTGATGGAATGAACTGCATCTTGATTAACTTTCTAGTGGCTTCAAGTGCACAATTGGTGTTCTTGAAGTTATTGATGCCTCTCACTAGGTAAAAAATGCAAATACTTTGTATGATATGTTGGACGAGGTGGTCATGGAAGTTGATGTGGAGGATGTCGTCCAAGTTGTGACTGACAATGCAATAACGTATGAGGCAACGAGGAGACTTCTTGATTAGAGACACCCTTCACATTTTTAGAGCCTTTACTTAGCGCATTGCATTGATTTCCTACTTGAGGACATAGGGAAGATGAGATAGGTAAAAAAATGTAATTAAAGAGGCGAAAAATATCACACAATACATCTACAATCATTCTTGGGTGCTAAACTTGATAAGAGTGCACTACAATGGAAAGGATCTTGTGTGACCGGGAGCCACATGATTCACCACAAACTTTATCACATTGCAGAGCATTGCAAGCTCACTAACATCTCAGAAGTAGATGTTTGTGTCCACATGGTGGTTGAAGTCTCCATATAGTAGGAAGGCTGAAGGGAAAAGGGCCGTGAAGACCATTTTTGATGATGTGTTTGCAAAGGCCATAGATGAGGTCATCAAGGTAACTATAGACTTAACTATTTTTATTTATCATTTAATTTTTTATAATTTGTTTGGCTCAAATTTCTTTTAATTTTAATTTTAAAATTGTACGTTATTTTGTTTTAGGTGTTGGAACTTCTGATTAGGGTTCTACAATTGGTGGATGGAGAAAAAAATTCAATGGGGTATTTCTATGAGGCCATGGATAGGACCAAAGTGGCCATCGCAAATTATTATGGGTAAAATAAAAAAACATATGAACCCATTTGGTGTTTGATTGATTGGAGATGGAACAAGCAATGCCACTGAATTATACATGCAACGGCCTACTACTTGAACCCCAAGTTTTTCTTTGCCAATTCATTTAAGGCCGATAAGGAGGTCATGGATGGCCTAAACATATGCATAGAGAGGATGATCCTTGATGAAGCTACTAGAGACATAATTGTCAATGAGTTGCAAATTTACAAAACTGTAGAGGGGAGGCTCTTTTCTTCACCTCTATGCATTTGAAGGAGAACGAGCCATCAACTAGGTAAAACCAAAATTCAAATTGAGTCCTTTGATTGTAGTCTCATTACTTCTTTAATAAATGCATTCTTAGTTGAATTTTTTTTTATAAATGTCCTATTTGTCGAATTGTGGTGAGAAGATTATGGTGCAAAAACACCAAATCTTCAAAAATTAGCTATCTGCATTTTTTTCAAGCCATGTAGCACTTCTGGGTGTGAATGGAATTAGAGCATGTTCGAGTCCATTCACATAGAAACACAACAGGTTGACAACACAATGCGTCAATGACCTTGTCTTTGTGCAGTTTAATCTTCGTCTTTGTGTGAGATAAGTGGAAGGGCAAGATAGTCCCGAGGCAATGGATTTGGATGATATTGATCCATACGCTTATTGGATTGTTGAGTCTAAGGATGTGCAACAAGAGCCTGTGTTTACCAAGGAGGTTGCAAATATGGAGAAGGAAGCAAAAGAGGTGACAGCGGCAAGGGAAGCAGAGGCATCAAGAGGGGTTGGTGAGGATCTGGACAATATGTTTGCAAATCGATGTTCTAGAGGAGGAATCTTTACCTTCCATTTCCAGGGCACAACAAATGATGAGTTGCAGATGATTTTATGGTGCATTATGACTAGTCTATGAGCATTGTACTCTTCTTTTTGTCTAAAACTAAGCATTGTACTCTTGTTTGGTCAAAAACTAATAGAAACATACTTGTGTTTTTTCTACATTCATTTCATTTTTTTGTGTCTTACATGTTATTTCAGTTTATTTTATGAATTTATATATTTTTAAAAGTAGCAATAAAGTTGTTGAGTCCCGAATATGGGTCAAAATTTTGGGCTGCTGAGGAATTGCCGAGTAAGAGTTTTTAAACTATGCTTACGACTATATGTTTGGGTGAAAAATTCACAAATATAGGGTTGCTCTTGTTCAATAATGGCTTTTTCCAACTTGAATTTAATTGGGAGCTTACAATTACATTTGCTCTTCAGATATACATTACACAGGCTTGACCTCAAGGTCCTTCCTTTTTTGTTGTTGCTGCTGAATTAATCTATTATCTGCTAAGAGACTGTTCTCTTGGACCTCTTTTTAGGGGAATTGTTTAGAACCTTAAGCTTAACAATAAGTTCCAAGTCTCTTTCTCTGCATCATATCACATATAACTTCCATACACACATACAACACATCTAGATTCTCATTTAGGGTGTTGTCCACCGGGTTCCTTCTGGGCTCCAGATCATCTTGCCACAAAACCTCCCAATTCTTTTATAGTTTGAGTTTCCCACAGACATAATATTGGAGATGATTCTTTTGAATATAATTGGGTCAAAGTTTTTGATTCTTCTTAGAGATGATGCTTTTGAATATAATCTCCCTATACTTCTTCAATTGTCTTGTGTAATACTTTTTTGCAATCTATTTGCTATTAATTTTGCTCAAATTTTATAAATTGAATTGCATAAAGAGATTGTTTTAAAGGCATCAAAGAATTCTGCATCCTCCTATTTTCGGATCAAGGCTAGGAAAGGATTGTTTCATTGTTTCAAATTTGGTTTTTTCCTTGTGGATTATTTTATTGCTTCAGTCGTGTACAAGCCCATAGTATGGAAATATTCTTGGAAGAGTCCTACTTGATATCCATCTGTACTTGGGTATTTTTCTGCACCTAGACCTGCCACTGCTTCCCTTACTTCTTTTGGATCCACTTCTTGCATAAGTAATTTATTATCCTTTTCTGATAAAATTTTTAGAATATTTCTAGCATTTCACCCTGCTCTTGTCTCTGCTCCCTTTTTTCAGTTAACATTGTTATGAAACATTTCTTAGCTTCTTTTTTGATTTCCTAATTGTCTTCTATGATCTCCTCTTCTAGAGTTTATAGCCCACTTATTTTTTTCGTTTCTTTTGATACTGTTGCTAAATGAAAGAATTTTGTGTTTTAATCTCCCTCAACTAGTTTACTCTTTTCTATTTCCAAGAAGTTTCATCCATTCTTAATGCTTTATGTAGCTCTTCCATATTTTCTGTCTTTCTGCTGCAATGCCTCATTCATCCCTTTCTCCTATATGTAATTTTTGAACCATTTCATTTCTTTATTCAGATCTTTTAAAAGACAGGTGTTTTCGTTCCATTCTTTTGCCACCTTCACATACTTCAGCTTCTTTGTCAATCTATACCATTTGATCCCCTTTCATCTATTCTCAAACATTTTATATTTTTTAATTATAAAGATATAAGGAAGGTTGTGGGGTCCCTCACCCGTCTATTAATAAATGAAAACCATTACACAGAGGAGAACAAGGCCAACTTATAATGAATCATTACAACAAGGCCAAAGATCAAAAGTACTTCCCTTGATACTGCTTAGTCAATCCAAAAGTCAGTGGAGATTTACAACATCAACTGCCACTTCCATCCGCATTTCGAGAGTATAAATACAAAGGGAGATACTAAACTAAGCATGTAAATCCATACTAATGTATCCATATATCGGCCTATAAGAATCCTTTAGAATGTTAAACATCAAAACAAACCAAAATGAAACACATACACCAAGGGCAAGGCCGAGACTAGCTAGAGCAGAGAAGAAAGTGATCCATTAGCTGCACGTTTCCTCACCATGACACCAACATTAATTGAGTGGGATGGTCCTTTCCCTGTATCAGTAGGACCATAAGCAAAACCTCCACCCAAAGAGTTCCCTACCCCTGTCAGCCTTATGAGCTTCTGGACTGCCTTCATGGCTGCCTCAGCGATTTTCCTTTCCATCTTATGTGAAAGGAGAGCAGTTGGGTGGCAGATGGCTGCAAGGTCAAAGGAGGGAAGCTCTCCCTGACACCAAATTTACCTGTGTTTATGAAGAACTGCAACTTTTCGACAATGTCCACCACATGAAGAAACAGATTTCCAAATCTCTAAAGATGCCATCGAAACCAAACCCCTGCATTCTGCTTTGGAGACTGGGAGTGTTCTTGGCTGTAAAATGTTGATGGCTTCCACAGTAGCCTCAAGATCTCCACGGAATCAGCACCTCACAAAAAATGTACTGCCACGACCTTAACAACTTCCTTATCTTTGAGAAAGAGCAGAAAATTTGATACAAACATGTTACTTACCTTTCATACTAATTTTTTAATCGCAATCAATTCTATCAAATCAATCTCAGTTTCTTGAAAAGGCATAATCTTTTCTGTACTCCTCATTGAGCTGCCTTAGTAGGCAACTCCTATCAGGGGTGTAATATTCCAACAGTCAACTTATGATTTTCATGGTTGGTGTAGGGGAATTTCACCCCACCATAGTATTTTTTCAAAATTTTCAGATTTCCCTTGATAAATTATGATTGTGTCCATTTTTCTATTTTTTGCATTTGGTTTTCTTCCTCTTCCTGCATTTACCCTTGTATCTTGTAACACTTTTTTTTCTTGGTGTGCTTTGGACCCAATTTTTATTCTCAAGATTCCCGTTTGTTTGACTTTTTTGGCTCTATATTTTCCTCTCCCTCTTTTTAGCTTGGTTTTTGTTTTGTTTGTTCAACTCTTTCTTCTGTATTTTCTAAGGTGTGTGGTTCCTTATCACTCTTTTTCTCCTATTCTAGAAATCGAGTTTCCAAAACCACCTCTCTATTTTCCTTCTCCACTTCATTTGACTTTTTCTTTATCCTTTTATCTATCAAAATCTCTAATTTTTCCATCTCCTTTCTATCTACTTCTATTAAGAGGCCTGTATCTGACATTTTTTGATCTTCCTGGAGCTGCTGTTACCTTTCTTCAATTTTCGATATCGTAGATCTCATTAAATTCTTCCTCTTGGCCCTCACTTAACAATTATTTTTCCGATTTTCTTTATAATATTTTGTTTCATTGATTGAGTCCTCTAATGCATGCTCACTCTTTTACCTTCCCAAATATTGGCCGATGCATTTATCCAACTCCTTTGTGTTTTCTGGAAAAATATCCTCCTTTAGTGCCAAACAATGTATATGAATCCTTTTAAAAATTCTTCTTTTATTTTTGCCTTTCTTGTTGCTTTGGAACCCTTTTCCTTTCCAAGTTTCTTTTAAATATCCTTTCTAAGGCTTCCATTTCTGAGAGCTTACCACTAGGGCATAGTATTTTGTTTGATTTGTTACCGCTGAATGTTGCATTAGCTTAGTTTTCTAACAAACTCCTTTTAAATGCCCTATTAACTGACATAGATGGCACCTTAAGGGAAACATTCACAATCTTGTTCTTGATGACAGGTTCTCAAGTATGTGGAAAGTTTAATTATTGTTGGAATCTTGTGTGGAGAGATCTATTTTAACAAAAATCCATGTTTAGGTGGCGAGCTTTTTTCTTAGTGACATCAACTATATGCTGACAAACTCTTTAATAAGATTTCCAATATTTTCAAAAATCGAGTCATTCCACAATTCTGATGGTAATCCAAATAATCTAACCCACGCAGGTGATTTTGTCATTATGTCCTTCCTTGGATAAAATTATGGGAACCATGGCCCTCAATATAATCTTGCATTCTTGATAAACTAAGACCCTCCTTGGCAAGACCTATCTCCACCCTCCAAACCCTCAAAGATGGCCAAGAAGAAGCCCTTTGCAAGGAATCTTATTTCTATACTTCCCCAATTTTTTCATCATCCATACTCACAATTCTTCCACCACAGGCCAATAACAAACGAATTTTCCAATACCTCTGGTTATATCAATTTCCTTTCAGTCTCTACTGTTGGTGCAAAATATTGCACCCCTCGTGAGAGATCACCTCCAGACAATTCCATTTATACCTAATCTATAGACCAGCAACACAACAATACAAATTAATGCCAGCAACATCAGAGAAATGATTAAGTCTCCAACACTTTAGCTCTCTTGGCTAAGGAAGGCACACCCTAAAGACTTGTTCTCATTTATACACACATTCTAATACCTCAACAGCTTGGAGAACAGTCAGATCTGAGATGGAATGGAGTCCCTATGTATTCATTTACTAAATTATTCTGACTAATAAATCGAATGCCCATTAAGAAAGAATAGCTCGGGTCCATATCGTGTTATGACTGATTTCTCTATAATACATACTAATCATGACACAAAACATACAATAGCCTAGCATGTATGACACTTTATCATGAAAGATATCCGATACAAATCTAAATAACCCTTCTGAGATAAATTAAATGAAATGGAATTGACTTTGATCAATTCTGCCATGACTAGTGCCTTATTCCATTTGGAAAAGATGTGAATAGCAAATGTGAAATAGAGCATCAAAGACTAATGCAGGAAGATACAATACACCTAGAACTAAGGAAGATAAGAGCATCCAAAACATTTGTGACAATAAAATGAATATGTTTGAAAGCAGAACTGTTAATTTCAGTTTACATGGAATGCTTTTGTTGTTGGGACTGACAAAATTCAATCTCAACAATACCGCTTAAATTTATAGAGCTAACAGAATAGAACAGATCCAAGGATCATTACAACTTGGAAAGAAATAGAGCTAAGGAACATATCTCTGCCCAATGACCAAAAATCTATCCTTAAATACCTAGTAGAAGGACCAGAGCAAGGCCTTTTCAGACTTGACCATTACTGCCCATCAACTCCATTGTGATCCAGTGATATTCCATAACCTTATATTTATGGATCAGCAGAACAACAAAACTCAAAAGAGACTCTATGAAGACAAATTTGAGAACAAAACTCAAAACTCCTATAGAACTTAAGACATACCAGCTAGGCAAAATGGATTGGTTGAGAGGATGAAATATTTGATTCATAGCAGCATGTGCCCTCTTCTTGGTTTGATGATGTATTATCAGCTTCACATGTGTCCCCTTGGCTGCTTTCCCCACTTCTGCTTCTCTCATCTCCAAGATTCACTAAAGACAAAAAACTTTTGTGCAGAAAAAGTTACATTCCCCTTTTTATATTTAAGTGCCTACCATATTTAATTTTGTCTTATCCGCTCAAGGAATGTATCAACTTGTACAAAAGAAATTCAATTGACATATTTCGCACCTGTTTTAATGTGCCCACGTATGGCACTGTTAAGTCTTCACATGGAGGACGGCTCTACATGTCACTGAACATATAGGGCTAGAAGGAAAGTCTCTCACAATATTTAGCCTATGCAGTATCATTAATAGCAGCGCTGCCCTTCACAAATGCCTCAGCCTTTAGATTTAATAATTCAACACTTTCGAAGGTAGTGTTTACATCTTGGGAAGTTGGGATGTCCCTGACTTTGATATTATTCCCAAACAGATCAATCAAGGCACTCATCTCTTGCTGCCATTCTCCCTTGTTTCTGAGGCAGTCAATTTCTGTAAACAGGGAAGGCATCCTAACATTGATCATATCTGTCAAAGCGTCATGCGCGGATCTTACTTGAGTCTTAGTTTGCAGAATTAGTGTTTCCGGCTTCTCTACATTTATTTAAGCATTCATTGTTCTATTCACCATAGCTTTCAACTCTTGATCTGAAGGCCACCGTTGGTTTCAATAACTTCATTATCCTCCACGTCTAATCTGGAGCTTAGGTCCATTATAATTGCAAATCTGAGAGACCATGTATTTTTGAAAGGAGCTAATTTCTTAGTTGCTTCTTCAGCTGGATTTGCTACCCTTCTAGTTTTCTTAAGTGACTCCCACTTGGATTCAGAATTTTGAAATAGATCATTGACCTTGGGCTTAAAGAAGTCCAACATCATACCCTTAAAACTTATTTTCATGACCTCCTTTTTTTTGGGTTTGCATGGTGATATCGTAAGCCTTCTTTAGCTTTGCTTGCAGGGCAACATTGTCAAGATAAGCAGAGGGCACAAAGGAGGGAGCCACACTTGTTCCTTGCACCTCAAAGGCTGGTACCCTCTGATGATTCAACTCCCCAATCTGTTAGAATTTTAGCTGTGATTGCTCAGCTGTTGTACTCCTCTGCATGGTACACTCAGCAAATTGAGAACAGCAGTGTAATAGGCATTATTAGACATGCTAAATTTAGAGTTTCTGTTATTATTAGATATGCTTACTCTAGAGTTGTTGATATTATTAGACTGTCTAAATATATTGTAGCTCTATCCTACTTCATACATAAAAGCAAGGCAGGGTGGGTGAGTGATTCATTTAGTTGGGTGCAGTATTTTTTATTTCTTTCTTTCTGAGTAACATACAGTTTTGATGTGTGTTTTGAGTGAGGAATTTGTTTGCTTTACAACACTGTTTTTATGCAGATTTTTACACAGTCCACTGTCTTGCTTTTTTTGATTAATTGCAGTGTCTGCACTTATGAATTTTGAGTCTAGATTTCGAACAGTGCACTTTTTTGAGAGGCGTTTAGTTAAGGTTTTGTTCACTTTAAGTGCAGATCTGCGCACAATGAATTAAAAGTTAACCCGATCTAGTCTTCTAGTTTCCTTTGCATCTCATTCCTTTTTTTCAATGTCTCTCTAAAATCCATGGTGTCTCTTCTAAGCAGGAACAACTCCTCATTTAACTGATTTTATGCAGATTTAGTTTACACAGTCCACTGTCTTGCTTTTTTTGATTAATTGCAGTGTCTGCACTTGTGAATTTTGAGGCTAGATTTCTAACAGTACACTGTTTTGAGAGGTGTTTAGTTAAGGTTTTGTTCACTGTAAGTGCAGATCTGCACGCAATCAATTAAAAATTAACTCAATGTCCTCTTCTAGTTTCCATTGCATCTCATTCCTTTTTTGCATTGCCTCTCTAAAATCCATGGTGTCTCTTCTAAGCTGGAACAACTCCTCATTAAACTTTAGGTTTTGTTCTTTGAGAGCAGACACATTCTCATAATTTTGTTTTGCATAATCCATGGCCATCTTAGAGGATTGGTCTGCTTCAATGTTACGTACTCTTAGAATTGTCAGGAATTCCTTAAAATCCTTTATGTTCAGTTGATTCATTGGCTAATTGTGAGGAGGAGCAACAATCCAGGCAACATGAATTTTTTTGTCAACATCAAATTCTGTGGTGAAGAAATATTGAGGAATTTTACGGGAAATCAAATGCATCGCCAAAGATCTTTTTAGTATCATAATTTTGAAGTATTTCATGCAACATTATGCCTTATGCAACATCTCATCCAGACAACAATATGCAGCTATTTTGTTTCAAAATATCCCTAGCCTGCTAGGAGTAATGCCATCATCAATAGTTACTTTGGCTTTATTGGTGTAAGTGTGAACCTTGTAATAACTGTATCGTCTACTTCATCATCACTGCCTTCCTCTACGGTGTAGCCTTCCCCTTAGATCCTTGCTCTTTGTAATCTACAAGGATAGTCTGGAATTCCTTGGATTGTTTAAAGGCATCATCAGCAGTTAGCTTTTTCTCATCCCTCATCCTTTGGTTATCCATGCTCTCCTCATCAGGAATGGGATTGTCTTCCACATTGTTTGGACTAGCAGGCTCTTTTGGCTCATCATTGGCACGAGATGTCTCCACCATCTTTGTATCACACCTTCGGAGAGATGTCTCTATATCTCTGTATCACCTACACAAGGAGAAGGGGCATATTACATTGAGGGTATAGGAGTTTGTTGTGGGGAGAAAGTGCTTGGGCAGGGGCATGAAATGAAGGGGGCCCAGTATTCATTATCTGTGTTGTCATCATGGGTATTCAGTTTCTTCTCAGCTGTGGTGGGTTCAATGTATTCCTCTATGTTATCTGTGAGCATTTTCATCCTACGGAAGAGATTGTCAGCATCAGGAAGTGCCCCTCTTGTTGTGGATGTACCCATTGGGTCACAGTTTCTATGTGGTTTCATCCTGAAAGGAATCAGTGATAGAATCATGTTGGGTACAAGCAAGGCACATTTGTGTTTGAAAATAAAGTCCCTTAAGGTAGCCTTAATCTTGATGAGTGCATCTTTTATCACTCCTTCAAACTCTTCATCTGTAGAGGCAAGCCACCTCATGAATTCTAGACATGCTGGGGAGTTCAAGAGGACAACATTTAGCTCCAAAGACTCTTATGTATGTGCAGTCTGGTCGTGGCCACCAATCTGCATAGTTGTGTTTGACATTCCTTTCAGGGGCATACTCCACCTGCCTCATGATTTTCATTGCAGCAGTATTTAATATGGGCCTTTGCTGCCCCTGGAATACCTTATACAAAGGAGCAACAAAATAATTCTCAAACACACAAAAATCAGAAAATATACAATGTTCATCCAAATGAGGGGTCCAAACTTTGAACAGGTTTGATGTAATTGCTCTGAGTAGTGGGGTTCATTGCATACAATTTCAACTCAATCTTGGTTGGGAACGCCTTATGATGTGTGGCCAAGTATGTAAAATACAAATGAGAGTAATGCCTATACCTTTTAGTAGCAATACATTTCTCATCCAGCCGGGGTCCTTGTTATATATGACTTTGCATCCATCATTTCTCAACTGCATGAGATCCTTAGAATGAGGGGTTAAACACCTTTCTAATAGCTTCCGACCGTAGATCTACCACTTTCTCTTTCTTAACATTCTTTGCCATTCTCTTAGCAAGACAATATCCATCTAGTGTCCATGTAATGATGCTAGTGTCCAGAAAACAATTTGTTACTGCCAAGACAATCTAGGTCAAAGTCCCAAATGTTACTTATAGGAAGCCTAATAGCTGTTACATTATATATTGCAATGGGGGATCATGATAATCACCTTTATCATCAACAAAGAATTTTATGGGCTTCCTATCTTTAGCAAGGGCATTTATGGGATGCTTAGACACCATTAGGGTCATTTCAGGTTCATTCATAGCAGTGGCTTCTTCAATTTTCCTCTTTCGATCCGTTTTGGGATGGGCTGAGGAAGCCATTTTAATTAAAACAAGTTTCAGAGGATGAGAGAATTGTGCCATTACCCGCATTTTGCAAATTCAGAGCTCCTGAAGCTGTTTGCATTTCTCTTTAAACAATTGAATTCTTCTACAAGCCTCTCTATGCCATCCAAAATCAAAATATTAGTAGATTTCCTTTGAAATCACACAATTCGTCGAATTAGATCACCTTTAGCTTTTTTATGATAATGTGCAATACACATGGCTCAAGGTATGCATTGTATTTGATTAGACTAAAAGCATTAGTGGTGGAATCCTCTATACAAGATGGTAGCTGATATAGTTATTTCTATGCTGTTGATTTGCCCCATCGACGGTTGTCATTGATTCGCCAATTATCAAATCAAGGCTTTTTTATATCTGCAAATAGGAATAATAAAATAGGTGTGCCAAGCCCAATACATCTATTCATTGTGTATATATGTAAGATCAATGATTGGCAATGATTTGAAGATCCAAAAGATGCTCGATCATTACATATCTGAATCGATGATTAATTTTGTTACTTGGGGCCCCACAATTCACAATTAATAATATCAAACATATGTTCCTAAGATAAACTTAGTAATCACTTAAGCATCTTATTACACATGCATTATTTGTCTGCTTAATCTCAAGAACGACAGTCATATTTGATCCGAAGGTTCAAAAGTTGCACGACCTTTACAAAAGGGAACCGACGAAGGTTAAAGACTTAATTTGGGTAAATCACGGTATTAATCGACAGCTGTCACCATCGACTTGCTAGATCAATGACTCTCGTTGTTTTGTCAATTCACAACATGCCTCAATTTTAAACTGGCGAAACATTAAAGAAGGCCCATATTTATTGATCAAATCTTTTGATCCAATGACTATCTTTTATTCGGAGGTTCAAAAACAACATGATACTTACAATGGCAAACTTACAAATCAAGGCCCCATCGCTTGAAAAGTCAGTCACTTTTTGTTATATCTCTACATTGAATTGACTTCCATTGCCCATACATAATCAGATCAATGACCTACGACGATTCAAAGGTTCACAAGATGCTGAATCACTATATTTCAGAACAGGGGAATAACGTTAGAGTCAGTCAATCAAAAGGTGCCTAAGGTCATCATACGACTTTTGTTAAATCAATAATTAAAAAGTTGCTCGAACCATAGAAAGGTGAACCACCAAAGAAGGTTAAAGGGGCCACTTGATCACACATTTGAAATTACATCTATGGTGGATGATGATCTGTCCTAACCTGCCCGACACTTGAATCGACGAATCGCCCATAAGGCAAACTTCACTTAGGGGCATAAACAGATTAATTTAAAAAACTAAAAGCTGACCAATGTTAGAACTTAAGGGAAGGCAACATTAAGAACTAATAAAATAGGGCAAACATGGGACCTGGGAGAACAATGGTCATTTCAACTTTTGGAACACATTTTGAATTAAGCTTGGCATTCCTAGGTGGATGAACATGTATTAAAAAGGAATTCCCCTCATTATACAAAATAACGAAGGCCATTATATGGGGGAATTAATATAAAGTCCCCTTTTATGTTTCTGCATTTCTGGCAAGGTGATCGATTTTAATTGTTTGTTTAAAATGGACCTTCTGATAGACAGCAAAACACAAGCTTCTTTTACTTAAAAGCACAATACTGGTCTTTCACATTACAAAAGGGCCTTGACCTAAGCTATGTCTCAATAGAAGTCCAAAGGCAATAATACATAGATAATATATCAAAATTTGTCATAGGCTCATTTTGGTGCAAACAACTAGTACTGGTTTTTTTTTACCATTTTGAATTCTTATAAAAATTTGCACGAGCTGCTGATTTCTGTTCCTTTTCCTTGTTTTCCACATTTTTTCCCTAAAGCCTCCCATTCCTTGACATTCCTTTTTTTTTTTTTTTTTCTGTAGAATCTCCTTCCATTGTACTTTTCTGCTATTCTTCTGGAATCCCCAGGGATTTTCATCCACATTCTATTTTGGCTTAGTCGTGGTTCACTTATTGTATCCTTCTCCTTCCATTTTTAATATTCTTCTTTCTAACTCTTTATCAGTTTCTCCTTTTTTCTTTTGTAAATCCTCCATCAACTTTTTCTTTCATCTAAGTGTAATATAGTATCGCTTGTTTTTTAGATACCATCCATAGCCATCAAAACGGCAGTTGTGCAACTTGCTTCTACCAACTTCCAAGAGGATAGGTTGAGCTACTTTTGATTTTATGATTTTACATTGTAAGTTATAAATTACTTATAAGTTTTATGTGTGTGTGTGTGGGAGGAATACAAAAATATAATAAAAAATTAGATGCCATGCTGGAAATCATTTTTGAGAATAAACATCAAGGTTCATCATTCATAAGTTCTTGAATCACTATTCATTGCATAATCATTGGCCAATGACCTTGTTCAATTAAACGCACAGTGAGTTAGTTTGTTTTATAAATTGTGACTCTGTGAGATTGAACTTATCTTTTTCCAACATTCTGTGACCTATCTGCTGCATAAAATACTATCTACGACACCAAAAACCTTTTTTAATTATTTTCTTGTTATGCTGTATGATAAACAGAGAGGGTGCAAGTGGCATGGCATGACACATGATTTGTTGTCCAATTACTCACCATGTTTGGTGAAAAATAATATTTGTTTGATTTCTGCATAATTTCGAACTCCAAAAACCCAGGTTGGCTGTACTCTGACAGAAGTCCGATTTGTATGAGAAAAAAACAATTCTATGATAGTCTGTATGATATCAATACACAGAATGCGTTGCTGCAGTAAACACCTTTCATGCAAGGGGGTCTGTAGAAACATACCCATGTTCTGCAGAGCGTTGAGAGTCCGGAAATGTCTGTGGACAAGAAATCCTGAAAAGACGTGCTGATCTGGGATGAATTCCATGATCCCTGAATTTGGGGTGTTCTGGAAGTGGGTAAAGGAGATCTCCCTAAGATTTGGTAACATTCAGGATAGTCTAATGACTATTAATTATCAGTACATTAGCAATTGTAAGATATAAGCTGAGGTAGTGTGGAAAAGGGGTTTGACTGTTTCCTCATACCTGGATAGTAATTAAATAACATTACAGGCAAAATAGTTGATGCTGAGATCGATTTGTTTCTATTAATTGCTTAGAGATCACTTTTCCGATTTTATTTTTTATTCTTGTTTTTTTCTGGATTTGATTTCAGGATGGGAAGGGATATTGCCTATGATCGTTGGTCGTGTGATTTGCTCTGTGCCGCTTCTTCACCAGATTTGTATCGCATCAATCTAGAACAGGTATATTTGTTCCAGTCGTTGGATTCATTGAAATTCATTTCTTCAGATGAGTGCTTCTTTCAATGAAGTTTAGGTTACTTGTTTATAACGGGCATAAGTGCCCTCTTTGAGAAGATGTGCTAGTTATTCATGTCTAGAATAGATGGAGTTTGATTCAATTGTTGCATTATGGTTGTGGAATAGCTTTACATTCTTTGATCAACATATGGACAAATTAGATAATATGATACTGGCCATTATGATGTCAAGCTGAGCAATGTATTTTCTTCTGAACTTTGGTAAACTTTTCCGGAGATGGATAAGTGCGTTGAAATGTGTAATGTCCCCAAATGGGACAATTAGAACAAATTGGGGTTTTCCAACAATTCCTAATGAAAAATTGAGAATAATATGAATGCTGCCCTAAAAACCAACAAACTCTAACAGCAGTAGATGTCCAAATTCTAAGCAATAACTCCAATAATTACTGAATATGCAACTACAATAAGGTACTTATTTTTGTGGCAAGATGGAATGGCGATGTGGTTGGAATTTCTTTTTTAAGATCATGCTACAGTTGCGTTTTCCCTTCCAATCAACCTTGAAACCCCTGCACAAACTCACAATAAATATGCCAAAAAACCTGCAATTTATTAGGGCTTTCAAAAAACAAATTAGTGCTGTTAATAGTCAATTTTGCTTCTCTAAACAAATCGTTACACTTAAAAAAATAGAAGAAACAAATCTGAAATTCAAACCTTTGTTTTATCCCTTCAATAAGGTCTCTAAGTTCCCCAAATCAAATCGCCCCACTTGGAAAAATATTAAAATAATTTTTTGAATATAAACTAAATTATTTCCCTTAAAATTAGAGCCCAAAAACACTCTAATAACCTGTCCAAGTGAATCGTTCCACTAGGGAAAATTATACAAATAATTTTCTGAATTAATTACCCTATTTTCAGCGCTCAATAATTGATTATTTGCCTTAATCAATTGAAACTTAAAAAAATCATTTGTTCTAGAATACTTGGAATTTCAATGCAAAAGTTAGCTCAAAATGATCTCAAAATAGTAGCTATCAAACAAAATTAGAATTAGAATTTTTCCTCTATGGGAAGTCCTCCAAAAGTTGTCCCAAAGTTCCAAAAACCCTAGTTACAGCCCCAGGTTCTGTTGTGCAGACTTATTACCTAGTTAATTGTCAGATTCTTGAGTCTGATTAACATTAATTGTCAACCCAGAGTGCGTATGTTTTTCAAGGATGTCAGCGCTATATATGCATTATTGATTCATAGATTAACTTGTTTTACTAGTTGCAGTACAATGAACTTATGCTGAATTCATCAGATAGTTATACTATGAAACTATTATAACATAAATAATTCACACTTATGAGTCACACATGCATTACATTTTATATAATAAAATTAATAATGAAATCAACTTACAACACACTTAAACTAAAGAAGGTCGAGAAACTATTATAACAGAAATACTTCACATTTATGAATCACACATGCATCACATTTTATATAATAAAATTAATAATGAAATCAACTTGCAACACACTTAAACTAAAGAGGGTCGAGATCTTCACTGCATCTCCTTCCGAGGGGGCCCTTCTTCATTTAGAACTGAGTTCCAATCTTTTTCTGAGAGACTTGCAAAAGCTTCTTACAGAACCAACCTTTTCATTAGTCAGATCTGTAGCAATTAAAGATTACTACAGAAGATTACAATATTTAGAATGCAATGACTTCTACAATTTTACTATTTTGTTATCATCTATCCAACTTCTAATCTAATCTAGGTTCTGCGATTAAATACAAAAAACAGTTTATTAGCTTTAATCAAAAACACTAAACTAGGGAAAACACAAATACTTTAGAAACTACCCCAGTCAACTCTCAGGTGGTTAGTCACTGAAGTTACTTGTTTTAGGCCTGACTGGGTTAAGGACAATGTATACTGTTTTGTTGTTTTATTTCTTTTTGTCTCTTTTTCATTGTCCTTGTCTTTCTCATCTTTGATAGCACATCCAAGATTCTTTACATGTGGGGAGTCTGTACAACAGCTCTGGAGGATCCTCTTCAATCATCCACTCGATTCCTAAGATAGTTGGATGTGCCTTTAAGATATGATCACAACAATAGTTCCGTTTTGCGTAGTGGTTGCGGGCTACCTGTAGGTGAAAACTTGTAGTTGCTGCAGGCAACCTATAGTTTCTACGAGCAATCTGTAGGTGGAAGCCAGCAGTTGATGCAGGGAACCTGCAGGTGGAAACCAACAGTGGCTACGGGCAACCTGTAGGTGGAAGTCAACAGTTGCTACGGACAACCTGTAAGTGGAAGCCAACAGTTGCTGCGGGCAACCTGCAGTGGCTACGGGCAACTTGTAGGTGGAAGTCAACAGTTACTATGTGTTTCTCTATGAGTGTTGTGCCCAAACAAGATTCCTGCAGCGTTATGTTACCCTTCAAATGTTTGTCAAATAAAGTTACACGAGTATAATCTAATCAAAGAAAAAACATCATTAATTTATAACATATATATATATATATATATATATATATATATATATATATATATATATATATATATATATCAATGCATACACAAAATCATAAATTCATTCATTCATTTGTATGAGTCATGGATGGTTATGGGGATTTACGTAGAAACAAATATATACTAGGTATGGATGAGGCTATAAAATAGAGCAATTGGTGATTTCATTAGGTTCTTTCAAACCTAAAAATGGAGATTAATTGTGCAACCAAACAATGAAAAATCAATGCAAACAACTCTCCAAGGTATTCACTTTGTCTTTGAACAAAGTGGTGTGTAGATTCAATTTGCATGCAACCATGCAAAATTTGAAGCACAATTACAATTCTTTAATATAGTTGCCATGAAAGTATGAATGGAGGTTTTTGTCCTCAAGTTGTGATGAACAAGCTTGACATACTTGATCAATGATTCAATAGTCCAAATTAGCAGAATCTTCGAATGAACAACTCAATTTCATTTTATATCTGTCCTAAATGTGGCACCCAAAATATGAGGGAAACTCTCATGTTTAAAATATTAAAAGAACCTCCTTATACTTTTACTTTAGGCCTTAAGTGCCCATGACCCTTAAAAAGGCCCCAACTTAAGTGAAAATTAGATCATAAAGTGCTTTTCTATTAAATCCTTTTGAAGTCCTCAAATGTCCCCCTTTTCTCTTCTTCTCTTAGCCTTTTTAGGAACAATTCAAGGCTAAATACTTATGCAAGTTTATACCAAAAATAGGGACATTACAGTCCTCCCTACCCAAAATTGCTTGTCTTCAAGCAATTGCAAAAGCCATGGGGCTGTCCCAATGCTCTTCATTATCCAATCTCTCCTTGTCAATGCCTCTCATGAAATGGAAGCTCCAATCCAAAGCCTTACCTTGTTGTACCTGTGTTTTGGTGGCTGCCGCCAAAAGCTAGAGGTGTTCTCCCAACCTCTTAAAGACTTCTTAGGACTCCAACCTACCAACGCTTGCAATACCAAGTTGTAGATGATGTAGTTCCTTCCTTTTACGCCTCTATGAAGCACCATGTACAACCAAGAGAGACAAGGGAAAATATATTCAAGAGTTGTTACCTTGCTGCCCTAGATGAAAATTTACCTTTGCACTCCATTCCTCGCTTGCTCATTATGGTGGCCACTCTCCAACAAACCTTGAGTGGCTCCTACATGCCATGGAATGCCCTCCCAAGTTTGAGAAAAAAGATTAACAACGAATTTCCTTTGAAACATACCTTGGAAAAAAAAAGTGTCATGTAGATGCAACCTCCCTTGGGCATGTCTCATCATGTGCGTCATATAGCTGCTTGTTGACCTCCCTATATCAAGCCCTTTGTGCATATGAGGAACACCATAGGAATCAAACAAAAGCTCCATTTCACACAAAAAGTAGTTATGTACCTTCCTCATACCTTTCCGTTCTTTATCATGTAATAAGTGTGCCCCATCATGAGTGCTTTCAAAACATGCTATAGGCTGGAATTAATAAAAAAATCAGACTTCTTACCTTCACAATGCTGCTGTACCTGCCAACCCAACTCAGAATATTTTGAGTGATCAAATTCGGAATTCATCCATGCACATATCCTTTCCATCATGCGCTGAAGAAGGCACCAATTTTCCAATTTTTTGTCCTCAATAGGCTGCTGTTCAAGACCCTTAAACTTAGAAATTTCTGGGACAAAAAAATCAGACCTTATACCACTGACTTCAGAATTTTTCGTTGGCTGAAAAATGTCAACAAAATTGAATTTGATGAGGGTTGAAGGCGGTATATGTAGTGAATCACACTCATAATTTTTTGAGTGTCCTTGTGACTAGTAATCTTCCAACAACTCACCTCTTTCCCTGCTGTCCACAACTCGGGCCCTTGCCCAATCCAAAAGGTGTGTCAAGTCTTCATCTATGCCTCCAAAATCACACACATACCTGGGCGTAGGGGGCTGCCCAAAGTAAATTAAAGACTGCCCTTGCTAATCAAGTGATCTATCCTCCTCTCCTCTCCATAGAACACAAAAATCAAAATTATGCATACTTACCAAAGAGGTAGGAAAGTGAATTTCCTTTGGAGCCATTGTTTGCCCATAATCAAAATTTGTAGCTTCTTGCCATGGCCTAAAAATCACACTTGCATCGCCCAACCGCTTTGCCATCTCAATCGGTTGCCTTCGTTTGGAAAGCACTGCATTCTTTGTATTGCTTTTAGCTATAACAATTGATATCCCTAATGTTCCTACACATGGAATACACAATTTATTAAAAACAATGGTAATTAATAACACCTTTTTTATCACCTTATCAAGCTCTAGGATCATGGAGTGCATCCCTTCTTGATGCCTTGATTCCTTCTTGCAACTCCCTACCACCCGGATTTCATAAGGTGTGTTCATGTCCTTCTTGACATGGTTTTAGCAAATCTTTTCCCTCTTCAACCTTCCCCTTATAGTGGCTGGAAATCCACTCATATATGTGTGAACCGCTTCCACGATGTTGAGATGTGAGAGGCACACCTTTGTAGGGTCAATACTCATCATGGCAACAAGAAACTTTGGGGAAAACAAACTAAAAATATGTTTCCAACAGTCCTTGCAGTGACCCATGGGTCATAGCACTTATCACCGATCACCACCTTCATGATTAGCCAAGTTGTTCCTTTTGGTAAGTCCACATAAAACACAATATGGTGCACTGTATAAGGACTGTAACAGCCATGAATTGCTTGTTCTTCCCTCCAAAACATTGATACATACCTTGCAAAATTTGCACCTTGTGACCCTTCACAACAAGCCTTTACCGCCCCAACAAAGAACAATGTATTCCTTCTTATGTCATGGCTCTTGGAGTGTGTTTTTCTATATGACAATTGAATTACAAGTGTTGAAGCCAAATTATTGAAAATAACACGTACCTCAACCCTTGTCATTTGTTGTTTATCAAATTTTTGGATACTTTCATTTGGCTGCCTTTGAATTTCTGGTTCTTGTGGTTCAGAAAATTCAATCATTGGTTGCCTTTTATATGTTTGAAAATTAGTTCTTGGCTGCTTTTAAACTTCTGATTTTTGTTCTGAATTTTCTGAATGTCCTTTCCCTGGTGGCTGCCCTTCAACTTCAGTTTTACATGCCTTCAAATTTTCTATTTTTAATTCCAGTTGATTGCCCATCATAAGAGGCCCCCAATTCACTGAATTTTGGTGTTCAAACATCAAATGTCCTTTCCTTGGTGGCTGCCCTTCAACTTCGATTTTACATGCCTTCAAATTTTCTGATATAAATTCCAGTTGATTGCCCATCACAAGAGGACCATAATTGACTGATTTTTGGTGCCCAACAAGCTTATGGAGTGGCTGCCCCATCTATAGTTGGAAACTAGGCTTGGTTAATTATTTTAAGGGTTGCCTTTTATCCAATTGGAAGTCCATGCTTGGTGCCCTTAGTGATCTTGGTTTTGATGGCTTCGCCTTATCAAATTCATCAACGATTCTCTCAAAAAACTCCTTGTGTCCCAATGATGTTATGCCCTTGTGTTTCCCATCCATGACGCCACCATTCATGAGCAACCCCATCCAAATGTTAGATGACAAAAATTAGTGCTTCGCTTCTAATCCTAGGCCTCAAATCAAGGTACTCACTCACTTTGTCCATCCAAGCTCTCACTAGAATACCTAGATCACCATCAAAAGTTGAAAGAACTATCTTCCCCAAGTCATCATGCGTAGCTATGTTCTTATGGTGCCCTTTGCCATGTCTCAAACCTAGCCAAACTTGAAGCTCCTTCCTTTTCTGTACTGTGGTGCAAGTGTCAAGTACTCATCATAATCTTCCATTAAATCCCAACGAACCAAAAGGCTGGTCCTCCACCTTGAGGTGCTGATTTCCACTACCCTAGGCCTAAGTAAGACTTTCAATCCTACCCTTGTACATGTCATTGGTTGATATAAACCTTGAATCCCACATATAGCCAGAATATGGCTCTGATACCATTGTAATGCCCGCAAATGGAACAATTAGGACAAATTGGGGTTTTCCAACAAACTTTAATGCAAAATTGAAAATAATATGAATGCTGCCCTAAAAACCAACAAACCCTAGCAACAGTAGATGTCCAATTCCCAAGCAACGACACTTCACAATGATCCCAGTAATTATTGAATATGTAACTACAATAAATACCTCTTTTTGTGGCAAGATGGAATTGCTATGTGGCTGGAATTTTCTTTTTAAGATTTTGTTATAATTGCATTCTTCCAATCAGCCTTGAAACCCTTACACAAACTCACAATAAATATGTCAAAATATCGCTGCAAGTTATTAGGCTTTCAAGGAACACATTACGACTGCCAATAGTCAATTTAGCTCCTCCAAACAAGTCACCACACTTAGAAAAATAGGAGAAACAAATCTAAAATTCAAACCCTTGTTTTATCCCTTCAACAAAGTCTCCAAGTTCCCCAAATCAAATCGCTCCACTTGAAAAAATATTAAAATATTTTTTTAAATATAAACTAAAGTATTTCTCTCACAATTAGAGCCCAAAAACACTCTAATAACCTACCCAAGTGAATCTCTCCACTAGGGAAAATTATACAAATAATTTGTGAATTAATTACCGGATTTTCAGCCCTCAATAATTTATTATTTGCTTTAATCAACCGAAACTTTAAAACTTCGTATCTTCCGGAATACTTGGAATTTTAATGCAAAAGTTAGCTCAAAATGATTTCAAAAATAGTAGCTATCAAACAAAATTAGAATCATATTTTTTCCTCCATGGGAAGTCCCCCAAAAGCTGTTCTGAAGTTTCAAAAACCCTAGTTACAGCCCTAGGTTCCTTTAAATATGAAAATGGAGTTCAATTGCGCAACCAAACAATGAGAAATCAATGGAAACAACTCTCCAAGGTATTCACCTTGCCTATGAACAAGGTGGTGTGTAGATTAGTGACGTCCTTAAGATATTGTCTTGTGGTGTTAAATGTCCATCATTTCACTTGGATTTGCTTTCTTTTCTGTCTCTAACCATGGGCTCTAGACTATTGAGTGTTTCAAATTCATCCATAACAAAAAATTGTAGGAATACTAACAAGATAACGAGAGAAAATGAAATAAGTTATATTTATGTCAATAAATGAGAAAAATAGGTCAATGAGACTCAAGTACAATCAGATATAAGAGATAATTACTGGGGTAAAATGACCTTAGTCAATGAAAAGTAGCTAAACAGAAATACAAAGGAAAGATGAGCAAAGCAAGAGAGGATAAAGCTAATGTGGTTAGACCCTGACCCATAAGACATAGTACAAGCATAAATAGCACTATGAGGGAAGGATCCTTCAAAAGAAATTTGGAGTTAATGAAGATCAAGGAGACCATGAAAGGATGCTAACGTCCTCACATGTTTGCATTAAGATTCTAACTAGAATAACTAACAAAATCATTGTATATACCGTAGAAAGGCTTGAGTAGGATCTGTGAATGGTCATACATGAATGTCTGATCGACTAGTCGACTCATCTAGATTCAATTGGAAATTCGTTGGACAAGACAATAAATTGTAGGAACTTAACATGCTATGAAAGCAATGAACGAAAGGAAAGGAAATGATTTAAATAAACACATATGATACTACATTGTAAATGAAGCTTTGTTGAAATTGAAAGAAAGAAAGAAAAGAAAGATAGAAATTATATTAATGTGCACGGAAAGTAATATACAAGAAGGTAGTAATCTTTGAGAAAATATGTGAAGATACAACATTGATTTTTACATTTAGATGACAATTCCTTTATATCTATTTCCAGCAAGAAATGACGACTTGCAAACTAGAAAGTGAAGCAAGTTGGCTTGGAACATGAAAGGCCATGTAACAGGGATTCCCTCAAGAAGTTGAGAGATTTATTGTCACATGAAACTCATAAAGACGATTTTTTTTTTTCAAAATACTCTGTATTTTCTAGATTTGTGTATTCTGCAAATGTTGGCCTTTTGGGTGTTGTTTTCAAGTGTCAAACTTTTTTGAACAAAGTTAGACACCCTTTCAACATGTTGTATGCGACCTAAGCTTCACAACACTTTTTAACGGGGTTGTTTTGAGCTACTGTTGCGAAGTTATGGCCCTGACAAGGTGAGTTTTTTAGTATTCTATTAGAAGATTGTCCTGATTTCCCACCTTTGATTAGTCAACTGTCCTTGGAAAGCAATGGACCCTATTGCTTCTAGTTTTGACTGGTGATGAACATGGTATAATCCATTGATAATTCATTTTTAATGTTTGTGAAGATTTACGAGTAGGTATATTAGCAAACAAACATGTACCTGTGGTGGGCTGAGAATATTGTACTGAAGACAAATTCTTGGGCCTCGTTTCTACCTCAAGTGGCCTTCATATTCCTTGACCATCTTTGCAGAGACCTTGGTCAGTGTATACCATTTTCTTCAACAGCTTGGAAATGATTTCTTTTATCTATTTTTCAAAACTATCAAATAAATCTGATAGATGATAAGATTACTGAAAATTATAGAGTTTACTACGAACTCATCTGTTTTTGTATGCTCATCTTTTCTTAATGTTTGCTTTGTTTGCACACCCTTGCATTTTATTTGTAGATTGATCAACATTTCTTCTTTGGCAGTCAATTCTTCATTGAGCTTCTGCATAGCTAGGTTGCATCTTTCCTTTGCTCGGTGCAATCCTACCCAACAGGGTTTCTGAATTTGGAAAGATTCTTTTGCATTTCTGTAATTTGTTCCATGACAAGATTAAGGTTGTTCTGCAACCGTTTATTCTCATCCCTTAGTTGTTAGTTTTCTTCTAGGAGTAATTGACTCCCATCTTGGGATGCAAAAAGAAGATTTGCATCTTGTTGTTGATAAAAAAGTACGAACTTTTTTGCATTGACCAAAGATTGTTTCTTAGGAGCTACCTTTGGAATTCTATAGGATTGATTACAAAGGGTGATAATATCAACACAAGCTCTAGATTGATAGACATTGTGTCATTTCCACATAAAAGGTTGATTGAACAAGACATCACTCACTTCTAGGGTCCCACGTCTAGAACACTTCATCCCGAAACAACTTTATTGTTTGACACATATATCTCTACTTTGATTCACCCAACCGATTGTATATGGGTGAGGGTAAGGTATCATTGGCGTATTCAATCTTTTGATGGCATCTTCAGAAATCAGGGTCTTATGTCTACTGTTGTCAACAATGAAGTGCAAGGATGTTCCCTTGACCCATAGTTTTGAGTAGTAGAGACGCTCTACCTCCTCCACTCTAAAGGGGAAACTTGTGTTGTGGTGATGATGGAGTAGGGATTGGCCTTCATGTTTTGCTTTCCCTTGCCCAACATGGGCAGTAGTATTGGTGTTGATGCAGGGGTTGGTTCAACAACGTGTGTTGGGGTTTGTACCCCAGACAATAATATTTGTTTGGCATGACACTTCATTTGAGAGTCACATGCTTTTGTGGATGTCGCACCACTTTTTTGTGTCCTTACATGGACTCTTATCCACGAATTCGTCCTGTAAAGGAGGCCTTGACTGAATGTGTTGGACCTGTTTCTTATAGTTAGACTTGATGCCATAATTTCCGGGGGAATTATTTTCTTGCTCTCATGTTTATAGCATACCAATAGGCTTCCCTTAATGTCCTGGCGTCTATAAATTCCATTTCCATTTTTGGATATATAAACCCAAGCCTCTAGAGGATTCTAAGGACTTTGTCTCTGACTGTCACATGTACCATTTTTTACGATAAGGCATAAATTGCATTGGTATAATGTTTCAATTGATGCAACCTCTTGTATTGGTCATCTTAGTTCTTCACATGTTAGTATTCTTCTCTGGTGACATCTATAAATTCCGCCCAAGTTTTGTAGGGTAAATCTTATGGTCTAGTTTTATTTCATCTTCATTCACTTCTTTGTTGTTTTGAAGACAATATAATTCCTACCATAGTTTGACATGGGAAACAACTTTTAAAAGTGCAAATGTTGTCTTTTCATTATTAAAAAAAATATCTACAAAGAAATATGACTTCAATTGGTGGATTCATTTGACTATTTTGTGTGCATCAAATTTTCCTTCAAAAGAAGGGGTATCGAAATTAACTTGCACCTTAAAGGGTGTATGTCCATTGAAGGGCCAACTTGATGAAGAGGTGGATGTTGCAGGCACAATTTGTGAAATGATATTGGTGGAACTGCTTCACAAGGGCTTTGTCATGCAACTATTTTTAAGGATCTGCCATTCCCTCTTTGCTTGTCATTTGAGATTTCTTGAATCAACAAGGAAGATAATCTGAGTCGTGTGTCTTGAGACTGTGCTTACTGTAGTCTAACCTTGTTCGATGAGACATTCAAACATGAAACAAATTGCACTAATAGTTTGGTTTGGATATAATTGGCAATCATGTGAACAGCACTCTAATTGTAGGAACTTAATGTGTTATGAAAGAAATCAACCAAAGCAAGGAAAAATGAACACAAGAAATGCATGATACTACAATGTAAATAAAGATTTGTTGAAACTGAGAGTAATTTTGTAGAAGCTATCAATCTTTGAGAAGCGATGTCAAGCTACAATACTATTTTTACATCCGAATGACAATTCCTTGATATCTATTTTAAACAGTAAATGAAGAGTCTGAAAATAGAAAGTGAAGCACTTCGTCTTGGCTTATGAGAAGCCATGTGACAAGCGTTCCCATAATAAATTGAGAGGATTTGTTGTAACAGGAAACTCATAAAAAGACAAGTTTTTCTTTTTCATTTTTTTTTTTGATAAGTAAATGCTTATGACTGGAGCTATGAACCGGTAATTTTTTTCCCCAATTTTTTTTCGGAATTTTATAGATTCTTGTATTTTGCAATTATTGGGTGATTTGGAGTGGTTTTAATGGGTAAAACTTTGTTCAACTGAATTATGCACCATTTCATCATGTTGTACACGTCCTAAGCTTTTTGATGTTTTTTGAATTTAGTGGTTTCAAATTATGGTCTCCTGGATTATGGAAAATCCTAGGAGGAAATCTAGAACTACTCCTAAAACCTCTCTTGACTAGTAATATGCAGTCGCTCTATGATCATGGCTGCAGAGAAGTAGAAGGCCCTCGATGCTGAAACAAGCAAATTTGCTCTGTTTGGAATTAGAATAAGGGGTTGGGACACTCAGGTTATAATACATAGGTGAACATTGCCTCATTGATATTTCTCCATGTGGGAAAGATTGAACTATATCCAATGGGTGCATGATGCTTCCAATCCATATAGTTGGCTGAAAGAAGTAATTAGTGAGACAACCCTAGGAGTCTCCTATAAAGACACACATCTGAGACTAATAGCCACCTGAAGGAGGAGGGCCAAAAACCTTTAATCAGGGTTTCAAAAGGTGGATAAAGAGCAACTCAAGGGTTTTTGTATGGTTAGTTGTACCTATCCTGAATATTATAGTATATAAGACACCTAAAAGTGAAGTTATCTTCCATCTCAACCACTTAGAGAGGGCATAGATGACGAATCTTGTCACCTCACAAGATATGGTGGTCAGTCTCAACACGTTATTGGTCGGAGAACACTTTCATTTGCCAAGGGGAATTCTCAAGCAATGTGACCAATGATGCTAGAGATAGTCAGGTTAAATGATGATGCCATCTACAATTCCTAAGAAATGTTCAACATAGAAAGCCAACTTGGGTTGAGATATTGTGGAGGAGAATTACAATGACCTGGATGTATTGTTGGTAAATATCCACTCTAACTATTGTATTGTTGATCTCCTTCTTTGGAAGAAGGCAAAGAAAGTCATCCAATCAATCCCTGAATGAAGGCATCCCAAGCAAACAACTTCATTAAATAGCTTTGCGATAGGGAAGGAAAGTGAATCCACACCATACTTAAATAATTCAGCTTGAATTACGTCGCAATCTGCTGCTTTACTAGGATAAATCTTAAGAATATATCTCTTGACGTCACCAAAAGAGAATAAGTGATATGACAGGGGGAGGGCGGGGCAATGGGTGAATATTTTACAGATGGGTTGATTTTGAATATCATAGAGAGATCTAGCATAAGAAGTTAAACCTTCGGGTTCAATATTTGAAGCTAAGTTTTTATTTTAGGATGAGGGTATGCCAAAATGTTTTAGGGAAATGATTGAGAGGATCAAGGATCTCATGTCACCTTGACCCAATAAAAACACGTTTATTCTATAGAAGGAGACAACGATAATACCTATACATTGACAATATGGATGGAGGGTCTTGAACTAGGATAAAATGTAGCTTTCGGTGCATGCACTTGTACTCATTGTCATACCAATGATTCAAAGGCTGCATCTAAGAAATTATTGCATGTTAGACAATTTTTCTGACGAGGAATGCTTGAATTTTCTTATATTATGTCATAATTCCAAATAATACTCGTCTTTGATTTTTTGCATTTAACCAAACAAGGGAAAAGTTTGACATCTGTACAGGATAAGTTTTTTCATTTCGATCTATAGTCACTAGTAAGATATTTATAATGCATTTTATATGAGTTATCATTGTTATTTTTGAAAATGCACATATGTAATGTCTCCAAAATAGGACAATTTGCTGAATACTAGGATTAATTGAAAACCCTACTTCAAAATGGAAATTTTTGATTTTTTATAGCAGCAAGCCCTAGCTGCCAAACACCTTCCAATATAGCTCAAAATTAGCTTAAAAATATGTAAAACCCCAAGCAATCATTAGCTGCTCCAAACAAGAAGTTATGGTCCTTCAAAAGTAAAATTTTTCTTCAAAACCCTAGGCGCCCTTGGCTGCAATATGAAACTGAAAATTATAGATGATTTATTATGCAACAAATCTCACGAAACCCTCAGTAAATTGCACAAATATTATTGCAAAGAAGGCATAATTTTTAATGAATTTTCTGAATGTATTTGTGTCTAAAAAATCCCAAAAAGGCAATCACCCAAGCTGGAATATTAGAGGAAATTTACACAATTTAATCCAAGACAAATTGGCCTTTACATGAGGTCCAAACCTCTCCCAAAGCAAGTTGTCACTATACAGAAAATAGGCTAAATTTTATAATTGTCCTTGGGGCACAAAAGCCCCCAAAAACATGAGAATTCACCCTCAAACCAAGTCGCCACCCCTCCAAAGCAAGTTGTTCAACGTGAAAATGACAAAATGGTGTCTAAAACACTCTTGTAGGAATAAATAACTCTAATGGTAACCTTTGAATGAAGCTACCTCAAAAGGAGGGTTTTCGTCTCCTAACTCAGTTGCTTGAAGGTTTCGTTTTCAAAGCAAATGGCCTAGCTTTTTCGTGCTAATAGACCAATATTCAATATCACAACATAACATAACCTCTCCAAATAATTCCTCTTTTACTTTTATAGCTCAAAAGAGGGAGGGTAACTTAAATAATTTAAAAGGCCTTTTCTTATGATCTTTTCTTAAAATCACTTAAGCCTTTAAGAGCCTTAAAGGTACCCACTTTAAGTGAAATAAGAAACGTAAAGTAACTTCTCAAAAGAGTACTTTTTTTTAAGTATTCAATCAAAACATTCAATACTCCTTCCCTTTATGCTTGTCCCTTAGCCCCCCAGGAATAAGTTAAGGCTAAGGGTCTTCCATGATGTCCCTAACAAAAGAGGGACATCACAACATATTGTTGTGATTTTTTATTTGTTTAGTGCTGAAATGTCTTGGTAAAATGAAATTGCATCGATCTAACCCTATGCTTGTTTTTGTCATGATCTATGTATGACAAAGCTAATGGATGTCAAGTGCTTCACAACTTATGAACACGGCATCCATCTTTGCAGATTGAAACACAAAATAGATCTTTGGTTGGATGTTGAACATAATGTAGTCACTAGGAAACTGCAATACAAGGGCGAGGACCCTGTCCCTTCCTTGTAAACACATCTTATGGTGACTATTTATAAATATAATAGAGTTGTACTCTTATTCATTTACTCTTGTACCATGATTTGCAATGTCGTCCGTCGCTGTACCTGTACACCCACATCTCCAGGTGACCATGATATAATATAAATGACATTGATGTCGCACAAGGGATTAATGTATTCAACAAAGCTCAAATGTGTTCACGGGCAAGAAATAAAGTGTACATAGCTTTGTGCATTTCTATACTAAGGTGACAGAACCGTATGTGCTCTTCAATGGTGATGATTCGATGAATGGCAATGACTATCATTTTTGAGAGGTCATTTCCTTCTAGAAAAAAGGCTGAGTGCAACTTAGATGCTATTGTAAGAATGGTTTTAAATGTTCCCAGGGTTTTATTCTACACTAGAGCAAAATGTTAAGTACAAATTTGCTGTTCTTAGACATACTTGGTTGTTCATTGTCAAGCAATAGGACCTAAGATGAACTTGAAACAATCAGCCTTTCTAATATGATTTCGAAAAGAACAAAAATATCCTGTGTTACTAGATCCTTCACCCTAGACTGTAGGATCTTGGTACAAAACGTTTCGGACCCTGATATGTCCAGGATCCTACTTGGAGACGGTCAGGATCTTGCAAGAGGACTATGGATCCTCCTGGGTACACCTAGGACATATTCAGGAGGATCCACAGTCCTCCTGCAAGATCCTAGTTGTATCCAAGCAGGATCCAAAGCCTAGGGCATATTTTATGTTTTTTTCATAGACGTATTCGGGAAGATCCATAGTCTTCTCACAGGGTCCTGGTTGTATCCAAGTAGGATCCACGACCCAGGACGTTATTTTTAAAATTTCACTTTACAAAAAGTCATATTTGGACTTCAAAAAAGAATAATAAAAAAAATTTATGGGGAAATTCACACTCATTTTATCAAAAGAAAACAACACATTTTCTTTCATTGCATTTTTACCGCTCATTGCACATTTGCTCTCTTACCGTCATTTTTTCAATTTCTTAGTACTGAAACTCCTTTATTTTGCTAATCCTACGCCAATACAACTAACCATTTGGCGCCATGGTGTTTAAGGAGCTTCCAACGATGACGCTTTCGATGAAGACATTAAAGGCCAATATGAATATAATGAATATTAAATATGCTCATATGTCTTTATTTTTGTCGATACATTGTAACATTTACACTATGTACTTGTTTTAAGACCAATCTAAGTTCGACCATTGAATATCATTACATTTAGCATTGAATTATCAATATGTTTTGTGGTTATTTAATTTATTTTGTTTACCCTATTTATATTATGTGGTTAATTTTGCATACATGGCTATATTTTTAGTATTATATATATATTTTTGTATGGCCATATCCAAAAACATATCCAGGCCCAAAATTCCAATCGTCGTATCCACGTACTCGAATCCCGTATCTGTATCAGTACTGGGATCAGCTACTTAGAAAACATCTCATAATGGCACACATGTAGCCTAATCAGGGTTCAAAATGGAATATGGCAACATGTTTTGTGCTAAAAGTTGTCTTCTTGTGATTTTTATAGAAAGTTCAGCTGGGAGTTGTGTAGGTTAAGGACAACACACAGAGGCTGGAACAAACTCTACTAATTACAAAAAATGTTTAGGGATACAAAATTATGGTATTGGAAGACCATTGCAACTTTGTTTATGTGTACTTCTCATACCTATAGTCTGTGTCACAACATTTGGCAGATTTGATGCAAAAAAATCCGGAATTTGCCGAACAGAAAAACAACCCTTACAAATTGTTAATATCGCGATTTAACTCACAGGGTTTCCTTAGGGTCTTGAATTACTTAACAACTCATACATTGGCACTTCCTTTAACACATTTACACTTAACAGGCAACCTGTCGAGCGTTGGTAATATTTATTCGTAACTTATAAATTGTAACGGCCTCCAAGGGGAAATGCGTATAATAAATAAAAGTGGTATGGATTATGGAGCTCTTCATTCTTACTTCATGTGTCCCAGTTATGTCAGGTCAAAGGAAACTGCTAACTGCTAAGCTTGCTTGTGATTTAAAACTATCCAAGAAACTACCCTTGTCTACCAGTCGCACTTGCCACTCGAATTGGTGCCTGTTGGTAAATTTTCTGGTGTCGTTAGTGTTAAATTTGAATGAATATTATATTTCTTGTTTGAACTTGTTCAATAACGTGGGAATGCTTTATTATTATTAACTAGCATTAATATTTTGAGATTTAATATAATATATAATTCTAAACTTATAATATAGTTACAAATTATAGTATATATATATATATTTTTTGATAAATTAATTTTTTTTATTGATATCAAGAAATACCGGAATAATAACATTCTAATACAACAAGAAGCTACCTTTCATAACAAGCTAACTTTCTAATTTCACACCTTGAAAAGGTAACCCATGTATGGTTTCTAAAAGGAACAAGCACATTTTCTTTTTACTTTTTAGCATGGCCATGAATTTTGCATGTAGTTCTACCTGCTAACCATGATTTCTAACATGAGCTTGCATGCATGGCGCATGCACTTGCTATTTAATGACAGTGGCTAAACAAGACTAAGTCTTGGGGTATTCGATTAGGAAACTGACCATTCTTTTTTAATAATCGAACTTAATAATCCAAAAAGGAAACTTAATAATCTTTGTTGCATGGAAAGTTGCCCTTCCACTCCTAGCTCACCCTCCCTTTTTGATGCAATCCCAAGGGACTCGTTTAGAAATATGTGCATTCCTTTTTTATAAAATCCTCTAAATCTTTCATCTCCATGTTCACGGAGATACTTTACATGTTTTATTTATCATCTTTTGAAAGGGATTGAAGCCCAAAGTCCACCAGCCAATCCACCGCTCGGTTTCCTTCTCTCAGGGTATGATTCAATTTCACTCCAAAATAGTTTTGAAGGTTTTCAGCTTCTTTAATTATCCGTTTATTTCTCTAGTTTAGGTTTTCACTGCTATCCATGGCTCTGATAACCCTAAGCGAATCTCCTTCTATAGTGATGTACTTGATGTTTTCTTCCAAAGCTAGCTTCATCCCTAGAATAAGGCCGTCAGCTTCTGCTATGCTATTTATGTTAATTCCGATATAGACATATTTATACTCTATCACTTGATCCTTGTTGTCTCTTATAATGCCTCAACGCTTGACTCCCTTAGGTTGCATTTTGATGTCCCATCAAAATTCACTTTAAACCACCCCTGTTCAAGAGGTGACCATTTATCGTTTTTCCTTATCATTTCTTTTTTCTGCTTGTTGCTTGGTTTCATAGCTTCATAGAATTTTTTGACCGTTCCCCAGTTTTGGAGGTTTTTAACTTCTTTCGGTCTAGCCTTCCTGTTTTTCAACTGCTTTGAGGAGAGGGCATTTTGACTAATACAACCTTCTAATTCCATCCAAACTTTCTTTGGGGGTTTGTGATTGCCATTGTTCTTGAAGATTCTGGATTCCGTTCAATCTTGGCTTTCCAAGTTAGAAGACTTGGTGCCATTTCCCATATGTCCTTTAAAGTGTTTAGCTTCTTATTACACTGCATTGCTTTGAGGTGATCTGAGATATTGTTATTTAGAGTCCAACTCTAGGTATTCTTGTTTATAAAATTGTTCCATAGCCCTGAGGTATAATTACAATGAAGAATAAGGTGCTTGACACTCTCTTCATTGATGCAACACAAAACACATCGCAACGGTCCCTGAAAACCTTTCTTTTTTAAATTTTCTCTTGTTAGAATCTTCCCATGTGTGGCTAGCCACATAAAAGCTTTTGCCTTCGACCATGCTTTTGAGCTCCAAATTCTGTTCCATAAAGATTTTTCAAAGGCACTGGGATGAGTTTCCATTTGAGCTTCATATTCTTCTTTCATTGTGTAGAACCATGTGCCTTTTATATTCCAATTCAAAAAGTATTTTTCCGCGCTCCAGGGAACCCAAAAGCCTTGACGGATGCCACTTGAAGTCTATTGGGGTCCATTCTGTGTTCCATCAACATTTTGGAAAATTTTCCAAGTGAAGGTTTTATGGTCTTGCTTTGCATTTTCGATCCAATACTCTTTCACTTTGTGTCTCCATTGCCTTATACTTTCTTCTCTAATGCCATCTAAACTTGGTTCCTATCTCATGGGCTTTTGGGTGATCCCCCTGTTCTCCCAGAAGTTTGTTGTTCCCCATTTTGCACTTGTCAGAATAGACCTTTTAGAATAATTCCTTTTGCTTCCCTTATGCTATTCCAAATCGCTGATCCAAGAGGGAGTTCTGTCGTCGTGAAGTTTCTTTCTGGGTTCCTCTCGTCAAGGTATTTTATCTCTTGGTAACCCACTTCATCTTGCTAAGGGATTGGCTCCCATTCTCCAAACTAGTCTAGCTATGAGGGTGAGGTTTACCTTTTTTAGGTTCCTTATTTCAGCGCCTTCCTGTGTGCCAGAGAAAGTTTTTGAGAATTTTATGCATCTCGCTCGAAATTCCTCTGGGGGACTTCAAGAGAGAGAACCATTATATGGTGTAGCTTGCAAGACTGTCTTTATGAGAATGATATGTCTTAAGTATGTCAAATGTTTACCTTTCCAACCACTTAGGTTCCTTAGTAACTTTTTAGTGATTTTGATACAGAGCTTCTTATTTCCATTTCCCTTGAAGAGTGGGAAGCCTATATAGTTATTTGGGAGAGATGCCTTTTCAAAGGCCAAGATCCTGCTCAGGAAAGATTGAAGATTGGGGAAAACATTGACAAAGAAGATCTTGGATTTGCTTCTATTTATTGATTGACCCGATGCTTTTTCATAGCTGCTCAATAGATCCCTTATTTCTTTGACCTCTTGCAAATTTGGGAGAGCGAAAAGCAGTGTATTGTTCACAAATTGGAGATGAGAGTAGGCAGTTTCTCCAGTTGTCGCTTGAATCCCTTTAATCTTGTTTTCATCTCTTAGGGACTTTATGCATCTTCCTAGGGCCTCTGCCATCAGGGTTAAGAGATAGGGGAAGTTAAGATCACCTTGTCTGAGCCCCCTTGAGGAGGAGTAACATCTCTGAATCCATATTCTCCATTCTAGATTGAACCCAAACATTTTGGAGCATTCCATCTGGGAAGGACCAATTCACTTTATCATAGGACTTAGAGATGTCCAACTTAATCAACATTCCTTGTGTCTTGCTAGCGTTCAGGGAGTGGATGATTTTGTGGCAAATGACAATACCGTCTATGATTTGTGTTCCCTTGATGAAGCCTCCTTGTTCTTTCGAGATAAGCTTAGGAAGGATTCTTTGTAGCCAGTTAGCAATGATTTTTGAAATGATTTTATAGATGGTATTGCAAAGAGAAATGGGGCAAGATTTCTCTGGGGTTCTGCTTCTGATTTTTTAGGGATGAGAATGAGGAATGCAAAGTTAAATGCTTTCGACATTCCTTGATATACCTGTACCACTTCCTTGATTTCTTTCCCTATGAGATACTAAACGTGTTGAAAGAAGAGAGCAGGAAATCCATCCGGGCCCAGAGAATAGTCCCCTGCCATCTCAAAGACCGCTCTCTTGGTTTTTCAAGAGAGATATCCTCCATCTGGTTTTGATTATCTGTATGAGTGACCAGTTGAGGGATTTGTGTCCAGAAGGCTTCTTGGTGTTCATGATTCCCCCCATTATCCCACTTTAGCATATCTTCCCAGTACCTCACCAAGTATTCTTTAATTTTTGTGGGATCTATACTAGTGCCTTCCAGGGTTCTAATTGTCGAATATAGTTCTTCTGTCTTTTTATTCTCCACGATAGATGAAATAATTTGGTATTTCGATCCCCCTTCTTTAGCCATCTTACCTTGGATTTCTATTTCTAGTAGATTTTCTCCTTTTTGTAAGAATCTTCCATTTTTTTTGCTACATCTTCCTTTGCTTCCAACAAATCTTTGGAATTGTAACCTTCCATTCTCATCTCTTTGATCTCTTCACTTATCTTTTCTAACTCTTTTTTGACCTGAAAGATATTTCTGATTATGAGATGATTCCATCTTTTCAGGGCATTTTTGAGCTCTCTAAGTTTTTGAGAGAATATATACATCTTTGTCCCATATTTGTTGTTTGAGGCTTCACATTTATTGGTCACAAAATCATCTAGGTTTGGAATCTCTAGTCACATTTTCTCAAACCTAAAGGGAGCTCTGACCGCTGCTCATCTTGGAAAAGATGGAGGGCTATTGACCAATGATTAGAGCTTGATGTTTTGAGCACCTCAGTTTCCAGGATGTTATTGTGCTCAATCCGATTTCTCGAGACCAAAAATCTATCATGTCTCTCTTGGATAAGTTCCTTTCTCAACCTTATGTTACTCCAAGTGAACCACCCTCGTTTATTTTTAAGATCATAGAATTTTGCCTCCTCCATGAAGTTGTAGAAAGTTGAGTAGTTCTTATCCCCCGAATTCCCTCCCATTCTTCTTTGAGGCATCCATTCTTGCATTGAAGCCACCGCCCTCCCCCCCCCTCGCTTTGATGATCTAAAAATTGTTCCCTTCTGATTTGATTTTGGCCTCCATCTGCTCCTAGGCTAATTCTCTTTCTTCCTTATTCTGGGAACCATATATGTTTACCAAAAAAATGTTGACATCTGTTCTCAACGAAACCACTTTGCAAATAAGATATTTTTTGTGGATCTGAATGATTTTAAGGTTGATTGTGTTTGGGTCCTAGAGGAAAACCATGCCCCCTGTTGTGCCTATGGCATTACTCCCTACCAATTTTCTTCTAAGACTTTTTAAAAGGCCCTTGCTGTAATCTGCGAGGTTTTCCAAATTAGTTTCTTGGAGCATCACTACGTCTGGGTTATGCTGGGTAATAAGTTGCTTCAATGTTCTCCTTTTGGAGGGGGAATTGAGACCCCTTATGTTCCAATAGATTATCTGCATCAAGATTATTTTGCTTGGTGCTCGCTAAGAGGGTGTCTACTTGAGTTTGAGTCACTACTTCAATAGCTTCCATTGCCTCTTTGTGCGTCTTTTTATTTTTGCTAGGCCTCGCTCTCCTCTTTTTGAAGTTTGCTTTACGGTTAAGATTTGGGGTATGCATGATTCCCATGCTATCCTCATCTATTTTTGAATCTGTCTCCTCTTCCTCGTCCAAGCTTGTTCAATTTTCTTCGTGTTTCGGGACTTCTGTTGTGGTATTTCCTTTTATTTACTTACCTTGAAGCCCTTTTATCCTTTGTTTATTCAAGTTTCTTATGCTTGGCTCTTTGAGTAGATTTTCCAGATCCTCTTTGAATCCATAATCCAATGCTAAGTAACAGGGTTCAGCGATTTTTTTGCAATAAATTCGAAATTTGCCGATCTTTTGATTTAGCAAAAAAAATCAGCCAAGTTCGAGAAATTCATCAAATAATCGCTTGGAAAAAAAATATGTAAAAAAATCCTCTCGTCCTTTTGAAACTGCGTTTCCTCTTTGCTAGACACAAGAAAATACCTAAACAAGGCAGGATTTGCTGACTTGAACAAAGGAGTCCGACATGGACGTGCAAGGAGCAACAACCATGCTAGGCAAACATGAGCTGAGCGACGACAATGTGCTGGGTGGATGGCTCTGTGGATTTACTATTTGTTGGACTGCAGTGTGGGAAGGAAGCAGTTGCCGAAGAGCAGGTCAGCGACATAGAGTCGCGAAAGTTTTAGTGTTTTAGATAATGTTTTTAAGGTATATTGTTTTAGGTGATGTTTTTAGGTTTTTTTGAATTCAGTTTGTTTATGTTTTTAGTTTTAATATTTACAGTAGCTTTGTTTTGTAGCTTTTATTTATTTTTTGTTATGTTTTTTTTAATATTTAATTTTTTGTTTTTATTAAGTTTAAATGTTTTTTAATTTGTTTATTATTATTTTTTAAATTTATATTTATGTTATTTATTTTTCAAATATTTGATAGCTTTTGTTTTGATTTAAAAAATAAAAATTATGATTATATATATATATATATATATATGTCGAATTTAATGGCAATTTTTTTCGAACTTTATGCATGGCGAGTTTGAATCGAACTTTATCCTCGTCGAACTTGAACCTTGTGACTTAGATTTGATGTGATGTCTTCCATCTCCATGTTGTTGCCTTTGTCTTGGGATTGAGTTTCTAGAGTAGATTCTATTCCTTCTGTTGCAATAGATTTTTTATTGATAATGTTTTTGCTTTTCTTTGACATGCATTTTTTGATCGTTTTATTCTTGTTCTTGATAGTATGCTTTTTTTCAGCTTGATGAATCCCTCTGAATATTTTTCTATTGTTTCAGGGACTTTCTTTGTGGTGTTGCTTTTCTGTAGGGTTGGGCATTCTATGATGAGATGCCCATATTCATGATAGCTTTTGCAACGGAATGGGATGCTCATAGTCTAAATATTGTACCCATTCCAATTTTCTTGCTTTTAGAGTGTTCTTTGGAAGGACCTGTGTGAGACCTACCCTGAATTGCTAGAGATTGCTCATATTCATGACAACTTTTGTAGTGGAATGGGATGCTCTCGTAGTCTAAATCTTGTACCCACTCTCCATTTATCCTGCTTTTAGAGTGATGTTCTTTGGAAGGGGTTGTATGAGATCTAGCTCCACACAGATTCTAGACATTAGAGATTGCTCATATTCATGACAACTTTTGTAGTGGATTGGGATGCTCTCGTAGTCTAAATCTTGTACCCACTCTCCATTTATCCTGCTTTTAGAGTGATGTTCTTTAGAAGGGGTTGTATGAGATCTAGCTCCACACATATTCTAGCATAGCTGGATAGGCCTTTGCCATGATGAGGTTTTGATATATATGCAAGTTTACCAATAGTATTAGCAATGATTTTGAAGGCATACTTGGACCAAAGTTCTTGCAGCAGAGTGTACATTTGAATCCAGATAGGTGTCGTATTTGGGAGTTCCTCTATCTGCCTGAAAGCTGTATGCCAGTGCTTCATGAATAGTCCTATGTTTCTGAAGAAGTATGGCCCTCCTCCGAGCACTTTGTCTCAGTCCAATTTATTGACAAATATTCCTATGAAGTACCTTTTAGCACAAGCTTTGAGATCATACTCTCTGTTCGTCTTCGAGTTTTTGCTGGTCCATGCATGCAGCGCCTCCAAAGAAAGTTGTGCTCCCACAAATTTGCAGATCAGACTTCTACCGTGTGATTTTATTCTTCTTGATTTCTTCTGGATCCAGCATGATGATTGGGTTCTTTTCAGCCTCTTGCATGCATGTTCTTCCGGCTCCATTCATTGGATCTTGGAACTTCTTCTTGCTAGCCGCCTTCATCAATGCGTTTATCTTTGTCTCTAAGATTGAGGTTGATGCTCCGATTACCATTTGCTTGAAGAATGGTTTTTTGGAGGAAGAAATTGGCCCAACGCCTAAGTGCTATATGGGCATGAAGTTTGTGTTGGCAGCATCTTGTGTGTGAATTGGAGTCAAATCAAAAGACCTCAAACATTCTGCAACTAGCAATTACCGGATCAAAGCCTTGGTCCTCTAATTAGCAGACGCAAGTATGCATCCATTAGAGGCAACGACTATGATTAAGCTCCTATGGTACCTGAAGAGGACGAAAGGCATGGAAGATAATACATGGCCTCAAATGGTAGTAGGAGAAAAGTTGAACAGAAGAAAGCATAAAACAAAGTAGTAAACTGATGAGTTGGTCGGGCATAAGTCTTCATGAGGGCCCAAACAACAATCTGAAAATGAAAAAGTATGCGAAAAAACTTCAAGCTATCCTTGTGGACAAAGGAACATTGGAGAAACATTCAGATTGCATAGTTCGCATACTCATACTCGGAGAGTACTCTCCCGGCTCCCTAAAAGTTTACTCGGCGATTGTTCGACAACCACTCTTCATTATTCAACAAAAAAAAAAAAAATACTCAAATTTATTAAAAAAACTTAAATTTTATAGAAATACCACAAATTTGCAAAGGTTGTTGAAGTATGAACAAATCAATATTATCATTCTTATAGAAATTACATATGCCAGAAACGAGAAACTATCCATATGTAATTTGCAAAGGAAATTGTATGCCATTATATAAAATTAGAAATTACAAGATTGCACATTCAAGATCCATGCGAACACAATTATAAAACTATGAGTATGAACTGGCATAGTGTCAAGTGGCAACAACAAACTGATACATATACAAGAATCTACATTTTTCTCTTCCCTGCTCTAGTGAAAACTAAGGGAGACCGAGTGAGTCTAGTCCTCCAACTCGGCTGCCCCTACTCCCTCTGGCTAGAATGTTGTGCCTGTGGCTCCATCTCTACCTCATCTTCGACATCTATAGGGATGTCATCCAATCCAATATCTCCTCTTATTGCAGCTGCACCCTCCATAGCTTGCCTCTCAAAATCAGCAATCTCGTCCTCTGTGAACATGGGGGCCTCCTCATCTTGTGCAATCCAATCACCATAGGGATCGATCTTATCTATATCAATAGGATCTTGTGATGTGTTCTCCACCTTTCTTGTGCGAAGCCGGAGATTGTATTGCACAAAACCCAGGTTATTGAGATGTTGATGACTTAACTTTTTTGCACTTCTTCGTGTGAATGACGTCAAACAAACTCCAATTGCGCTCACATCCAGAAGTGCTACAAGGTTGAAATAAAATGCGGAGGGCTAGCCTTTGAAGATTTGGGATATTTCCACCCCAATCTTTCCACCATGACCCTGTAAACAAGATATTCAAAAGTTTGTGAGTAATTAATAATTGTAAATTTGTAACTTGTAAGGTACAAGTAAATGCTTCATTTTATATTACCTGGTAATTGTGTGGTTCTCCTTTGGATAGCTAGTGCTGAAGAAAAAAGCCTCCCCTTAGCCTGCTTGTAGTTCTGCAACTCTGAAATAATGAGATCTTTTGTCTCAATGTCAGGTGTCATACTCTCAATGCATCTTGAGAGGCCCTTCATAACTTCCCCATTAGTATCTGCGAAGTCATCAGAGTAGAAAAATTTGGGGTTAAGATAGTACCCCGCTGCATAGATGGGTTGATGGAGTTGATTGTTCCACCTCCGATCAATCAACTCCCAAATGGGATCAAATATGATACTATCCCCTCTATAATAGTTTTGGATGACCTCTTTGGCCCTATCCATGGCCTCATAAATGTAACCCATTGGGTTTTGCTCTCCATTCACCAAGCGCAAAACCCTCATCAAAGGCTCCGACACTTATAAGGTTACAAAAAAATTAAAGTTAAAAAATTACAATTAAATTAAATACTTTAAAAATTGAAAATAAAGGAATCGATTTGAAATTGAAATTTGAAGTTACTTTGACGATCTCTGGAGCTCTCTCCATAAAGTCCTCATTAAAAATTGCCTTTGAGACTTTGATTCCGTCAACTTTGAATATGTTGAGTCCACCCATGCTTGGCACACCAACATCTGTTTCAAGGTTGTCAACAAACTGCAAATACTTTGCAACGTAAGGAAGTCAGTTGCAAACCTTGTGACCCCTGCTCGCACAAGCTCTTTCCCCTTGGTGTGTTCTCTCATCAAGCTGAGCACCCAAGGGTGATTATAAATATTTTTTGTGATGTCTCTGGCCTCCTCTACAACCGGTCTCACTCAATCAATTTTGCCTATGTCTTCCAAGAGAAGTTCAAGACAATGCGCTGCGCAAGGTGTCCAAAAGAGTAATGGATGTCTGTCCTTGAGAAGTCTCCCCGCCGCCACATATGCTGCTGCATTGTCAGTGATAACTTGGACAACATTCTTGATGCCCACTTCTAAAACAACCTCTTTGAGCATCAAGCTCAAGGTTTCTGCGTTTTTTATCTTACTAGATACATCAATGGATTTCAAAAAAACCATCTCACCATTTGAAGCCGCCAAAAAATTGATGAGGGTGCGGTTCTTTCCATCAGTCCATTTATTGGAAAGAATGGTGCATCCAAACTTTCGCCACAACCTCTTTTGATCTTCCACAATTACTTTCACATCTTCAACTATATTCTTGAACAATTTCCCACTCAAGTCTATTGGAAAGGGTGCCTTGTACCCTTTCTCTGCAACTGTCAATGCTGTCACCAAATGTTTTCAATACAGGCTCTTTGTCACGTTGAAGGAAAGGTTGTTGAAGTATAAAAAATTTGCACGTCTTATCTGCTTTCATGTGCACCTCCTTGTTCCACCATGTACCTTGCAGTGAAGGTTGTGCCCTAGGTATGTTCTAGGCACAAAACAATTGTGTAGCTGGCTTGAACTTGATGAGGTGGATGTGCCTCACTTGCGTGGACCACGACTAGAGCCCACAATTTCTTTTATAGCTGCTTCAGTTGCCTCTGCTGATGCGGGACCAATGGCTACTGTTAAGGTTGCTTGCATCTTTGCTCTCTTTAATTTCTTCTCGTCCAACAAAGCAAGCTCTGCAATCATCTTTCTTTTTGTCTCTTCTGTTACAGTGGGACAAGACACATTATGTGAAGGAATGCATGCAAGATGGTACTTGAAGCGATTGATGCCTCCACCAATTTTCTTCGAGCAAAACAAAAAAATTGTAGTCGACTGGGACGTTCCAACTCATATGACATACTTCCAAGCAACGGTACGTGCATTAGGGGGACACAATTGGCCACCAGTGACTGATCCTGATTCTGATGCAGCTGCAGAGCCAGATGCCATTGTATGTTAAGTCTAATGGTAAATCTGCAGCATGTTCAAGAATCAAAACAACATTAAAAAATTACATAATCATGATAATATGTTTACAAGTAAATTACATAGAATTTGTTAGGAGATGAAGTTAATATTTAGATTTGGTTGGGTGTAAAACTAAAAAATTAGATTTTTGGCATTCCAATGTAAGGATCCCTTGTGAATTATAAAATCTATAAAATTATAAATCTATTGAATTATAAATCTATAAAATCTATAAAATTATAAATCTATAAAGTCTATAAAATTATAAATCTATAAAATCTATAAAAGTATAAATCTAGGGTAATAAGTAAATAACAAATAGTTGTTGCCAAGAGTCTAAAAAGTTTCATGTATCTTACACTTATTTACCCAGTTATCTAAATTCTAAAGTCTAAACTTCATATTTTGTTTTAAAATGCATCTTATATTACTTTACCGAAGAAATAAATTACATAAATCTAAGTTCTAACAACAGGGATACAAGGAAAGTCTGTCAAATTTAATATTAAATAGGAAAGTTTGTTCCAAATTTTTTAAATATTTTCTAGTGTATTTAGGCTAGGAAAATATTAAATAGGAAAGTCTGTTCCTAATTTTTTAAATATTTTCTAGTGTATTCAGGAACAGAGTTTCCTATTTAATAGGAACTGTAAACGAAGAAATCCTTATTTGTATATTACTTCTATGTTTAGACTAAAACAGCACCCTAAAATAACATAGCTATTAGCCTATTATTGAGGATATAGAATTCCCGGATCGAATATCAATAGACAACTCCAAGCAGTACTATACCATAGTCACACAGTGACACTGTGACACAATCTACTAACTTACTAAGTATGACTCTAATGGGAGATCAAATTTCAATAATCCAATGCAAATGATGTAGACTCAAGATAATAAATAGAACTTAGAAGAAATGAAATGTTTAACTTCATGCAACATGATATGTTTAACTTCCAATAAATAGAACTTAGAAGAAATGAAATAAAAAATTAACTACCTTGGAAAGTTTGCTCAAAAAATCTCCTTCCAATTTGATTCAAAAGCTCCATAGAGACTCCAAACGCTGTGTGATTCCAATGTGTGGAGGTGTATGATTTTATAAGACAAATTTATGTGTTTTCCCCGTGTTTTTGCAGTGTTTTGGACGCTTCTGGAAGGTTCTGTCCCGTTCTGACACGTTTTGACTGGGTACTCGATTCTCTGCGAGCACTGGCACAATACTCGCCCAGTCCTCGCGAGTATTCGGCGAGTATTGTGCCAGTGCTCGTCGAGGGTCGAGTATTGGCAAGGGTGGCGAGTTTGCGTGATTTCAAGTAGCAAATACTCGTTTGGGGTTTTGTTTGGCGAGTAATCACCGAGTATATAATCTATGAGTCAGAGTACTTGAAATATTCCGAGCCAATTTTTTCCAAACTTTCAATTACACTCAGCAGAGTAATACACAGTCATTAGGATTAGCCTTAAACCAAAATGATAACTGAAGCAACTCTAACCAAGAATGGCGCCGATGATGGCGAGCATATGGTCAGAGGATTTATTACTACAAGTACTGAAAGAAACTCAACACCAAGTATGTGATACTCAATCTAGTATGGAGTGAGGCGACCATATGGTGGAGTACTAAGAATTACAATGCTTAAAAGAAACTCAACACCAAGTATGTGCTACCCAATCCAGTATGGAGTGAGGCGACTATATGGCGGAGCGCTACGAATTATAATGCTCTGAAGGGAAATAAACAAGAATGTTGAAATACTCAACGTCAAGAATCTGCGTTCCAACCCGAAAGGGAATGGAAGCTACCATATGACGGAGATGTAAAGTATTACAATGCAGTTTCCGAATATAAGATCAGCATTACAAATCATGATTAAGCAAGATTAAAGAACTGCTGTCAGTACTATTGCCAGCTTACAATATGATCAAGAATTTGCTTGCCAAGAGCATGGAATTAGAACCATTCAACAAGCATTTAAATAGAGAATCCTCCTTGCTTAATGGAACATCGAGACTGCTTCTTTTCTCCAAAAAAACACAGATTCATGATTTTGGTCTGTTCTGATCTGCACCTTTAAATGTAAAACCAGCAACCTGAGATCACACTAAAATGGACAAATCTCTCACCCCATTCATCCTATTGACGTGAAATGAAAAGCAAAAGGCCCTAATGATGAAGGCGCCCAAGATTGGAACACCAAACAAACCCAAAAGTTTCTATATAATTTATGCACGAACCCCAATGCACACACAGGAAGTACAGTCCAGCAAGGGGGCGATTTGCCTTTAAAAATCACAGAAGTCATTACAAAATCTACAATTTACAGAAGAGGGGCACCCATTACAAACAAAGAGATTTAGCCAATACCCACAATGAAATTTTTTGTCTTTTTTTTTCTATGAACAAAACACAACCTGCTGTAATGAATATGACAGTTCTGAATTTCTCATAAACTGATCTATAAAACACACACTGAATATAATGCACAAATCCTACATACAAAACAATCAAACTACACTATCTCACCACTAGTCTCTATCTTTCAAGCGAGAAGCAATGCCAAGCTAGGAGGCTTTCATTCCTCGAAGCAATCCCAAAGCCAATCCGGCAACATAACATCTCTGTAGCTAAGATAATCCAAGTGAGGACCAATGGCTTCTTTTTATAATTTTGGTTTGACCCTTCTAGAAACCCTATCATCCAATAGGTGGCGTCCAACTTAAGCTTGGATGAAATATTCAATAAAAATTATAATTAATTCTTTCAATGAAGCGCCCACCTCATAAAGAACATCTTTTTAAAACAACTTAAAGTGAAGTAGCTAGGCCAAAGGGAAAGTCAATGTTAAAATATAACATTAAAACATGACTTAATTAAAATAATTCGACTTATCTCTCCATTTGTGCCCCCAAAGCCCAAAATTGAGTACGCCAACAGATCAAACTGACATGGAAAGCCAACCGTGCCGAAACCAACCAGACCATTTGCCAAAAATAGAATTTACTAAAAATAGTAAATTTCTGAAGATGCTCAGAATGCCAAAAAAAACATATCACTGCGAAGCTCTCTGAAAACCCACAAAGAATCCGCCATTGAATCAACCAACTTCAAGCAAGAGCATCCTTCAAAACAAGAAACCCTAATTTTAACTTCCGAGTAGCCTACGGGGCTCATGAATAGGCCAATGGTCACTGGAAAGATCATGCTCGACAAGGGGACATTACAGTCCGCCCTCCCCAAGATTGCTTGTCCTCAAGCAATCACAACCCTGGATGCTGCAAAATCTCATCATTCTCACAAGTTGCATCCTGCATAGGCAAATTTTTCCACTTCACCAAGTATTCTCTGATGGTTCTTTTCCTCAAAGAATGTTCTCTATAATCAAGTATCTCCTCTGAAATTAAAACCAACTGTCCTTCATCCAAAGGTGGCAACTGTGATGAAACAACATCATTGTGTCCAAGTGCCTTCTTGAGGCGAGACACGTGGAAGACATTGTGTACTTTGTTATCAGAAGGCAGCTCCAACTCATAAGCTACTGCTCCAACCCTTTCGATAACCTTGAATGGCCCATAGAAATGAGGTTTGAGCTTCTCAGCTCCACTCTTCTTGAGAGTAGACTGTCTGCAAGGCTGTAATCGAAGATAAACCATATCCCCAACCTCGAAAGAGCGCTCAACATGCCATTGATCAGCATACATCTTCTGCTGATTCTGTGCCATCTGAAGATTGTTCTTCAATGATTTCATGATATCTTGACTCTACTGCAATAAGTCCTTGGCTTGAGGAGCTTTGCTGTCACCAAACACCAAATCAACAAAGCTAAGAGCTTCATAACCATAAAGAGCCAAGAAAAGTGACATTTTTATTGACATGTGGAAAGAATAATTATAGCAGTACTCGCCTATGTGAAGCCACTTCATTCATGCTCTTTGCTGCTCGGAAACATAGTTTTTCAAATAACCTTCCAACCACTTGTTCACTATTTCCATTTGTCCATCTGTTTGGGGGTGATAACTAGTGCTTGGAGTAAGCACAGTACTACTCATTTTGAAGACCTCTCGCCAAAAAGTGCTGAGGAACTTGCTGTCCCTATCACTCACAATGTTTTTTGGCAGCCCATGTAACCTAAACACCTCATGAAAAAACAGCGCTGCAACTTGCTCTGCTGAAAAAGAGCTGGTAATGGCGAAGAAGTGAGCAAATTTGGTTAATCTATCCACTACAACATAGATACAATCCTTCCTTTGGACCTTGGGCAAGCCCGTGATGAAGTCCATCGATATGCTTTCCCATTTTTGATTGGGAATAGGGAGAGGTTGTAGCAAACCGGCTGGTAGAGTATGCTCATTTTTGTTCATTTGACAAGTGGGACACTCTTGAATGTAGCGTTGAACTTCCCCTTTCAACCCTTTCTAAGAGAATCTTTTCCGGATCTGCCTATATGTCTTAAAGAAGCCTTGATGATCAGCAAGCGGAATGTCATGAAATGTCAACAAAATCTTCTTTTTGAGCTTAGAATCAGCGACCAAAAAGATCTTACCCTTGTAGTGAATCAGCCTTCAATCACCTTGTACCTTTCATCATGAAAAGTACCCTCAATAATGCTTGTTGCAAACTGATTTTTGGCATAATCAGCAAGCAACATGTCCTTCCAATCAGTAGTAAGCTCGCACAGTGAGCTTAAATGGGGTCTCCTAGATAGAGCATCAGCCACAATGTTGTTTTTCCCCTTGACATACTCGATGTCAAAATCACCCACTTTTATTGCCTTTCGTTCTGAGCCTTCTGATGCATAAAGTGCTTGAGACTGTTATGATTAGTCTTGACCACAAACTTGTTTCCCACCAAATACTGTCTGAACTTAGCTAATGTAAGCATAATGGCAAGCATTTCCTTGTCATAAATGGAGCAGGTTCTTTCAACACCTCTTAGCTTTTTACTCTCAAACACTATGGGATGTTTGTTTTGCATCAAAACAGCCCCAACTCCTTCACCAGATGCATCACACTGTAGCACAAAAGGCTTGGAGAAATCCGGAATAGCCAGAACCGGACAAGAGCTCATGATCCTCTTAAACTTATCAAAGGTAGATTGAGCCTTTTCTGACCAACAAAAGACCTGTTTTTTCGTGAGATCCGTAAGAGGAGCAACATTCTGTGAGTACCTTTTCACAAATCTTCTGTAAAATCCACAAAGACCCAAGAACCCTTTCAATTGAGTCAAGTTCTCAGGAGGTGGCCAATCAACAACGGCCTTGATCTTTTCTGGATCAACCTTCACTCCCTCAGCACTGATTATGTGACCAAGGTACAGTAACTCCTCCATTCCAAATTCACATTTGGATGCTTTGGCGAACAAGCTCTCAGATTCTAGGATATTAAGCACTTCCTCCAAGTGCTTGAGATGTTCATCTCATGTCTTGCTAAAAATCAGGATATCATCAAAAAATATCAATACAAACTTCCTCAGCTATTTTTGAAAAACTCGGTTCATGCAAGACTAGAAAGTAGCAGGAGCATTAGTCAACCCAAATGGCATGACTAGAAACTCGAAGTGGCCATAGTGACATCTAAAAGCTGTCTTCTCAACATTTCACCCCCTCATCCTAATCTGGTGGTAGCCCGATCTCAAATCAATCTTTGAAAAGAACTTGGCTCCATGTAGCTCATTAATGAGCTCATCTATCCTTGGAATGGGGTATCGGTTTTTGATGGTGCTTTGATTCAAAGCCCGATAGTCCACACACATGAGCATGGTACCATCCTTCTTCACAAGAACCACTGCTGAAGCGAAGGGGCTCTTGCTTGGGCGAATGAAGCCCATCTCCAAGAGTTCCTAAATGTTTTTCTCAATCTCATCTTTCTGCTTCTTGGGGTACCGATATGGAGTTGTAATAACCGGTTTAGCTCCTTCCTTGAGCTCTATGATATGTTTCGAACCCCGTTCAGGTGGTGGTCCAGGAGGCAAATCAGCAAATACCTTGCTCTTCTTTGTGAGTAGAGACTGAACATCAGGAGGATAGTCTTTCTTAGTTTCAACCGGACTCGCAGGAAGAATCATACATTCTGCAACCCACTCAGCTTGATCATGACGGATCAGCCTTGCCATTCTCTTGAATGACACAACCTGAGGGCCCCCATTGGACATTTCTCTTAGTACTATCCTCTTCCCATTAGATTGAAACTTGAGCTCCATAGTTTGTAGATTTAGGGAGATCTCTCCAAGTGAACGCAGCCATTGAATGCCTAGAACAACATCCGTATCTGCAATGTTGACTACATGGAAGTCATCCTTGACTTCATAGTTTCCCAATTGCATAGTCATGTTTGAGATCTTCTTGGTGCATGAGATGTGGAACCCATCAGCAACCATGACCTTGAAGCCTTCAAACTCTTTTGTTTGCAGCCCCTTCTTTGCCACCACAACTTCATCAATGAAGTTATGTGTTGCTCTAGTGTCGATCAAAGCAACTATTCGCTGCCTCTTAATCATCCCTCGAACTTTGAAGGATTCGTTCCTTTGGAAGCTCGAAAGTTGAGCCAAAATGCCTCCACTTTCCTTTTCATCTTCGGACTCTTCTGGAGCTCTTTCCACTTCACTATCTTCAAAATCAGACTGCTGGTCTGAAAAATCAGAATTACTTTCACTCGCTGAATAGTACTCAATCTGGTGAAATTTGACTCCCTTTGGGCAAACATGCTCTTGAGACCATTTTTCTCTACACCGGAAACATAGCCCCTTTCTTCTGAGTTCGTTCAATGTCTCAGGGTCCAATCTTGTGACATGAGGATTATGCTGATTGAACTCCTTATGCTGAGGTCTAAAGGAGTTCTATGATGACGTCTTTTTCCTTTATCCCCTTTGTGAAAGGGCGGCTTGGATTGAAACTTCGCCTTAGGAGCAGCCCACTCCATGTTTCTTGCTTTCTTCATTGCCTCCTGTAGGGATGGTGGATCAAAGGCTTTAATCCAACCCTTGAGTGGTTCCATCAATCCTTCACTAAAAAGGATCACCAACCGCCTTTCCGTGATGCCAGTGACCATCACTGAAAGTCTTTGGAACTCAGCTATGTAGGCATCAATTGTGCCATACTGCTTCAACTGTGCCAATTCTCTGAAATGTATTTCAGGATCTTTTTTCTCAAATTGCTCGATGAGCCTATTGGTGAACTCATCATAGGTAGTGATAGACCGATGACCTAAGGTGACTAAGCCATGGTACCACCACTCGTGCGCCACCCCATCAAGGTGTAGCATAGCGAACTTAATCGCCTCCTCTTCTGCCATGGGTTTAAGAGCTAGATAGTTGTCCAGCTTCTGTATCCAAGCTCGAGCTGAACTGTTATCACTCCCGTCATAGTGTGGAAGTATAACCTTGTTGATAGCTTGATACAAATCCCCTTGAACTGTTGTTCTTCTTTGCTCATAATGTCTCCCTTGTCCCTTATTCTTTCTCTTATGATCCATAAATTCATTATAGGACATGTCCATCTTGATGTCATCAGGGAGAGAATCATACTCTGCATGGCCACGTCTCAATTGTTCCATGAATGAAGCATTCTCTTCAGGATTAGGTTGGGTGTTTACTGGTGCTAAGAAGGTGGGTTTGAAGGGCCTTGACGAAATGTATGTGTTGTTTGAAACACGCTGAGCAAACTTCCATCAAGCTGATTAGAGGCACTGTGCTCTCCTCTATATCCTGGGTTGTTCTGTGGAGTTGTGTTCTGGCCCACTTTCCCCAACATGAGAGATACCATATCCATCAAGGCATCCATCTTCCTTTCAAATCTCATTTCGGGACTTATCGATCTCTCTCTTCCCTTCTCACTATCATCTCTGTTGTTGGTAAACCTCTCATTACCCCCGACTGACCTCTCACCTTCTGCCATATCTATTTCCTGAGAAGACTCCCAATGAGCCCTCAAGACCTCTGAAGTTGTCTGACCTTCTGGAGCCTGATACCACTGGAACTGTTTTGCAACTTTCTTATCTTCCCGTGCTATGTATCTCTTTTCTCTGTCACTCATAGACGGTTTGTTCATAGGATGGCAGGATACTTTGCTTTGATACCACTGAAATATTTCGAGCCAATTTTTTCCAAACTTTCAATTACATTCAGCAGAGTAATACACAGTCATTAGGATTAGCCGTAAACCAAAACGATAACTGAAGCAACTCTAACCAAGAATGGCGCCGATGATGGCGAGCATATGGTCAGAGGATCTTCTACTACTACAAGTACTGAAAGAAACTCAACACCAAGTATGTGCTACCCAATCCAGTATGGAGTGAGGCGACCATATGGAGTACTAAGAATTACAATGCTTAAAATAAACTCAACACCAAGCATGTGCTACCCAATCCAGTATGGAGTGAGGCGACCATATGGCGGAGCGCTACGAATTACAATGCTCTGAAGGAAAATAAACAAGAATGCTGAAATACTCAACGTCAAGAATGTGCTTTTCAACCCGAAAGAGAATGGAAGCTACCATATGACGGAGATGTAAAGCATTACAATGTAGTTTCCGAATATAAGATCAGCATTACAAATCATGATTAAGCAAGATTAAAGAACCGCTGCCAGTACTACTGCCAGCTTACAATATGATCAAGAATTTGCCTGCCAAGAGCATGAAATTAGAACCATTCAACAAGTATTTAAATAGAGAATCCTCCTTGCTTAATGGAACATCGAGACTGCTTCTTTTCTCCAAAAAAACACAGATTCATGATTTTGGTCTGTTCTGATCTGCACCTTTAAATGTAAAACCAGCAACCTGAGATCACACTAAAATGGACAAATCTCTCACCCCATTCATCCTATTGACGTGAAATGAAAAGCAAAAGGCCCTAATGATGAAGGCACCCAAGATTGGAACACCAAACAAACCCAAAAGTTTCTATATAATTTATGCACGAACCCCAATGCACACACAGGAAGTACAGTCCAGCAAGGGGGCGATTTGCCTTTAAAAATCACAGAAGTCATTAAAAAATCTACAATTTACAGAAGAGGGGCGCCCATTACAAACAAAGAGATATAGCCAATACCCACAATGAAATTTGTTGTTTTTTTTTTTTTAATGAACAAAACACAGCGTGCTGTAATGAATATGACAGTCCTGAATTTCTCATAAACTGATCTATAAAACACACATTGCATATAATGCACAAATCCTACATACAAAACAATCAAACTACACTATCTTACCACTAGTCGCTACCTTTCAAGCAAGAAGCAATGCCAAGCTAGGAGGCTTTCATTCTTCGAAGCAATCCCAAAGCCAATCTGACAGCATAACATTTCTGTAGTTAAGATAATCCAAGTGAGGACCAATGGCTTCCTTTTATAATTTCTGTTTGACCCTTTTAGAAACCCTATCCTCCAATAGGTGGCGTCCAACTTAAGCTTGGATGAAATATTCAATAAAAATTATAATTAATTCTTTCAATGAAGCGCCCACCCCATAAAGAACATCTTTTTAAAACAACTTAAAGTGAAGTAGCTAGGCCAAGGGGAAAGTCAATGTTAAAATATAACATTAAAACATGACTTAATTAAAATAATTCGACTTATCTCTCCATTTGTGCCCCCAAAGCCCAAAATTGAGTAAGCCAACAGATCAAACTGACATGGAAAGCCAACCGTGCCGAAACCAACCGGACCACTGCCAAAAATAGAATTTACTAAAAATAGTAAATTTCTGAAGATGCTCAGAATGCCAAAAAGAACATATCACTGCAAAGCTCTCTGAAAACCCAGAAAGAATCTGCCATTGAATCAATTGACCTCAAGCAAGAGCATCCTTCAAAACAAGAAACCCTAATTTTACCTTCCGAGTAGCCTACGGGTCTCATGAATAGGCCAACGGTCACTGGAAAGATCATGCTCAAGAAGGGGACATTACAGTACTACATAGATGAGTTCAACAGGACTTGGCGAGTATTGTGCCAGTGCTCACGGAGGGTCGAGTATTGGCAGGGGTGGCGAGCTTGCGTGATTTCGAGTAGCGAATACTTGTTTGGGGTTTTGTTCGGCGAGTACTCGTCCACTTGGTGAGTAATCGCCGAGTATATAATCTATGAGTCAGAGCACTACATAGATGAGTTCAATCCCACATACAAACAACACCAAAAAAATAACATTGGGGCCAAAATCAAAGGGAAGACAAAGATGCTTATAGCCTAATTGAGGACCAGCTCACATCAATTACGCTGCAAAACTGGCAGATGGACAAGTCCCAAAGAACAATGGGGGGAGAGGAAATGTCTACTCTGCACCTCAGGGTAATTCAGATTGAATAGCACTATATCATGGAGAGCACTTCATACAGTGACATTTGAGAGAAGTATTCAAATTTCAGACACTCAGAAAGTTAACTTGCTGCACTTTGTTTGAGGTGTTGACACTTGCAAAGCAGGAGAATGTCTACTTCTCAAAAACCAGAAACTTTGTGTCACTCTCCTATTGTACTTTTGTAGGATGGCCTCATATACCTATGGGTCTCATGGGCATTATTAAAATGTTTCATTTCTTCCGATTGTTTAGACCTACTTGCAATCTGAGTAGCGCAGTTTGTCATCTTGCTTTCCAAATTATTTGAATCTACTACCAATGGCTATCTTCGATTATTGAATTTGCTCTGTGCTTGGACAAGACTGTTTTCCAAATCCTGAATTTCCTTGTCTTTCTGAACACTTTAACTTTTCAAGTCATTGGTATGCTAATCAATACTGGGCAATGCCATATTTGCAGTTGTTAAGAGTCAAGAAATCATTTTGATCCAGATCCATGACCACCTTCTCGGTAGTTTCATATATGGCTTTCTTGGGCATAAGTTTCACTTTCTTCATGGTGGTAATCTGTTTGATTTTTCTGCCCTTGTATTTGATTAGCTCAATCCTGGGCTCTGCTACTGGTGGTCTACATTCATGCTCTGTGGTTCTTGCATCGAGAGACATTTCCCTCGTCTAAGTTGGAGTCGTGTCCACTGCCTGAGATTGTTGTATCTGAAGTATGTTTGTAGTGCTCAAAGATGTAGACCCAACTTCTGCAACTCCAGTGATAAGAGGCAGAGATACATTTGTTTGGAGACCACTTTGAGAAGTAGTGACTGCACTTGTCGTAGTCTGGGGAAATGGAGTAAGAATATGAAATGCTATAGTCTCTCACTTGTCATAGTCTGGGGAAATGGAGTAAGAATATGAAATGCTATGAGAAGTAGTGACTGCACTTGTCACAGTCTGGGGAAATGGAGTAAGAATATGAAATGCTATAATGAAGTAAGAATATACCATAGCTTTTCTCACATCTGACTAGAAATTCCTGATGATATATTGTTTAGGAGGTTTTATTCTGTTGAAAGTGAGAGACGAATCATAGCAATTGTCCAAAATATTATGGATGTCATGCCCAGTGAAGAATTCCCCATTATCCTTTCCTGGCTATATTCTTTCTTGCGATTTGGAAATTTGTAAATGACATGCAACATTTTCCAGTGAAGTCAGCTATAGCATTACCTGTTTGCACGTATATTTTCCCATTTGTAATTTTGGATTGCTGCATCAGGGTCTCTATCATGTCATGGCATAAGAAAACCTTAGCACAAGCAGCTTCCCTCTTTAGATATGATTGCCTTATGGAGTGATGATGGTCCCTAGTGGTATTAACATCTTTTGGATATGTGCAGCTTCTGTGGCTTCTTTTTGGTGAATGTATAACTAAGAGTAGTGCTATTTACTGCAAATGTTTGTGGTTAACATTGTATCTCCAAGTCCTTGAGGTGGTGGATTTGGGCCTGGCTGAGCAATGGCATTGCCAATAGCTACGTTCTTCCTCTTCATCATGGCAGAGCTCACTGTAAACTTCAACCAAATCGGTGCAAAATTGCCAAGGATTACTCGTCTCTGGAATACAATAGCTGTGGCAATATGCTGTTTTCAAAGGTTTAACAATGGTGCTTGTCTGAGGTTTTAGCAATATAAAGCTTCATGACCAACTTAGGGGAAAATGATTAATGAACAAACACAAATTTCTCCCAAATCTGCTCAGAATTTATGGCAAGATTTTGTTAAAACGTGCAGGAATTATAAATCAAATGATTAAGAGCACAAAATAGGGTGGTTTCATTGATTTAAAACAAAATTGGTTTGCTTTATTTAATGCAAAGTAAAGAATGAAAAACACAAGGTTCGAGATTCATTTAAGTCAACTCGATAAAGATCTACTGTTCTTGTTTTATCACAAGCTTTTGGGGAAAATAGGGTTATGAGCCCTTATGTTCAAAGTTTCTGCGAGTTCGCATGATGTGGTCATGTGCATTTATCACAAATCATCTTGAGCCCACAAGATTTGGTTGTGTTTACACGTTGACTGCTTCAGGAGATGGCGACAAGTGTCTCAATCGCATGTGATGGTAAAAGGAATACCCATTCTGAAGCTGGGCTTTACTTGCACATTAAACTCAGTTTACAAGGACACATGGGATGAAGACACCTGTCATCATTACGTGTGTCCGCAAGCTAGCAAATATTTTACATGATGTTTTGTTTATTAGAAAGTAGGATTCAGGTTTGAAGAGCGCACAGTTCAAATAATTAATTTTAGAACAGGTGATGGTGACATTTGTCACCCCCACATTCACTGGGATTAAGGTTTTGTGAAAAGCAACCATGGTGCTGGGTTCAAACAAAAAGTAAGCAATACAATTTTAAGATTTAAATTTTTTGCAGCAACAAAAAGCAGAACGGTTTACAAAATGTGAAGGCACTGCGAAACAGAACTCAGAGAAAAGTGTGCACAAAATCAAAATCATTTCTAGAAGATTCAAAGAAAAACAAAAGATGGGAGATTGAAATAGAGCATAAATTAAAAGAAACTAAAGAAATAAAGCAAGAGATGCAACTTGAATTCAAAGAAAGTTCAAAGTTACCCCAAAAAGCAGAAGTGGCCAACGGCTCCCAAGAAGAAGTGCACAAAGACAAAATAACAGCCATCCAAGCAAGTTGAAACAATTGCTAAGATTCCCAAATTGCAGAAGTTTGTAAATTTAAGGGCCAGGATTCAAGGATACATAGACTGCTATAAGTAATGAAGCTAAACTACCTAAAATTGAACGACGAAGCAAAGCAAAGTTTTGTTTAGATAGGAAAATCAAAGTGGTGACATTTGTATTGGCAGTGGGACTTGTATCAGCCATTTTATCCCTACGGTATTTTTCTTCGATTTACAGATTGAATGACCATTGTGATAAATGGTCATACTCTTCATTTTGGCAATAGCAGTTATACAAATGTTTATTGCTTAATTAAAATTTTGTGGGTGGTCCCTTAGGGCATAGAGAAGAAAATCCTTGTAAGTTGCATGGATTGGGTATTTCCTGTTTTGTTTTTATTTAAAGCTATCCCACTTGATAGGATTTAGTCATTAGAGCTTGTAATGCTTTCAGCTCCTCTTATTGCAGAAAATTATTTGTCAATTTAGGAAACATTAAAAAATGGAAGAACAATGTGTCCATGGAATTTTTTGAGATACTTGGCTTTTATTTTGTCTCTTATTGGCAAAGTAATTTCTAGCAACTAATGCCAAAGACATGTTTTTCTTGGAATGGTTGCAGGGCCATTTTCTTGCTCCTTTAAACACTCGCTCTCCGGCAATCAATGTAATTTGTCGAAGGTCTGTAAGAAATGTTATCTATAATCTCTACGTATCAATTGATTGGAAGTTCTTTTCATTTATAATTGATCTGAAAATTATAAAAGTATAATCTGATTAGTTATTTTCCTAGCTTGGTTATGGCAAAGACATTTATCATTTAGTCAATTATATTGAAATATCAGTCCAGTTCATGGATTGGTAGCCTGTGGTGGAGAAGATGGTGCTTTAGAGTGCTTTGACTTGAGACAGAAAGCTGCTGTTGGTAGAATTAATGTTGTTGCATCAGCAGGAGATGACGAGCAGGTATCAGTGATATTTTATATTCTAGTAAATATTTGTTGATGTTTCAGAAACTAGTGGAAATCTATTTCTTGTTGTCTAATATTCATTTTATTAATAAATGGGCTGATATATTTCAGGAAGTTACAGCAATACGATTTGATGAAACAGAAGGATTTCATGTGGCAGTTGGAACTAGTTCAGGACAGGCAAGCCAAAATCATTGGGTTTCACCCAAGCTTGGCTGTTTAATGTTTTCCTTTCGATCCCTTTGTATTGTATTGACAAGTTTTAACATGTGATTTGTCTATAATGTAAGTGATTTTAGATGCATCATTCTATTGATATGCAATAACTTAAAGATGATGGCTTTAAGATCTGATCTGTCAGGTTTGATGTTATTTAGCAACTGTGGTGTCATACTTTCCCAACTGTCGGTTTTGGACGTAGTCCAGTGAAGTCGCACTACATTCACAGTATAAACAAATGATTAGTTTAGGTGAATCCGATAGATGTAAGTGTAAATGGAAACTGCATAAGAAGAGATGCATAAGAACAGAGATACTAATAACACAACTGACCTGTGTTCATATGTAATGTAGGTATACATGTACATAATTTGACCTTTGTCAAATCTTGTTTTTTGGTGTTGTATCTGCTATTGTTACTAACTTGTGTATTGCCGATTCTAAGGAAATTGATTTGCGGTTGTCACATGTAGAGTTTAATAGGCATAATTTTGTAATTATATGTAATTGTTTATCTTTTGAAGTTGAAATTATTACATAAGTGTCAATGAGTTTAAATTCTGATAGAATAGGACATGCCTGTGTTTAGTAGCTCGAGGAAGAATTGTTTGATCAGGTAGTGGATCATGGTTAAGGTCATAAAAATATCAAATAATGGCACATTAACATTTTCAGATTCCTTGCAAGCTAGTTTGGTGCTGTGTATGGACACGAACACACCTAGTAAAAAGAATATAGGATGACATTTTCAGATTCCTTGCAAACTAGTTTGGTTTTGTATATGTACACACACACACACCTAGTAAAAAGAATATAGGATGGCTTATGTATTGAGTGTTATGATAAAAAGGGACCACAAGTTCATCAGACCTGGAAGGACAAGGGAAGAAAATCAATCCGAGGCTGCATGTTCAACTTTCATCATATGGTATATAAGTTTACATCTATTAAACACTATATTGCTTTATTTATTTGAAATGAATCCATCTATTGTGTGTGTGTGCCCGCACATGTGCATGATGGGTGGGGGCATGCATGTAATGATGTAATTAGCGATGAAACTGATGCATCTAAACCATTTTTAGAATGACGTGTCTATTGACAATGATGGCTGTAGGTTCTTCATATGATTGATAAACTTTATACACCTGTGAGTTACCAATTACTTAGCTCTTATGAAGCTGTGGAGGCGAGATGTGGTATATTTTGTTTTGTTTTTCTTGGGAATCTCCATTCAGTCTTTGGAAAAATGTATGGATCGGTAGGTATGACAAATGGAAGAGAAGCAGTGATAAATTTGCAATTCTGGATACAAGTTTGTGCGTGTGTCATTAGATGGTCATTTTTTGTATGTGGCATGCAGCTGGAATATGAGATCCTTTTATGATCTCATTTAGTGAAAATGTATAGGGATTTGAGTCAACTGGGACTCTATTAATAGTATTGTTGTTCATCATCAAAACTCACAGCAATCTACAGTTGATTAGAACCTGAACCATCGGAAGTTGTAAACCTGGGAAATGCCTTTGTGGACCTCCTCAGAGACCCTTTGGGGTGCATATGATTTTCTTTGGTTTAAGGTTTGATTCTTCATAGTGTAAAAGTGTGCTGAATTCTTCTGGATTTAACTATGTAAAGGAATTAGTGATTGACATTTCAGATCTCTTTACTGGACTAATTTTTGGGGGAATAAAATTGAAGCCCGTGCTTAAGAAATGGAAGTAATCCTAGTTCCATAAAATAGTTTTGCAATACTGAGATAGGGGAGGGTGAAGAGGGGTCGGTCAATTAAGGAAAAAACAAGTGTAAAAAGAAATTGCAAAGGAAATGTATAGTGGGAGTGCAAGCTAAAGTAAGAATTAAGTAGTTAAGATTTAACTAATTTTTTTACATAGATACAAAGCTTTTGACCGGAGCAACTAACGGGGTACATCAACGTCCACAACTGGCCGATACCAACACTATCGCCACAACCGACGAATACCAATATTCCCATCACAACCGGCGTTTACATTCCTTGCCACAATATTCCCGCCACAACCGGCGTTTTTACCACCAATACGGCCACAACCAGCCTATACCAGCGAAACGGCCACAACCGGCCTTCCAATACCTCTGAGATTTGAACTTGGGTGGTGCATATAACAACCAAGTTGCATTACCAATGCATTCCCATCTCATCGGTAGTTAAGATTTAACTAATTAATTAAACCTTAATTAAATAATTAACTAATTAATTCAGATAATCAAGGCTCAGCTTGGTCTATCATGATTTTGGCTAAGTATGTTAATGAGTGATTTCCATGCGTGGCTGAGTTTATAACCATCCTCTCTATTTAGATTCCATTGCCTCTTCTCAATCTGAACGTCTCTAATCTTTCAATCTTTCCAACATTTCTCCAAAGCTAGAATATTTGCATCATCGATGCAGATTGGATGATTAGTCCCATACTCATGCTTTGCTAACACTGATTGTTTTATATTGCCACATTTTAAGTCCTAGGCATAGTTTTTGATTCTCGTTTGAAATGATTTGCGAGTCTCACCTATATATGGAACGCCACATGTGTTTGGGCATGGTCTTGATGGGTTTTAAATATGTTTTGATGACCTTTCTTCTTTGGATTGTTGCAAGTTTCATTGTGGTACCTTGAGCATAAGGTATGTAGGATTTCTTAGCCTTCATGTTTGAGTTAGGTCTAGGGGGCCTCTTGCCTCTTTTGGCCTGTTTATATACTCTCCTGATTTTCCAATCTCAAGACTTATTCCTTTTTAGGTCTTTATGGAGATGTTTTTCATCATTTTCAAGTGTTCTGGATCAGAAATTGTGAGTGCTCTAGTAAATAGTGTATTCTTTACTCCAGCTTTCTATCAAGGATGGTGGTGGGAATCTGCTCTAATAAATACATCCATATGCGTCTTCTTTCTATAAAACTGCTAGAAGAGGGAACCACCTCTTCTAGTGATAAAGACTCAAGGGAAAGTGAGAGAGTTGTTCTGTTCAACCTCCACACCGAACTTTATGTGTTCCAATTGTGCATTAAGATGTACCAACTAATCATCCAATGTGTTCATGCTGTGGAGGACAACTCACATTAGTGCCATCTAAGAAACGATACCACTAGTTTGGTTTCAGCTTGTAGGATTGAATCACATTTGTTTCAAATCTTTCCATAAATAGATTAACGACATCTGGAGAAAGAGGAAAGCCCATGCCCACCCCTTCAGTTTGTTCAAAATTCTCCTCTTGGAATCTAAAATAAGTGGGTCTAAGGAAAAGATCCACTTTGTTTTTTCATTCTCTGTTACATCCTTTACAACCTCAACAATCTCACCTAAAGGGATTTAGTGCAGGGTGAAACCACATCAAAGCTGATCATAATGTCTTTTTCTTCAAGTCTAAGGTCTGACAGGGTATTGAAAACATCTGTGGGATCCTTGATGAAGGATAATTCTGTTACACAATTGAATCCAAAAGAATGCAACACAGGTTTTTGTTCAAAAATAGGTTCTATTTCATTTTTAATTAACATTCCTTAGATGTAAATTCATTGGAGGCCAAGGGTTGAGCTAGTCATATATTTTATTAATGGCAATAACGAGTTTTAAGTTCTTTGTAAAACTTTTTAATCTGATGGATCAGATGAAATGGTGCCCAATTGGGCAGGGTAAACCCCCTGGTTTGATATAGAGAAGCGGGACTCTTGGTTTTTTACAAGGTGATAGGTTTGGAATGATAACTCTTGTGATTGGGTATAATCCGTGAGTCATTGATGTTACCTCCTATAATGCTACTAAGCTGAAAACATCCTTAAATATGAAATGAAAGGGGACAATACAAGCCTAGTTACAAACACTAAAATTCCATTTCTACAATACTTAAATGGTGTTAATAGAATTTAGTGTTAGAGAAGGGCATATAACCTTATGGTGCGATTCTGTGAAAGATGTAGCTCCTATTCATGTGCTGGGCGACTTCAGTAACTTGCAACAAGTTAGGGGAAATCATTCAAACAAACCAAATAATATATGTATTTAAATAATGTAATATCGCCAACAAAGTCTATGTCTGAATAGAGTTTTGGTGTATTGTCTTCCCCTTAAGGAGCCCATGTGAGACCAAGTCCTGCGTGAAGTGGTTAAAGGTGATCTCACAGATTTATAGGGGTTCTTAGCAGCAAGAATGATGGGTGGCCTTGGCTGTGTCGACATAAGAACGTATTTCACAGGATCTTGTTGTGACAAAGTTGTTTGGAGATCAGAGTGAATAAAGAACTTATCTCATATGACAAAGACCATAACACTTCTTTACTAGCATTTCCATAACCAAAGTAGTACATTTATCTAAAATTTTAGATAGTAAAAAAATTGATTGGTTGACTATGTTCTTAATCTCTTGGGCTCTAAAAACTTCACTTTATGTTATAAATTATGTGTAGATATGAGGGTTTTACAGTTAATAAGCACGAGTGCAAGGAAAAATGTGTAAGAGCACTATTTGCAAGCGCTAGATAGATCAATATGAATTGCTAATTTGAAAGAATCAAATAGTCTCCTATTTATATCCTACCCTTCAATGGTTTTTGCCATAGTTCAAAATCTTGGCGATATCTCAATGAATCTCGACAAATCTCGTGAGATGACTGCAGAATGAGAAATGACAAGGTTTATTGCGAGACGAGATCCATCGATTTCTCGGCAATTTCTTGGCAATTTCTCAACATTTCTCATCTATTCCTCGACAGGGTTTATTGTGTTAACTCTATATACTACAGTTTGGTTAGTGTTATTAATTTCTTATGTCATTTAACTTAAATTAATAGAAAATATAATTATGGCATTCTCTACATTCATTTTTCATGTCATTTAATAATGTTTTACATTCAATTTAAGTTTATTTTATGAATTTAAATGTTTTATAAAGTAGGGACAAAGTTGTCGAGAAATTGCTGAGAAATTATCGAGATTTGAGTCTCGGTTCAAATTTTGCCCTGTCAAGAAATTGCTGTGAATGAGATTTTGAACAATGATTTGTGCATTGGCGACATCAACAATCACTAATATGTAGATAAGCTAAGAATGAACTAGTCACTTTGGGCCTTAAAGGGTCAAATGGCAGGTTCAATGGACCCAAGTAGCAAAGATGTGGTATACAATGAGTATCTATCCCAACTTGTCTAAGTCAAATTCTGATTGTATATTTGGATTCCTCGTGAGAAGTTTTGTAGTTTTGAAAAGGAATCACTTGATTTGGACTCCAAACAAGTGAGATATGGTTATTTAACTTGAGAATTTTCTAGGACAATTTTAGGGTAGGAAAGGGATTGATGACTGAATGATAAATGAAATACAAGGTATTGTGGCTTTTGGTTAAGACCTAAGAGGAAATATATAATCCCTAGGAGGCTCTAAGACTTTGGGATCATCAAAATTTTGATCTCATTCCTGGCTACAACATACCTAACTCGTGATATGTTATGTGATTGGAGGTCAATGCGCCAAAACTTCAAAAAACTGTTACCACTATTTTTTATGTATACATATTGCCCGTTCAAGGTGTTAAAGTTATTAATTAGTTGTTAGTCATTAATTAATGGTTGGTTATTAATGTTCCCAACTGTTGTATCTTTTTGCATAATAAAAAGATGGACACACAAGTGTGTAAATGTATCGCATGCCTTCCATTTCTCTTCATTCTTTAAGCATTCATATTTGCTAATACTGGTATCAGAGTCAATTGTTCGGGGAAGACCTAGTCGGGTACAAATGGCGCAAGTTGTTTGAGGAAGCCCTAGGAGAAGGGTACAAATGGTCCAAGGGCAAAGAGGTAATCACACATGAAGGCATTCATGTCTGTATAAATGCAGTTCACATAAATTGCAACTAGGACACATCAACAGGGAAAACGATGAAGACAGAGGAAGAACAAAGCCACAAAATCGTGAGGGGTGCAAGACCGGATTGCATAGGAGAATCACGTAAAAATTAGACAGCTAGAAGAGAAACGCAATTAAAACACGAATGATAGAGGAAGAATAAAATCCCGTGCAAAAAAAAGGAACAAAACGTGAGTAGCCTATTGTAATTTTCACCTGAACATGAATAGAACATGAGAAAAGTGTGTTAAATTTCTCCTAACTTTTCTTGTAGAAAAAGACAAAGGACGTGCCATCAAATTGCCGCGATTCAAATTGTGATTTTATTGCAGATGAGTTAGGGCATGGGTCATGATTTTGCTATGCAGTTAGGGCATGGCTAGAGGGAAACAAAGTTTCAGACTCTATGCAAATTCTCTGTGTAGTATCTTCACACGAGTTGTAGTTCTGAGCATCGTCTATGCTAGGGCACACACCTTATGTTTTTTTAGCATGTTAGTAAATGTTTTGAAGTTTAGTTTATAAGCAATTTAGAATATAGATTGTGTATATCCCAGTTGCATTAATTTTTGGGTCAGAATTGTACTTTTTTGTTGCATTGATTTATGTGTCAGAGCTATACTTTTTCAGTTGCATTGATTTTTGGGTCAGAACTGTACTTTTCATGTTGCATTGATTTCTGCATCAAAATTGTACTTTTTTGTTGTATTGATTTTCAAATCAAAGGTTAAAAAATGTGTATAAAATGGCCAATATTCAAAATTTGGTTTTGTCAAAACTGCAGAAATTGATTGGCTGAAATTACAATGTTTGGAGTCACAAGATTTTAACAATTGCGGAATATTGTGATATTGTGATAAAATCATTTTCCTAGTAAAACCTGTTACTAATTTTGTTGATTATGACAAGCATCATAAGGAGGCCTTGCCATTGTTGAAATTGTTTGTATTAGATGACATGATTCCTAAGGTGCAGAATGTCACTGAGGCAAGTGCATTGTGAATCAATCGGAAAAATAAATATGAAACTTCGAAGAAAAGCAGGGTTTTGCCTCTAAAGAATTTGCTATTTTCCACAATGATATCTGAGGATAAGTCTTTGTCAAGCCATTTTCTTCGGATGAAATATTTCCAAGACCATTTAGGAGCCATTAAGAAAAAGGTGGATGACAACGACATGGTGGTTCTTGTTCTGAACAGCTTGATGCCCTAGTATGAATCTTTTGTGGAGGCTTTACACTTGATGGTAGAAAGACATATCTTGACGTTTGATTAGGTTAGTTCCTATTTGGTGCAAAATGAATTCAAATTCACACAGGGAAATGAGTCCAGTGTTGGACAAGTAGAGAGTGTATTTGTTGCTAAGTTTAAGGGAAGTGGAAACATATCCTTGTTCATTCATCTTCTAAATACCAGGTGAAGTGCTTTTATTGTTATAAGGCTGGACATCTCAAATAGGATTGTCAGAAGCAATAGTACACACATTCTCAACAAAGCAGTCAAGTGAAAAATGTGGTAGCAATTGAAGAACGGGATGTTGAGAAAGATATTGCCCTAGTGGCATTATTCTCAAACGTTAGTGCTACTAGTTGTTGGTTCATTGATTCTGATGCATCCAAACATTTCACATGTTGTAAGCATTGGTATGTCAAATTTACAGCAAGTACAAGCTTTTCTGATACAATTTCATTAGTTGATGGTGAGTCTTATGTAGTAGAGGGGATGAGATATTAATATTGTATTGAATAATGCTAGAAATATCAAAGGAATGTTAGGTATGTTCTTGGCATGAATAAAAATCTCATTTATAAGTTCGTTAATGGAAAATCCCAACATTGCTGTAAATTTCTCTTGGAAGCAATGTATTGTGTTTGATGTAAGACATGACAGAGTAATTGCCCTAGGTATTGGGCAAGGTGGCTTGTATAGGATCGTTGATTCTGCTATAGTCAACATTAATGCATGTGTGGAGGGAGACTCAACCATACATGAAGTGCTGGAGGATGAAATTCCTCATATTCCTCATAGGCTTGCTGACTTTGCTCTAGTCAACTTATATGCACTAGTGGTGGAGGGAATATCCACCATAAAGGATGTACAGGAGGATGCAATTCCTCAGTTAGATGCACGGGTAATTGTGCAAATGGATGAAATGCCTTAGTCAAAGGCATTGGCTCAGAAGATCGGAAACAAGTTTGTTACTTCAGCAGAGTATGGTCATTTTGCTCTTGCTTCTGACCTTTGTATGATACTTGAATAACTGGTTAAACAAACCATTGGATGCAAATGGGTGGACAAAATTAGTACTTTGGACAAGTACATGACTCATCTTGTTGCAAAAGGTTTTTCCCAACAAGAGGGAATAAATGAGGTGATGGTTTTTTCTCATACTGCAGAGTTGGTTTTTACTTTTATTGCAGAGTTGGTTTTTACTCCCACTGCTATTGCGGAATTGGTTTTTACTCTTATTGCAAAGATGATCGCATTTTGGTTGCTTCTCTCCATAGCAACCCAGTTTGGTTTCTTGAATGGAGGTTTGGATGAGGAGGTCTACACGATGCAGCTTGAAGGTTTTCGAGTTGGTCGTGATCATTTGATATGCAGATTGATTAAGTCCTTGTATAGACTTAAGTAGGCTCCACGAGCCTAGTATATTATATTTGATCAACATCTTCACGATTTTGGATTCAAACTATGGAGGTTGGCCGAAGAATCAGCCAATGATGATTCATCATCGATCAATGAATCATCCATCAAAGAATTGGTGTATAGCTTGATACATCTCATGTCTACACGACCGGATCTTTGTTTTTTTGTTGGCTATTTTTTTCAGTTTTTTGTCTACTCCGAAGCTCCTACATTGGACAACAACAAAATGTCAATAGGACTGCAGATATCATGTTGATATCTAAAAGGTAGCCTGTAAACGTAATGACTAAACTCTTTGGTCCCACTTTCTTTGTAAAGTTTCGTGATAAACTTGGATTAGTCTCCGGTTTAGTCATTAAGGGAGGGTGTTAAGGTTATTAATTAGTCATTAACTAATGATTGGTTATCAACCTTCCCAACTGCTGTACTTTCCCTTTTGCTTAATAAAAAGACAAACACACAAGTGTGTAAGTGTGCCGTATGCTTTCAATTTCTCTTCATTCTTTCAACATTCATATTTGTTGGCACAAGATACTTTGATCAATAAGGATCATAATCAATCTACATCATCCAAACAAGAACTCAATTTGAATTAGACATGCAGACTGAGTACATTTTGGACAGTGGCAAAATCAACAGCTACTACAGGGTGGTGGTTGTGTTATTGTCAATGGTGGTTGTGTTTGTCTTGTAGTTCCAAATGTGTCATGGTGATTTGTCAATTATCTAGCGGTTGCGTTTGTGGCATGGTGGCTGTGTTGTGTCTTGGTGGTTTTGACAGTTATCTAGCAGTTGGGTTTATGGCATGGTGGTTGTGTATGTCGCATGGTGGGTTTTTCAGTTAATTTATGATTTCACTGTGCTAAAAGTGGCGGTTTCAGATGGGAGAACTGAAAAAGAAAAGTAACAGCAGAAAACTGTCTTTTCCATTGTTAAGTCGATTGAGAGCCCTTTAGTGTGCGAAAGGACTCTCCTAAAATTCCTATAAGTAAGAGGCACAAGTCCAAATGCAAAGCATGAGTGCCAGAGTGAAGGGTTAGAGGGTTTAGTTGGTTGTAGGAGGAAGAATTGTGGTGTAGAGGGTAGTTTGAATGAGCATGCAGCAGGAAGATACTTGTAGCATGCTCTATCTCAGCTCTTTGTAATTGTATTGGCCAAAAGTAGAGGAAGCTGGGCTATTTCCACTTCCAACTAGTTTTTCCGACACTGGAGTTTTCAGGTTAAAAATCCTCATGTCAATTTGTTGTGGTTGCCATTCATTGTTGTTTGTTACTCTTTTATTTGATTTCATGCATCTGCAATATTGTTTTGATTTCAACACCTTATGAAGACTGATTTCGAAACAATTTTGCATTCTAAATTCTGTTATTTGAAGTTAATTCAAGTAGAACATCTTAGTTATGTAATTTCCAGCAAAGTCGATAAACTCCAGAGACTATAGATCATATTGGTATCAGGGGCAAGTTTATTCTTTGGGCATTGTGGATGGTTTTTGGTTTATTTGTATGACTGTTTCAAGGTCAAAAGAAGAATTGCAGGGATATGAACATGAAATTTTTAAATGTTGGTGGTTTCAATAAGTGAGGAAACTGGCTAGAGAAAGTACAAAAAACCTTGTTCAAAGAGCTTCCAGATTGGAATGTGATGAAATCTCAAGTTAATATCACCAAACAACAAGAGCTCATGGCTAATAACAAGAACATTGATGGACATGGTTGTTCGTGCTCTTACCAAGAAGTTTGGAATAAAAGAAAAGTCCCTTGAGGATGAAGATGACTTAAAATAAAATTAATGGATGAAGAGGAGCACACTGCGAAGGACATAGGAAAAGCTAAGGTAATATCATCCAACCATCCCAATTTCAAAGTTGGAATTAATGCTTTTGAAGGGCAAGTAGATGCTGAAATAATAGATAAATATGGTTGAAACAAGTTTAGGTTTACTTTAGTGTGTACAATGTCAGTGAGGCATAAAATATTTTCGTTTGCATGTCTCAAAATGAAAGATTATACTCTAATTTGGTTGGAAAGTTATTTAGTTTCTTCAGAAAATAAGATGCAGCCAGTTGTAACTATGTAAGATGAATTCAAAGAATTGTTGATAAATAACTTTTATCCTATTGGGCACAAAACTGATCATAATATTAAGTGGCAATATTTCAAACAGGGTAATGCTCAAAATTTGTAGGATTATACTACGAAGTTCCATGGGTAAGGCATTTTGATAGGCTTGGACTTGGAATATGTGGACTTGTGCAAGTTTCTGGGCAGTCTCCATTCGCTCATAAGGAGATGATTCATCTCTAGCAAGTCAAAGGACCTTGACGATGCATGTGTGTAAGCATACTCTATTGAAGAAGGAAACAAACAAGGAGAAAGTGAATCCTCAAAGCAAACTTGGCCAAATAATAATCCTATTAAAGCAGAAAACCAGCCATCCAAATCCTATGAGGGTAAGGCAAGGGAAATTCCACTACTATACACGTTTGCAAGGATCCAAAAAATCAGTGTAGTCATTGTGTTAAGGATGAACATACCGATGATAAATGTTGAAATTGCATCCAAAGAATCACACCAAAGAGGATTCCAAGAAGTTCATGTCATTTCTGAAGGAGAAACATGAAGATAGAGAACATTTCCAATGTAGATGAGAAATTTGGTTGCATTGCTACCAATACAACTAGCTTGGAGTAAGAAAGAGAACAAATGAGCGAGCATGTCCAAATCAAAATACAAATCAAGAAGAAAAAAGTAAATGCTGTAATTGATATTGACTCACAATCTAATTTGATTTTGGATGTTGTTGTTAAAAGGCTTAGTTTAAAAGCTTATGATCATCTTCATCCATATCACTTGGGTTGGGTGAAGAAAGGTGTATAAATTCAATTAACCAAAAGATGTATAGCTTCAAATTTGGTATTAATCTAGAGTATGTTGATGAGATGGAAGCAATTGTGATTCGACTTAATGGATTTGATGTTGTATTTGTAAGTCCTTACTTGTATCTAAGGGATGTTACCTTTATGAGGAGGGCAAACACATACAAATGGGTTAAGGACGGGGTTAGATATATCATCAAGGCATATCAAAGCACGCCCAAGCTTGCCGTGATAAGTGCTAACTAAGCCAAAAGACTCGTTCAAGCAAATAAGAGATTTAATTTACTTCTTTTAGGGGATACACAAGATGACGGGCTAGAATTTTCTAAGATTGATTTTGCAAACAAGGTGATGAATATTTGGATGAGTTATTGAATTCTTTTCAAGAAGTGTTTGAAGCTCCCAAAGGGATGCCACCTAAAAGGGAAGTAAAGCATGAGATTTGTTTGTTGCCAGAATATCCTTTACCACACATATTGGCTTGTATAAGCAATCACTTTTGGAGAGTAATGAAGCAAAGAATTAACTTCTCAAGGTGTTAGAACAAGGAGTCATACGGTGAATTACTTCACCATGTGGGTCACCCATTGTCACGGTATCGAAGAAAGACGAATCTTGGAAGACATGCATAGATTTTAGAGCCTTGAACAAGTAACTATCAAGAATAGGTATCACTATTGATTGATGAATTGTTGGACCAATTTCAGCATGCCAAGTATTTCAAAAATTTGGATCTCAAATTCGGGTACTATCAAGTTTGTATGTAGGAGGGTGTATGGAAGCCGACTATGAAAAAAAAAACAAAAACCAAGTTACCGATTCGAGTTCAGATTTGGTTCAGGCTTGAAGAACTAGGTTTGTCGGTACAATGATTTTTTTTACCTTGAGTACGGCTTGGGTTTAGCCATACAAAAAATAAAATAAAAATAAAAAATAGAGAAATTCAAGCCTAAAATAGGGAATTTGCAATGGAAGGTAAGTGTGCAATGAGAAAAAGAGAGGTAATTGATTTTCCTTTTGTGTTTGCTTTTATCATTTGTGCTCTTTTATTGTATGTCTTTGTGTTTTACTTAACTTTTAGGGTTCGCAATGTGTTTTTACTATTTTTTGTTGTTGCTTTATGTCTAATTTTGAGAAAAAATAAGAAATTTTTTTTTTGCCTTGGATATTGCCCAGGTTTTTCTCAAGCTCTGCCCAAATTCATCTTGGGCAACCCAGGTTTGTCTGGTTTCTTCGCTTCCCAGCAAAACCAGACCTATATTGAGGCATGGTTCTTTTGCATATTTGGACGAATTGGTATATTAGATTTAAAAAAAGTATATATGAATGGTGCAGAAGACATAGATGAATCCGAGCCATTTCCTAGTAGAATTAGACCGAATTGGGACAAGGTTCTTCTGCATATTTGGACAAATTGGTATCGTAGATTTAAAAAAGGTCTACATGAATGGTTGATACTTCCATTTGGTTTATGTATTTCACCTGCAACTTATATGAGATTGATGAATGTTGTTTTGAGGCCATTCAAAGATACATGTGCCAAAGCATATCTAGATGATATTTGATTTCAGTGCTACATGAGAACATCTAAATTGTTTGAATCATCATACAAGTGCCCGCAAAAAAAAACTTTTATGCTACATGAAGAAATGTGAGTTTTCAAAAATCATTAGTCTATTTGGGGCTTGTGGTTAGAGGACAACTAAGAGTTGATCCAGCCAAAGGCTATCGCCAATTGGCCCACAACTAAAGTCTAAGATTGCTATGGAAACAAATAGTTTTGTTGGAGCAATTCAGTACATGAGGGTTCATTTTGTCATTCTTCACAATTGCGGCACATTTGCATGCCATTGTAACAAGTTGTAAGAGTTTTCATTGTGGTAAGGAACATGTAACACTTTTGATTCATTGAAATATAAATTTAGGTATGCACTAGTGCTTGCTTTTCATAATTTTTAGTAGTCATTTGAATTGGATATGGATGCAAGTGATTTTGCTATGGGGGTAGTTTTATTGTAAGGAGGTAAGCCAATTTGTTATCATTCAAAGGTATTTTCTGAAGTTGTAAGAGTCCACATTGTTTATGAGTCTATGACAAATAAATGTATGCACTTGTTCAAGCAAGGCATTACAGTTGGAAACATTATTTGTTGGGCTAGGAAACAATTATTCATACTAATCATAAACCTCTTTAGTATCTTCAAGAACATAAATTCCACATAACAAGATATTATAAATGAATGGGATTTCTTTAACAATTTCATTTGGTGATCAAGTATAAGAAAGGACAAATGTAGTGGTGGTTATGTTAAATAGGCTGCCATTTAAAAAAAAAAAATCATCTTTGGCAATAGATTCACGGCTTGAGCCATTCACAAAAGAGGCATGAGGAAGCATATGCACAAGATATGGAACTTGGGGGGACATCAACATTTGAAGACAAGTAGTTGTATGTTGAAGGAAAAGCGGATTTCTATCTCAAGGATGGGCTACTTTACATGTTGGGCAATCTCTGTGTGTCAAAGGAAGAAATACTTCTATTGATGAGGGAAGCACATGCTTCCAAAGTTTTAGGGCATTTTGGTGTTGACAAGACCTTGGGTCCTTTGTGAAGGTGTGTGTTTTAATGTCCCTATTTTTTTATTAAGATCCTTTTGGGACCCTTAGTCCTTTCTTGTTTCCAATGGCTAAGGGTAGAAGAAGGTTATGGGACATAGTGGACCACTTGTGAAGAGTTACTAATGAAAAAGGTACATTATATTTCTAATTTTGAATTATGTTTTGGAGAAAAGTACTTTATGTTTATTTCACTTAAGTGGGGGAATTTATGAGTCATGGCTTGTAAGACTTAAGTTGTTTTTAAAGATTAATCATTTCTTTCTATTTTGGAGTGCTACACTTGGAAAAAGGTATTTAAGAAGAACGAGGGCTCATTTGAAGATTATGTGAATTTGGATATTTGGATTTGATAATCAAGTATGTCAAGCTTGGTTGTTGAAGGTAGATGCTTGAAGAATGTTACCTTTCAAGTTCTACTAGTTCGATAAACATTGTCTATCAACACCACCCATTAATTGTAAATTGTGCTCAATCCTTTGAAGAATTGTTTGAGGTTTTATCTAATACTTGCAGCTTGTGGTGAATTGGCTTGGAAGACTAGGGTGAACCACTTAGGGGGTTTGTGAGGCCACCAAAAGTTGGCAATTTGCTTGAGGACTGAAGGTTGCTAATAACTCCTTGGGAATTTGCTTGGGGGCTTGAAAAACATCTTTCGGAGGCTTATTATTGGTGGAAAGCCTTTCCTAGGGTTTTGGATATTTTTATACAATTTTTCCTTGGTGGAACGAATTATTTCTGAGGTATTTTGGCAAGTTTTGGGGCTAATTTATGCCTAAAAAATATCCAGTAATTATTTACTTAATTTTGAGGGTAAGACTAGGTTTTTCAGAACTTCGGGACATCATTTGTGGATCTTTCAGTGGTTGGAAAATTCTGATTTTAATTTCAATTGAAGGAGCATATTTTTATTTTCAGTTCAAGCTATTATTTGCTCAGAAATTCCAAGTATCTTGCAAGTTATTGAATTTACAAGTTTCAGTTGTATTTTCGCCATATAAATTCAGTTTTTGCCAAATTTGATCGGAAAATTAAATCAATTATATTTTTCCTTACGTTACTACAAAGTTTTATAATTTTTGGAGGTGTTTTAGGGGCTGAAATCACCATAAAATCCTAGCCGCCTAGGGTTTGGGCGATTTGTGTGAAGGGTGAAAATTTGCAAATAAATTCAGACTTGTGAAGTTGCTGATTTATATTTCAGAATTCAGTTTATGTTGGGGTTTGAAGGATATTACTATTTTTAGCCTTTGTTCCAATTTGGGAACATTACAGTGGTATCAGAGCCAATTTCTTGGCCATTTGTGGGATGAAAGGGTTATTCAAGGACATGGACAATGCTAGGTTTGAGAGGTTTGCTCAAACCCAAGAGCGGTTGACAGAAGCTTTAGACAAACTCCTTCAAACAATGAAGGGCATTAAGGCGGACTAGACCCTTGAAAGAGAGGTAGAACCCTATATCAATTGGGAATTGATGGAGGATTATGATGAATATTTGACACTTGCACCACAATACAAGAAGGAAAGAAGTTTTGAGTATTGGCTAGGTTGGAGGTATAACAATTGACACCATGGGCACATAGTTATGCATGATGACTTAGGAAGGATTGTTCTCCCAACCTTTGACGGAGATCCAAGTGCTTCAGTTAGAGCATGGGTAAACAAGGTTAATGAATACCTAGAATTGAGGCTCAGAGGTGAGAAGCAAGCTGTAAATTTTGTCACACAACACTTGGTAGGGGCTGGCTTTGATTGGTGGCAACTTAAGTTAAGGACACAAGGACATGATTTCATCAAGACTCATGAGGAATTAGGTGAGAAGCTCATCAAATGGTTGATAAGAAGGAATCTCTAAAATTTGAGGTAGTGGAGCATGTAGAAGAATGAAAATTAGATTTTTTGGAGCAGCCAAAAACTAATTTTCAGTTATACAAGGGGCAGCCATCATCTGAGTATGTTGGACCTCCAAAATTTGAGTTTTGGACAGCAAAGAAGGCTGCAAATTGATGATGCAAAAGAGGAAGAAATCAATGAGCATGAACTAAAGAAAGTACAAGGTAAAGATTTTTTATTGGTAGAGGATATCTATTTATTCTAATGATTGTATGCATGACAGTAAAGTCACAAAGGGTGAAAGCAAGGAGCATGTGGAAGAAGAAAAATCAGAAGTTTGTGGGCAGCCAATGATTGGAATTTCTGAACCATAAGAACCAGGAATTCAAGAGCATCCAAGTGAAGATTCCCAACAAGCTATGGAGCAACCACTGGGGTTGCAAATGGTAGACACCATAATGGAAAGGTATGTCTTAGAAGAAAAAATTTGTACTGTTCCTCATCATAGATCTCTTTCTTTTCATAATTTCAGATTTCATGAAGCTTGGGAAAGACAATTGTTATTGGCACTTGGAGAAGAAGCACAAGCCCTAACAAAGGTGGACAAGGCAAGGGGATCCTATGAAGGAGTCAATGAAACAAAAAAATCAGATTTGAGGGAAAAAGGAAAATCAGATATGTGCATGAGTAAGCAAGTGGTCATATTGGTAAGTGTTCGTTGTTTTCTCTTCATGATGGGTTTGTTCATTATCTTGGTGATATACCTTATACTACCATTGAGGTGGAATTGAAGGGTACTCGATGGAAAACAAAAGTCTTCAAAGTAAATTCAAGGGAAGGACATGACAAGTATCCATCATGGATATGGGATCCGGGTGAGCTCTACAAGAGTAGTGTTGCTACCATGTCTTGGGCCAAAATAAAGAATGAAGTAAGGATTATCATGGTCATAGGATCATAGTGACTGTTGTTTTTAGTATTTTCAGTTTATTTTCCTTAAGGTTTCTTGTCACCAAGGTGAGTAGGGACCCTAAGAAGGTGTGCTTCTCAGACCTCAACACCATGGGGATGGTCCAAGTGTGTATTAGTGGATTTCCAACCACATATGGTGGAATTGGAAGAGGGAAAAGATTTGCTACAACTATGATAAGGAAAGGTTAAGGCACCAAAAAGGAGCCCATACCATGCTCATAAGGGCATGAGGGAGTGATTGTAAAAGTGTTGCGAAACACTAAAGCTTTTTCTAACATGATTGCTTCATGTGTAGGGTCAATAAGGGAATTGGTTGCAATAGACATAAAGGGTGCAAGGCATTTTTTTATTTTCAAAAGTAAGCAACCATTCGGGCATGTTCAAGGTATGTTGGAAGCAATTCACTTGTATTCTTTGCATACTCAAGAGGCTTCATATTGGCATGAAGAAATTCATAAGGTTTGTTGGAGCCTAGAACAATCAGAAAATGGGAGGGGAAGTGTAAATGAAAATTCTGATTTTTACCATTCTAGAAAATCAGATTTAAGCATACATATACAACAGCCTTTGGAGGGGAGGAATATGAAATTTTTTGACATTCTTCAGCACATAGAAGGATGGATAAATGCAAGTACGAATTCTGAGTTTGGTGTCAAAAAAAATCAGAATTAGAGGGCCATCTACAGCTGTGTTTTGAGGTAAGAAATTCCGAATTTTGTGGCATGTTACAGCTTGTGGACTGGGGAAAGATTGCATATATTAATTTTGGGCTTTGTCATCAAGAAAATTTTAAAATAAGCATGTACATACAGTAGTGTCATGAGGGTGAGAAGTCTGATTTTTTTGATATATTCCAGCCCCTTGCACGTTCTAAAAATGCTCATAGTTGGGAACTCCTAATGCATGACAAAAGATGGGAGAGCACAAGTAAGATACAACACTATCTCCTTAATGATTTTGAATGCTTGTTAGATTCGCATTGTGCTCCTTAATTTTTTGAAGATGTTGACAAAAGGCAGCTAGTAGAACACATGGCACATATGAGGAGGATCATACAAGGTGGCTTGCATTTTTATGACTTCTCTTCCCAAGGTCTGTTTCCAACTGAATTCAATGATGTTCCTTGCATGCAAGTTTGGAAGGTTTGGCCATGGCACATGAGAGGTCCACATGAGTTGTTGGATAATGGCTAAGGTAGTATGCCCCCAATAAAGGGAAAACACACGGGCCTTTTCATATGGGACAGCAAGGTATTAATCTCCGATTGCATTTTTTTTGACGGCTCTTGGTCAAATGGCACACTTTGTAGAGGCATATTGGTGTCCATTGGAGATATTTGGGTGAAGAGCTTTCCCAAATACAGCTTGGTAATGCATCGGTTGATAAATTGGAAAGATGAGAGGCCTTTGGAGGGCTATTATGTTTACTTCCAGCACTTGTGGGTAGACTCCAAGGCACAGGTACAATAGTATAAAGGAGCCAATTGCGGATTCCTTTTATTAGGAAACAGGCAAAGGTGGACATTGCTTGATAAGGTGTGTTGGGACATCCATTTGAATTTTGCAATTGCTTGAGGACAAGCAATTTTGGGTGGGGAAGATTGTAATGTCCCCTTTTTTTTATTAAGATCCTTGTGGGACCCTTAGCGTATTCTTGTTTCCAATGGCTAAGGGTAGAAGAAGGTTATGGGACATGGTGGACCACTTGTGAAGAGTTACTAATGAAAAAGGTACTTTATATTTCTAATTTTGAGTTATGTTTTGGAGAAAATCACTTTATGTTTATTTCACTTAAGTGGGGGAATTTATGAGTCTTGGCTTATAAGACTTAAGTTATTTTTAAATATTAACCCTCTCTTTCTATTTTGGAGCGCTACACTTGGAGAAGGGTATTTAAGAAGAATGAGGGCTTATTTGAAGATTATGTGAATTTGGATATTTGGATTTGATAATCAAGTATGTCAAGCTTGGTTGTTGAAGGTAGATGCTTGAATAATGTTACCCTTCAAGTTCTACTAGTTGTTCTATAAACGGTGTCTATCAACACCACCCATTGATTGGAAATTGTGCTCAATCCTTTAAAGAATTATTTGATGTTTTATCTAATACTTGCAGCTTGTGGCGAATTGGCTTGGAGGACTAGGGCGAACGGCGATTTGCTTGAGGACTGAAGGTTGTTGATTATTCCTTGGGCGATGTGCTTGGGGGCTTGAAAAACATCTTCCAAAAGCTTATTATTGGTGGAAATCCTCTCCTAGGGTTTTGGATATTTTTATACTATTTTTCCTTGGTGGAACAAATTATTTTTTAGGTATGTTGGCAAGTTTTGGAGCTTATCTATGCCTAGAAAATATCCAGTAATTATTTACTTAATTTTGAGGGTAAAACTAGGTTTTTCAAAACTTCGGGACATCATTTAGGGGTCTTTCAGTGGTTGGAAAATTCTGATTTTAATTTCAATTGAAGGAGCATATTTTCATCTTCAGTTCAAGCTATTATTTGCCCATAAATTGCAAGTATCTTGCAAGTTATTGAATCTACAAGTTTCAGCTGTATTTTCGCCATATAAATTCAGTCTTTGCCAAATCTGATTGGAAAATTAAATCAATTATATTTTTCCTGACGTTACTACAAAGTTTTATAATTTTTGGAGGTGTTTTAGGGGCTGAAATCACCATAAAATCCTAGCCGCCTAGGGTTTGGGCAATTTGTGTGTGAATGGTGAAAATTTGCAAATAAATTCTGACTTGTGAAGTTGTTGATTAAAATTTGAGAACTCAGTTTATGTTGGGGTTTGAAGGATATTACTATTTTTAGCCTTTGTTCCAATTTGGGAACATTACATGTGTATTGACCCAAAATGCAAGAAAAGGTCCCAAAGGATGTAAATTATGTTGCACAAGCAAGCATAAAGTTAGGAAGAAAGGGTTGCATATGTCTTTACTAGTTTCTACCAGACCATGGGAGAGCATCTCTATGGAATTTTTTGTTGGTTTGCATATGTCTAAGTATGACCATGACTACTTGTATGGTGTTGTAGATAGATTCAACATGATGTGTGTTTTAATTTCATGTAAGAAGACAATAAAAGGCCTTGAAGCAATTGAATCATTCTTTATAATGTTGGGTGCATTTTGGTTTGCCTAAGCCTATAGGATTAGATAGGGTTTCAGCATTTTTGGGGAAATTTTAGACCACCTTATGGGGCAAGATGGATATACAAAGAAGTAAAATTTTCCATCCTCAAACCACTAGGCAGATGAAACTTGTCAATAGGACCTTGGTTCCCTTAATAAGGGACTATGACAAGAAGTATGTAAGGACTTGGCTTGAATTTTGAGCATATACGACCATAGGGCAATGTACACATCCCACTAATAAGTCACCTTTTGAAGCATTTTTTGGGTTATTTGCCTACTAACCCACTCAATGTTGCCTTGGGACATCAAAGAGAAGGGGAAGGACTAGATTTAGAGGTGACAAGAGCTGTAAAATTCTCTTAGAGCTTTAAAGCAAATCCATCTCCAACTGAAATAACAACTAGAGAACTTAAGGCTGGGAATGACCAACACTATAGAACCTACATTAAGGTGGGAGACAAGGTGTGGCTTTACTTGAGCACAGTCTGAGCTATGTACTGCTATGTGATCTGAGTCTGAATCTGCATGTACCTCTGTAATGTGTTCATGTAATGAAATCTGATATTTTGGTGTATGCTAGCTATGATTGTAAGTAGGATCAGCCATATTGATGTCAAGTAAAATGTCTGCAACATTCTTTGATGCCCCAACCTTGACTGATTTGTCATATGGAATTTTGTCATAAGATGGAGTATCAGTATCTATGAGACCATCTTCATTATTGATGTTGATGATTTTGCATGGGCCATTTTGAGTTTTTAATGGTTGTGGGACAATCAAGTGACATGTCTGGGCTATGAACATGTAGTATCTGAATTGTTTTGAGTTGCCTACCGTGAATGACTGAATGTAAGGTAGTTGTGGGCTTGACTGTAGCCAAATTTGTTGTTACGCTGATTGCTTAGTTGTTTGTAGTGCAGGTTTGGCTCTAGCTAGAACTAACATGGTGGGTGGGTTTTGCTGCCGTATGGTAGTATGTCAGGCTTCTTAGACTTAGGGTAGAAGAGGGTGGGGGTTGTATGATACTACTAAGAAGTCAAATTTGATCTAATTTTCACATTCTTCAATGATATTGCTGACTTGGCCATCAGTATATGCGTTGTTTGTAGTTTGTGAATCAACTTTTGCTTTTTTCATTATGTATGTTTGATTGTGAATCAAGTTTTGCTTTTTCCATTAAGTATGTTTGATTGTGGATCAAGTTTTGCTTTTACCATTAAGTATGTTTGATAAAGTTCACATGTAAGAGCTTGCATGTCAAAATTTCTACCAAATAAATTGTATAGTGGATATTTATGGAATTTCTGATAATCTTTAGTGATATGTCCATAGGTGGTGTGCCAAACGAAGAAATGGACTTGATGGTACCATATTGGTAACCCATGGTTGGGATCATATAGCTGAATGTTATGTCTTGGTAGTATAGGTGTTATTTTTGATAAAGAATGTGGTTTGTCTGTAATCTTTATTGAATTGTGGACAGTATTTTGCTTTTGTGGGGATTTGTGTGTGGTGTCTTCTTGTGTATCATTTGGGGCAATGGTTTTGGAGTTTATTTGATCTTTTTCTAATTTTGGGGTTAGTTTTTACAACTCCTGGAATGTCATAGCGTGTTAAGCATTGGTCTTGGCATCAAGCTTGTTCAACGACTTCAAGTAAATTTTGAAGGTTAGAGCTAAGAACTTCATATTGTAGTCTAGGTTCAAGGGCGTTTGTGAATTTGAAACATAGAGTATCTCCATCAAAACTATGTTGGGCTTTTAAGGTTCACAAATTTCCATCTTTTAGTAGATGCTAATTTAAGTACAGGGATCGGGTATGCTGATACGGTGATTTCTTTTGTCTGGTACGATTGTAAAACAAATATAGAAAATATAAAACATATAAAAATTCTAATCAAATAAGCAAAATGAACCACATAATATGTTTATAGTAAGCAAAATAACCACAAAATACTACTGATAATTGATAATTCTGCCAACTGTCATAATAAATCAAAATAGATTAATTGTAAGTGGTCAAACTTAGAACAACATAGTGCACGTAAACTCAATATAAATGGTCATAATGCTCTTCATTGAGAGCATCATTATCATCATGTGGTTCATTAGAACCAAAACGAGTAGCAGTGCCACTCCCATTGGCTGTGCTATGGAGGGCTTGCAAAAAAGTCTCATGTTCCTCCATGTGGATGAATGAAAGTTGGCCAATGGAAGCATCCAAGTCAGGATACTCTAGCTCTACAACCTAAAAAATTGTTGCCCCTTGCTTGTACTTGGCCTGCTTGTGTGATAGAAGGCCCAAGTTGGAATGCCTGTAGACCAAATCCTCCATCTTTTTGGTTGCCAATTTGTTGCACTTAATTGAGTGGATAAAGGAGTATGATCTGTGTTTTGCTCAATTGAAGAGGAACCCTCAACTATTGAGTCAAAGTCAATGCAAAATTAAAAATTTATAAAAAGGAAAATTTAAACTAAATACAAAAAACTTAAACTAGAAAGAGTGTTAGAGTTACAAATCATGCTTGTGATAAACTATGATTGCAAGTGGCTACAGGGGTGTGTGGATCCTTACCCATGGAGGTGCCATCGTGTATGAGTATCCTCCTTATACTTGTCTCAAAGAGTGCTAAGGTTGCGACCTATGGAAGTTGCGTTTCTTTTACCTTCGCCTTTTTGCATCCACGACCTTCACCGAGATGTCCCCTTGCTGCGCGTTGGGAATTCTCCTCAACACATCTCTGAAGTACTTGGCTGAAAACGTGTAAGGGAGTTTCAGCCATCCGAAGTGGTTGTCAACTGTGAGCGCCAATTGCACTACACATAAGTACCGCGTTCCAAATAGGCTTTGAGGGAGCTCCTCAGGGATGCGCCATTCCTCCCCAAATGCTTCAATGTACCGCACGCACCATCCCATTACTCAAGCATTGTACTTTAGGGTGAAGGAAGGGGGGCAAGTATAATTATGGTATTTGAGCGTCGGGGAGTCTTTGTGCATCGAGAAGACCCACAGGTTGTCCGCATCACCATTGGGCATGCCGATCTCCATCACAATTAGAATTAACATGGAGCCCCACCGAAAGGTTTCTCACACTGTATGACATTCGAGCGTGTTCTTGATCATTTCATCTGCAATGAATTTTGCAATGTTAAATTTTACCCCCTGCGCCATGTGGTAGGCGATGCACAGGTAGGCCTTGGAAATATCTGACCACCGACCGTTGAGGCAGAGTTTTGAGCTCACAAGGTGTGAAGCTGCCCTCGTTCTTGGGTCTTGGATGTCCTTGATTGGGAATGCGAAATCTCCCTTGTAGTACTTGAGGAGTTTCGTGACCCATTCAACCTCAGCATCATCCGCCATAATTTGGAGGATGTTTGCGTCGGAGTCTGGGAGTCCGGTGATTCGGCCAATAAGGCTTGCAGACAACCTCATGCGCCTCCCTGCGAAGTAGAGTCGGTCCCCGTGGATGCATGAGAGGAGGAATTGTATGAGTTTCTCCATCTTCCTGAAACATGACAACTTATCGCGCTGAGTTGCGTCGGTGGTCGTCAACTTGTCCCAGATTGAGACATCAAATAGTGTTGTGCTTGCTTCAGTCTTTGCCACTGTCCACCAATTAGTCTTGCGCATTGCTCGAGGTTTGTTGGTTATACTCTTTTAGGCGGCAGTTGTGTGTGAACGATGCCCAGTTTTCTCCCATCAAGACTTCTTTGAGAAACTGCATATCTCGATATGACATCACAAGCACCTTAGGATGAACCTCGACGACGTTTACTCCTATCGGCATTGTCGTTCTTGCAGTGGCCGCTTTTGCTACTACTTGCACCCTCTTGGCGTCCCTTTGCGCTTGTTGTGGTCCCGAACTCATCCACTTTTTCCCCATCTTGAACCAGCTAGTGTTAAAGCGCGGTCTGTTTAGCTTGTCGAAGTCTTCAATTTTCGTTGGCGCTTCTCACAATCACGAGGTTTGCGACTGTGTCTTTGGCTCTCGAGCTTCGCGTGCCATTAATGGCGGCCTCGACGTCACTAACTTTTTGGTTCCCTCTTCTTGCTCAATTTGTGCCCCTCACTTCTCTATGCCAATCTCACAGGGAACGCAATTTGTTTCTCTACACAATCGTTCACTTTTGGCGTCTAGGGGTGCTCAAAGTCTCACTATAGTAGGTTTTTCTTGCTTCGGCTCTTTGGTTTGTTGGTTTCGTTCTAGTTTGCTGCTCTGGGTTCAAATTAGCACAAGGTTTGTAACTGAAACCAGTCGGCTTTTCACTGTTTTATACTTCTAATTTCATCTACCGCCTTAATTGCGGTTGATTAATGGCGTGATGTTGCCTATATTCCTTAGGATTTGCCACATTCTGCGAAATTTGTGAAAATCTTCTGTCACTTGCGCATTTAGTGCGGATCTTTGTGCCTCCACTGTCACTTCATTAAATTCTTATAATGGTTTTTCGGTGAAGTGACATGTAGTTCAAACGGTCACTTCCCACCTCGCTTTGGGTGGATGCTAGCTTGTCTTGACGATCTTCTCCTGCGCTTTGTTCACTTGGTGCGACCTTTGCCTCCAATATGGCAACCTGGGTGCAACGCCTCACATGCGCGTGATTCAGTCTCCACGGTCCCATTCCCTCTTCCTGCTGCGATTCTATTTCAAGCGCACTTTCCTGTCTTGGTCGATTTCACCGCGCTTTCATCTTTTGCCTTGCCCTGTCGTACCCCATACAAATCCTTTGCATTTGGCCCTTTAGTGCTTTACTTTCCTCTGATATCTTTGCGCACGATCATGTTATGTGTCTTCAGTCTACCTCTTGCGCATTTGTATCTTGTGCGCCTCTCTGTGTCACTTGGTTCTCATATACTCTAAGTTCGGTGAATTCCATGCGCCCAAAAACTTAGGTGTCTGGCCTTAGGTGCTTAGAAAGCAACCTGGCTCGACTCACCCGATTGGTATTATGCTTGGAAGCGTCGAACTAGTTCTTTTGCGGGTCTAAAAGAGCCTCACTTTTTGAATCTTGCACCCTTCATCTTGTGTGCCTATCTCTTGAATCCAACAAGCTTCACGCACCCATAACTTAGATGTCTAGCCGCAGGTGCTTAGAAAACGTCTGTGCTTGACTCACCCGATTGGAATTATGCGTGAAGGGGCCAAAAAATTGTATTGACGGGCCTCAAAGCACCGCTTATTCAATCATCATCTTTACAATACAACAAACCAAACAATCATAAGGAACTGTTCGTCTTGTGCCAAACCTTATTCTGGTCAGCACAACACAACCAACTCATGACCAAGAAGTCGGTGTTTCTTGGCGCAAGCGCCATCCTATTATCGATATGGCTTCAACTAGTTGCCATTGAAATGCCTAGGGAGCATTTCGCTAGACAATGTGCGCAGTTTGCATGCGCCTGTCTCCAATATGTTGTGGATGACATATGGGCCCATCCACCTTATCTACAACTCGCTCGAGTGTTTGAGGTACTTGGAGTCAGAGCAATACTAATGCCCCTTCAGTTAGTACCTTGCGCTTAATATGCTTGTCATGCCAGAGCTTCTGGCATGTTTTTTCGATTTGTTGACTCCATCTTGCCCGGGCGTGCTTTTCGTCCAAGTGCTCCAAGTCCTCCAGCCTTGCGCTTAAAGATTCTCGGTCATCCAAACGAGTAATTCATGCAATGCACAATGATGGCACCATGAACTCCATTGGTAGAATTGCCTCAACACCAAACACTAATTGGAATGGTGTAGCCTTGTTCAGGTGCTTATATATTGTGCGGTATGCCCATACCACTGCTCATATTCGATCATCCCAATCTTTGCGACCAACGTCGCATATCTTTGTGAGGCACGCCCCTTATATTTTGTTGAACGCCTCAGCTATGCCGTTTGCTTGTGGATGATATGGCGTTGTCTTGTGGTGCGTCACCATGTATTCGGTCAAAAGGATGTGTACCATCTCATTGATGAAGTGTGTACCCCTGTCACTAGTTAGACTGAGTGGGCACCCATAACGACTTATGTTGTTCTCCCAAATGAACCTCATCGCTGTGGTGGTTGTGCAGTTTTTTGTTGGCACAGCCTTGGCCCACTTGGTGAAGTAATCAGTGGCTGTCAGGATATATCTCATACCTGTGTGCCTTGCTGCGGGAGTGATCCACCCAACACAATCAATGGCCCATTTTTCGAATGGCACTTGGGCAATAATGGGGATGAGAGGCATTTCATCTTTGTGGTTTGGCTTCCCTGTACGCTGGCATATGTCACATGCCTTGACGCAATCCTTTGCGTCTCGGAACATGCTTGGCCACCACAAGCCTGACTGCAACACCTTGTGCGCCTTTACATCTCTGGCGCAATGGCCTCCTGCTATTCCCTCATGTGCTTCTCATAAGATGGAGTCTCTTTCGTGCTCTAAGACACATCTGCCCAGCACCTCATATCTGCCTAGTTTATACAGTTCCCCGCTAATGAGCTGATAGGGGGCAGCGCGAACTGCAAGTTGTTTCCTTTCTTTATTTGTCATAGTCTGGGGCGCAAACCCAAATGTTAGAAAAGCAGCGATCTCCGCCAAGTCCTCAGGGAAGCGTTGGACCTTGTATAATTGCACGTTCGACATGTCGTCCTCAATAGGCACTATTGCATCGTCAGAGTCAATGCGAGACAAATGATTTGGCCCCAAGTTCTGTTTTATAGGCTTGACGACAACAGAGAACTGGAATTCTTGAAACAAAACTATCCATCTACAAATGCGCTCGTGTAAAACAGGGTGTTCACGAGGTACTTGAGTGCCTCGTGATCGGTGAAAAAGATGAATGGGGTCGCCAACAGATATTCCCTGAATTTTTTTAGGGCGTAGACCATTGCTAGCGCCTCACACTTAGTTGTTGTATAGTTTTGCTATGCTTGTGTCAATTTTTTGCTTGCAAAGGAGATGGGATGATCCATCTTACCTTTGCCAGGCTGTGCCAAAATGGTGCCAATTGTAGAGCCAAAAGCATTGACATGGACGTGAAAAGGTGTCATCTAGTCGGGAAACTGTAAAATCGGCATGCTAGTCTGTTTGAGCTTTAGTGTTTCAAAGGCATCCTCTTGTGCTGTGCCCCAATAGAACTGGCCATCCTTGTGCAAGAGCTCCTCTAGCAGTGCCGCAATCTTCACATAGCTCCTTATGGATTTCTTGTAATAGTTGCAATGGCCTAGAAAGGCGTGAACATCTTTCTTTGTGGCTATCTTCGCGGGGTCAACAAGCAGACCATTTTTATAGACAATGTGCCCGAGCAAGGTTCCAAAAGGGGTCGCGAAGATGCATTTCTTTAGGTTCAAAGATATCTGTAGCTGCTTGCACCTCTCAAACATGAGGTGCAGGTTATCATAATGGTCCTTTACAAGGCCATATACAGTCCAGTCATCGAGGTATACTTGGAGGAACCTATGAATAAAGTCCTTGAATGCAGTGATCACCACTTTGGAGAACACGACTGGCACGCTCTTGAGTCCAAAGCGCATCACGTTATAAGCAAAACACTCCCATTCAGTCGTGAAGGTTGTTTTGGGCTTGTCCTCGTCTATCTGGACTTGATGGTATCTGGAGAAGCCATCAGTGAAAGTATAAATTTCACACTGAGATGCCATCGAAGACTTCGTTGGTGAATGGAGTTGGGAAGGGGTCAGTGATGTAGGCGACGTTCAATAGTCTGTAATTGACGCAAATGCGGATGCTCCCATCCTTCTTGATGCTAATCACCATGGGGCTCACCCATTCGGATTCCTTCATAGGATAGATAACGCCTGCGACTAGCATCCCATTGATCTCCGTCTTGACCTTAGCACAGAGACTGGGGTTCATTCAGTAGGGGCGCTTCTTGACAGGTCTCGCACCATCTATCAGCTTAATACTCATCTTCCCAAGGGATGGGTGGGTGCCCTTCATGTCCCAATAATTTCTAGGGAACAAATCTTGGAATTCCTTCAGGAGATCCATGATTCATGCCAACTTAGCTTCAGACCAGTATGTGCCTATAGTAGCCATCTTTGGCTCCCCTTCTGTGTTGATGTCTACCTTGGTGGTTTTGAGTGGTGTGCGGTAGGGCTCATTCCTTTCCTGGTGCGAGTCCTCAACTTGTCGAGTTCCCTCAGTTGTCTCTATGTGAAGATGGGTCGGATCTTCTTCGTCTAGGCGCTATCCTCCACATGACGCACTAGTTTTTTCTTGCTTGTCAAGGTTTTGTAGTTGCACTACTTCCAGGTTTCGTCATCTTCTTTGCTCGAGTCACTGTTGAGCACCTGTTCCTCAAAGAATGTTGGGAGCGCCTCTAGGATGGTAGTGTCTTCAAACACTGCTTTGCGAATGACTTGCAGTGGCTTGATTAGTTCCAGATTTGGTGAAGAAAAGGAGGTGTGCATGAACCTCTCCTTGAGTACATCCCAGTTTGCTATCTCATGGCTTGTCTCATTGATGATGTACCATGCTTGCACCCACGTCTTCAAGGTCTTGTAGACGGCGTGCACCCACAGGTTCCTTGGGGTGTCCTCACTGCAGATAGTCCAAGTCTCTTCACATAAGCACACTTGCGTTATAGGGTCAGAATTGTCGGAGTATGCAGAGATGTCCAGGTCCTCATTACTTTTCCTGAATCTGGAGCATATCGCTGCTTTTACATCTTGTCAAGTTGGCAAGGTAGGCTTTTGCGCTGCCCACCAACGAGTGGTAGTGCTCCTCAGAGTATAGACCGATTCGCCCATTTTGTCTACCTCCTTTGGGATGCATGACTCTATGTCACGAACATGCTCTTCCACCGGTTCGCTCCCCTCATATCTTGGGAGCACCACAAGTTTTCCCTTGCTCAGGGGAAACACTTTTTTGCCCTCGGCACAAGCGACCCATTTGTTGGGAGTGCAATCAATTTGGACCTAGCTGGTCTTCACAGGCTTTGGCGCCTTTGCATGCACTATACGACACCTCCAACCAGTGGTTTCATAAGCCTCTTTGACCCATCGGTCGCAAGCAACGTCGGTGGTGTTTGAGGCCGACTGTCCATCTTCCCAAGATAACACTCCCTGGTCATTGGGATTAATAGTTTCGGTGCCTTGCGCCGTGATGTTATAAATATGGTTGATCTCATCCTCGAGATCAACACTTTCCACGTACGGGGGTCCTTGCTCACTTGAGAGGGGGATTACTACCCTCTCCTTCTTGTCCTCAAAGGTCATGTAATGCCTCTTAAAACACATGTCTGTGTTATTTGCGTAGCACCATGGCCTTCCCAAGAGCGTTGGGTAATTGTCATGCTCAGCCAACTCAACGACCTCGAAGTCAGTGCGGAATTCGGCGTCCATAATATCTACAATGACACTTTGAAGAATTTCGCTAGGTTGTGCTCTTGTCTTGTTAGCCATGAATAACACATGGGGGGAAGGCCTTAAGGCTGGCCCACCCATCTTTTCCCATGCGTTCTTTGTCAAAATATTGACCTCAGTGCCAGTGTCCACAAGGAACTCACAAACTGACCATCCATCGATGGTGGCATTCACTATGAGCTCTTGATCATACTCTGTGTTTTGTGTATGCCTCACTTCTCGTGCCCTTTCCATGTGGGGCGTGACATCTTCAATCATGTGGGGCACAACAACTTCACTTGGCTTTTTCCCTGCATGATTTAAGAGCAAGCTTTTCAGTGGGGGCAACATCCCTTTTGTTTGCAGGAGGCACATGATTTTTGTTAGTTCTTGTACTTCAGCCTCCTAGCTATCTTGCTTTTTGCGTGAGGGAGCAGCCTGCGCTTCTAGATCTCTTGCGAGTTGGATTTCTCCTTGCAAATTTTGTATCATGCTCATGGCTTGTTGCAGGACATCCTTTTGACATGCAGGGTTAGGGTAGGGCGTAGCTTTGGGCTTAGGCTACGTTATGCGCTTAGTGCAGCTTGGTTCGTCATTCTCCAGGCACAACTCTGGTGTTGGCGCAATTGGTGGCCGAGTGGTGAACCCACTGTGAGTAGTTGCCTGCACTTTGATTGGCTTTGTGTAGGTTGGTTGCACCTTCGCAACCCACTTCTCTATTTTTGGCTCACGTCGGATCATTGTTGCACCCTTGTCTGCGCCAGGTCAGCCTTGAGCTGGTATTTTATACAAATCGGGGCATTCCTCGACCAGATGTGGTCGTCGACAATACCCACACATTGGATGCGTGGGGTAGTCGTGTTGATAGTGCTTGGTTGAGCCGCACTTGTAACATGATCGGGGTGGGAACCTTTCTCCACCACGTCCTCCACCTTGCCCTCGGGTGCCTCTCTGCGTTCCGTAGCCTGCATTCTGCTGGCCATATCCCTCATTGCCTTGGGTTGCCTTCCCTCCAGCTACTATAGTTGCTTGTCGTGTGCCTCTCTCTATATTTTTGCGCATCTCATCGACTACGTGACAATTAGCTATGGCATGTGTGTAGGCGTCGCACAACTTGCAGTACAGGGTTGTGTTAACCTAGTAGGCGCGTTGCAACAAAGGGTAGTTGCGAACATCATTTCCTTCTTGACAAACCTCGCAGGTCATGAGCAACGTGTGCACATTCCTCTGGGGGTAGTTGTTCTTGTTATGGCCTTTTGACTCGCAATCGGTGCACCATACCGTTTCGAGTGTCATGCTCTGAGCTAGAGGTAAGCTTTTGGAGTTGACTAGCCATGGAGGCAATCTACACCTTCATGAATGGGCTAATTCCCGTATCGGTGCTCCCGACTGCTTTGGCTCGGAGCGCGGCTTCAAGCGCTTCTTGAGGGTTGGTGACTGTCTTCATGGACAATGCTTTTTTGAAAGGTACCAACAGTGCTTCAACAAACCATTGTGCATGCTGGGAGGGATGAATATCATAAGGAAGCTTTGAGAGGAGAGTTCTGAACCTGGCATCGTATAGGCGCACGCTCTCTGATAATCCTTGGTTAATTTCCTTAAGTGCGGCGATGCTTTGTTGTTCAAACTCAGGAATATCGAATTCCTTCAAGAAGGCCTCCTTCAGGATGTCATAATCAATCATACCCTGGGTATGATCAAATTTCCTGTACCAGGTATGAGTGCGATCAAGTAGCGTTTCGTGAATTGCATTGCCTTGCGCTCAGACTTGGTTATACCCTGAGCGTGCCATTAAAGCTCACATTTCAGCACATGCTCTGTGGCATTTTCTACGTCATGATATTCAGGTAGGTACATGGCCATTTCATAATATATCTGCTGTGGGGGGGGCGCGCTGGCATCTGATGCGCTTGCTCCTTGGGACTTGTCCTGGTGGTGGTCCTCCACCGCTTCCGATCACTAGGTTGAGCGTTGACCAGTTGTTACAGTTTGTGCCGTTGAAGTCAACAACACGGTACTACTCACTTGTGGCGTCAGGCCACTTCTTGTGCGCTGTTGTCCAGTCTGCGCAGTTGACATTTGCTGAACTAGAGTGTTTGCACTCATGTTTTGTGTTGTCGAGCTAGCACGCAGAGGCTGAAAGATATCTTCACTTAGCTCCACGTAAGGAACCACTTGTTCAATCACAAAGTTATAGTCTAAGTCAACAAATCGGTCAAAGTCAATATTGATAACAGGATCAATTATTAGTCTTCTTTCTTTTGGTGGGGGATCTAGTGTATGAGCTTGTGCCACAGGTTCAAAGGGGTAGGCGCATCAGATGCGTCCTCCATGGTTAAGTTCTGTAGGAAACCAAAGCATTCTGCACCCGTCAACTAATGAGCTCAGTCTATGGCTTCAGTGTTTCTCTCTTCTTGGCATTGTGGCAACTCAAGAGATCCTTCCCCATGCCCTTCCCGCTCACTACGGGTTCTCTTGGCACTTCCAAGTTCTAGATTCTCTATCATCCTGCGCTTTCTTTTATTATAATTTTGTCGCATGAGCTCTCGGGTGTCCATCTGCTCGCCCCTTTCCATTGCGCTTCACCTACACATCCCCTCCTTCCCTGTTGCGTTGCTCACACGCGAAAGGTCTTTAGCATTCCATTATTACAATCTCATAGCCGTAATCCACCATCAATTTCTTGAGCTTTGTGTTGAGCTCTTTCACAAACACGCCTTTGGGCTCGCGCAAGAATTGATACTCTGCTTCTTCAGGGCAGGATATGTTGACACAACGAACTCAAGCATGTGGCTGGTCAGTGCCCCTTGCCACCATTTGTCTGCAGCTCTAGTCCAAGTGGCATCAAGGTTCTCAAGCTTTTCTAAGCGCTCCTTTGTCCACTCAAGGTGTTGTCCATAGGTTCGTCTCCTATGGGTTGCATAAGCAGCCAACCATTGGTACACATGCCCAGGGAGTTCACAAAAAAATACCTCATACAGAGCATCATATAGGTTCTGCTGGACCCACTTCCTCGATTTTTGTCCTCTACAGGTTGGATGCTTTAGCACGATGCTGTCTTCCACTTGTTCCAGCTAGCGCTCGATATTCTTGAGCGAGAGTCGAAGCATCGTTTTGTTGCACCATTGTAGCAACAAAATTCAACACGGGTCCTGGCAACGAAACCAAAATGTTGTAGTTTCTAGGGGGTCAATTCATCAAATAGGGAGTCAGGCACTTATTTGGCTGTCCAAGTCAGATCTAGACTTGTTACAACTTAGGCACAATCATAGTATAATCTCGTTGCGCTCAACATTTATCACTCTACTACACCGGCGTCAATTCACATAATGCACGAGCCTTTTGTTCTCACCCTAGGTGTAGCAGAGAAAGTATTGGGGCCCGCTTTGGGTTAGTTGTGCCATGGCGCAACTCATTCTTCACATGACTTGGTCATTTGCAACAAAGGCACTGGTAGGTTCATTGGCGCAAGCCGTTCTAGGTGGATTCTACGGGTCTATAGGTGCAAAGCCTATTTAGGTGACTACTCCTGGTCATATAGGCGCAAGCCTATATTGGGTTGCTCTGTAGTCTTATGGGCGCAAGGCTACGTTTTATCATGCTTAGCGTCCTTTAGGTGCTTGGGGGGTTTAATGGAATGTTTAGTTAAAGGGTTCCAAGCTCAAGCTAGCGCTCCCAACACAGGTGTCAAAGCTAGGGCGCATTCCTTTTCCTACACTTAGGCTAATTAGCAAATGATATTTTGACATCATCACAAGTTACAGAGACGACATGAACGCCGTGAACCAAAGCTTGCAAATAACATTTGTAACAGTTAGATTGAATTTATAACACTAAACTCATAGCATTCTTTTCGCATTTCGATAACAAGCTAAAGATATTGCACATAGATATAACCAAATCAAGACCCATTGAATGCAACGCCATTCTTCATAGGTTCAAATACAAAGTACAATTCATGTTGCGAAAAACAGAGTAAATCTTATCTAAACTACTCATGGCCTAGCAGCTCACAGGGGAGCTTGGGTGATACAAAGTGGATCCTCAAAGGCATCCATAGTAATCACTTATACTAATGACATTCATACATAATATCCAGCTTCAATTCTGCAGAGCTTCGCTACTCAATTCGTGTCCCTCTGCTCATTGGACTGGGCTCGGCTTTATAGCACAGGGGAGTATCTTCATGCCAGGTTGGAGAGCACACGCTGGGTGCTGAGCTGGAGCCATGGGTGATCATGTCACTAGCTCCACTACCTTGCATCCTTCGCATTCCATTCGCCACGTGCATCTACTAAAGGAGATTCCCCAGAAATCCGGGCGCCAAATAACCGCCTGCCAGCTGGCGCAAGATGATCGTTGATTCCTAAGTTGGCACAAAAGATACCAAAACAACAATCATTCGACATGATTGCCTCGCGTCGAGGTGTCTGTTGAGTTGGCACGGGTCCATACTTAGCCAAAAAGGGGCCCAACAACATCCCATCGTAATGCTAGGATCTACTTGTACTCAAGAGTTTTGTGATATATCAGACGAAAGGCACTGTGTACAACAAGAAGCTTCTCCGCTCTCTTAGAGGTAAGTTTGTTCCTCTTAATAGAGTGGATCCAACTAAATGTTGACCAATTCCTCTAACAAGTAGAAGAATTAGAAACTTGGGAAAGGAGGTTAATTGTGAGTGTCCGTAGCTGTCCTAGACACCCATACAGTTGCCATCAACTCACTAGCTTCTCTTGTGCGAATGTTACCCTGTATATCCTCATCAAAGAATTTTAACCATCAAATTTAGTAAACTTGATCTACTCAATTTTGAATTGTGAAGCCTCCTTTGCACTATACAATTTTTTCAAAGCCTTCATTAAGCCCCCCTTCACATCATCCTCCTCCTAGGGGGTGCATCTATTAGGCCTCTTCACATACCATTTTGGATTAAGGCAATATGCTGTTGTATGTAATTGTTTGTTCAGCTTCTCCCATCTCTTTTGAATAATGGGCTGAATATGCTCAATTTAGACCTTTAGGGTGGGGTCCTTCGTCCAAATAGTGGCCTTCATTTGGCCAAGCATGCTGTCAATGCACTCATATATTTTGCAAAGGTTGGGACTATTAGAATCTCCATATTTGATGACACTGAGAACCAAATATAATTGATGTGATGCATATTGCACCAACTCAAAATGTATCTCTCACTACTACTTCCTTCACCCTCTTCCCTTGCTTTGTTCTGGACTTCGTCCACTGTGCCCACCCCTGTGTCATGATCATAAGTTGTAGGGCCTTTTGCAACGCATCTTATCTAGCAAAACGAAGTTCAATGCAAAGTGGATGTCAATTGACTTGAGGAATGCCTTCCTCAAAATGTTTTGGAAGGGTGCCAACAATGTGTGGTGTTTGCAGATGAACATCTACAATTTGCTAGCCTCGGCCCCTATTTTTTGGGCCCATTAACTTTTTTTCTGATGTCTTTCAGTGCATTGTTCATGGCATGCACACAACATGGGGTCCAATAGATATGCTGGTAGGTAGCCTCTACTAGTTTACTTGTTTTGCACATGTAAGCTGCATCTGTAATTACGTGTACTACATTGGCAGGGCCAATCTTCTCAATGGCATCCTTCAAAAGTTAGAATTGAAACACTGCGTCTTTGCGCTTCCTAGAACAATCAACTGCCCTCAAGAAGTATTGTACATCTTTGCATGAGATTGATATTAATGAGTGGGTGGTGTCTAATGTTTGTCATCTCCTCCATAAATAAATTTACCTTGGAATAGTTCCTATCCAGGATTGTAGTCCTCAATTTGGTATTTTCAGGGGGCACATAACTTGGACTTGTTTTGGCTGCCTTAGCCATGACCTCTTTACAATAAGAAGAGCAATCAACATTGAAAGGGATCCCTACAACATAGAAGAATTTTTCAATTGCATCGTCAACATCCTCCCTAGCCTTCACATCAAACATATCTACTACTGGATTGGGGCCTGCCCCTACAGACTTCCTCTTCCCGTTGGCCTCCACTTCAGTCACCTCAAAACTAGAACCTACTGCAACATGGGAGAAATAACCCCTTGAAGTCCTCCTAAAGCTACCAAGGGGGCCAGTGCAAGTGCCATGAATTGCTGGAATGTCAGGCACAAAATCTCCGTTAAAAGCATGATAATATTTGCCTTCTGAGTAAGATTGAGTATGTCACAAATGCCAACCACTTTCTGGTAATGTGCAGTAAGTATGCATTGGTCATAGTGATGCTGCCATTACCAAGTTAATGGACAAAAATTACTATTCCTTTTTTTACTTCCCCCTCCACTTTTGGGTTTCTCAATAATATGAGTGAATTGTTGCAAAGGTTTCTTTGGGTTGAATGGTCCTTTGGTATATTCATCCAATATTGTAGAGGGGCAATCAGGGTTTTCAACTCTTGCAACTGAACTACCAATTTGCACTGCCCTCTCCTTGGCCTCACCCCCTCCCTCACCCTAGTTTCCCCCTCCACCTCAACTGAGGTCGCCACTACCACCCATCTAATAATCACTATCATTATCAACAAAACTCATTTTGAAATTTGGGACTGCAAATTTTTAAAAATATAGCAGTAAATAATTTAAAAATTGAAAAAATTAAAGACATCAAAGAAAACCATTACAATTTACATATTAAAATGCTATAGGAAATTCTGCCCTAGATCCTAAAGATGTTATAGGAAATTTTGCCGACAATAATGCAAGGTGTTGTGTGTGTTAATATGGGTCACCCAAAGAAATAATTTAGGAAGAGAATAAGCCTAGAAAGCAAGTTGAAACAATTTAAGTCTAATAATAAGCAGGGAAATATTGTTGAATATGAGTGTGAAGATGATGAGTATGGTTTAGTTGTTTCTCAGCCTTAGAATAATATTGTGTGGTGTTTTGATTTTGGTGCCAGTAAACATGTGAATGGCAAGAAGGATTTTTTGTATCCTCTTTCTTTCAGCTCATCATAGAGGTTGGTGGCATTAAGTGCCCTTGGATACTGCTACTTCACACAATGAGGGGGTAGGTTAGTGAGGCGATGCTTATGTTTGCATAATAATACTACAAATGTGCCCCAACACACTATCTCTTGAGGATGTGGATCTGCTCCTTCTCAACGTCATGAATCTACTCATTGGCATTGTGGATGTACTCTTCGACTGCCTCGTGGGTCGTGGGGATAGGTATTCATTACGAGTTTCTTCGCTGCCACAGGGGTTTCTTCGGAATTGGATGTTGCTTCCTTCTATGATTACCCAGCCTAGTCCTGTCAGCCCTAGACACCCCCTGAGAGAATTATCAGATCCTGCATTGGCCCTTTCATGGTGATAGATGATGATGTAGATGATTCCTCTGTCCTCGGCATGGTTAGAGATGTTTGATGGGACTAGCATTCAATCTTTCTGACGTTCATCAGCCCATGCTTTTTGGGGGTTCTTTGCCCCACTCCCTTACACATGGATATTTGTATTGGTACTTTAATCACATGGGTTGGGGCTTTACTGCTTTTGGTTTACCCCTCGTTTATTTTTAGTGCTTTAGTTTATTTAGTTAGTCTTTTATTCTAGGGTCCTTTTACCATACTACTTTCTATTATAATTAGATGTATTCTTGGGTCTCATTGACCTAATTTTAGTCATTCATGGACATTAATATAATTTATTTTTTCTTTGTTTCTGTTGCAGATAATTCTTAATCTGAAAGTCTGATTCTTTTGATGGCATAACACATTATTTAGAAATTTGTTGAAATGTTCAGGTCAAATTGAAAGGAGGTAAGAAAATCACTCTTCAGAATGTCTTGTATATTCCTGGCATGGGTAAGAATCTATTGTCTACTAGTCAAATTGGTAGGAAAGGACATCTAGAAGTAAATTTCTGTCCAAGTTAGTGTTTTGTGCAGGGTAAGAGGTGTAATAAGGTTATAGTCACACTGGTGTTAGAGAATATAATATCTATCGGTTCTCAGAAGGCTGACCCTTCACAAACATGTGCATTGGTTGCTATTTCCAACAAGGGTACGCTTTGATACCAACTATTTAGTCATTCAATTTTACAGTATATTTCTAATTTGGAGAAATATAGAATGGTAGAAGGCTTACCTCGCATACCGGAAAGCAAAGAAGTCTGTGCAGCATGTTTGGTGGTGAAACAATGCCAAAATCCTTTCAAGGAAAGGAATTCTTGGCAGGCGAAGCACTGTTTGGAGTTGGTGCATGATGGTATATGCGAACTTGTGAAGGCAAACTCTATTTCTTGTGGCACATTTTCTACTGTTTTGTTGATTATCGTAGCAAAATGTGGGCATATTTCATGAAAAGGATGTTCGATTCTTTTGGGTTCTTCAAACAATTTAAGGCCATCGTTGAATATGAAACCAGTAGGAGGATAATGACTTTCCGTTCTAACAATGGGATAGAATTCACCTTCTGGAAATTTGCTGATTTTTACAAATCGGAGGGGATACATATGCAATGCACAATCCCATAAAAATCTTATCAAATGTTGTGGTGGAGACGTGATCAACAGCTATGAGCATGTTGAAAGGAAAGGAAGTTCCAAATAAGTATTGGGTGGAAGCAGTTCGTATTGCTATCTACTTACTCAACAAAAGCCCTTGTAAGGCAGTTCAAGGCATTACACCCGAGGCAGCATGGATGGGCAGAACATCGAAGGTAAGTCATTTCAAAATCTTTGGTTCACCAACTTTATTGTCATTGTTTGACAAGAAAATTTCAAAATAGAAATTAGATGCAAGAAAATGATTTTTTGTGGCTATAGTGATCATTCTAAAGAAAATAGGATGACTGATGTCTCTACCATTCAGGTGACAGTTAGTAGGGATGTTGTCGATGAAAATGAAATTATTTTTCAGTCTACTTCTGATTCTCTGTGCCTATTGATATTAACAAAGCAGCAAACAAGGAGATTCAAGGTAATGTGCCGCATGTACATGTGCCAGTGATGATAGGGCAGAAATGCTTCACATTTAGGGTGTTGAGGCTGAATTGTCTCCTACTGAGGTTGCTGGCAGGGCTGACCAGCAGGTTGTTCCTTTGAAGAATAGGCCCAAGTGTTATTCTTCTACCATGTAAGGATCCGAAGAAGGTCAGCCCTCTCAAGGCATTTCAGGTCGAAGGCCTAAGAGACATCATTCACTTAATTTTAATTGGTAATTCAGGATTGTATAACTTTTCCTTGATAGCTGCCATTGCATGTGAGCCTAATTCTTATAATAAAGGAAAGGGGAAAAACATAAATTGGAAAAGGCTTTGCTGGTGGAATATGATGCCCTGATGAAAATTACAACTTGGGTTTTTGTTGAATTATCATCAAGAAATCCCATTAGGTATAAATGGGGCTATATGAAGAAGTACAAGGTGAGGTGTGGCAAAGGGTTTTTCCTATTAGGAAAGGTAGTTGATGAGGCAACCTTTGCTCCAACAGCAAAGATGGTGGCTATCATGTTAGTTCTAGCCACTGCATCACAATTTAGCTGGAAACTCTACCAGATGGATGTGAAGAGTCCATTCGCCAATGGAAATTTGAAGGAGGAAGTGTATATGAGTCATGACTAGTCGCAAGGGTTTGCACCTGTAGGTAAAGAGAACCTTGTGTATAAAGCGGTCAAAGATCTTATGGTTTGAAGCAAGCTCCACAAGCTCGCTATATTAAAATTGAATCTCTTATCTTACTAGATTGGGATTCAGAAGAAGCCCTTCTAATCCAAATTAATGTCAAGAGCAGAGATGATGGTAGAGTTAGGCTCATGGTTTGTTTGAATGAATTAATCATCACAGGCAACAAGACCAGCAAAATTCAACAGGTAAAATGAGATTTGTGCTTTACTTTCGACACGGCAGATTTATGTCAATTGCATTATTTCCTAGGAGCAGAGTTTTGGCAGAGTAATGACGGAGTTTTCATTTCTCAAATGAAGTGTGCTAATAATTTGTTTGAGAAATTTTGTATGGATGATTTCAAGCAGGTAGCTAACTGTATGGAGACTGGTCTGAAGTTATCAACCAGTAGTGAAATTTGGTGGGTAGCTTGATCTATCTTACATCCACAAGGACTGATCTCAGTTGTGTTGTGAGCTAGATTTCTAGGTTCACGAGTGAAATAAGAATCGATCATCTAATGGGTATTATTTGTGGAGCCCCTGAGCATGTTTAATCTGCCTGAGCATCCAAAGAATGATGATAATATTGCCATGTATGACGTTGACCATTGAGGCAACTTTGAAGTGCACGGACGTTAAGGACAGAGTAGTAACACGGACAAGAGTCACCAGCCAAACTTGTCCTATTCTTTTTTCTTATTTGCAGTAGTCCGCATAAGAACTTACTGCTATTTGATATATGGCCTCTGCATTATGTTTTACAATTTATGATTTTATCGGACACATCTGATATATGATATTAGTATTCAGACTATTATTTTAATGTTTCAACTTTCAACTTTCAGTCTTGTTAATATAAAGTTTCAGATGTGATATGATGAACCTTTGTATTTAAATTATTTTCTATTTTTAATTACTGATTAATGTCAAATAACAAGATTTAGAAGTTACTGTTAGAGGTGGAATTCAGTGCATTTAAGATTTTGAATTGTATGATAATGTATAACAAGGATATTATGTTAGGTGATTCAGAATCTGCGTTACCAAATTTTTGTTACTCAACGTTTCGATCCAACTCTTGGATCATCCTCAGGAGAAAAAGAGCTTTAATGAAAGCTAAGAACATGATTCTTCTATAAGGATATTATGATTCTTCTATCTTGAATTTATTGTTTATTTATTTTAGCCATTTAGAATAAATAGATGTTTTTCTCCCTCCACTGAAAGGGCCTCATATTGTGAAGTTGTGTAAAGTCATACATGTCACCATAATGGTTGCTGCGTATCTCCGGCATCCATAATAGTAAAATTTGAGACCAGAATAATGGACAACTTAGTGCTTTTATGAAAAATAATTTAATGCACAAGACTCACAGGATTCTATATTATTGGATCGACAAAGAAAGTTGTTATGGAAATGACACTATCCATCTTTGCTATGCATGATTTTGTTTTTGTGATAAGGGGATACTGGAATCACAAATGCTGTTATTAAGAACAATTTGATTATTATTATGTGAAGGAACATCTCAAAAAATATGATACATTTTAAGGATCTTTTAGTGTGAGTTTTGGGTAAAGGAGGGCATCGAGGAAATCTGTATTTGATAGATTTTGGGTGAACGCTTTGGCTGTCAGCAAATTGATAGTTACATGATTAGTTTGACTGGTAAAGATTACATAACTCACAAACTAACTTCCAATAGCTGACTTAAAGGAAAGTACAGATGGCTTGTATTTCTAATTGGCTGGTGTTGTTTTAGGGTATTGTATGTAAATGGATGGTTCAAAAAATTTAATGTGTTTTTCTGCGTCCTGTCAACATAGAGATTATTCCATATGCACAGGAGACAAAACAAATGATGCTATCCGGACAAGGATTTAGAATACTATATAATATTTTACATCATTTTCATTGTGCCATTGCTATCTAAAGGCCGAAAAATAGCATTGCTAATTTGATAAGGCCATTCGTCACTTTCTATACAATTTGATCTTTTGTGCATCTAGCTAATACCAGGTGCTACATGGAGATGATTAGACCATGCAATTTGATCAGAAAATTTGTTTTGACACCTTTGTTTCTTTTTTGATTTCAAAGTGAGGTTGATCTGAATATTTTTGTAATTGATTTGTAAAAATGATTATTGCGCATGCAGGTGCTAATATATGACTTGCGTTCATCAAATCCTCTCCGAGTTAAAGATCACATGTAGGTTTTTCCAATGACATTTATAAGCAACGTGTTAGCAGAGGATGTAAATTTTGATTTTAAATAAATTGTAAAAAGGATGCATAGAAACACTCATATATGCGAGTTCATTACTGTTTTTGATACATTTATGATTATAGGATGTCATATTTTAGTGTGAGCGATAAGACAATATCAGTTTTACATCTTGACTGTTTCTCTATGATGTACAGGTATGGTAGCCCCATTTTGGATATCAAGTGGCATGAGACTTTAAACTCTAGAAGGCCGAAAATGATCACTGCTGATAATCGAGTAGTCAGGGTTTGGGATCCAGAGACAGTAAGGATATTTTCCTTTTCTTTGGAAAATTGTTTTTGGGAATCAAAAACAGGAAACCAAAAAATATCCTTCGCTGATATATTTCTGAGTCATGTTTAGTGGAAACTTGGGCATCAGAAAGTTATATAGGTTTTAAAACTTAATATTAGCTGTCAGAGTGAAATAGTGGCAGGAAAAGAGAAGCTTCTGCGGCCACTTGGTTCATATCATCAAAAGTGAACTTTATGTTATTGCTTATTATTTTAACTTCGTTGAGTACATTCCTTGGGAAAATTTGTAGTCACTTCTTTATTTGTCTTCATTTTGTAATGTCTTTCATTTCATCCTTATTTTATTTTAAAATATTTCTGGTAACACAAAAAGAAAAATAGATACCTTTCAGAATAGCTCTGTGGGCTGGGTGAAGGTGATTCACATTGTTATGTGCCATTAAATGGTATTTTCTGATGTTGGGGATACTACGGTCAAACTCAAGCCATCATTTTTTCTAATCTTTTTTTTTGCACTCACCTTTCGTGAATTCTTTCTTCTTGAAAGAGGGCAAAGTCTGGTTTGCATGCCGTGTTTCTTAAATATGTGGTGTTCTGACTTTCTTCTTGCCAGCAAGTGCCTTGTCTTACTGCAGTAAGATGGTACCAATTGCCGCTCATTGGCATTTGCCAAGGTATTGAAAACCTCGACTGATCAGGCAAGGTAAGGATAGATGTTTAGCAAGGGGTTTGAAGGGTAAGTGAAATCAAGATCTGGAAGATCATATGCCCATCTTTTTCCATTTCTTCTTTTCTTGTATCGAAAAGTTATAGTGTCTTTGATGTGTACTTCAAATACCTTAATTCTACATTATGATCCAGCGCTCTACAACTGTGAAACCCTTTTTTCGTAACTTATTGACAAAGACATTCAAATTCTTTGGCATCTTTTTCTTTTAATCTCAATTTCCTTGGTTCTCGAGTGCCTTCTCTCGAATAAAAAGACTAGAAGTGTTTCCTTGTATATACAATAAGTACTTTTAGTGGAGAAGGAAAACAGAGATGTTTAGTGAAATTTATTCTCTCCATAAAGCTTCATCATCTTGTTTTTTAGGAAATCATGTTTAGTTCCATCACCTTATCTTTAAGTTGGATATGGGTAGGTTCTCAATTGTTTTGGGAGCACCTCACAGCCCATTCTTATCTTTTATCGAGAATCATTGGTTCATCAATTTTCTTTGTTGGGAAAGTTCTTGAAACTTTTTTGTCTTTTGTTATACATCTTGTGGGCTTGTACATGAGGCTGTTGTTCACGAGGCTTGCTCCTTCTCTTGTTTAATTTCCCTCCCTTTTGTAAACAAGCTAATGCCTTTCTTTAAATTATTAACTCGGATACTCAGTTAATTGATGGCGTCAACACATCTAAATTTGGACCTCGAAGTATTTAATGTGAAACTTCTCACTCGAGTAGTTGTGGATTCTAATCGATACTTCACATCTTCGCTTTTAAAATGTGTTTCTGGGATATTTTGCAGTCTATATGACAAGTAAAATAACATAATTCCATAATGTCTTGCCACAGCTATCGAATCCTCTATATTAATCAGCATTACTGCAGTGCTACTCAAGTACTAGGCTAGGGTCAGATGTGGCAATAGGCTAGGAAGATATCGGCCGTGTAGCTGAAAAAGGGGCAGTGATTGTTGATAAAGTCACAAGCAAGAGGAAAGGTTATAGTTGAATAGAAAACGGTGAAGCAAGTATATGCAATCCAACAAAAGTTGAAGTAGAGGTAGAATCAAAAGCATCCATTGTATCCAAGCCAATGGTTTTCTGTATCTTCTACTTCTCTCATTCCAACTTATACGCCTTACAAACACACTGTCATTTAATTATTTTTTCGAGTAATTTCTTTCACGCTGCAACTTTGCGTTGTAGTTTGAAATAAATACATTCCTTTTCATTTATATCCTCAAACTGATCCAATTTATCACATTCAGATTTATATTCTTCCTACTTCTTAGTGAAGGAGCAGCTTGCTTAGCTGTCTTATTGTGTTTGGTTGGCAATCCATTCACTTTTCCCTGTAATTGCATCCTCATGCCTTAACTTCTGATTATAATCTGCAGTCCATTGTGTTAAACACTAGTTTGTAATTCATTTCTGTGTCTCTAACCTGTCCTGTAGCTCTGGACAGCTATCTTGTCTTAATATGTCAGATTAATTTTTATTTTGGGTAGCTAATATAAAGTTAATCTGGCTTTCCATCAAAACAAATGATAGGTGATCCGTGGGTGTCTGAATCACTTAGGCATCCCCAGCAGTGGTCTACTTTTTGAGACTCGTAAGCTTGTAAGTTTGGAATCACCACTGTGTTCCACTGGCTCAGGCTACGATTGGGCATATATGTAGTGCTCAAACAGTCTTCTTGCCTATTGCTAAAGAACTTAATAACTGATTCCTTTATTTATCTAGTTGCATGTTCTTAACATGTGAAATTTTCTTGCTCAAGTTGTCCAGAAAGGCAAAAGTTAAATTATGATCTATAGCATAGAGAAGGCTATTAATAATTTCCCTGCAAAATCCTCTCCCATGCTATGTAATATCCTCAATGGGATTGAAATACTTAAATTTGGATTTTTCCTAAATCCTATTTACTAGAAACTATATCATTGATATTTTCACCAATTTTTTATGAACTTATAAAAATAAATCAAATATAATAAATTTATGATTTCAAATACTGAATTCTTGATTTCTGTCTTATACAAATATTTCGAATAAGAACAGTCAAATAATCAAAGTGAAGCACAAGTGTTCCTGAATGAAGTTATCACAATAGGCGTAAGGGTTTTTGTCCTGAGTCTAATTACAAATGAGGGCTTTCGTCCTCAAATGCATTTTTAGAGTTGCTGCTCAACTTGATGTATTTATTGAATAAAATATTATTTTTTCTATCTGCCCTTCCTCCACCATCTTTCCTTCATAAATACCTTCCTAATGTCTTTTCCCAAGGGATGTGATGTCCCAAAGGGTGGCATCCCATGGTGTTTAGGTGGGTTGGCCTGCCTATGTAAGTTTTTATTAAATGTGGCGCTCCCCTCAAGAGAGACAATTTTAATTGATGCACCCTCCTTAATGGCTGTGCCCTTGTCTTATGCTTGGAAAGGGATATTACATGCTACTTCCTATTCCTTCCCACTCTGAAGGTTTGCATGCAACCTCTTTTTTTTTTTTCTCTTTAGGATCTAGTGGATTGGAAATTAAGAATGTGGAATATAAAAATATTTCGAATAATGATTTGATCTTATGGATTTTTAATATAAATATGCTTGGATCATGCATTTCCTTCCGCTTTCAGCTTCCGTACCAATCGGATTAGGATCCTTATTTTTTTCTGGGGACAACTAAGAGCCTTCTTCGTACATGGGTTCTTATTAGCATTTTTCTGCTAAGCATAGCTATGTTTCTTTCTTTCTTTCAATCTGTTCTTGCACCTGCCCTACATAAACTTTGTCTGCATCACAAATACATCTTCCTAGACTGATTAGGAGATAATAATCACTCCCTGAGGAGAGGGAATGATTTCCTCTTCAGGCCGTAGGCCAAATACATTTAGATTGGATTTAAGCTAGCTATGTCAAAGGTTTTTGACAGGTGTAGCCAGAATTTAATCTTCTAAGTGCTACATGAATTTAGGTTCAACCCACAAATAATATAATGGATCTTGAGCTGTATCACTACTCCTAGTTTCACTGTGGAAATGAAAGGATTAATTGGGGACTTCTTTGTATCCACGAGGGCTTGGCTAAGAGACTTCTTATCAGCCCGCCTTTTCGTGCTAATAGGAGAAAGACTCAATTGACTAATGGAGGAAGCTCAAAACAAGTGAAGAATATATGTGCTGCAAGATACCAAACAAGAATGGTGGTTTTCTAGCTTGCAACTTGTGGATGAGGCGTTGAATCTAGCCATTATCATCCTAAGCAAGATACATGGCCTGGAAAACATTTTGGACAAATACTAATTGGTTTCAAGCAAGAAAATATTTTCTCATGAGTCAAGTGTGATATTTGCAATTGCCAACATACTGGAGCACAAAAAGAGTCGATTCCCCCGTGCATCAGAGTTCAAGGAAAGCTACCAACAACATATTTTGGCACTACACTTTCACCAATTCTTGACACTATGGGATCACACAATCAGCAAAATTTAGGGAAAGCTTTCCAACAGTGAATGGCTCACTCTTGCAGCAAGAATTCAATTAATAAAAACAGTCCTACAGGCAGTTTCAATAGATACTTGTTCACTCTCCTCCCACTTTCTCAATAGGTGGAAAAGAAGATGGTTACAATACAAATAAAAATCTTGTGAAGAGGTCTAGAAGAAAGATTTCAGCATCTGCTCCTATTTTATCAAAAATCATTTTACCAAAAACGGCAGGAGGATTAAATATAAAGAACATCAAACTCTTCAGCCAGGCTTTGGATGAATGCAAATGGCATGGAGACTCCCCATAAGTCCAGCTGCTCCTTGGAGTCAAATATTCATCCAAAAATACCTATGGGCACTGCAACAGAATATGTTGGAAGACACCTGAACATCACAAGGTTCATCCAAAGCCAAGTGATTGAGAGTGGGGGCCGCCCTCAAGGAAAAAAAGTGACTTGGTGAGTCAATAACGGCAAGAAAGTAAGGTTTTGGGATGGCAGTTGAATTTGAAACCAACCTCTTCACACCAATCGGAGTCTCTATCCATTGATGGAAGAAATGGATGAAAAAGGTCTCCTATATATCATCACAGACACTGCCATCCAAGGAGGAGAATGCTGGGAAGTAAAATGGAATGAAAAAATCATAAAAGAGATTGGGTAGGCTTTGTCTCAACACATCAACACTTTTCTGGCAGGATTAGCAAAGAGACAGGTTTTCTTATCTTAACAAAGTGGACGAAAAAGTATGGTCTGCTAATCCATACGGGGAATGCCTAACAAGCCTGACATGTTTTCCTCTGCAAGAAACTTAAAAGATGGCCTAAAGTCAAAGCTTTCATATGGCTAGCCATCCACAAAAAAAACTTAACAGCAGACTATCTTCAGAAAAGAGGATAGATTGGCCTTTTGATATGCCCAAATTGCCAATAAGCATCTGAAACAACTGATCAACATTTTGTACGCTGCCTTTTTGCATAGGAAATTTGGAAGCTCATCGTCGACAGATTCAAAGTTACAGCTCCCAACTTCAAGCCCATCAGCTCTATTTTTACTAGCTAGATGAAAATTGAATTCACTTTGGAGGTAATATGGTTTATTCAAAACTTATCCCTCAGTTATGTGCGTTGGAATATAAAGCTAGAAAGAAATTTAATCACTTTCTAGGGTCAAGATAGAATGCTTCAATGAATTATTCTTCCTAATCCAAGGGCAAATCTGAGCTACAACACTTGTCCATGGTGCAAAATCCAACAGCATATTTCAAGCTTCTAGTATGGAGTAACTGGAAATCTGTTGAGCATGTCATTACAAGTACAACCACTTCACGATAAAAGTTTTTTCATGTTCTGATCCACACATTTTCCATATAAAAAAAGTTAAGTTTGATGGGGTGTGTAACTCACCCAAAAAGATGACTTTAATTTTTTTGGTGCATTTCCTGTCTATACCAAACCATTCTGATCTCTTTCTTAATTTGATTTAAGAACTAGGTCATTGCCATCACTCAATAAGTTAATATAACATTACAACGATGATTGTTTCCGAAATAAGTCTTAAGATTCATAGTTGACATAGTCAACAATTCATCCTTTACTGTCTCTATGTTTTGTGCTTAACATATAAGCTTTACAAATCATTATTTATCTTTACAACAAACTCTTGTTGCCGACCTCACTAGGTCTTAAGTTTAACTTAGTCCCCATATCAATGCCGCATTAGTATGAGTCATTTATTAAGTTGCAATGCTTACACTTTGCTAGGCAGCTAAGACTTAGAAGTCCTTGTTCGCTTCTATAAGTCTATGTCATTGAGATCTAAACCCACTTTGTTTCTTGAGTCCATTTTCCTCTTTTCAGACTCTCCATTAAGTTTAGAAAATAAGCAGAAAATGAAAACTAAGAGAATTTCACAAATGCCCGTAAAACCCTTCTACATTAGGTTTTTGTGTGAAACAACTTGTTCCAAACTTAAAACATATTTTGGACCTTGTTCTGAAATCAAAGATAAGTCCTAAGTCATAAGGTCTTATTCACAAATCATTCTCTTTTGACTTCAAGATAATAAGATCAATTTTGTTTTTTTAAACAATCAATTGTATGACAGAAGTAATCAGACTTAATAGACTTCATAGTCTTAAACAAGATTCCAAGATTTCATAATCTTAAACAAGATTCCAAACACAAGTCAACATTACCAAAGACTAAGGCTTCTATGCCAAACATAGTATTCTTTGTAACAAGTATTTCCTCAAATTAGGAACTCAAGCTAATTTGAAACCTTCCACTAATAAGCAACTTCATAGTCTTAAACAAGATCTTAAACACAAGTCAACATTCCCAAAGACTAAGGTTTCTATGTTAAACATAATGTTTCTTGTAAAAAGTATTTCGATCAAGTTCCAATTGAAAAAACAGATATGAAACATATTTGAACAACTTTCAATTAACGATACAAGATGCCTTATATTTGGAACTACATCAATTTCCCATAAGGATAAAACCACTTCAGCAAACATCAATGATTAAATCCAAAAGCCTTCTTATGATTTGTAATGAAACTTTCTCAATCAAGTCAAATGCAATTCATGTCACCACTAAAACAATGTACCTGGACTCCCAAGATCTATTTAACATAGATTCACGTTGAACAATCCAATCATTGTAAACATTATTACAGCAAGAGCTCAATGTTCCTCAATTCACAGTTTGTACAATAATAACAAGATTCTTTTGTTCACTCATCCCTGCAATGCAAACCTGCAGTAACCAGATGGAGTCCAGGTCTTGTCTGAATCAAGCCATGATTGAGATGTGGGTCAAATGAGCCCATCCAAATGTGCCCAATGCCAATCCATCCATCAATATTGGCTTTGTGAAACCATCATGTACCCTACTGACAAGTCACATGCTTAGGTTTGATGACAAAACGATAAGGTTTCAAACAAACAATACAAGCGACATGCAATTAAAGTACATTATAAGTGCCACACTTAGCAGAAAATTAACAAACAATTCATTTTACTTCACTGCTTAAATCTGACACAGATTATTAAGCTTACGAGTCATTCATAAGGAAGATATGAATCATTCATGATGCTTACGAATAGTCCATGTATCAGTCTCTGAAAATCATACATGAGACACATGTTACTTCTGCACGAGCTCCTTGTGCATCTTTGTCAACCATTTGCACGTATGAAACATTTGTACATCATGCGAGTCTCTTGCGATTTTCCTCACAAATCATTCGTGAGATTAAATATGAGCCTCTCATACAATTACAAGAGTCACTTAAACAATTAAGAAAACATTATGACGTCAAATCACTTTCTATATCAACCAACTGAACAAGTTGCACATTTGCCGTCAAGAATAATTACATGCAGATCTTCAATGCATGAAAACAGAACACAACAACAACAATTACTTGTACAATCCAATTGATCAATCCCATCTTTTATCAAACAATGGAGAACAACTCGAGTCCAACATTCAATGAAATCATATAAGAAAATATTATTGATCTGATTACTCAACAGAAAGGAGTAATATCAAGCCAACATTGAAAATTCACTGGCATCATTAAAACCATTGTTTCAAGTCTCTGCGAGATCTTGCCGTTTCTCAGCAAATCTCGTGGTATAACAGCTGGCCGAGAAATTGGGCTGTTTCTCGCGAGATGAGAAGCCCTCCGTTTCTCGGCTACCAAAATAACAGTCGATGCAGTAAAAAAAAAAGGTAAACTGCAGATTGTTTTATCGCAATTTTCTCATTCCATGGTATTAACACCCTTGCAGTTCATCATTCTTCTTTTGCACAGGCCACAGACAGTACACTATTAATTGAAAAGCAAAAAAGCGTGCCCTAGTATTTTGCAGTCATACATATTAATATTACAGTGCCCTCATTGCAGTTTGCACTTGCAGTTCGCCGCCCTAGGCAGTTTGGGGACCATAAAAGTTTGAAGTTTGAACTTTGTAATATTATTTTGCAGCTTGCCCCAAAAATAGAGAATCGGTTGACACTTCACAGTGATACTTATAAGTTATTACTATTATACTGTAGTCTGCTGGACTGTGCATAGGGCTGCTGGCTGTGGGCTTACTGCTTGTGACTTGTGTAGCCTGTATATACTTTAACTACTATACAGTGTATACAGGATACAATAGGTTTATTTTATGAATTTATATGTTTTTTAAAGTAGCGATAAAGTTGCCGAGAAATTCCCAAGAAATTCCTAAGATCCAAGATCTGGTTCAAATTTTGCCCTCCTGAGAAATCGCCTAGAACGAGATTTTGAACTATGATTAAAACTGCCAAGTTAACAATATCATGCTACAGGAAGACTCTACAAATTCCATGTCCAATCCACTGTAACAACTCAGAATAAACAAACAGACAGATAACAAGTTATCTTCTATGTGTATTTGTTTATTTACGTTACCGTCCAAGCTACAGATTCTTTTCCAAACCCCTTTTTCTTTATGATATAACACATGCACTCAACAATCACTTCAATACTGAAATACCTCATTAAACACCGTCCACACTATGGCAGTACCTTATTATCTATGTACTCCAACCTCTTCCCCAAAATTTAGTCAAGTTACAGTAATATATAACAACCTCGTATATATATCTGCATCTGCATATATATTCTCACACACATATATTCACACATATGCATGCTCCTGCGCACACACATGCACACACACGTGCACACGTGCACTCACACATGTGCATACACACACACACACACAGTTTTTTAAACACAAGCACATAAGTGACCATTTGAAGTCAAGATCTCAGTATAAGCATTCAACACAACCCCACATACCCTCTTTGCATTTTGTTCCTTTTTGGTTCAATAGCTATTCAAGACACACCACTCACAGTTCATGTTTTTAAATAGCAGAAACAATTTTCACCAAGGCTCCACCCGTCAAGACAAAAGCCAACTCAAAACTTAAAATCCATATATATGCCATTCAAACATAGGTGTTCATAATACCGGAATGAAACAATAACCAAAAAGCTCATCTGCTTCTGTACCTGAACCTTTTCCTTGCATTTAAAAACAAGTATTTAAACAACATTCAAACAATCGTCAAGCAACCCTTGCCTTTCTATATGCAGACAAGAATAGATATCTAACAAGAATGATAATCATATTCCATAGATGGATCTATATCTTATCAATGACGCTTTTTGAACATATTAACAGTTTATTGTTACATACACAGCCCTGCAAAATGCAGTAGGATCATGCAAAGAAAAATGAACTGTGCAAGTCCATTCTTCTTTCTATTCCACTCCTGGGCTGTTCTTTTTTTCCCAAAATTTTGTCAAGTTTCCAACCGCTCCCCTCACCCTTTTCTCTCCATTCTTGTTTATACATTTTGGTTTGAGAAAGATGACTAGTTTCAAGGAAATGAGGCTATTTGAACTGCAGTTCGAATGAAAACAAAAGTACTGTAAAAACTCCATGCAAGTCTCACAACTCCCCTTTTAATCTCTCCAAATAATCCTCCTGAAGTGATCGTGTTATTCTCTCCATCATGGCATGCAAAGCATGTAGCATATCAGTCAAAAATTGGCCAGGGATTTACCCTCAAAACTCTACCACTCATTCAAATGATTTCCAATGAAACATAAAAACCTAAGTTACATTCCCACCCTCTAACCCGAACCTGAGTTAGGCTTCAAATGACCCTAGGTTTGCATCGAAAGTCATTAGCATCTTGGGAAAGCTACTGCCTCATCGATGCCAAGGTAATTTGAATTAAATGAAAATACTTACAAATGAAATTAAGAACTATAACATTTAAACAGTGTTATTTAAACATTTGCTTACATCTATACTTTTATCTAAGTCAGTAAGCGGTGTGTTCAAATGCCACCATATAAAACAATACAATGCTTTGCCCCCCTAGTATCCACATTATGTTGATAACATAAAGATAAATAGATAATACATACATATATGTAACTTTTAAATATTAACTCGCCTTCTTAATGTTCAACCTTTCTAATCTCCTGCAATGCAAATCAAGACAATATAATGCTTAGGTTTATGCAACTTTGCACTTGTTCCACTAAAGCAAGCAACACATCGTATATCAAATATATATGCATATTGACTTCTGTGCTTTTGCAAGAAAAACACAATTTCAACAAAGTATGGAAGCCCAACGACAACAAACAAGACTGATGTCAAACCAAAAGCCTCTTTCCATCTTGAAAGCACTTAAGTGAAAACAAGTTCAAAATAAGAATGTAAACATCCATGATATAAAGACTACGTCGAAATGCAACCATTGGTCTAAAAACACCGTAAAAGATGCAACAATCAAGAGAAAGGTGTTTACGAATATAGATTTGCAAACCAATACACACAACCAAACAATAAAGTAGATTATGCAATTGAGTGCAATAGCCGAAGAATATCCCCACATTCAATCGGTTAATTGTAGTCAAAGACTATCAAGATTAACATATCAGCCAACCAAGAAATGGCAAAGTCCATAAACAATAAAACAAGTTAATAAAAAACCTGTCAAACTCACAAATCCAAGTCTCATGTGACTACAAGGAAAACCCATTTGTGTGAGTTGGCATTGCTGTGGTGTGTGTTCATGGAGCAAAGGATCTATATCATACAACACCACTCCCAACCATGGTTATACATCCTACCTGTACCTGCACACACTCAGCCAGCTTTCCATCAATAGCATCTGTTGGATGGTACGCATCCAATATAAAAAATAAATGTAACTGAATCAACATGATGATAATGTAAACATAACATTATAATCTACGTTACCGGATATGCCCCTAGCATGCCTTGGGAGCGCGGGGATACGTCGGTACGGTACGGTACGCGGTGGATCCGCGGTGGATACGGCCAGGGTACGTCGTGCCCCCTGCGGATATGGTCGGATACGTCCATGGACGTATCCGGCCGTAGCCGCAGGGGGCACGACGTACCCTGGCCGTATCCCCCGCAGATTGGCCGAATAGAATAATATTTTAATTTTTTTCACTTTATAGCGGATATGGTCGGATACGTCCATGGACGTATCCGGCCGTAGCCTCAGGGGGCACGACGTACCCTGGCCGTATCCCCCGCAGATTGGCCGAATAGAATAATATTTTAATTTTTTTCACTTTATAACAAAAAGTAAAAACCCTAAATCTATTTTCGTTTTGACTCGCGACCCGTCTCTGCCTCTGCGATTGCCTCCGCGACTGCCTCTGGCCCTCTGCGACTCCACCACTGCTTGACCTGCGACCTGCGATCGGAGTGACTGTGCGACCTTCTGCCTCCGCGACTGCCTTCGGCCCTCCGCGCCTTTGCGATTGCCTTCGGCCCTCCGCGCCTGCGTGACTGCGCACAACCCCCTGCGTGCGACCCTCCGCGACCACCTGCAGGGTTTTAAATTTCTTTTTATTCTTCTTAACTAATAAACTCCCTAGCCCTAGGTTTTAAATTTTAATATGGGTTTTAATATTTTATAAATTTATTAAAATCATATAGTTTAGTTTTTTTAATTTTTATTTATTTATTTTAACTTTTTAATTTTTATTATTACGTTAAATATTTAAAATATGTTTGTTTTTAAATTTTAGTATTTAGATATATTATATATATAATTATATTAAGTATTAAATTTTAATTTTATATTATTAATTAGTTTAAAATTTTAAATATAAAGTATATACTATTAAATTTTAAATTATTAATTAGTTTAAAATTTTCAATATATAGTATTAAATTTTAAATTATTAATTAGTTTAAAATTTATATTTATAATTAAATTTTAATAGCGATTTTTTGTGTTACCAGATGCTATAAGCCTATAGCAATTTGTCAAAAATTAAAATGTCTCAGGGTGCAAGTGCTAGTTTAGTGGGGCAAGGGATAACCCCCAGATATGATTTGCGAGCACCTCTTTGGAAATATGTGACAATATTAGAACAGATGCCTGGTGGAGGGTGTTTTCATTGGGTTTGTTCAGAGTGTAACGGTAAATTCAAGAGCTTGTATAGTCAAGTGAAAGCTCATTTATGTGCGATTTCTACCACCGACATCAGAGTTTGTAGTGGGCCAAGCATAGGTGGAAAGCTTGGGAAGGGCTTGCCACAAGCAAAGATTCTTGCATACATCAAAGAGCAAGAAGACGCAGATGCCGTTATGGGGCAAAGATCAAAACATCTTTTGAGAAAGAAAGGATCACCTCCTGTTGATCCATCTCGTGTTAATGTGATGACCCCATCACACCCCTTTTTTGTTGCACCCATTGTGGCCGAAGAGGAAGAGGATTCACCTCTTGGTCGCAAGAGAACAAAAGATGCAAGGCCATTGGAGAGGGCATTCTAAAATGACTCCAGAGAGATAGCAGAGCAGAGCATCGCATGTTGTATTTACGCATGTGGGTTGTCATTTAATACTGTTAGATCACCATACTGGCAGGAAATGGTGAGATCTATCAATGCTGCCCCTAAAGGGTTTACCACCCCAGGGTATGAAAAGGTGCGCACCACCTTATTGACAAAAGAAAGAAAACACATTGAAGATGCATTGCAGCCCATCAGGGATTCATGGATCGAAACAGGGTTGTCCATCATTTCTGATGGATGGAAAGATACGGCAAATAGGCCATTGATTAATGTGATTGCAGTGAGCCCTAAAGGGGCAATGTTTTTGAAGGCTGTTGAATGTGAGGGGCAAGTGAAGGATGCACAATTCATTGCTAACATCTTGATAGAGTCCATTGAGGCAGTGGGGCCTCAAAACGTTGTTCAAGTTGTAACGAACAATGCTAAAAATTGCAGAGCTGCAGGCATGTTAGTTGAGGCAAGGTACGGGCATATATTTTGGACACTTTGTGCTGTTCATTCCCTCAATCTTATGTTGCAAAAGTTGGAGACAAAAATTGATTGGATCAAACAAGTCTATGAAGAGGCGAATGAGATCCAAATGTTCATAACCAACCATCACATGTCCCAAGCCATCTTTAGGACTTTTTCAAAATTACAATTGTTGAAGGTAACTCTTAATTTAATTTTATAAGTTTGTAATTTGTAGTGTTTTTTATTTTTGAACAATTTTAAGTTTATTAATTATTTGTTTTAATTTTGTATAATTGTATTAGGTTGCTGAGACTCGATTTGCCTCACACACCATCGTCTTGAGACGACTTGTTAAGGTGCGTGAAGCATTGAGTAGCATGGTCATCAACAACTTTTGGGGTGTATGGAGGTAGGCAAACAGTGAGAGGGCCACAAAAGTGAAAGGGTGGATTCTTGATGATGGGTGGTGGGAACGTGTGGAGTATTTGCTGAGTTTTACTAATCCCATTGTCAGCATGTTGAGATTTGTGGACATAGATCATCTATGTTTGGGTGAGATTTATGATGGAATTAATTCAATGATTGAGAACATTAAATCCATTATAAATGCCAAAGAGCAAGATCCCACAGAGAGGTTTTTCAAAGAAGTGCAGTCGCATCTCATTGAAAGGTGGAACAAAATGACCACCCCATTACATCTTGCTTTTGCCTTGACACCAAAATATTATAGTACAGAGATTCTTTTTTTGCTCAGGAGGGTCGCACCATATAGGGATGTTGAGGTTGCCGAGGGATATAAGGCAACGTTCTCTAAAATCTTTCCCGATCCAGAGGTAGAAGACCAAGTCAGAGAAGAGTTTGTGCATTTCATATCCTTGGTGGGTCATTCCCTTGGCGCTATTCGTGACAAGTACAAGATGGACGCTTAGTTTTGGTGGTACCTCCATGGGCAAGCATCCACCCACCTTCAACCACTTGCAATAAAAGTTCTATCACAAGTAAGATTTTAATTTTTTTACGCTACCCTTCTTTTGACCTTTTCGATGTTTTGTTTTAAGTTTTAAGTTTTAGTCTTTTATTTTTTTATAAATTTTAATTTATTTTGTGGCTTCAATAGGTTGCAAGCTCTTCTTCAGTTGAGCGGAGTTGGGGCAGCTATGGCTTTATCCACTCAGTTAAACGCAATAAGTTGGCTGCAAAAAAAGCGGAGGATTTGGTTTATGTGCATTCCAACTTACGTCTTCTCTCACATAAACAACCTCAATACAAGGAAGGGCCAACAAAGTTGTGGGATGTGAACCCAGAGACTGCTGATTTAGATGCCTCCCTAACATACCTTTCTTTATTTGACACGGAGCTAGACAGTGCTTCACATGACTTGCACAGTGGAGCTAGTGGGAGTGGCACTGCTACTACTTGTGGTTCTAATGAACCACATGATGATGAAGACATTGCAGGCGAAGAAGAATATTAAATATATTATATAGTGAACAATGAGAACGCTGATTTGTCTCTATTTTTGTCCATACATTGTAACATTTGCACCATGTACCTGTTATAATTTATAAAACTAATATAAGTTCAGCTATTGAATATTATGATATTTGGCATTGAATTATGAGTATATATTTTGTGGTTATATATCTTATTTGAAGTTATTTTGTTTCCTCTATGCATATTATGTGGTTAATTTTGCTTATATGGCTATATTTTTATATTTTTAATTTTTTACATATATTTTTGTACGGTCGTATCCAAACCACTCGAAAAAAAATCGACGTATCCCCGTATTTGTATCCGTATCGGCAACTTAGATTATAATGTATCAATTCATAATAGAATAATGTATCCATAACATATAACCATGCTGTAATAGAAAGCACATAATTGCAATAAATGCTAAATGTTATAACTGAATCAACAAATAAAAAATAGCAATATCATTTCAATGCCATCAGCAATAAGCCGCATATCAAAATAACAATGATGTATCAATGTCTCATCACAATAAAAAACCAAATCAACCAAGTTCCATAATTGTTCAACATTTTCAATAATAACGTCTCAAATCAAGTTTATCCAAAAGGGAGTATTACATGGTATCAACAGGGAACCCAGGCTCAACATGAGGAGGGGGAGTGATATGAAACTCTAAGGGGGAGGTGATTGTCTTCTACCACCAAGGGATAGGCATGCAAATGAAAAACTACATCATGTGCCCTAGAGGGAGTCTTGTAGTGAAATACAAAATCTACCATCTGCATATTAAATGGGACTAATATATAATAATAAAAATTATAAGTTCATTCAAATATAGGTACAAACCTTTCTAGCGTATGACATAAATGGTGGTCCCATTGGAGGTTGGAATAAAGCACTAATCCCTCCTTTGGAAAAGTTTTTGGGCACTAAAATATCTCATGGAAAGTGACACAAAAATGGACTGACGGCATTAGCCTTTACACAAGGCTCCAACTATGGGCTTGTCACTGGGTCCAATGTGTCATTAATCTCACAAGAGGCACTTGCTAAGATTAACTTAGAAGAAACCACTGATTAAAGTTTAGTTTCCTAATGATATATTCAATACCACTTCTTATGTACATGTTCCTAGGAGGCAAAATGACCCAATTTCGTAAGTCCTGATTTACAATTATTCATTCTCTAGGCCAAAGCTAGAAGTTAGGTAGAGTTTTTAAACCCCTCCTCACTATATATAATGTTAAACAACATGATCTTGTTGGGAAATCCAGATTTGCATGAGAGGGGGAAAAAATCTGAAAATCTAAAATTCGAATTTTTTTTTGGTAGTCTGGTTCATAAAAAAGCATATGTATAACATAAACATATGTGAAATTTAAACTGCTGGGCTGAGCAGAGGAAGTTGGCTGGGATGCAGGTTTGTAAAGAAATAAATTTTAAAATTTTAAATAAGAAAAAATAATAAAACAATATTTACAGCAGATTGAACTGATTTGGTACATCTGAAATATCTGTATCGGACAGGATTTGGTATCAAGGATGTTAATGGCCCCTTCCAGTCTTATACTTGTTAACTATCTCCTTCACATGTTTGAAACCACCCCCTACATACCCATTAAAGCTTTTTCATATTAGATTAATATCCCGTGACCCCCTTTCACCAAACCTTCATGACATTCTTTCCCCACATCACATGTTTATCACCTTGCCATAAACCAACATGGCACTGGATCCCCTCTTCCACGACTTCACATTTACCAAATCCCTCATGCATTCACTTCTCCTTTGCCCCTCCACACCCCAAAGCGCCATTTGTCCTTAAAAAACAGCAATCAACTTGTTATTCACTTGTTTCAAATAAATGCTTTTCCTCCAAAAACACCAAACATTCTATCTGCTTGTTTCAAATATCATCACCTTTGGCATCAAGCAACATTCACATTAAATATATCCTTTTCTATTTAACTAGCAAACAGATTTTTTCACGTAGCAACTGTTGTGCTGAACTAGATACCTAAAAATTGCATTTTCAGGGTCATGCTTTCACCATGTGAAATGACTTTCACCATGTGAAATGACACATGCTAGTTTTCCTTAGTTAAAATTTGCTGCAAAATTTCTAAATCCCAGCAAGCTTCACACATAACTCTATTCATTTCACATTTGTCGCTTTGTGCATGTCAGCTGTGGTTTCTTGTGGATTATGTCACGATAATTTATATTTTAGAGAAATTTCCACAATCCATAATGTTCAATTTCCAAAAAGTTTTATTGCATTTTTTTCGGAAGTGTGTTTCTAATTTCCCTTTTAAAGCTCCTAACACTTGATGGGTGATCTATTCCCTTGGTGTCACATGTTCTATCTTATTATGGAGTTAATGAAGTCCCAGTGACACATCTGTCACACCTACACTCCATGTTTTCTTCGGTTTTCAGTCTCATTTGCATTTTACCTTTTCTAATTGCTGATCGTCACATATTTTATTCTTCAAGGACATTATTTTATTTTTGTGATATTTTAGCCATTTGTTGGATTTTTGCTTTTGGATTTTAATGGATTTTTCACCCCATCGCCGGTTGGGCTCCCCAATGCCCTAATGTCTACGTTGCTGATATAGATACGGGTACAAGAATTAAGATACATGGATATGAGGATATTTTTGGGGGGGCTTGGATATGTTATGGCCATACAAAAATATAGCCATATAAGCAAATTAACCACATAATATGCATAGTGGAAACAAAATAAGTTAAATAAAAAAAAAACATACTCATAATTCAATGCCAAATATCATAATTTCAACGGTTGAACTTAGATTAGTGTTATAACAAGTACATAGTGCAAATGTTACAATATATGGACAAAAATAAAGACAAATTAGCATATTCATGATTCACTAATTCATTTTTGTCTTTGGCTGTGATGTCTTCATCATCATGTGGTTCATTAGAACCACAAGCAATAATAGTGCCACTCCAACTAGCTCCACTATGCAGGCCATGTGAAACAATGTTTAGTTCTGTGTCAAGCAATGAAAGGTAGGCAATGGAGGCATCCAAGTCAATAGGCTTCGGGTCCATATCCCGACACTTTATTGCCCCTTCCTTATAATCAAGTTGTTTGTGTGAAAGAAGATGCAAGTTGGAATGCACATAGACCAAATCCTTTGCCTTTTTTGTTGCCAACTTTATATGCTTGAGTAGATAAAGCTATAGGTATTCTATTTCCGCTCAGCTGAGGAGGAACTTGCAACCTATTGAGGCAAGCCATAAAGTCAATTAGGATTAATAAAAGTAAAAAAAAAATCGCTGAAAGAAAGGGTAGAGTTGAAAAATTTAAAAGCTTAGTTGTGATAGAATTTTTTTTGCAAGTGGCTGGAGGTGGGTGGATGCTTGCCCATGGAGGTACCACCAAAAGTGAGCTTCCTTGTACTTTTCACGCATAGTGCCAAGGGATTGACCCACAGAGGATATGAAATGAGCAAACTCTTCCACAACTTGGTCTTCTACTTCTGGATTGAGGAAGAGTCTAGAGAATGCCACCTTATATTCCTCACAACCTCAACATCCCTATATGGTGCGACCCTCTTGGGCAAAGAAAGAATCTCTGTGTTGTAGTATTTGGGTGTTAAGGCAAAGGCAAGAAGATGCAATGGGGTGGTCATTTTGTTTCACTTTTCAATGAGACACGACTGCACTTCCTTGAAGAACTTCTTCGTAGGATTCTGTTCTTTAGCATTTATGATGGATCTAATGTTTTCAATCATTGAGTCGATTTTATTATAAAACTCACCCAAACACGGATAATCCATATCCACATATCTCAACACGCTGATGATAGGCTTGGTAAAACTGAGCAAATATTTCACACATTTCCATCACACGTTATCAAAAATCAACCATTTCACCTTTGTGGCCCTCTCACCATTTGCTTGCCTTTGTACACTCCAAAGGTTGTTGATAACCATGCTACTCAATGCCTCACACACCTTAACAAGTCATTTCAAGATGAGTGTATGAAGCAAACCGAGTCTCAACAACCTAATGCAAAATTAAAACAAATAAAATTTAAAAAAATGTTCCAAATAAAAACACTACAAATTACAAACTTACAAAATTAAATTAAAAATATACATGATTCATAAATGATTAAATAAAATGCCACTTTCAACAACTGCAATTTCGAGAAAGCCTTGAAGATGCCTTGGGACATGTGATGGTTGCTTATGAATATTTGGATCTTGCTTGCCTCTTCATAGACTTGTTTGATTTAGTCAATTTTTTTCCCCAATTTTTGCAACATTAGGTTGAGGGAATGAATGGCACAAGGTGTGCAAAACATGTGCCCATATTTTGCCTCAACCAACATGCCCTCAATTTTACAATTTGTAGCGTTGTCTCTTACAATTTTGACAATGTTTTGAGGCCCTGCTGTCTCAATGGACTCTATCAGGATGTCGGCAATGAATCCGGCATCCTTCACTTGCCCTTCACAATCAACGACCCTAAAAATCATTGCCCCTTTAGGGCTCATTGCGACCACATTAATCAATGGCCCATTTTCCATATCTTTCCATCCGTCGAAAATGGACACACCTATTTCGATCCACGAATCCCTAATGGGCTTCAATGTATCTCCAACTTATTTTATTTATTTTTTCAACAAGGTGGTAAGCACTTTTTCATAACATGGGCTAGTGAACCCTTTAGGGCAGCATTGATAGATCTCACCATATCCTGCTAGTATGGTGATCCAACAACATTAAATGGCAACCCACATGCGTAGAGACAACGTGCAATGCTCTGCTCCGCACTTGCATCTTTTGTTCTATTGCGACCAAGAGGTGAGTCCTCTTCCTTAGCGGCCATGATGGATGTAGCAAGAAATGGGTGTGATGGAGTCACCACATGAGCACAAGATGGATCAACAGGTGACGATCGTTTCTTTTTCAAAGAATGCTTCAATTTTTGCCTAGCAATGGCATCTACTACTTCTTACTTTTTGATGTATGCAAGGATTATTGCCTATTGTAAGTCCTTTCCTGGTTTCCCATTAATGCTTGGCCCACAACAAACTTTGATTCCAGCGTTGGGAAGCACACACAAATGGGATTTCACCCGATTATATGAGCTCTTGTATTGACAGTTACACTTTGAGCAAAGCCAAAGGAAACACCCTTCACCCTGCAACTATTCTAACACTGTCACATACTTCCAAAGGGGTGCTCGTGAACTGGCTTTGGAGGGTATCCCTTGGCCCACCGAAGTAGCATTTGTAGACATTTCGGCAAATCCCTATAGCCCCTAGGAAAAATTTAATAATATTGCTTTTAAAATTTAAAGCATTTGGCATTTGTTGAAAGAATATTTAGAAGAACAAAAAAATCAAAACTAGTTACAAACTTACAAACATTTAAAAACTACCTTTTAAAAAAAATCACAAAATTGAAAAAAACGTATCTTTAATTGACAATCTTCTTTGTTGCAAGCTCCTCGAACTCCTTGGCACCAAATGGGTAGAGGTAATGGTGTAGGATTAGCAAAAGGAAAGAGTTTAAATCCTATTCAATTGCCAAAATGAAGATGAGAGAACAAATGTGCCACTGGAGGTAAAAATGCAATGAAATGTAAATGTGTTGTTTTCTTTTGTTCAAATGAGTGTGAAAGTTGTTTTAGGGTTGAGAATCCACTTTATTTTGTTTTTAAGTGTTTTTTGAGGTCCATGTTTGACTTTTCATGTATTGAAATTGAAAAAAAATAATTAAAAAATTGCATTTTTACTGTGGATATGCAGGGGAAACAGGGAGGGTACTCCCTTGCCCTTGTGGGTACGCCCGGGTATGTCCTTGGATGTATCTGGCTATACCCATTGGGGTAGGGGCGTACCCTGCCTGTTTCCCCTGCATATCATATCCAAGAGCATTTCATATCATATCCTAGGGGGTTAACAACAATTTCCAGTAATGTGGCCTAAGGTTCATCTCATTGGTTTGGTTCGCCCTTCATTTTCCATCTACCCATGTTGCCTATCGTTCTCACTCCAAGCTTGCATCCTTACTGCATTCATATTGAATTCCTGCTTGATGCCTAATATACATACACCAGACATTGGGCACAGTTTGTCCTTGTTTGTGAAGGTCAGATCTTCCTTCATTTTATTCCTTTCCTAATGGCCGATACCAACTAAAAGATGCATTAAATGACTACTACCACCACTTCTCTTAGTTTGAAGCTTGTCCTTTCTAAACAAAATAATATCCTCCCTCATAAATTCCCTTGCATTTAATTTGTCATCATGGTTAGTGACTGATACCACCTTGAGTCTTTCAACTCATATAAGATGGCTTAATTACTTCTGAAATGCAAGTGTGGTTGCATTCTGTTTGTCCCATAAGGTATTCTAGTGCTTGCTCTACAATGTCTTGATGACGAGAAAGAAGTTCAAACCTAGTAGTGGTACCCCTCTGGTTGTACAAAAAACTTATGAGGAAGTGGAAGACTACACAATCTTGTCTCCCATGAGTGTTGGTGCTTTAATTCTAGGTGCTGCAGTGTGGCCTTTATTTTCTTATTTGTATGAATTGTACATGGCCACCAAATCCCTTGAGGACTTGATGCTTGATATTATTTAAAAAGCATGAGATAATGGTTATTTCGTATGGTGTTCTCGACTTCCAAATATTGTGGCTAGGGCAGAAATATTTTTTCCTTGACATTACTTTGGACCTTGTGAAGCATGCTGATCTTGAATCCTGCACTTTCAGAACCCACGGTAGAGAATCTCTTGGTGAATTCACCCTAGAAGCCCTCTATACCAACTATTAATTCCCCGAGCCTGATATATCTTCAACCAAGAATGGGTTAATGGCTTTGTCACCCAAACACAACCTTGAAAATCTTCTTGAAGACTTGTAGAAAATCTTGATAACATAGTATGATAAATTTTAAACATGACGTTAAAAATGTCATGGTTCATTCTCAGTTATAAATTTTATGGTGCCCTAGACACTATACCTTTCAAATAGAAGCGGATGCATTTGTTGTACAAATTTTATGAGCACGATATGATATTTGACTGGGCGACAATCCTTTTTGACAATCTCTTCAAAGCCATTTGGCAAGTGGAAGACTATTGAATTGAGCAAAGGCCCCAATTCTTTATCTATACCTGTCTTGTATGTATTTTGTGCCCACAATGCATTTCCTCATTAGTTTTAATGGTGGAACCCCAAATTACATATTATGTGTTTATTACCAAAGAGTTATGTAACTCTTATTTTTTTGAGGACTTTATCAGCTATTTGTGATGATTTACTTTATCCTGTGTAGACTAAGATTTGAGGAAGAGCACCACCTCATTTCATTGAGGGTGAAAAAGGACCATAGCCCCTATAGGGGGCATATTTGTGGGCAAACATTATAACTTCATATGCGTTGCAGGGGTCAATATTCATCCTCATCCACGATTTTTTTTATGTCTGCAATAGACTGGTTATTAAATAAATAACATATCCAAAAAGTCCTTGTCCCTTAATTGGCTTACCGCACACATTGCATCAACTCCCTTCTAAAGGAGGAAAGCAAAGCTTGAATGGGATGATGCTTTCCATCATGCCTTTCGAATCAATGAAGATATTAAAGTTATTAATTAACTATTAGATAAACATTAACTAATGGTCGATTATCAACCTTCCTAACTAATGTAACTTCTATTATATTCTTAATAAAAGACGGACACACACAAGCGTGTAAGTGTGCCATATGCCTCCCATTTTTCTTCATTCATTCTTTTAATGTTACTAACATTGGTTTCAGAGTGACTATTTGAGGAAGCCTTAGGAGAAGGGTACGAGCAACAAGTTGCAGGGGTTCAAGGAAGCCTAGTCGAATACAAACTGTGGAAAAAAAGAAGAGGTTTGAGGTTCAAGGAAGCCCTAGGAAGATTAGTGGGGTACAAACTGTAAATAAGAGGCATTCAAATACGAGTTTGTGAAAGACCAAACCAGAAAACTACAAGGAGTCATCCAGGACATCGTTGAAGAAAAAAGTCATGATTTTTGATTGATCTGTAGACTCGATCTAGCGGTTGAGTTGCATGGAACAATGAAGTTTTGCGGGTCATCATGATTGCAAATTTAAAAACAAGTAGCCATTATTTGAAGGAAAATGTTCAAGCTAGGGCGTACCAAAGTGATTTTGAGGAAAAACGAAAATGCAAAAATCTTGAGGGAACTAGACACTTTTGTGAATGCGATTTTTGAAGACCAATCATGAATTTGCACTCAATTTTTAACCAGTTGCAATTTTTTCAGTAAAACAAATCTACAGGGACATCATGGACAAGGGAGATGATCATGCTATGGCATGAGAAGACCACAAGAAACAAGTGCAGACAAATAAAATGTTTGGTTGCACTAGGGCATAATTGCGATTTCCACCATAGGCCAAAGAAAAATGCGAGTTAGCAAACAGGGGTGCAAACCAAAATAAATCGTTTCAGAGCAAATTACAGTGATGACAACTTGTACAGAGTTTTTGGTGTGATGATGCAGACAAAAAGATGAGTTCATTCCACCAACATTGACTTTGTAGACATTTTTGTGCAGTAGTGATATTCCACGCCCTATATAGGGTTTGTAGTGTGATCTGCTTTATAAATTTGAAAGTTTATTTATAGACTTTGCATTGATTTCCGAGTTAGGTTAAGATTGTATAAATCATGGTCAATATCCATAATTTAGTTCTATCTAAAAAACAAACATCGACTGGGCATAATAACAATGTCTAGAGTCATAATTTTTTAACAATTTTAAAATATTGTGACTGATAAAATCATTCACAACACTAAAGCAAGCCCTGCTATGAATTTTACTGATTATGACAAGCATCATAAAGAGGTCTTTCTATTGTTGAAGTTGTATGTGTTAGATGATATGATTTCTGAGGTTTGGATCGCCATTGAGACAAGTGTACGCTGGACCAGTCTAAAAAATAAGTATGAAACTTTGGACAAAAGTCAGGTCCTATACTTGAAGAATCTGCAATTTTTGACAAAGATGACCGAGGATGGGTCCTCGTCGGAACATCTTCTTTGGATGAAAGATCTATGAGACCGACTCGTTGCATTTAACAAAAAGTTGGATGATTACGACTTGATTGCTCTTGTTCTGAACAACTTGAGACCCTCATTTGAATCTTTCTAGGGGGCTTTACACTTGATGGCAGAAGACCAAACCCTGACATGATCGGGTTAGTTCCTATTTGCTACAAAAGGAGCCTAGATAGACATAGGCAAATGAGTCTAGTGTTGGAAATATAGAGAGTGCATTTGTTGCTAAGTCAAAGTGGGAGTAGAAACATATCCCTGTTGATTCATCTTCCAAGTACTCGATGAAGTGCTTTTACTGTCATAAGGTTGGGCATGTCAAAAAGATTGCCAAAAGTGACAATATGCTCTTTCTTAAGAAAGTGGTTAGGTGGCAAATGCGGTACCATAGTTTAAAAACTCGTACTTGGTAGTTACTCGACAACCCAAAATTTTGACTTGTATTTGGGACTTGGGAGTTTCTCGGCAACTTTTTGCTATTTCAAAAGCATATAAATTCATTAAGTAAACTTAAATAAAATGTAAAACATTGTTAAATGACATAAGAAATGAATGTAGAGAATGCATAAGAATATTTTCTATTAATTTCTGACCAAATAAGAGTACAGAGTATAAAGCTACAAACTAGTACTACAGTGCTCATAGAGAGATGAATTTTGAAATATCAAATATACATACTACATTTCATCTCTAGTGCCTAGTATAAGTCTGTTGTGGCTACCTCGTGGAAGTGGATGGTAAAGATTCCTCCTCTGCAACATCATCCACAAATATATCATTTGGATTCTCACCAACCCTTCTTGATGCCTCTGCTGCGTTTGATGCTATTGCTTCTTCTACCTCCCTTTCCAAATTTGCGATCTCCTTTGCAGTAAACTTGGGCTTCATATCATTAGCAATCTAGGTGGCATACGGATCGATTTCATCCAAGTCTATTGCATCATAACTCTCTACCCCCTCCACTTGTTTCACACGAAGTTGAAGATTGTATCGCACAAAGACAAAGTCATTAAGGCATTATGTTGTCAACCTGTTGCGCTTCTTTGTGTGAACAACTTCAAACATGATCTAATGACATTCACACCCATAAGAGTGACACGAATGACAGAAAATGTGAATGGCTAGCCTTTGAAGATTTGGTGTTTTTGCACCATAATCTTCCCACCACACATCTGCAAATAGAACATTTATAATTTGGTAAGTCAACTAGGCTTGAATATGTTAAAGTTATAATTAGCTATTAACTATTAGCTAATGTTTAACTAATGGGTGGTTATCAAACCTTCCCAACTAATGTAACCATTTTTTTATTAATAAAAAGATGGACATTCAAAAGTCTTAAGTATGTTGTACGGCTTCTATTTCTTTTCATTCTTTTAGCATTCAAAGGAATGTTAGGTATGTTCCTAGCATGAATAAAAATCTCTTATTTGTTTGTTAGTTAATGGAAAATCCCAACATTGTTGTAGATTTCTCTGAGAAATAATGTATTGTGTTTGATGTTAAACCTGACAAAGTGGTTGCCCTAGGTATTGGGCGAGGTGGCTTGTACAGGTTCATTGACCTTGCTACAATCAACATTCAATGCATGTGTGGAAGGAGACTCTACCGTACATGATGTGTAGAAGGATGACATTTTTTATAGGTTTGTTGACCTTGATCGAATCAACTTGCATGCACTAATGGTGGAGGGAATAATCACTATAATTACATGCACAACTAGTTGTGCAGGCGGATAATATGACGAAGTCACAGGGATTGGCTCATCTTGTTGTTAATGACTTTTCCTAATATGAAGGAATAGATGAGGAGATGGTTTCTTCTCCTCCTATGGAGTTGGTTTTTACTCTTATTGTTATTGAGGAGTTGGTTTTTACTCTTGCAGAGTTGGTTTTTACTTCTACTGCGAAAATGATCACATTTCAGTCGCTTCTCCCCTGAGGAAACTCAATTTAGTTTCTTGAGCGAACAGTTGGATGAGGTCTTCATGGTGCTTCCTGAAGGTTTTCGAGTTGGTCATGATCATTCCGTTTGTAGGATGGTTGAGTTGCTGTAAGGACTTAAGCAGGGTCCACAAGCCTGGTATACTTTGTTTGATCAACAACTTGAGGATTTTGGATTCAAAACTATGGAGATTGGGTTGAAGTTATTAGCAAATGATGATTCATCACCGGTCAATGAATCACCCTACAACGAATTGGTGGACAACTTGATACATCTCATGTCCACTCAACCGGGTTTTTGTTTTGTTGTTGGCTATCATTTTTAGTTTTTTGTTATACTGAAATCTCTACATTGGAAAACAACAAAATGACAGGATGCAGATTTTATGTTGATATCTTTAGAATAGTCTGTAAATGTCATGACTAAACTATTTGGTCCCTCTGTATTTGTAAAATTTTGGGACAAACTTGGAGTAGTCTCTGGTTTAGTCATTAAGAGAGGGTGTTAAAGTTTTAATTAGCTATTAGTTAATGTTTAACTAATGGGCGGTTATCGGACATTCCCAACTAATGTAACCACTTTTTGATTAATAGAAAGATGGACACACAAGAGTCTAAATGTGTTATATGCCTTCCATGTCTTTTTTACCCTCTCTGCTACATATAATTGACTACCAACCATTAAAACTGAATCATAAAGGTTTGTACTTGCAGTAAATTTGACATCTCGGTCCCTACAACATGTGAAATGTAAGGATGTGTCAGAATCAATGAACCAACAATTGATAGTACTATTTTTTGAGTATAATGCCACAAGGGCATAGTCTTCTTCAGAATTCTATCTTTCGTCAATTGTTACCACATTTGTCGCTTGACTGTGTTTTTGGGAAAATGCGTACTGTCACATTCGACAATCTTTTTTGAGATGTCCAATTTACTTGATATTTAAAAGATAAATCATCAGTGATACGTTTCCACTTTTCTTTTGACTGAGCAGCTAATGCACTCTTTTCTTGTCTAACATTGGACTCATTTTGTGTCTATTTGCAACAAATAAGAACTACCTTGATCAAATGTCAGAGTGTTACTTTTCACCATCAAATGTAGAGCCCCCACGAAATATTCATAGGATGATGGTAAACTGTTCAAAACCAATACTACCATATCATCATCATTCACTTTTTTGTTGATGGATGATAATTGGTCTTGGAGATCATTCATTTGAAGTAGGTGTTATGACAGACTCATCCTTTGACATTTTTGGGAAAATAGGAGCTTTTTCAAGTACATAAATTGAATTTTCTCCAATGTTTAGTATTTATTCTGCAAATTGATCTATAGTTGTAATATCCCCAAATACAAAGGAGACCATAAACATGAACTGCATTAATTTAAATAAATCACCAATGGAATCGCCTAAACCAATAGCAATTAACTACAACGGCCATAGTTTGAATAATCGTTTGGGGTGAGTACTCACTGAGGGCCCGAAATGGGTAACCGACAGTTATTCGACCCACTCGGTTGAATAACCAGCAATAACTGGTAAAGGCAAAACATACTCAATTTTTTTAAAATAACATAATTTTTCTAGAAATTATAGAAACAAAATAGATGCAATGAATTTGTAAAACATAGGGAAAGTAGTTTCTATTAGATTTGAATACATAGAATATACAAAATTGCATAATCATGCGAATACAACAAAGTTTCGAAGTACAAATAGACTGTCTTATACAAGAATCTACAAGACTACAAGTACAAATTACCATCATCTATAATTCTCTTTCTTGCTCTCTGGAAAAATAAGGGAGGTTGTGAAACTCTAGTCCTCCCACTCGGCTGACCCACCTTGCTCTGTCTAAAAGGCTGCACCTGCCTTTATGGCTCCACCTCCACCTGCGCTTGTGCCTGTGCTTCATCTCCAAGGATGTCCTCCAATCCAATCTCTGCTCCTGCTTCAGCTTCACCCTCCATAGCTTGCCTCTCAAAATCAACAATCTCCTTTATGAACATGGGAGCCTCCTCCTGTGCAATCCAATTGCTGTAGGGATCGATCTCATCTAGATCGATAGGCTCGTCTGATGTGTTCTCCAACTTCTTTGTGCAAAGTTGAAGGTTGTATTACACAAACACCAAGTCATTGAGCCGTTGTTGACTCAACTTGTTGTGCTTCTTCGTGTGAATTGAGTCAAACAAACTCCAATTGAGCTCACATCTAGAAGTGCTACAAGGTTGAGATAAAATCTCGAGGGCTAGCCTTTGAGGATTCGGGGTATTTCCACCCCAATCTTCTCACCACGACCTTGCAAACAAGATATTCAAAACTTTGTAAGAAATTAATAATTGTAAGTTTGTAAATATGTAATTGATAAGGTACAAGTACAACTACAAGTAAATGCTTCATTTTGTATTACTTGGTGACTGCATGGTTCTCCCTCGGATGGCGTGCTGAAGAAAAGAGTCTTCCCTTTGCTTGCTTGTAGTTTTGCAGCTCTGAAATGAGGTCCCTCACCTCAACATCAGGGGTCATACTCTCAATGGATGTTAAGAGGCCCTCTAGAATCTCTCCACTAGCATCTGTGAAGCCATCGAAGTAGAAAAACTTGGGGTTAAGGTAGTACCCCATTGCATGGATGGGTCGGTGGAGTCGATTGTTTCACCTGCGATCAATCAACTCTCAAATGGGATCAAATCTGTCACGATCCCCTCTATAATAATGCTTCAATGCCTCTTTGGCCCTATCCATGGACTTACAAATATATCCCATTGGGTTTTGCTCTCCATCAACCAATCGCAAAACCCTCACCAAAGGCTCCGAAAGCTACAAAGTTACAAACAAATTAAAGTTGGACTTAGTGTTACAAACTTATAGATAAATTATAAAAGAAAAACTTTAAGTTTAAAAAATTGAAAACAAGGGAATCAACTTCAAATTTAAATTGCAATTTCAAGTTACCTTCACAATCTCTGTAGCTTTCGTTTTGAGGGCCTCACTGAAAACTATCTTCGAAACTTTCACTTCATCAGCTTTCTTCGAATAAGAGGACTCCATCCATGCTTGAGAGACAAACATTTTTTTCAAATGAGTCAACAAATTATAAATACTTTGCAATGTAAAGAAGTTCATTGCAAACCTTGTGACTCTTGTTCGAATAAGCTCCTTTCCATTGGTGTGCTCTCTCATCAAGTTGAGAACCCAAGGGTGATTATAGATATACTTAGTTATTTCTTTGGCTTCTTCGACAACTAGTCTCACCCAAATTAGTTTGCCTATGTCCTCCAAAAGAAGGTCAAGGTAATGTGCTGCACAAGGTGTCCAAAAGAGAGATGGATGTCTCTCTATAAGAAGTCTCCCAGCTGCCACATATGTTGCTGCATTGTCTGTAATAATTTGGACAATATTCTCGATGCCCACCTCTAAGACCACCTCCTCTAGCATCAACCTCAAGGTTTCTGCATTTTTAATTTTATTTGATGCATCAATAGATTTCAAAAATACAAGCTCACCATTTGAAGATGCTAGAAAGTTGATCAGGGTGCGGTTCCTTCTATTTGCCCATCTATAAAAAAGAATGGTGCATCAAAATTTACGCCACAATCTCTTCTGATATTCGACCATCAACTTTGCGTCAACTGCATTCTTGATCAACTTTCCACTCAAGTCTTTTCGAGAGGGTGCTTTGTACCCTTTCTCTGCAACTGTTAAAGCTGTAACCAAATATTCTCATTACGGGCTATTCTCCACATTGAAGGGAAGGTTGTTGAAGTACCAAAAATATGCGCATGCTTTATTTGCTTCTGTATGCACCTGTTTGTTCCATTCTATAGCTTCGAGTGAAGGTTGTGTCCCAAGAGTGTTTCTAGGCATAAAGGAGTGTAATTGAGATGAAGGTGCTACAAATGTACTATGGCGCTTGTGTGGACCACGACTAGAGCCCACAATCTCTGTCATCACTGTCGCTTCTTCCTTTGCTGATGTGGCACCAATGGTTGCTGGTAGGACTGCTTGCATCCTTGCCCTCTCTAATTTTTTTCGTCCAATGAAGCAAGCTCCACCATCATATCTCGTTTCGCCTCTTCAATGACATTGGGACAAGGTGTAATGCCACAGTTATCAATGCATGCAAGATGGTACTTCATGCGATTGATGCCTCCTAACATCCTCTTCGAACAAAAGTTGCAAATCGAAACCGTTTAAGACGTTCCAACCCGCGTAGCATACTTCCATGCACTTGTGCGAGCATGGGGGGAGCCGACTGACCAATGGTAGCCTGATGCACTAATGGATGCATTTGCTTGCTAATGGATAACCTTAAAAGCGCAACAATGTTATAATCAACATAAAAAATTTAAAAAATAAAAACATTAATGATTAAATACAAAATATTAATTAAAATACGATAAATAAATGATAATTATAAACTATAAAACGAAAACTAAAATGCATTTACGATTTACAATTTTAACGATCAAATTAAAAATATAATTTATAACGATTATTTAACGGAATAATAAACAACAATTTTAGATAAATAATAAACACGAAATTTTAACGGGAATGCATAAAATTTGATGGATTGCATCAAATTTGTATACTAAGCAACAAAAATATTTATCAAACATGTATTTAATTAAATTACAAAACTTTACATGCTTGGAATTTTAAAAATAAATAAATGCATGAAATTTACGGAAATTCACGAGATGCATGTAATAAAAATGAAATTCATCAAATTCGTATACTAAGCATCACAAATATGTAGCAAACATGTTTCTAATTGCATTAGAATTAATTTACATGCCTGGAAATTAAAAAATACATGAAATTTGACGAAAGTTCATGGAATGCATAAAATTTGTATACTAATCATTACAAATATGTCTCTAACATGTTTTCAATTAATTTAGAATTCATTTCTATGCTTGGAAATTTAAAAAAAAAAAAAAAAATGAACTAATCTGGTAATTTCTTGCTCAAATCTTCTCAATCCGCCTTAGAATGCTCCAAATCTTATGTGAGTGAAGAGTGAGGAGGTGTGATGCATTTTATAACACTCTACTCCATGTTTTTACCACATTTGAGAAGCGTTTGGGGGGTCAAATACGCGTTTCAGCGTGTTGGCAGCGTCAAACCCATGTGGTTTCTGTGGGATGTAGAAACGGTGAGTAACTGACCGCTACTCACTGGGTCTTTTTTTTCACTGTTTCGGCGGTTACGAGTAGCAAGTATTCGCCATATAGAATCCCTGTCGAGTAATCGGCCAATCGACGGTTACTCGCTGGTTATTCCAACTATGACAACAACTAAATTAAATAAATTATCCATATGAGGAGTGCCACATTTAATGCAAGGAATAGAAGTTATATTAATGCAAGTCATCCCATTTGACGAAAAGACACATCACTTTGGAAAGGAGACACATCATTTGATTCAAAGCTATGAAAGGTATTTATAAGAACTTGGTAAAAGAAAAGGATATATATTTAGATTTGACATTCATTCCCTCATCTGAAGTTTAGGTAGCAGCCTGTTCTTTTATAATTGAAGAGGAAACCCTTCATTTATTAGATACAAAGACGAAACCCCTTGATATCAACCCCTCAAGGACGAAACCCTTTGAGAGGTCTCTATAAGAATATTTACAACCAAAATTCCGCATTGCACATTTAATCATTATACAATATTATTTGTTATATAAATTTATTATTTTGTTAATAAGAACATAATTCTATATTCATTGAATATTATTATTTCGAACGTTAAAAAGGAATTCCGAGAAATCCAAATTAACGTATAATATTTTGATTTGGGATATTACAATGGTATCAGAGCTTTTCATCCTGCCAGCTTGAGGGTTTCGATAAACGTTACACATTCAAATCATAAGGTCAACATAATCAACATAAATGATGCACAGTTTGACCGGTGGGCCCAAGGGCAAATTCAAGTATATATGTTGATGTCACAATTAGTCCAACAAATGCAGCAGTTGAATAACTCGCTGACTCAGAATTCTAATGGTGAGGGAAGATCATCACAAACACAACAGGGTTATACATTTAATAATAGTCGTGAAGGACTCCCATCAAGGACTTATGTACACCCAACCATGCCCACATTCCTTCAACGAGAGGAACCAATATATGAAGAGGATGAGGCCAAGTTGATTTTCAATGATATTAATGCATGTCGCAAAAAATATTTGAATCTTGATACTATGATAAGGGATGAATTGACATTCATAGATTTTTGTCGTTTATATGAGAAATGTGTACCAGAGGAAGATGAATGGTAGCCAAATTCGGTCAAACAAGTCATCACAGAGCAGCTACCGAAGGAGCATAAAATTTGGATGGTCGACTATGATTTTGGCAACAACCTTGAGTTGCAAGAGTAGTCAGTGGAAGTAAACTATTCAGTGTTGAAAAACATCCCAACAACATCACTCAAAGAGTTCTCTAAGTACGAAATGGAGGCGATGGTTCTTGAACTTGAACAACCAAATAAACATTGGAATCATCTTATGACAACCATAAATTCGTCCTATTATTGCAATGAAAACATGTATGAATCTTTTATCAAAGATGAACCATTGCTTGGTCTCCATAATAGCACAAAGAAAAGATTTGTTTTCATGGATAGTGGAGGTGAGTGATTAAAGGAGATTGTAAGGGCAGATTTGGTGACAAATGAGCTTAAATAGGTCATTAACAACCTAAGAAACGATCAATTTGGAGTACGTAAAGGTCCCAAGATTCTTATGCCCAGCCAAGAGCTCATTAATAATTACAACAATGGTTATACTGGCAGAAGGTTGTGGGATATGGGAAAAAACAATTGTAATAACCTCTTGCAAGAGAGAACTAATAATAATGCATTCAGTTCTACAAGGATGGGGAAAGAAACATCTAAGCTTGGAGCCGATTATAGTTTCTTGTGGAGTATACTATCGGGTTTAGAATTGCTTGAGGACAAGCAATCTGAAGAAGGGAGGTCTATAATATCCCCAAATACAAAGGAGACCATAAACATGGACTGCATTAATGTAAATAAATCACCAATGGAATCGCCTAAACCAACAACAATTAAATTAACTACAACATGACCACTCTTGCACACCATGACCATAGTTCTAATGACACATACATTGCACACACACAATAAATATGCATAATAAAATCTTTGTAAATGTATTCACAATCTCCGTGTGGGTCTCCCCAACCGACAAAGTCAGAATACATGGGAGTGCCTATTAAATAGGCAAGGTAAGTTGTTTTGTGCAACGAAATATTGTTGCATGCATAACCTATAAAATAAGTGTCTATTATTATTGTACACTCAACAAATACATGCACAAAATATAATAGCATCTCCAACAATAAAACAAACAACTTCCGAATCAAGCTTATACACTTTACTATAACACCCTCAAGCGCATAATAGGGAGTTATAAAAGAGAAAGCAAAGAGACTGGATGGGTCCCAACAACTAAGCTTGATTAGATACCCATGTACAACTCACAATGAAATACAAAGTGTCCTTATGGTAATCACTCCATCTTCCTAAAATACATGGATGTCGAGTCGCTGTAACTGCCAAGTCAAATAGGAATTGGTACAAAGTACGAAGCCAACTTTGTAAAAAAACACTGAATCCAAAACACTGGAAAAAAAGAGTCACCAAGGATGAAATGTATCACCGCAAGGTACCCAAAAAAATCAGTAAAAAAATAGCTAAAGTTGAGAGAGAAAAAACCATATGCAACAAGGTATCTCAAGAAAGCAAATGGCTCAATACTCGAACATAATGTTGAAAAGGTGCATTGGATGGAATGAAGGCCATCAAATACAAATGCACTCGATGGACTCGAAGGTCACAATGGAATTCAAATCTGCACGAGTGGTCTGGATCCACTACTCGATCGCAAAAAAAAACTAACACTAGAATTCACTAGAATAGCTTTTACGAAAAAACATTGTTAGAGGTGTCGATAGTGCAAAAAAGGTTCACCAACTGAATTTAATCTATTGCTAGAAGACGCAGTGCGTCAAGGGTTAGCAAGGAACACGACAACTAAAAAAGCAAGATCTACACCATATCCCCCTTCCCCCATACTGTTGATTGGGTGCAGTGATGCAAAAATGTCTGTATGAGTGGGCTAAATCCACTACTCGAACACTAACATGTTGACACTGTATTCACCGGAATAGCTAGTCTTTAGAAAGAGATCAAGCTGCACAACAAATCTGAAGGAGACTGTCAGCTATCAAAAAAGTGTCGAAGATACAAAACAAATATCTTTCAAGAAGATGGTCTTGGTGGTAATGGGAAAGTCAAGCAACTAAAATAGTGAAAAGGTGCCTAGAATAGAGCACACAAATGCATGAAGGTAGATAAGGTTGAATCAACAAACCCCCTATGACACTATAAAATTATGTGCGAGTACAAAAATTGATCCCAAAAATAAAAAACACCAGATGGTGCAAGAAACCTAGAATGCTATCAATCTGTAGATGACGCCATAAAAAACAAGAGTTGCTCCTAAAACAAGGGAGCAGTGTGTGGACCAAAATTTGAATAATGGAAAATTCTCGCAAAGAATGTTGATGCCTCCACAAGTGATTTGAAATCCATCCCAAATGAATACTGATGGTGAAAGATGTGGGTCAGGGTGATCATGTCTAACAACTATAATCTCAGGTTGCTCAAGCCTGAGTGAAAGGTGCAACAAGTGGCACAAAAATGTACTCAAGAATGTAGGACATCGGGCTCTGTCGAAAATGCGTCCATGAGGACAAAAACTGGCTCAAAAAATGCAATGCACACTTAAAACGGGATGTCGATCATAGTTGAAAAAGTGTCCATGAGTGCAAGAGAGAAGGCAAAAGCCATACAATGTGGGCAAATAAGGAGATTTTTTTTTTTGTTTGCTTGTGAGGGGGTTAGGTGCCTGCCAAACCGAGCCTCACCCTCCAGTCTTCAACACATGAGATGACGAAAGAAGTAGAGTAACCAAGCAATCAATAAAATCTCCTTCACAACATATTGTTTTTACAAAAAACAATAAAAAATATCTGCCCCCACTAAATAATGATCACTTAGTGAAAAACATAAAGGCCCCCCAGTGAATTAAATCACCCCAAGAAGTGTCTTCCACCACTAAAAAGCGACAATGCCCACATTACAATGATCACCACATAAAAGTGATGTCCACCACAAGCAAAATAGCCTAAAATAAATGCCATGCTTATAAATGCCTTTTCCACTTTTAATAAGTGGTTAATATCCCCATAAAAAATGATGCCCCCATCTTTTATAAAATGGGCCTCAAAGAATTCTCTCCCCATTAGCAAATTATTTGCTCACGTAAAGGTAAAACCCCACCATATGTCTGCCACTTAAAAAGGCATCCCACATTATAAATCAAGATTTAACAAAATAAACCACAGATACCCAACTCAACTATTTAAATCGTCAAACCAATATACACGAAGAAAAGTTATTTTGATTTAGAAATCTCCAAATGTGTGCTTGAAAAATATTAAAAACACATCTCCATACGGAGAAAAATCTGCGGGCTTGAGGCCGAGCTTGGAGGGTTGAAACCGTTGTTGGAGAATGTTGGCCTGGAGAGCCAAAAGTGAGTTTATCTTTGACTAGGGCTCCACAAACTTTTGTGTTGACTGACGGTGATTAGGGCGGTTTTGGGAGGCCAAGGTGTTGAGGCGTGGAGACAGCAGACCATCGGTAGCTGTGAAGCTTGACTATTAGCAAGTTATGCTCATATGTAAAGCATGTATCTCCCATGAACAACTTGTGGCAACATGTCCCACAAGGTTGGCTGAGAAGCAAGCCGGTGTTTAAGGAAAAAGAAAAAATGGCAAAAAAAATCCCACAATAAACTTGGTGGCAAAGAGCTAAGGAGCACCACCCCTTGGTGTTACCTATTTCCAAGCTTTTTGATGTTGAGGTCAAGCCTGCTGCCCTAAACGAAAAAGCAACTTTTCATGTGCCTAATTGGATGTGGATATGAGTTGTGAGGCTACCACTATTGAAGGGGACCCAATTAAGTCGAAGGTTAGCTCTCCTATGGGAAAAAATCCTAGATCCCCCTGCCCCCCTTCCCCTCAGCATCTTCAACAAGCGCATCCAAGTGAAGCTCTGTTGGGCCAATAGCATGTTGGTTTGGCTCTTGCTCCTCTGAGATTCATGATTCCCTTGCAGCCACTTGCCTTGTAGGTACCTGTTGTGGAATCCTCTTTACAGAAGTGGACAGAGATCAAGAAAAGAAATGGGTAGGGGAAGCTTCTCTCTTGTCATATGTTTCTGAGATCAACTAGAGGCTTCAGCTAATCTTCTTTGGAATTTTGTTTCCCCTGTTAATTGGTTGGTTTTTTGTTGTGCCCATTCAATCAACTTAATGGGAGCTTTGTTGTTGACATGTTTTCCCCTCTTGCTTGGGCCTATAGATTCTCTCCTTTTCTTTCCCCAGGTGAGGGCCCCAGTAGAATCCCTTGTTTTATCGAGAATATGTGTGCGTGTGTGTGTGTTTACATATTTTCCCCTCTTGCTTGGGCCTATAGTTTCTCTCATTTTCTTCTCCTTGGGTGAGGGCCCCAATAGCATCCCTTGTTATATATAAATATATAATGTAATCATAGTTACGTGGAAACCAATACCTTTGCCTCATGCCCGTTCCATGTATCAGAAATATGATCCCATTTTGAAGATGCATATGGGGACATCTCTAAACATCATGAGACTTCAAATTACATTTCCTAGCATCATTACATCTACCAAAAGTCTCTCTCGAAAGTCACAAAACTTCCTATAGAAGTTCCTTGAATGTCATGAATTACAAATTTTTTCCTCAAGTGCTAGTAACTACATTATTGAAAGTTAAAAGCACTAAAAAAAAATGCTAATAGGCATGTTTTTTTTCTAATTTTTGCATTAAAATTTACAAGTTTTCTCATTTCTATGGTAGAAATTCTTCTTTTTCAAATACCAATGTGGTACCAATAAGAGGATAAAACAATATTGAGGCTTGTGATATCTCTATGTGCACAAAAATGTTATCAATTGATTTAAATGGGAAAGAGATGTAATCCATGGCAGTAACTTGTGCTAATAAACCATAGGCTATGTATTTTAACACACACTAAAATTCAGAAAATTCTCTATATCTAATCTTTTTTGTATATCAATGTATATTGTTGTCTCCAAGTGCTCATGTACCATATGTTTTTGAAATGGCGTCTTTGTCCCAATCCTTTTCTCCCCTACGTGATACATATCTTGTTGTCTTGGACCTTGAAATGGGTTTCTACATATACAAGCAAACCACAACGCATTTATGGCTACAGGAAATGGTTGTTATTGCATAATGTAGTAAATAGACTAGATTATAACTAAGGGTTGTGATGGGTTTAGGAATCTCTAAGGCCTTTTGTTGCCAATATGTCTTCCTTCAACGAAGCTCCTTTACCATATTCCTTTACGAAACCCTAAGGAATAATCTTGATTTGCAAGCATAGGTAGAGCAGATATTGAATTCTTGTTTTGGAAATGACTAAGAGTAACCCTATAAAAAGTGGCATACATTCCTATATCATAACTACTTATAGTCGACATCATTGTCCATGCCCTGTAATGAAGGACAATATGTGGATAAAAATAGTGATTCACCGACTATGGCTGATGATGTCGACCAACCGCATACGGAAATTTTGTTAATATGCAATTATTGTAAGATGAAGATGAGTGGAGGTGTTTATTGCCTTAAATACCGCATCGCACAACTACCATGGAATGATGTGGCGTTGTGCACACATGCACCACTTGAGGCTCAACAAGATATGGCTACTTACCTTGCGGCTTATGCAAAAAAAAAAAAAGATGAAAATTGATGCACTTGCAACCCTAATGAATAGGAGGGCAGCGAGGGATGATTATGACATTGAGGCCTCTTCTATTTCCCAACTCCAGGGGGTCAAAGATGGGGATGGGGTTCATCCACTAAAGATAATTTGACTATTTTTTTTGTTTCTCGAAGTAGTCATGGGTCAAAACCTTCACTTGAAGGTACTGCTTGGAATTGGAAAGTGCACAATGAAGCAAGGATAGCTGCAGCAAACTTTGGGTACTACAACAACATTCATTTCAATGTGGTGAAAACCCTATATTGGAAGAATTTGGTCACTGCATTGACTGTTACCAAGAAGGGGTTCAAGGCTCTTACTCATGATTTGAGTGGTCTGTTGTTGGAGAATTTCATCAAACATATGCAGGCTATTGTAGAAGAGCAAAAAAAAGGCAAAAAAAGGGTTGTACCATTTTATCTGAGTGGATAGATAGGAAATACCACACATTGATTAATTTTCTAGTGGTTTTAAGTGGGCAGCTGGTCTTAAATTCAATTGATGCCTCCCATCATGTAAAAAATGCAAACACTTTAAATGATATGCTAGATGAGGTGGTGATGGAAGTGGGTGTGCAAAATGTCATCCAAGTTGTGATAGACAACACAGAGGCATATGTAGTAGCAGGGAGACTTCTTGAGGAGAGGTACCCTATACTTTTTTGGACCCCTTGTGCAACCCATTGCATTGATCTCCTATTTGAAGACATAGGAAAGATCCCATGGGTGAAAAATGTGATTAAAGAGGCCAAAAAATATCACTAAGTTCATTGACAATCACATTTGGATGCTAAACTTGATGAGAGAGCACACAAATGGAAAAGATCTTGTGCAATCAGGAGTCACACAATTTGCCACAAACTTCATCACATTGCAGAGTATTGTAGCTTCGTTAACATCTCTTAAGTAGATGTCTGTGAATTACTGATGGTTGGAGTCTTTCTATGCTAGGAATGCCAAAGGAGAAATGGTTGTGAGAAACATTTTTGATGATGTGTTTGTGAAACGCATGGAGGAAATCCTTAAGGTAACCTTAAATTTAACTTTTTATTTTATTTATCATTTATTTGTTATAAAAAAAATCTTAATTCTGATTTTAAATTTGTGCATTATTTTGTTTTAGGTGTCAGAGCCTTCGGTTCAAGTTCTATGGTTGGTGGATGGGGAGAAAAACCCAATGGGTTATCTGTATGAGGCCATGGATGTGGCCAAAGAGGTAATAGCCAAATATTATGGGCAAAATAAAAAAAATATAAACCCATTTAGTGCATAATTGATCGGAGATGGAACAAAACGTTTCACCAACATATTCATGCAGTGGCTTACTACGTGAACCCTAAGTTTTTCTATTCCAATTTATTTTATGTATGGCCTCAATACATGCATAAAGAGGATGATCCCTGATGATGACACTAGAGACGTAGTTATTGAGGAGCTACAAATTTACAAGAATGCAATGGGGAGACTTTCGTCGTCTCTATGCATTAAAAGAAGAAACACCTCTCAACCAAGTAAAAACAAATAGAGTTATTTGTTTTTACATTTTAGTCTCGTTACTCGTAGATACAACTAGACTTATTTCATTCATTCTGTTAAATTTATAATTAATTATTATTTAATGTTTAACCAATTTATGGTTGTCAAACCTTCCCAACTGATGTAACTACTTTCTGATTAATAAAAAGACAGACACACGAGAATCTAAGTGTGTAGTATGCCTTCCATTTATATTCATTCTTTAAGAATTCATTTGCTAACATTGGCATCAGAGCCATTGTTTGAGGAAGCCCTAAAAGAAGGGTATGAACAACAAATTGCAGGTTTGAGGATGCCCAAAGGGTACAAACTATGCACACCACCATTGAAGAGGACATGGGAGATAATAGTTCGGCACAACAAGTAGACTAGATAGGAAAAGAACTACAAAACGTGAAGATTAGATCGTGAATAAATGACAAGAACAAAGGTCAAAGGAATAGAGAAAGTTGTGAAGACCAAATCGTTAATAAACAACACATCATAGCACTTTTCCTTGAATTCTTCTGCTAATTCATTTTCTTTATCATTTTATTATATGTTATCTTCCACTGCTTTTGGTCATTTGTGAAGATTAACATGATTTCTTTCTTTCACTATCCCCAATTTCTAAAATTTTGAATTCTGGGACTATCTATGGTATCATTCCAATGACTGCAGAGGTTGTGAGTACATGCCAATCACATTAATATGGGATGGCAATGGCTTCAAAAGTTGAGGTGGGTAACAAAATAAGGAGACAACTATTCTAATCATAAAGCAATATAAATTACTTACAAGCCCTGTAGTTTTCACATAGTATAAAGAAGTAACACATGGTTGTGCGTCGTGACTCATAAATAAGACAAAAATTATAGAAATGGTAATACTAAAATTATAATCATGGGCAATGGATAGTGTCTCTAGTAATCATAGGCCCCCTGTTACTACAAATAGAGCTCTCTTTATCATGAATAAGACTACTCATCTATAATCTGTGATCACGACTATGTTGATTGGGGAGAACATCATAACCAATCATAACATCATTCCTTTATTAGCAGAAGAGTTTTATTCATCATGCCTAGGTACAAGAATACAATAACAAAATGCCAAAATGTCTGCCTACAGCTTGGACAAACTGTTTGGGCCCAAATCTCTAGGATGATCAGGGGTGTAATTGTAAGTCGTGTTTAATAAGTTTCCTTGATCATCTTTTGGTTTTTTGTTGATAGTAAAACCTACTACTCTATGTAATGTCCCCAAATGTGACGATTTAACCAAAAAGGGGTTTCCCCTAAAATCCACAAAACTCTGAATTTTTGAAATTAGAAATCAACAAACCCTAGCATGCAAGAAATGATCCAAAACCCGTACCAACTTCCAATAAACCCTAGGTGCCAATATGCAAGAGATATATAGGCAATTTTCAGCAACCAATTTATCCAAAATTCAGCTTAATACTTGTAAATATGAGCAAGAAACTGAAAATGGAAAAGATGTACTTTTTTGCCAATTTTTGAGGGTCAATTGATATTTTATGATAGCTGGAAAAATTCAATTTTTATATCAAATATAGTTGTTGTTCCTTGCTTAATGTTTGCTTCAAACACTTTCCAATAACATGCCATATGTGCCAAAAATAATGGAAAAATTCCAACGATCCCCTAGGTCATCCAAAGTGGCCCAAAAGTCCTTCCAAGCAAGTCGCCCAAGTAGCCAAGGTGTAGAATAAATTGCAGAATATTTATTAGACAAAATTTCACCTTTCACAAATCAATTTGATCAAGAAACCCTGTCAATAAATTAAATAATAATTTTATAAATTATTATTTAATATCATAGCAAATTAGAGCCTCAAAACTTCATCAAATCTTCACAAAACCCAATGCGAATATTCAAAAAAATTATCAATAAATCTCAAAATATTAAATTGATCAACTAGACCCCAAAAATGATCTCAAACACTCCCAAGAGTCTCCCAAACCAAGTCGCCCCACTTGCAGAATTCATGTAAATAATAATCAGAATTATTATGCTCAAATTAGACATCAAATTGTCCACCAAATCCTCTCAACAAGCACACAAAGCAAATCACCCCATTCTAGGGCAAGTATCAAATCCTCTTTAGCAATAGGTGGCGTCAAAAGACACATTTTGTAGAATAATCAGCACTAAATCTGCAAACATTTATTGGGTATACATCCCAATGTTTTCTTCAAGTATGAAGAATCAATATTAATTTTCAGCATGTTTTCAATTGAGATCTCCACTTTGTATTTGTCCCCTCCAAAGGGGGGCAAACCACCTTGGGGGAGGCGGGGATAAAATACATCATAACTCTCTTTGCAGACTTTTTAGGATATCTTTTCTTTTCTTTGAACATCTCCCAAGCCGACATTCTTCTTTTTTAAAATATAGTATTAAATTAATTGCCTAAATAACCAATAGCAATTAAAATTACTTTTAGGCAATATTTAATAATTATTTATCTTTTAAATACCATAGTGGTAAAAATAACTTTAAAAAAAAATATTCTATTAATCAATTAGAATTGCTTTATCTGGATAAATGATAAAAATCACTATTCGGGCAATCATAATTAATTAATAAAATAAAACCCCAAAAGGAATCCCTTAGTCTATGGGGAAAGTAGACTAAAGGTCTTCAATACCTGTTTATAAGTGATCCAAAAATGGGGACATTACACTCTGTGGTATGGGTTTCTAGCTTATTATACCCGCTTTCACCAACTATAGGAATGTTGCAGTGTTACCTATGTAAGGTGTTTCCATGTGCATGGTGATGGATGCATGTTAGTTTCGAGGTTAGAGAATTAGTAATACCTTAAAATTGTGCTAATTTAAAAGTCATATTACTCAAGTAGGGAATTGCCAAGGGGTTAAAAGCTAGTAACAAAAGGTCACTAATCTTGGGTTTGTTCTCAATTATTTAATAATTATTGTTTTAGAGTTTTAGCAAGAAGCATGAAGAAATAATTATAGGATTTTCCTTTCCATGTAAGACATCAAACGCTTCTAAACCGGACAGGGTCAATATTAATCATTTTACTGTAATTCTCATAATACAATATATGGATGAACATGTATTGGTTTCCTGCATTATCCAAATTTATGCTTGCTCTGTGCTACATATTTTATTTGTATATTTTGATTTGCAGGGAGATGGGATGACCAGCATTGAACCAGCAGCTGGGAATATCAATGATATTTGTGTAGTTCGCAACAGTGGACTAATACTCATGGCTTTAGATTCCACTCAAATTCCATCCTATTTTATTCCTTCTTTAGGACCTGCTCCAAAGTGGTGTTCTTATTTGGAGAACTTGACGGTATGGTTAAGTGGTGGATATATATAAATATATATTAAATGCATAGCTAATGTTTATCTGTAGCAGTAGCAATTTTTTGTTAGGTTATAGTACATCTATATCTTTATTAAAATGCTAAATTATATACTAGTGCATTTGTGAAAAAGCTATACTATATGTACAAATTGCTTTTCCTACTGTAGTTGTAAAACATGTTTTTAAGTTTGTGACAGGAAGAGCTTGAGGAAGGAGCACAGGCCACCATTTATGATGATTTCAAATTTGTCACAAAAGAAGACATTGGACGCTTGAATTTGACAAATCTGATTGGGACCAACCTTTTAAGAGCTTATATGCATGGATACTTTATAGATTATCGTCTCTACTTGAAGGTCTTTTTTACCATATTCCATTCCTGTGCATAATGGCTTTTGGATGTACCATGGAACGATTTTCAAAATATGTTTTTTATCTCAACAATTTATCAAATGCAGTAGTTTGTAGCTAATTTATTTTCTTGAACATTCTGTTTCTATGCTCCTGCAACATAAATTTGGAGCAAGGTTTATCTCAAGTTAGAGTAAATAGCAAATTTTTAAACCTGTTATACATATGGCATCTCACTGCATGTTGCTTAGTTTTACTCAAAAGCTGAAAGTTTTGTTGCTGTTAATGCTTCCATTATTTTTATTGAATCAATTTTAGAGTTTCAGACTGCATCCTAACATTCCAACGGGTCTCCTCTATATGCATAACTCATTCTGCTAGGGTTGCTGCTCTTATCCAGTTAGTACGTTTGTTTAAATTCTGCTACAGTTTCTGCTCTTATCCAGTTGCCACGTCTGTTTAACTTCTGATAGGGTTGCTGCTCTTATCCCATTGCCATGTTTGTTTAAATTCTGTTAGGGTTGCTGCTCTTATCCGGTTGCTTTAATTTATTTTCTGAGGGCTGATTTGAGTCTTTTTAGTTTGTACATTGTCTGTTTTCAGTGTCAAATTATCATGTCAACACATGCGAATAAAACATTACCTTAGGAGTGGAAACACACAAACTAATACTTCTCAATTGCAGCTATGTGTTGCCTCAGTTATATCCTTTTCTTGATATCTTGAAATTTTGGATTGCATCAGGCGAAATCCATGGCTGATCCATTTGCATATGAAACTTATAGGCAAAAGCGCATACAAGAAAAAATTGAGGCTGAGCGTGCTGCTCGCATAACGGTAAATGTTGTATTTATATGTTCTTCATTGAATCACATGTTTAAATTATAAATATATTCAATGAGTTCTCCTTTGATGTACTTGAAATAAATGGCTGTTTATTTTTGCTTGCCATTGTCTTTGGTCACTAAAATGATACAATTTTTATAAATTTTCATAGAAATTTTCTTCGTTGTTTGTTTTATGTTTGCTTCTTCCCTTGTTTCGGTACCATTTGTTTCTTAATGTTTTTCTTTGACTCTGAAAAGGTAATGGAAAATTTTCTCAGAAAAAAAAAATCATGGAAATGCTAGGTCTTGTTTCAAGTTTACTAAGATATCCTCTTTGATCTATACATAGACATATCTACTTTACAAACAATGTCAGGTTGCAGCCAAGCACTCCTATACGCCCCTACAAATGATCTGCTGGGACCTGACATGCTACTTTTGGATATCTTTCTTTTATTTATGATGTTTTTCTTGTTGACTCCAATTGCTTAAAAAGTGCAAATTTGAATCTAGAAGATTTGTTGCCTTTTTGTGTTTCTATTAAAAAAGGAGGATTAAATATGGATGGACAAGTAGACAAGAAGTGCATTCATCACATGGTACATACATGGTTGCGTAAATAAATATATAAAATAGATTATCATATCATGGGTGCGTAAATAGATATATAAAATAGATTATCATATCATGGGTGATGATTTTGGGTTTTGGGATTGGCCCTTTTCTATTTATGCAGCCTCTCTTTGTATCTAAGCCATACATAATCAGCGAGGCAGGTTACTTTCAAGACACAAAATCATTAAGACATGCACATCCAAGGGAGACAAATAAGTGACAATTGATTGTAGCTAGGGGCCAAGCATGAACCAATGTTTGTTGTCTTCTTGATTTGAAAGCATCTTTGCTTGGTAGTGCATTACTTTTGGTTGATTTATTTCACCATCTATGCTTCATTTAGGCAGTAAATGTGGTGTATGGAAACATTCATATGTGTATAATCTTATACGCATATGACTGAATAAATATGCATGTCCGTACAAATAGATATTTATACATGTGCAGTTATGGATTTGTGTTTTCTAGAACACATACATCAAAGACATTATTGGTTGTTGTCCATATGCATGTAATCACTTGTTATGGGTCTGCTATAGTTAATGTTTAACTCTCAATAGAAATTAGGGGTATGTTATAGGAAGATTGATGCAGCTGCTACTGATATCAAACGAATTGGTAGTGTCAATGATCTAGCCTGGAGGAACTTGTTCACTACATGTGAATGAAATGATGCAATGCCACACTATTGATCAAATTGGGGACGAGGTGCCTATAATGTAGCTTACACAACGGATGATCTAGGGGGCATATCCATTTAAGCCGACACAAGCAAAACCATAAATCACTAATCTAAACTTTGGGGACTAAAAAAACCATAAGTACCTCAAGTTAGTTGCACCACAAAAACACAAGAGCCCTAATGCTACACCCTTAACCTATAGCGTGTCTAAGGATATGTGTGTCTGACTTGTGGCTTACATAACCTTTCATATTATTTTGTCACATTTCTCTATGTTCTTATATTGTTAGTAGGGTCGGCCTATGGAAAAACCATGGCTTAAGTAGAGTACATTGAAATATTCCTTTTAGGGCTGAAATTAGATCAAAAGTTTTTCCAACAAACCCTAATCAAACAAGCAAATTTATGAAAGGGCTCAAACCCTTGATACACAAAATCAATTTCAGACTGTTGTAGGTGCCTAAATATGGCACAAAATAAATATTTAATTGCTCCAAAAAAATATTGAAACTTAATAATAATTGCAGCCAACAATTTAGGCTCAAAACTGAATTTTTCCAATTTAAATAGCTGGAAAATAATTACAAAAATACCAAAAATATATATGTTGTTGTTCAGCATCCAAAGAGACCAAATGAAGCTCTAGAGGTCACTCGCCCCACCCTAGGAAGGTGTCATTGACCTTCCCAAGGGTTTCACTGCAAACCCTAAGTAGTGAACTGTTGTGATTGTCCTTTCCGCCATGTCAAGCCTTCCAATCAACTCGCCACATCTTGCCGAAAACAAATCGGTGTTTAAAGCAACCTTGGTGATCCAATATGCACAATACAACTTCCTTATGAAGCTGTCTTAGCTGTAAATTCTGTCTTTGATGATTAATTACAGCACTTGAACTAGTGCTGCCCTACATGAGGAATAGGGGTTTTCGTCCTTAAACCTTCCTTGGCTTGAAGGGTTTCGTCTTCAAGACCTAGGTAAAGCGTTTTCGTGCTTTAACCTCGAAATCAATTATCATAGATGCATAATCCTTTCAAATGAATCACAATCCTCCTTATATACCTTCTCAAGTTGGGTGCTCCATTTGGAGGGAAAGTGCAAAATGTTGTAAGGTTAACTTTCTTTTAAGGGCCTTGTGAGCCCCATTAACTCAAAAAGCCCCCTCAACTAAAATTAAAACAACTTAACCAAAATGTACCTTTTTATAATTTGAAGAGAAATTAGTGCTTCCGTTTTAGGTCCCCTTTCCCTTAGCCTAAAGGAAACACAAAAGAATAAGGCTAAGGGTCCTTTTTCACTCTTATGTGCAAAAGGGGGACATGACAATCCTCTCTGCTCAAAATTGCTTGTCCTCAAGCAATTGCAACATCCATGGGGCTGTCCCAACAAGTATCCACATGCAAAGCCCTCTTGTAGCCTCTTCCACTGGAAAGGAAGTCCTATTCTGAAGCTTTTTGCTACTGTACCTATAAGAAGCTTTGTGTCCACACATGCTGGAGGTCTCGGAACAACAGTGCTATACTTTTATTTTCCCCAATCGTTGCCAAATCTGAAATGGCTGTCAACATGCCTCCAATCGGCCTCTAAGTTTGTTATTCTGTGTAGTTTTGGGGCCAAAAGCTCCTCTTGCAACACACTCCTCAATTCCCATTCTCCAGTGACCCTTCACTTTGGTGAGAAAAATCCTACAAACAAATCTGTACTTGGTGTTTCGTGGGCTGTACTTATGCCTTACAGCCCTCCAATTGTCGATGAATGTGAGGTTCTTCACCCCCAACCTTGTGAATTTCTTTTTGCTTCTAACCTTCACGGGACATGTGATGACCCCCCTGTTGTCAACCTGGAGTTGCACCCTGAATTGAAGACGTGTTGAAATGGCCAATCCTCTTTCCGGTTGAAACAATGGGATCTTCTCACGAGGGTGGGTGCCTCAATTATGAGAAAAATCTCCAGATAAGGCTGGTTCTTGTAATATGTATCAATGGATCTCTACTCTATGCTGCGAATCTACCATGGAAAAGGGAGAAAGAAACTTGAAAGAGAAATCATACCTAATGACGGTGATACACCAAAATGTAGATCCACTCTACTTGGAACCTTGAACACTGAATCAAACAAGGAAAAAAGAAGACCTTTGATTTCAATTGATCACTATGCATAAATATTTCATGAGAAGGTTCGATCCAATGACCAAAACATGAGGGAAAACGATGGAGAGAGGTCTAATACAAGACACTTTGTAGCCACCTAACATCCAATTCCAACTTCAACAAAAGACATATAGAACACTGAACATGACCTGCATAATATGATGAGCTAGCAACTAGGCACGCATCTGAATTTGGGAAGGGAGAGAGATCTACCACGTATGCAAATTGCTGAATGAATGTACACTATGCTAGCACTTGAAATTTGAAAGTACAATCCTTCTGTTGATTGAAGAGGTTACACAACTCACTAATGACAGAGTCTGGTCTTACCAAGAGAGGAATACAATTCAAGGTTGAAAAGCCAACTTATATAGAAAAGTATACAACAAAGAGATTGGCGCTAAAAATAGAATAAGAGGTCAACTCAGTCCAACTTGTGTTATTTCAGCCTTCAAATAAAATCTATTTTTGTCTTATGCCTTGCCTGAAAGCTCTTTGGCATTGAAAATGGACGGTGGGCCCAAGCTGCATGATGCTATGCCAATCTTCAACTATAGAACTCCTCTTGAGCTGCTGGAACGTTTAAAAGCTTTCCTTTGCATGAAATCAATGCAAATGCCAAATTAAGAATTACGTTTGAACCGTCGGAATGTTTCGAGCTTTCGAGATAAGCAAGAGTGCGTGCATAGAATTTCTTGCTATTTGAAACGTTCAACGCTTTGTCTGTTCATCATGCAAGACGACTCTATTTTCACAACTGAATCGTGCTTGCTTTCTTAAACACGTTTACTTCATTGGAGTCACTTCACGTTAGTTTGTGCAAGATCTTTGTTTATCCTGCCTTTGTCTGTATTCTGCGTTTGTTTTATTCGCTGTTCATGCTTATGTCCATGTTCAATTCTGCTTTAATCTTTGCTCATGCATCTATTTCTGCATTTGTCTTTCTTCTTGTTCAGTTCTGGCTCAGTCCTGTTTGTGCTTACGTCTCTGTTCATGCTATTTATCATGCTCAGTTCACTTTGTGTTTTCTCTAGCTTTTCCCGTGTTCTGCTTTAATTCGGGATTCGGGCTTTATTTTGGTTTTCGTCCTTCGGACAAAATGTCTAAAAGACTCTGTCTTTTCTCTTTCTTTGGCCTTTGCTTCTTGTTCAGTTATTTTGCGGACAAATTGTTCGCGGGAATTGTCTCTCTTTCATTTCCTTCGGACAAATTGTCCGAAGGAATTGTTTCCTTCTTTTGTTTGGTCCTTTGTAATTGTTTCGGGCTTTACTTTTTGTCCATTTCCTTCGGACAAAAAGTCCGAAGGAATTCTATTTGTTCCTTTCATTCGGAGCTTTTCCTTGAACAATTCCTGTTCATTTCCTGTGGCTTTTGTTGACTTCACTTATTCCTTCGAACAAAAAGTCCGAAGGAATTCGTTTCCTTGTTAATTTCCCCGAATTAATTCCTTTTAGGCTTTTGTTGTATTGCCTTTGTCTTGTCTATTTTCCCCGGGTTTTTTCTTTCTCCCGAATTTCTTCAGACTTTTTGTCCGAAGGAATTCCTTCGGACAAAAAGTCCGAAGGAATTCGTCTCCTTTGGCTATCTCTTCATGCGCTTCGGGGCTTTTTGAAGGGTCCACTGTTTATGTCTGTGTCCTCCGCAAGGGCTTCTGTCTCTCCTCCGTGCCCTCCGCAAGGGCTTTAGTCTCTTCTCTATGCCCTTCGGGAAAATTAGAAAGGTCCACTTCACTGACCAAGTGCCCTCCGAAGGGCAGGTGTCCTTTGGAACTAGCTTTTCGGAAGAATTGAAGGGCACCCGGGCTTTTTGTAAGTCACTCGGGCTTTTTGTTAAGTCACCTGGGCTTTTTGTATGTGTCCTTATTCCTTCGGACTTTTGTCTTGTCTTCTCTACTGTGCTCTTCTTCTTTTCTTTCGGACAAAAACCCGAAGAAAAAAAAACCTTGAATGACTGCCATTTAGTCATTTTTTTGGACTTTTGTCAGTCCTTTGAGAGCTCTTTCTCTCGAACAAAATGTCTGAAGAAATAGTCCTCTTATACCCGAAAATTCCTTGGGAAGACAAAACAAATGAACCTACAACTTGAATATCTTGGCTGTATTTGCACGTTTGGCTGTAATCAAGCAAGCTCCTTGGAAACCTCTACATGACTAAACTTCACTTGGCTGTAGATGGCCACTTGGGTGGCTGTAAATGCTCATTTGAGGACCCCAAAACTGATTCACAGGACCAACTTGGCACCATAGCAAAGTTCCGAAGTGTAGGGGTGAACATTTTGGCTTGTGGAGGCAAAAATGTCAACATTTTTGGCGATTCTGCTGCGAAGCATTCCTGCTATGCTAGGCCAAATGAAGTCTTAGAGGTCACTTGCCCCACCCTAGGAAGGGGTTGCTGACCTTCGCAAGGGTTTTGCTGCAAACCCTAGGATGTGAATTGTTGTTTTTGTCCTTTTCCGCCATGCCAAGCCTTCCAATCAGCGTGGCACACCTACTGCAAATAAATTGGTGTTTAAAACACCCTTGGTGATCTAGTATGTGCAATACAACTTCCTTACGAAGCTGCTCTAGTTGTAAATTCTGCCTTTGATGATCAATTACAACACTTGAACTAGTGCTGCCCTAAATGAGGAATAGGGGTTTTCATCCTTAAACCTTCTTTGGCTTGAAGGGTTTTGTTTTTAAGACCTAGATAAAGCGTTTTCATGGATGTTATGCATAACCCTTTCAAATGAATCACAATCCTCCTTATATACCTTACTCTTCAAGATGGGCGCTCCATTTGGAGGGAAAGTGCAAAATGTTATCAGGGTATTTTTTAAAAAAAAAAAATCACTTAAGGGCTATTTGAGACCCTTTAACTTAAAATTAGAACAACTTAACCAAAAGGTACCTTTTTTATAATTTGAAGAGGAGTCAGTGCTTCAGTTTTTTATTCCTTTCCCTTAGCCTAAGGGAAACACCAAAGAATAAGGCTAATTTCACTTTTATGTCCAAAAGGGGGACACGACATACATGTAAGAGGTAGCGGTTAGTCATTGAGTATGATATTGTGAATCCCCTTGTATTGCATTGTTGTGGAGGTTGCCTCCTTGAAGAGGCTCAATTATATTTATCAAGTATTCTAATTTTCTCTCAATTATTGTTGTGGATTTGCTTGTTTTGCTCATATTTCTGCAATATATTATTCCATTGATGTGAATTATCTAAGTAATTTCATTACAAGTGGAATCAGAGTTTCGATTTGGGCAACTTTCTGCGACGTAGTTTTTTAGATCTGGTGTCCTGAGAGTTGAAGGATCGAAAAAACATAACTTGTGATCCAAAAAGAATCTATTTTTTTCGTCACCATAGTCTGCGTTTTTTTTCGCACCCTTGTGCAAATTAGCAGTCATTGGATTCATCTCGGCGAGACGATTGCAATATTATAATCATTGGTTACACTTTTTTTTTGGGACCTAAAACCCTCAACCCTAGGGTTCGTGCATGGCTGGTCCAAACACTTGCCACTGTGGGAAAGGGCAAGACACTCCAGGAAAAATGTCTCACAAGCACACTGAGTCTAAAACTTCAGATGGTTTCTGGGTTGGTTAACCAACTTCAATCAGATATGCAAAGCATGGTGAAGAAAGATGATCTTGATGTGGTAAAAGAGTGTAATGTCCCCATTTTTAGTAATACTGATTTGTAAGTTTTTGTTCGGTTCCAATTTTGACCGAAGTAGCTTAGTGTTTTATGAGGGGAACTCCAAGGTTCTTGGAGTATGTAAGTTGTGTTCTGCAGGGATGTTTGTTGTTGGTAGTGAGCTCGGTCTTGAGGACTCCTATGACACTTTTCGAAGTGAATTCTGGCTTATGGTGTGTTCTCCAAGATTCTCGGAGAGAGCATCTATCTATAAAAAATCACCCAATTGACCCCAGTTATCATTATTCATCATTAGTATCATTCCAGTATAGTCCGATTTTGATTCCGGTGTTTGGCAGTTTCTGTAACTCAGGTGAATTATTAAACTTTAATTTAATTATTTCGCTAAGGTTGCTTAGTTTTATAAAATAATTAAAAAAAAACAACTTAGTGTAATAGCTCATTGGAAAGAGAATTAAAAGTTTTAAATTATGGATGCTTGAAAAAGGGACCTTGCATATCAAATATAATTATTATTTCATAAAAAGGGTCTTTTGGAGTACAAAAAGGGTTATTTTATAAAAAGTGAATTTAAAAGATGTATCTTCTGGAAAGTTTGGTGGAAAAAGTATAAAAGGAGATTTAGAGAGCTCCTTTGGATAGCCAAATTGTTTTTATTTCCTTTTGTGAAACCTTTGTGGTTCTGCGGGATTGAACCTGATTCATCTTAGCCTTCTTGAGGACGAAAACCCTCTTGGAGAAGATTAGCCATGGTGGCCAAAGAACCTCCCTGGTTAATATTGTGTGATTCATTCAGAGTCAGTTTGTGCAAGAAAGGTTCACTGATAGATTTACTTTAGAATCTACACTTGTGTTGAACACTTAAGGTTTGGAGCAATTTCATTCATAGATTGCTTGTGTGCTGAATGTTGCCAGTTAGAGGGTTTGATGGTATGAAACAGGTGGTATAAGAGACTCATGTGGGAGTTGAGACTAGATTGGGATTGCAGCATTGAGATTGCTGAGGTTAAAAAGGGTGAAACACAGCTGTAAGGGTGTTGGGTGGAATGCAACACTATAGATGCCAAGCACTTAATGTTGAAAAAAGAGTTTGAAGTCACAACAATAAGCTTTGCTGTTAGGGGCAGATTTCAAACAGTTTGGAGTGGACCTCAGGGAGAATTGTGAGTATAATCAACTACAGGTTAAATTTTGACATGCTACAACGGAGTGTTTTGTATGATAGCAATCACCATTGTAGAAGTTATGTCATTTTGAAGCAATATTTTGATACACAACTGTAATCACTCTATAATACATCCAATGAAGAATCCCAGGTTAGATTGATAAGCTCTCTATATTGTAACCTCATTCTTATGACAACTTAGTGTACTGTTGCTGAATATTTATGCATGCAAAGTGTTCGTTGAAATGTCTATGATATCTCTATGCATTGTGGATTTACTTGTTGAATCAATATTGTCATAAATTGCACTTTGAATGATCCCATACCAAAACACATTGAACTTCAATTATATACAAGTGTTTGACGAAATATCTGCTCATTGAAAGTCAGAAATATTTGTGGGTTTTAGAAAAATATGGTTTCAATTTGGGGTTGGTCACTACAGTGGTATTAGAGCCTAGAACTACTTGCTAGCCTGTTGGGTTATTTGCATGTTAGTTTTTCTGGATGCATGTTAGTGATCAACATTTGCATGTTGGTATTCAACATTGCATGTTAGTGATCCGCACTTGCATGTTGAGTTTAAGCTTTGCATGTTAGTGATCGACACTTGCATGTTAGTGTTCTGGACTTACATGTTACTATTTTGGTCTTCATTTATCATTTGAATCATGGAAGATAGAAAGACGATAGATTCTTTGCTTGAATCTTTCAGACAAAATCAGTATAAAATTGAAAAGAGGTTGAAAATCATGGAGTCACTTAGTGAAAAGGGTGTTGGAGATAGACTTTACAACAGCTAGGGATCTTGAGTTTCTACATCAGTCAAATGATTTCTTACTCAGTGTGTTGAAGGTAGTGGAGAGTAGTTTGCCTATGATAGATCAGTCAAATTCAAAGAAATTGCTTTGGGCAATGAAGCCATCAATGACTTCTTTGATAAAGCCAATGCTTATGAGACATCTCAATAAAGAGGTAAGACTTGTCATTTATTGCCTTAGTGAAATTACAAGAATTTCAGCTCCTGAAGCACCCTACAATGATGACATATTTAGGGGGATATTATAGCTGATTATTGAAAGCTTTCATGGTTTAGATGATATCAAAAGCCCTTCTTCTGGTAAGAGGGTTAAGATTTTGGAATTGATGGCAAAAGTTAGATCATGTGTTCTTTTTATTGATTTAGATTGTGATGATCTTATTCTTGAAATTTTTCATCATTTAATAGCTTCTATCAGTGAGGATCATGAAGAAATTATTTTTGATTGTATGAGAACCATTATGTCTTTGGTTCTGAATGAGAGTGATGCTATCTCCCAGTGACTCTTATCATTTTTATCAGTTGTTTTGAGAAAGGAACAAAATGTTTCTTCAGCGGTACATGAATTGGTTAACAGTGTTTTCAAGCAATGTGAACGAAAATTGATGCCATACTTATCAGATGACAGGATAGGAAATGGAGAATCCCCTGATGTATCTACAAGTAGACATGAAGGGAAAATTTCTGAAGTTGTTAGAAGTGCTAAAGAACTCTCCTACAAAGATGAAAATGACTTACTTCATGAGACATGCATGATAAAGTACCATAATGACTTCATAGAATTACATGCAGCTACAAATGATAGGATCGTGCTTGAATGAAATTTCAAAACAACCTTTGTTACAAATTTAGATCAATCCAGTGAAGATTATGAGATCTATGGTTCCCATGATAACACCATTGGAAGGTCTGCAAATAATAAGAATTTTGAAGTCACTAATGATGAAATTGGGTTGGCTGAAAATTTCAAATTAGTAGGTAACTTTGAACACTTAGATAATTCTAATGAAACTTATTCAAAAATTGAAGAATTTAGCAAGGCTAGCAATGGAGAGGAAGCTGATTTTGAAATTCATGTCAATGAAGACAAATCATAAAATTTGAAGTTTGTTGAGCAAAGTTTCTTTGCTGATTTTGATCAAGGGCCTAAAAAGCTACAAGTTTTGAAGGATAAATTAATGGTTCCAGAAGAGAAGATTGTGAAAGCTTTATCAAGATTTGATAGCACACAGTTTAATTGAACTCTACTAGAAGGTTCAGATTGAAGAGAGACAGAAGGGAGTTAAGGATGGAGTCGCTCTTTCTAATCTGCAAACTATCAAAGAAGCAATGGAATCAATGAAGATAGATTATTTGCATTTGCTCTTAGATAGGGATCATGCCATCAAGTTTGTAGAAGAGACCTTGGATGCATACCAAGAGAAGGAGAATAAGGTTGATAGGCTTTGTCTTGACCTTAGCCTAGCTCACTAATATCTCTACCAAGTTGAAAATCAGTCAACTATTGCAGCCATGAACAAGGGGCAAGTAGCATATGCAAGGTTCATGGAGACCAAACAACTGGTTGAAGGCATTGATGAGCTCCAAAAGGATTTAAATTTGGAGCCAAGTTGTTCACCGATTTATGAAGAATTCAACAAGGATGTATTATTGCATGATGATTGTAGCATACCACTTGTTGAAAAATTGGGTACATATCACAAGGAAGTGCCAAGCCTTGTGGTTGGTAACCCTCCAAGAAGACCACCTGATAAGGAATGTGTAAATTGGGTGGAAGATGAGGATTTCACTTGGAATGTGATGATTCATGGAGGCAACAACATTCCTAACTTTGAAAGGTTTTCCAAAAGAGATTTTGAGCATGTTGGAATTTTCATAGCAACAACAGAAAATGCAAGTTCAGAACTTATCTTGCATGAAGATTTAGTAAGACAAGGGTCTAAACCTGATACCTTCTCATTGGACAATCCATCTCTTGGATTGGATGTTGATTTGACTTATGGTAGTTTCAAAACTCGTAGTGCTTTGAAGGTTCATTGGATTGATGCGCTTGGATTCATTGCATGAGAGGGATTCATTTTGGAAAATATGCTTTTGAAAGCATTAAAAAATCTTTTGACGAGGCACACATGAATAGCAGAGTTGCACAACACAAGTATAGTGAAGTTATTTTTTCACTACGAATGCATGATAGAGGTCACCATCAGAGTTTGTTGGAAGACTATGGTGACCAGAGAAAAGTTGCATGGCATGCAATAGTTCAAATCTTCAGCTTTGAATCTGTTGTTTGGTTGCAAATCAGCCACCATATGACTCCAATTGCATACTTACAAGTGGATTGGAGGGAAAATTCAATTAAAGAGTAGAGAAACTTTCAGTTGGAGGTTGTTTAGGAGTTTCTCCTAGCCTCTTCCAAGTTGATTTTGAGCAATGCAATGTTCACCATTCATCATTATGTATGGATATTTCAAATTTGCAATTGTTGCTCCACTATTAGGTTGTTGATTTTGATAAAATTAGATTATTATTTATTATTTTCAGATTTGAACTATTTTGAAGGTGTAGGACATTTGGGGAATGCTGATAAGTGTTTCTAGCTGAAGCAAGTGGATATTCCAGCCAACACAATCTTGTTTTGGTGGAGTAATCAGGTGAGTTTGGACTGTCATAAATTGTTTCCAACTTCCACACGTGTCATATCTTTTTTTGGAGGGAGAACCCTTCAACTTCATTAATGAAGGGTATGTTGCAAAGGATTGGATTGAAAATTGTAATAAAATATATTCGGAACTTATTCAGAAAAACAGTTTTCCATTTGTTTTCAACCATTATTTAGAGACACTTGGTTTAGAAACAATGAATATTTTAATGGATTTCCTAGATTATATCAGAGTGGTGCAACAAAAACTTGGTAAGACAAGTATGTGATGGTGAGTTTGCTAATTTCATGCAGAGTATTGTCATACTTCTATCCAGAAGAGATAAGAAGATGTTTATTCACAGGTATGTTGCAGCATAGTGTATCAAACAAAAGTTCTTACAAGCCTCCTAGATTGATTTGGGATTCTGGAGTCACAATGTTTATTCATAGTTGAACCATTGGTTGAGCTGGCAACTTCTTGAGGGAAAACAATTCTGGGGAGGGAGGACTTTAATGTCCCCATTTTAAGTCATACTGATTTCTCAGCTTTTGCCCTGTTCCAATTTTGACTGAAGCAACTTTGTGTTTTATGAGGGGAACTCCAAAATTTTTGGAGTATGAATGTTGTGTTCTACAGGGATGTTTGTTGTTGGTAGTGAGCTCAGTTGGTCTTGAGGACTCCTATGACACTTTTCGAAGTGAATTCCAGCTTCTGATATGTTCTCCAATATTCTTGGAAAGAATGTCTATTTATAGAAAGTCAACTGATTAAATCCGATTATCATTATTCATCATTAGTATCATTCCAGTGTAGTCAGTTTTGATTCCAATGTTGTTCGATGGTTTCTGCAACTCAGGGGAATTATTGAACTTTAATTTAATTATTTCATTAAGGTTGCTTAATTTTATAAAATAATTTAAAAAACAACTGTGTAATAACTTGTTGGAAAAGGAATTAAAAGTTTTAAATCATGGATGGTTGAAAAAGGGACCTTGCCTATCAAATATAATCATTATTTCATAAAAAGGGTCTTTTGGAGCACAAAAAAGCTTATTTTATTAAAAAGTGAATTTAAAAAATATATTTCTAGAAAGTTCGATGGAAAAAGTATAAAATGAGATTTAGAGCGCTCCTTTAGATACGCAAATTATTTTTATTTCCTTTTATGAAACTCTTGTGGCTCTATGGGATTCAACCTGGTTCATCTTAGCCTTCTTGAAGACAAAAACCCTCTTGGAGAAGATTAGCCATAGCCACGATGGTGAAACATCCTCCGTGGTTAATACTGTGTGATTCATTCAAAGTCACAGTTTGTGCAAGAAAGGTTTGTTGGTAGATTTACTTCAGAATCTACGTGTGCTGAATGTTGAAGGTTTGGAGCAATTTCATATAGAGATTGTGTTGAATGTTGCTGGTTAGAGGGTTTGATGGTATGACGCAGGTGGTATAAGAGACTCACATGGGGGTCAAGAGTAGATTGGGATTGCAGCATTGAGATTGTTGAGGTTAAAAAAGGTGGAATGTAGCTGTAAGGGTGTCTTTTGGGTGGAATGCAACACTATAGATGCCAAGCACTTAATGCTGGAAAAAGAGTTGAAGTCACAGGAGTAAGCTTTGCTGTTAGGGGCAGATTTCAAACAATTTGGAGTGGACCTTCGAGAAAATTCTGAGTATAATCAACTACAGGGTAAATTTTAGCATGCTACAGCTACGTGTTTTGTATGATTGCAATCACATTGTATAAACGTCATTTTGATGCAGTATTTTGATACACATCTATAATCTCTCTATAATACAACCAATGAAGACTTCCAAGTTAGATTTATAAGCTCTCTATATTGTAATTTCATTCTTACGACCACTGAGTGTACTGTTGCTGAATATATGCATGCAAAGTCTTCATTGAAATATCTATGATATCTCTATGCATTGTGGATTTACTTGTTGAACCAATATTGTCATAAATTGCACTTTGAATGATCCCATACCAAAACACATTGAAAATACATTAAACTTCAATTAAATACAAGTGTGACGAAATCCCTGCTCATTAGAAGTCGGAAATATTTGTGGGTTTTGGAAAACCTTGGTTTCAATTTGGTGTTGGTCACTACAAAGGGGACATCAATGTGATAAAAGGGGACATCGATGATGTGAAGTCTCAATTGGTAGCTATCAAAGGGACATTGATCACTCTTGCAACTCATATTCCACAACCATATAATCTTCCACTATTCCATTCACGTTATCCCAACCAAAACAATCAAAAATAAAAAAACTAGTTTGAAGAACATGTTGCCAAATGTGGAAGTGCACAAGTTTGATGATAAGTATTAAGCATAGTTACCATATTCTTCCGAACACAATCCATATACTGTTTGGACCGAACTTTTTGAACAAAATGAATTCGTTCGGTTAAATTTGTTTTTTTTGGAGGAATATTCATTTTTTTAAAATTTTTTTATTCATTAAATTTGTTTTTGCGGAGGGGATAGTCGACGCGATCCAAAAAAATAAAAACCCTAAATCTAATACGGTTTAGTATTTACCATGGTCCATTTTGGTTTAGCGTATACCGGAGCTCACCGTTGAAGTTTGAAACTGCGGTGAATAGGATTTAGAAATTGCGACAAATGACGTACAAGGTTGCAATCTAGGAAGTGGGAATCGCGTCGAACGACAAATAGAGAAGTGGGAACGTGGAACAAACAAGCTTCAAGGGAAACGGTACGCTGTATATGGCAGAATGTTTGAACTTTTAAGCTTTAGCAACTCAGCAACGGCATAATATTTTAACATCATGTGAGGTAAGTTTTACGGTTTATCTTGTATTTTTGTTTTTTTTTCTTTTAATACTTCAAATTTATTTTTAGTTTTATTATTTAAAATTTTAATGTTTAATAATTTTAATTTAGTAATAGCAATACTAATTTAGAAAATACTATATAATTATTACTATAATATTCACCATATATGTTTTTTTTAGTTTGAAATTATTATTTGTATTTAATAATTTACTTTACATTTTATTTTTGTGTTAATTAAAAAAAAAATTAAGACTACATTTATCATTTTTATTTTTATGTTATTTTATATGTATGATATTGAACAATGAACATTGAAGTTTAAGATTCTATTGGGTTTTGTTATCATGTGTTATCAATTTATTTATGTTTATGTTTTACAAATATGTATGATATATTTATTTTTTATAATTTATAAAATTTTCCTAATCGAACTACTGAACTTATCGAACCGAAGTTTTTTCAAAATCCTGAACTTTTTTCAAAATCTCGAACTTCTGAACATTTTTTCCCTTCCGAACAATTCGAACTTTTCAAACATGGTAACTATGGTATTAAGTCACTTGGATCAATTGAATGGAAAATTTATTTGATCTACATCAAACACCATGTGCATAGAAGGTGGTCATGGCATCTTTGTATCTGGGACCTGAATAGTTTATTTGGTATAGGTGGTGGTGCACTCAAAAGAAAAGGAAAGGCCTTATTGTTACCTGGTCAGTGTTTATTGATGAGCTACAGATGCACTATCGCAACAATGTCACAAAAAACTACTTCAATTAGTTAGCAAAGTTGCGACAAACAAAGCAAAGTTGTGACAAACAAAGACTATCAAGGATTATATTCAACAATTCCATAATCTATCCTTATGCATGGATGACATCAACGAGGACAACATGAGTGAGTTACTCTTGGGTGATGCCAAGGATAGCATCCAACATGATGTTTGCATGTTTAATCCAAGTTCTATTGTTGAATCCATGGTCTTCGCACACAGGGCAGAGAGAGATCTGGTCAAATGAAGGGCTTTCACTAATGGTCGAGAACACAATTCCCACGCACAATCATTTCCTCAACGTACCAAATTGACCCCTCAAAAAATTGAAGAGAAGCGTGAGAAAGGGTTATGTTTTGGTTGCAATAGCAAGTGGAGTAAAGGAAATAAATGTGTTGGGAAAAAATGTTCTAGATTGAAGGAGCCAATGAAGATGAAGAAAATGATGAGGCCTCAGGTCAGGGTGAGGAAGATATAGAGGAGGAATTTGAAGATTCCCAACCTACTATCTTCTGTGATGCACTTATGGGTATTAACACTCCTTAAACCCTTACGGTTGTGGGTTTCCTCAGGAAACAAAATGTGACAGTGTTGATTGACTCAGGGGTACACAACTTCATCAACAATAAGTTGGCTGATCATTTGAGTTGTTTCATTTACCCAACTCCAAAATTTCAGGACATGATTTCATATGGTGGCACAGTCAATTATTTCAAAAAATGCATATTATGCTTGTTATGGGAGACCACGGGCTAGATTCTCCTATGTTTGCTAGGTTGGGCAAACATTTTTTGGGAGTCTTAACGGCTCACAACTTTTGGCACAATAGAGATGAATTTCTAGTAACTATTCATGCACTTTCATTCTAATGGTAAGACATTTGAACTACGTGGATCACGGGCAAAATTTCTACAACTAGTTAGTTCGCATTAGATGTCGAAGATTCTCAAAAAAGGGTTTGAAGGATTTGTAGCACGATTGTTTTCCATAGAAGTTCAACCAACAAAAGCATCTACACGTTAATCTACAAATGATTATTGATGACCGCCCAACTGTTTTTGGCACCATGTCAAAAGAATTACCACTAAGAAGAGAACATGATCATGCCATTCAACTTCTTCTAGAGAGTCAGCTACTAAACATTAGACCATACAAGTATCCTTATGCCTGAAAGAGTGAAATTGAAAAGATGGTACATGAGATATTGAAGGCGACAATTATCAGACATAGCCAAAATGAATACACATAAACGGTGGTCATGGTGCATAAGAATGACACTTGGAGGTTGTGTCTAGACTAGATAGAACTCAACAAGTACACTATTAAAGATAAGTTCCTTATTCCAGTAATTGATGATTTGTTAGATGAGGTACATAGTGTTGTTTACTTTATAAAATTAGATCTTCGTTTTGGGTACCATCAAATTTGGATTAGAGATGAAGATATTCTTAAAACAATTTACAGAACTCATGAATGCCATTATGAGTTTTTGGTCATGCCTTTTGGTATCACAAATGCACCATCTACATTTCAAAGTTTGATGAACCTTGTTTTTAGGCATTTTTTGAGGAAATTTGTGTTGGTGTTTTTTTATGACATTCTAATATACAAAAAATCTTGGAAATAATATTTGTGGCGTTTGGAAAGGTATTGTTAATTCTAGAACATCAAATTTATTCAAAACTTTCAAAATGTGATTTTGGAGTCCAAGAGGTGGAGTACTTCAGTCATATTGTTTCACATGGAGTCAAAGTAGACCCTAAGAAGAACAACGCTATGGAGTGGCAAGGGCCAAAAACCCTCAAGAACCTTTGAGGCTTTTGGGGGCTAACATGGTACTTTTGCAGATTTGTGAAAAATTATGGGAGCATAGCAACGCCACTCACAACTTTATTGAAGGACTCCCTCCATTGGAACAAAACAACTACCAAGGCCTTTGAGGAGTTGAAGGAGGCAATGTGCACCACTCCAGTTTTTGCTACCCCTATTTTTTCCAAAACTTTTATTGTTGATTGTGCTGCATCAGGATATGGCATGAGAAAACACTCATGCAGGAAGACCCATTGCATTTGAGTCATTAACTCAAGGATTAAAAAAAGGCTAAAACCATTCTATGAGAGAGAGATTTGGCTATTCTTTATGTAGTTAAGCAATAAAGACCTTATCTAATGGCTAGACACTTTAAGGTAAAGATTGATGATGTTAGTCTAAAATATTTTTAGAACAATTGTCATCATCAGAACAACAAAAATGGGTGACTAAAATGTTGGGATATGCTTTTGAAATCGTCTATAAGAAGGAAAAAAGAATGTTATAGCAAATGCACTATCTGTAATATGTAATGTCCCCATTTCCGGTTCACAAGTAAACAGGGATTGAAGACCTTTAGTCTAGTTTTTTCCACAGACTAAGGGATAACTTTTGGGGATTTTATTTTATTAATTAATTAAGATTCCCTGAATAGTGATTTTGATCATTATAAGATAATTTTAATTAATTAATAGAATATTATTAAAAAGTGGTTCTCACCACTAAAGCATTTTATAAAAGTGGTTTTAACGACTATTTCACTTGAGAGTTCAAATAATATTGGGAGAAGGTATTTTAATTAATTTTTTGTCCAAAAGTGATCTAATCACTCTTGTAAAATTGGGTAAATTAAATAATCATTTATTCTATTTTGACAATTAATTCAATATTATAAGTGGGAAAAAGAATAAATGTCAGCTAGAAGGGAAAATAAAAGAAGAAAAAATATTTTGAAAAATAGTAAAGTGATTTTAAAATGGTATTTTGTCTCCAAGAGTGGGTCGCCCCACTTTGAAGACTATATATGGACATGAGGGCTTCTATTTTATACATGTTGAATTTATATATTGAATCTTCATACTTGAAGAATGATTGAGATGTATGCTCAATAATTGCTACCGCAATTTGAATTGAATTATCTTCAAAAAAGTGTTTTGGAACACCACCTTTGCACAAATGAATATTTTGTCTTGTCCTTGGAGTGGGGCGATTTGCTTTGGGAGTCTTTGGAGAATGTTTTGAGGTCAATTGGAGGTCCAATTGATCAAATCAATATTCTGAAATTTATTGCTATTTTTTTGCATTGTGGCATTGGGATTTGTGAAGGCTTGGTGAGGGTTTTAAGGCCCTAATTTGTTGGAAAAATAAATAATAATTTTCTGAATTATTATTTAATTATTTGACAGGGTTTATGGTCAAGTTTGACTCTTGAAGTGTTGATTTATGCCAAATAAATATGCTGCAATTTTTTCTAACATTGAGGACTTGTGTATGCGAGCTTTGGAGGTCATTAAGGGTGCCCTAGGCCATAGTTTGGGAATTGTATTTTTTTTGAATTTATTGCAGCCTTATTTGGCTTGAGCGACCTCTCTTGGAAGGCATTTTGATCACCTTGGATGGCCTAAATGGTTGCTGGAATTATTCTTATATTTTTGGCATATTTCGTATGGTGTTTGATAGGGTTTGAAGAAGTATTTGAGGAAGGAACAATTGTTATTTTCTGAGATAAAAATAAGATATTTTTAGCAAGTCTTAATTAAAATTTAATCCTCCTACTGTGGTAAAAAACTACATTTTTCTTATTTTCAGTTTGTTGCTCATATTTGTCCACATTGTGGTGATTATTGGTTGAAGTGATTGTTGGAAATTGCCTACATATTTCTTGCACTTTGGTGCCAAGGGTTTGGGGGTGTTTGGTATGTGTTTGAAGCATTTTTTTCAGCCAGGGTTTGCTATTTTTTTTCTAAATTCAAAATCCAAAAATTATTTGTAAACATTGTGGATTTTAGGGAAAACTCTTATTTGATCTTGTGGCCCGGAAACGAGACATTACAGTGGTATCAGAGCACCGATCTGGTGCACCTGTGAGATCTTATGTGTGTAGATTTGGATGCAAGTAGATAAAAAGATTGTGTTATCAGAGAAGAGGAAAAGCCATGGGTGATCAAGGGTTTATTTCAAAACAAATAATTTTTTTGCAGGGTTTGATCAAGGAGAGCCAAAGTGATCTTCAACATACATTGTTTACGCAATTTGCATCCATATTGAAGGCTACACTAGATCCATGCAAGAGCCATCACCCCAAGGGAGAAGGAAGCTCAAATAGCAATGAGAGGGTTTCTACCAAACGCCCTCAAAATTTTTTCAAGGGCACATTTCTGCAAAAAGAACCAATTGTTGAGGATGAGCCACCAATGCGTGGTCCTCTTGATACATGTCAACAAGAGTATGCATCCCTAAGATTTGACACGCAAGTACTCTTGTCATTTCGTGATTATTGTGAGATAAAGGATGGATCAAAACCAAGAGTACCAAGCATGCAACCCCGTAGAGCATTGCAACAAAGATTGAGTAAGATTTCTCTTCCTATTTTTGACGGTGTTGCTAAAATTATAGTGAGATCATGATTGCAGAATTTGGAGTCCTATTTATCACTCAACTCCATGTTTGAGGATGAGGTTTTCAAATTTGTCACACTACACTTGGAGGGTATTGCTCATGAGTGGTGGTTTCATGGCATGATCACACAAGGGCATGGATCTATTACTACTTTGGAATAATTAAACAAGAGGGTAATGGAAAGATTTGATAGAAGAGATCCAGAGATCCATTTCTGTGAGATGGCACAACTCAAACAAAGCCATGATGTTGAGAGATATGTTGCTGATTTTAAAAAAAAACCAGTCATGGTATCGGATGTGAGTGAAAGAAGGTTGGTTGTTCTATTTATTGAGGGTTTGATTGAGCTTTTGAGAGGTTTGGTAAAAGCTTTTAACCCACTTTCTTTACAAGATTCTATTACTAAAGCATTGGATTAGAGTGTTTAGCTTACAAGAGTAATATGTGGCCAAGAGGACAGCAAGGAGCAACCACTAACTTGCTGCCAAAAATAGGAAATTAATGGCAGCAAAGGTCTGATTTTGGTGGACAGCCTAAGGCAACACCAAATGAGCAACAAATGAAGCTATCTTCACCATATGTACCACCACATAGAGCGCTGCCATATAGCAGCAATGAGAAAGAAGCAAGAGATGAAATGAGGAGAAAGGGTTTGTGTTTCACATGCAAAGAACCATGGACTAAAGGCCACCATTGCATGGGCAAGGAACATGTCCACTATATTGAGGTAATTGATGACGATTCAGATTTTGATGTTGTTGATACTAATGTTGAGCAAACTGAAAATGTGGTTGATGAACATGTGCATGAGGATGACAATGAACACATGGGCAACACTCTTGCTACTCTCTCTGGAGCACCAAAGTACCATCCTTTTTGGGTAAGAGGAATATTGAAGAAACACAAGGTAACCATCTTGATTGATAGTGGGGATACTTACAATTTCATTGGCAAGAATTTGGTGCTAAGATTGATTTGATTGCAGAAGATTTTAAGGGGTTCAAAGTAACAATAGCGGATGGATTTTCTCTTCCATGCTCCAAAAGAATCGTCAAGCTCACCATTTTTTTAGGAGAGTATGAAGTATGTGATGATTTTTATGTAATCAACATTGGGGATATGGATCTTGTACTTGGGGTCCAATGGTTCCATTCATTGGGGGAATTTACCCTCAATTATCAAAGCTTGATGCTCAAATTCAAGGTGGGTAACAAGGAGGTAACTCTTCAAGGTATGCTCAATGGGTCACCTCAAGTTAATTCTATGTTCAGTAAAGCTTTAGAAGAGGATGTATAAATCTATTCTATGTGATTTATAGCAGCAAATTGGAGAGAGTTAATTATCTTGGAACATGCTTAAAATCAATTCACTAATAACTTGCTGTAAGGGGTAATTATTGATGATAAGTACAAAATTTTGAATGGACTTATACTCTACAAAGAAATGGTCTATTTGATTCCGAAATCTAAGGTAAAAACATGATTTTAAGGGCTGCCCATGACTCTCCATTCGCTGGACATCAAGGGTATTTCAAGACCTACAAGCTTGAAAGGGAGAGGTTCTATTGGAAGAGTTTAAAGAAGGAGGTTCTCAAGTACATCTAAGAGTGTTTGGTATGTCAAAAAAATAAAAGTGAGCATGAATTTCTAGTAAGACTCTTGCAGCCCCTTCCTATTCCTTCACAAAAATGGGAAAATGCCTCCATGGATTTCATTACCGGGTTGCCTATGGTGCAAGGTAAGAATTGTTTATATGTTGTGGTGGATAGACTCACAAAATATGCTCATTTTTATCCACTTCCAGCCACGTACAATGCTCCTATGGTTGCTGATGTATTTTTTAGTGAAGTGTTTAAATTGCATGGGCTACCCAAAAACATTGTAAGTGACAGAGATAGCAAGTTCATGAGTAATTTTTGGCAAGAACTCTCATTTGACAGGTATTGAGCTCACACCGAGTACTAGTTATCATCCACAAACCAATGGGCAAACTAAAATTGTGAAGTGGGTGGAAGGGTACTTGAGGAACTATGTTTTAGGGTAGCAGTCAGCATGGATAAAATGGTTACATATGGCTGAACATTGTTACAACACAACCTACCACATGTCTATAGGTATGACTACCTTCAAAACACTTTATGGTTATGATGCAATTTCCTTTATGGATTTGATTATGATAAATAGTAGAGTACATGGGGCAAAATATTTGGTTCAACAAAGCTATGACATCATAAAAGCATTAAAAGAGAGCCTACAACATGCATAAAATCAATATAAATTATATGCAGATCAACATAGAATTGAGAAGTCATTTGAAGTAGGTGATTGGGCCTTTTCAAGGTTGCAGTCCTATCGGCAATCTTTCCTCAAACAAAGTGAATATGAAAAATTAAAACCACGTTTTTATGGGTCTTACAAGGTAAAAAACAAAGTAGGTAGGGCGGCCTATGAGTTGGAGCTTTCGAAAAATGGTAAGATTTACAATGTATTTCATGTTTCTTACATTAAAAAGGCTCTTGGACAACATAATACTTCTTTAGAGTTGTCCCTTTTAGATGAAGGTAAACTAATCTTGTTTCCGTAATCCATCATTGAGGAGCGCGAAAGAAAACTGAGGAACCGTAGCATCAAAGAATATTTGGTAAAATGGAAAGACTTACCACTGAGGATGCCACATGGGAGGGTGAGGCAATTTTGGAGCATTTGGATTTGCAATTGCTTGAGGACAAGCAATTTTGGGAAGGGAGGACTGTAATGTCTCAATTTTCGGTTCACAAGTAAACAGGTATTGAAGACCTTTAGTCTACTTTTTCCCATAGACTAAGGGATAACTTTCGAAGATTTTATTTTATTAATTGATTAAGATTGTCCAAATAGTGATTTTGATCATTTGACTATATAAAACAATTTTAGTTAATAGAATATTATTAAAAAATAGTTTTTACCATTAAAATATTTTAAAAAAGTGGTTTTAACCACTATTTCACTTGAGAGTTCAAATAATATTGGGAGAAGGTATTTTAATTAATTGTTTGCCCAAAAGTGATTTAATCACTATTGTAAAATTGGGTAAATTAATTAACTAATTATTAAATTATTGTCTTAAAGTAATTTTAATTACTAAATGTATTATGGGAATAATTATAATAATATAAGTGGGAAAAAAATTAAATGTTGGCTAGGAGGAAAAATAAAATAAAAGATATTTTGAAAAGTGATTAAGTGATTTTAAAAAGGCATTTTGCCTCCAAGAGTGCGTCGCCCCACTTTGAAGACTATATATGGACATAAGGGCTTCTATTTTAAATTTGTTGAATTTATATATTGAATCTTTATGCTTGAAGAATGATTGGGATGTATGCCCAATAATTGCTATCATGATTTGAGATGAATTATCTTCAAAAAAGTGTTTTGGAACACCACCTTTGCACAAAGGAATATTTTGTCTTGCCATTAGAGTGGGGCGATTTGCTTTGGGAGTCTTTGGAGAGTGTTTTGAGGTCAATTGGAGGTCCAATTGATCAAATCAATATTCTGAAATTTATTGCTAATTTTCTGAATTGTGGCGTTGGGATTTGTGAAGGCTTGGTGAGGGTTTTAAGGCCTTAATTTATTGGAAAAATAAATAATAATTTTTTAAATTATTTGACAGGGTTTATGGTCAAGTTTGACTCTTGAAGTGTTGATTTATGCTAAATAAATATTCTGCATTTTTTTTTTTAACATTGGCGACTTGTGTATAAAAGCTTTGAAAGTCATTGAGGGTTCCCTAGGCCCTAGTTCAGGAATTGTATTTTTCTTGAATTTATTGCATCTCTGTTTGACTTGGCCGACTTCTCTTGGAAAACATTTTTGTCACCTTGGATGTCCTAAATGGTTGTTGGAATTATTCTTATATTTTTGGCATATTTTGTATAGTGTTTGCTAGGGTTTGAAGAAGTATTTGAGAAAGAAACCGCTATTGTTTTTTTAGATAAAAAATCAGATATTTTCAGCAAGTCTAAATCAAAATTGAATCCTTCTATTGTGGTAAAAAAAATACTTTTTTCTTATTTTCAGTTTGTTGCTCATATTTGCCCACATTATGGTGATTATTGTTTGAAGTGATTTTTGGAAATAATCTACATATTTCTTGAACTTTGGCACAAAGGGTTTTGTGGTGTTTGGTATGTGTTTGGAGCATTTATTTCAGCTAGGGTTTGCTGTTTTTTAAAAAAAATTCAGAATCCAGAAATTATTTGCAAACATTGTGGATTTTAGGTAAAACCCTTATTTGGATTTTTGCCCCAAAAATCAGACATTACATAATATTCCTAATCGCAATATTATACGATTATTTGGATTCCTTGGAATTCCCTTTAAGATAATATTCATAAATATAGACTTTGCACTTGAAATAATAATTTAAATAATATAATTAAATTGTATTAATTGTTTAATTTAGAGTCTTAGATTTCAAATAATAGAATGTAAATCTTGAAGGGGTTATATCCTTGAGTTAGTGAGATGACAAGTGTTTCCATCCTTGAAATTTGGTTATATAGTTAAGGGGTTTCATCCTTAAAAGCGATGTAAAATTTGATGCTTGTACATGGTTATAAAGTTGAATGAATGAGTGATGATTTCCTTCCTATCAATTGATTATTAATACCTTCATAGCCTTCCATCAAAAGATATGTCTCCTCCATGGGTGGCGATCTTCCTTCTAATTAATGTTGTTTATTAATTAATTAATGTTGTGTATGCTGTTTAAGTGTGGCGCTCCTCTTTAAATGGGACGATCTCTCATTTTTTTAATTCTCTTTAAGTGTGGCTATTTCCTTATTGATGGTTTTTAATTCAAGAGCCGAGTTGTGTTTGAAGATACTATAGACCTTCCTTCCTCAAATTGCTCATCTTCAAGCAATTGTAAATTGGGATGTTCAAGAACTACTGCTCCTTCCCATGTGGCATCTTCTGTTGATACTTATATTTCTTAACTTGTTTTCACGAGTATCAAGAATAGTCTCTACTATAGAATCAATTTGTCTTCCTCATCAATTGGAGGTAATTCCATGGAAGGAATAATATGTTGTCTAAGTACTCGTTTCAGGCAAGACACATGGAAGACATTATGTATACGGTTGTGCCCTGGTAAATCCAATTCATATGCTACCTCTCCCACTCTTCTTATAATCTGGTATGGCTTGTAAAATTGAGGCTTGAGTTTTTTAGCACCACTTTGTTTAAGGGAAGATTTTCTGTAAGGTTATAACTTTAAATACACCATATTTTCAACTTCAAAAGTCCGTTTTATTCTATGTTGATCTGCATACAACTTTTGTTGATTTTGGGCATGCTGAAGATTATCCTTGAGAGTTATTAGGATGTCTTGATGTTGTTGTATTAGATCCTTGGCTTCGGGAACCCTACTATCTAGAATGACTAAGTCTACAAAGGTTTTAACATCATACCCATACAATGCCTTGAAATGTGACATTCCAATAGACATGTGATACGAAGTATTGTAGCCAAATTCTCCATATTTTAACCATTTGACCCAACCATTTTTTTGCCCGGTTACATAATTTCTTAAGTACCCCTCAATCCATTTATTTATGGCTTCTATCTGACCATCCATTCGATGATGATAACTCGTGCTTAGGGTTAACTCAATACCTGCAAATTGGAAAAGTTCTTGCCAAAAAGCACTCATGAACCTATTATCCCTATCACTAACTATATTCTTTGGTAGTACATGAAGCCTAAAAACCTCTTTAAAAAATATTCTAGCTATCACAGGACCATCATACTTCTTGGGGAGTGGAAAGAAATGTACGTATTTTGTTAATTGGTCCACAACTACATAAAGGTTGCTTTGTCCTTGGACCGTGGGTAGTCCTGAAATGAAATTCATAGAGATGCTCTCCCATTTTTGAGTAGGAATGGATAGATGTTGCATCAACCTGGTGAAAAAGTTAGGTTCTTTTTTATTTTGTTGGCAAGTGGGACATTCTTGAATGTATTTAAGGATTTCTCTTTTAAATCATTTCCAAAAAAATCGATCCCTTAATTGTTTGTATGTCTTTACAAAACCAGGATGACCTGCTAATGGATCATTATGTATGGCCTTTAGGATTTTTTGCTTAATCTTGTAAATGGCCACTAAGAATATTCTATCTTTGTAGAGAATGAGGCCCTGTACTACTTTATAACGTTCATCTTCATTTTTTCCTTCGAAGATTGCATTGGCCCACTCTTCCTTAATGTATTCCGCCGTTATGAATGCCTTCCAATCCGTTGTGATTTCTACCTTGGAGCATAAATGTGGTCTTCTTGATAAAGCATCGACCATTACATTGTTTTGTCCCTTAACATACTCAATGTCAAAATTAAAGGCTTGGATCTTACTAACCCATTTTTTTTTGCCTTTTATTTAAGTTTGTTTGCTCCAGAAAATATTTCAAGCTATTGCAATCAGTTTTGACCACAAATCTTCTACATACCAAATATTTCCGAAATTTAGCAAAGGCATGCATGATGTTCAACATTTCTTTATCATATATTGAGTATCTCCATTCATGCTCTTTGAGTTTCAAACTTTCAAAAGCAATGGGATGCTAATGTTGGAAGCCTCTTGCTAGGGGTAGTCTGGGTGATTGGTTCTCAAATACCTTGGCATGCCTCTCGATGATAGGTTGAATATCATTATGATGTGTTTCGTGTTCTTGTATAGTGCTGATCAAATATTGTACCGCCCATGCTACATGCCCCTTATTAAATGTTCTTTCCATTATTTTTGCTGTTACTATCTGAGGGCTACCATTGGCCATGCCTTTCAAAACTATTTTCTTTCTATCTAATTTGAACTTAATTTCCATTGTCTGATTGTTTTGGGTAAATTCACCCAATAAATGCAACCATTGAACTCCTAAGATCAAATTTGTTTCGCCAATATTAATGACATAGAAGTCATCTTTTATTTCATGTCCTCCCAAAGTCAGATTTAATTGTGGAATTCTCTTTGTACATGGAAGAGTAAAACCATCAGCAACCATTACTAGAAATCTCTTGAATTATTTCGTTTTCCGACCAATTTTCTTAGCCAATTTTTCATCAATAAAATAATGGGTAGCCCTTCTATAGACTAAGATTGTAATTATTTGCCCTCACAATGTTCCTCTTACTTAGAATGGATGATATCGAGGTGCTCTTGAGAGAGTGGCAAATGTTCCTTTTGTGGTCTCCTTCGCCATTTTTGTGATTGGTTTCCATTGTTTAATTTTATTTATTTTTCTTTTGTATAACTTTCTGGGCCAACCTCGATGTAGTGAACTTACCCTTCGCCCAAGCAATGGTGGCTTGGAGTCCATGGGTCTTTACAAGTAAAACATAATTTTTTCCTCTGTAATTTGTTCCTTGTTTCCTATTCTTTATTCGACTTTGATGTCTCACAAGGCTAAGATCTACTTGTTTGTATTGGTCTCCGTTGCTCATAGGATTGATTTTTCAGTGGTCCACTTCCAATTGCCCTCGGTTGGACGGGTGGCATATTTCTACCTTTTAAAGTTGAAGCTTCCAAATCTAAGGCCTTCTTAATTGCTTCTTGAAGTGTTGATGGAGTAAAATCTTTGAACAAGCCTCTTAGGGGTTCCATTAATCCTTTTGTGAATAATACTACGAGTCTATTTTCCGACATGTCGAAAACCATTACCACTAGTCTTTGAAATTTTGCCATGTATTCATCCACACTATTGTTTTGTTTTAATAGTGCTAATTCCCTAAAATGGATCTCGGGATCTACCCTATCAAACCTTTGGATCAATCATTTGGCAAATTCATCATATGAATTGATATGGCTGTCCTTGGGTGACCCATCCATGGAACCACCATTCATGGGATATACCTTCCAGATGGAGAGTCGCATATTTTATGGCTTCTTCTTCTATCATTGGACGTAACGAAAGATACATGTCCAACTTTTGTATCCATGTCCTAGCTGTACATTTGTTTGTTCCATCAAAAGGTGATAATGACGTTTTGCCTAATGCATGTTGCATATCGCTTTTGTCTATTTTGGAGTTTATATTCTGGGTGAAATATACCTCCATTTTTTCTCATTGCCATATAAGTTTGTAGGGTAGTTCCTCTTTGGATTCCCTCTGGAAGTGATTGATATGCTTTGAAGCAAGTTACAAGCTCATCATCAAATGATTTTGGAATTTTTTCATTTGGTTCTTCTCTCAGAATGAATGTTGGTTTGCAATGCCGATGCGATGATGTGGTGTTTGTTTCAAATTTGAGCTTAGAGATGGACGAACTAGTTTCTACCTTTCGTGTATTGGAATTCATCATTTTTCGTAAAGGCCATTTGTGCCACTGTATTTGCCAATTGTTATTGGCCTTGGATAAGTTTATCTACCCTCTCAATATCTCTATCGTTTACCATTTCTCCTTTTGGTTGGCTTTCCTTAGTTTTATTTCTCCTTTCGTAATACAAAATATTCTTATTGTTATCTTGCATATGATTTTTGATCCATAGGCTGGCAGGATGGAAAGCTCTAATACCATTGTAATATTCCTAAGTGGAATATTATATGATAATTTAGATTCCTTAGAATTCTCTTTAAGATAATATTACATAAATATAGGCTTTTCACTTGAAATAATAATTTAAATAATAAAATGAAATTGTATTAATTGTTTAATTTAGAGTTTCAGATTTCAAATAATAGAATGTAAATCTTCAAGGGATTCTGTCCTTGAGTTAGTGAGATGACAAGGGTTTCCGTCCTTGAAATCTGGTTATACAGTTAAGGGGTTTCATCCTTAAAAGCAATGTAAAAGTTGATGCTTGTACATGGTTATAAAATTGAATGAGTGATGATTCACTTCCTACCAATTGTTGATTATTAATACCTTCATAGCCTTCCATCAAAAGATGTCTCCTCCAAGGGTGGCAACCTTCCTTCTAATTAATGTTGTGTATGCTCCTTAAGTGTGGCGCTTCTCTTTAGATGGGACGATCTCTCCTTTTTTAATTCTCTTTAATTGTGGCTTTTTCCTTATTGTTGGTTTTTAATTCAGGGGCTCAGTTGTGTTTGAGGATATCACACTATCCAAGAGAGAGAAATCCATTGAGGCATTGTTATGTGCAATGACCATTTGGCAGGTAGATTGGTTGGAAGAGGCAATATCAGAATGGGAGAATGATAGGGATATATAGGTTTTGATTCAAAATCTCCAGTACAATTTTGGTGCTTCCAAGGAAAAGGAACACATTATGGTATTAATATCGATTATACTTATGTAATAATTATACACTCATGTGCAAGATTCTTAAGGAGCTTCATGCATCTCCAGTAGGGGGCACTCAGGGTTTTTGAAAACCTATCATAGAATCAAGCATGATTTCTTTTGGGAAAGACTCAAGGGGGATATACAAAAGTTTGTCGCTAAATGTATGGTGTGTCAACAGAACAAAGGTGAAACAATTAAGACATCGGGTCTTCTGCAGCCTTTATCCATTCCTAGCTAAAGGTGGGAGGGTGGTTTAATGAATTTTATTATAAGGTTGTCGAGGTTTGAAGGTAAAAATGTCATCATGGTAATTTTGGATAGACTCACAAAATATGATTATTTTTGCTCATTGTCACAGTCATTTGTAACTAGTACAATAGTTGTTTTTTTGGGTATAGTTCAAAAGTTGCATGGTACTCCCAAGATCATTGTAAGTGATTGTGATCCCATCTTTACTAATAATTTTTGGATTGATTTATTCTCATGTTTGAGTATTTAGATGGCTCATAGCTCATCATATCATCCTCATTTGATGGAAAAATAGAAATGGTCAACAAATGCCTAAAAGGGTATCTTCATTGTTTTGCATCAGATAAATAATAACAGTGAGTTCATTGGCTGTCAGTTGCAAAATGGTGGCATAACACTTCTTTCTGTAACTCTTCCAAAATGTCTCTATTTGTGGCATTTTATGGTTGTCAAGTGTTGTCCATCACCTCATCCTTGAGGGTGCAGCCCAAAGTTTGAGCTATTGAAGAACACATTCAATATCAACAAGAGGTACTAGCTAGTTTGAGTGAGAATTTGGCAATGGTACTGAATAGAATGAAGCAACAAGCGGGTCAGCACTACAGTGAGAGACATTTTAACATGGGTGATTAGATCTTTATGCGCTTGCAGCCATATAATTAGATGTCTTTGAAGCAACATAAAAAGGATAACAAACTTTCTCATAAGTATTATGGCTCTTATAAGACCCTGCAAAAAATTGGTCGTGTTGTATACAAGATAGAGCTATCCCAATCCACTTGTATACATACCGTATTGCATGTATCTTGCTCGAAGAGGGTAATTGGATAGAGTTTCTACCCAAACCGAGTTCCCAGAATTGAATGAAGAAGGCCGAGTTATTTTAGAACCTAAGGAGATCCTTTAGACACACTAAAACGTTGAGAACAAGAGAGATTAAGGAGTATTCAATCAAGTGGAAGAATCTGAACTGTGAAGATGCAATGTGGGATGATGAAGCTTGCCTGCAACAACATCCTGAGTTGTTCAACGTTGAGGGCAACATTGTTTTGAAGGGGAGAGGCATGCTACGCCGTTAACCTATAGCATGTCTAGGGATATGTTTGCCTAACTTGTGGCTTACATAACCTTTCATATTATTTTGTCATATTTCTTTATGTTCTTATATTGTTAGTAGGGTCGCCCTATGGAATAACCATGATTTAACTAGAGTATATATAGGAGGTAGTGGTTAATCTTTGAGTTTGAAATTTCGAATTCTGTGCTTATTGCATTGTTGTAGAGGTTGCCCCTCAAAGTGGCTCAGTCATGTTTATCAAGTATTCTACTCTTTCGTTAATTATTGTTGTGGATCTGCTTATTCTGCTTATATTTCTACGATATATTATCCCATTTGTGTAAATTATCTAAGTCATTTCATTACACCTAATATTCCCTCTTAATGTTTATGTGGGAAGGAGGATCAATGCATCAAACTATATCAAAAGAAAGAGAATGATCAAGGAAGAAGAGTGAAATAAAATTGGAGAGGTTGACATAATGTCTAATGCCGTCTCTTCATGGAAACTTCTTCAATCAATATGCAAATAAAGAGTCTTCCTGGCCTCATGAGATGAAAGAAACTGCTGGTTTTGATCAAGTACTTCCTCAATAGAAATGGAGGATCAAAGCAACTGCATCACTAAGAGTCAATGCCCAAGTCCAACACCGTGCCTCACTCAAGCATATATAACCAGTCCTGCTGAAGTAGATGAGTTAAACCATCCTATGGAGCAGAGAAACAAGAACAATTAAAAGTTGGAACCTTAACATCTAAATTTTCTTCATCACTGCACGGTTGCTAGCTGGAACATCAATCTATACAGGAATAATTCTCAAAATCAATTTAGCTCCCGGGGATAATTCTGCTTGCCACTGTCCGCATGATCACGATTCACAACTAAATCTGCGCCTACAAGCATCTGAAGAATTATTGTTTACAACAACTAGTACATCTATGCATGAGCCATTGGTCATCCATTAACTACTTCATGCACAATCCTAAATGGATTTGGGAAACTAAAAATACTCCTGGGCAGTTAAATCCTCAACCTGTACCATCATATTATTGACTACATTCTGCATCTTAACCCATTGTTTCTCCAAAATAGTACAAGTGTCATCATTAACAACATCCATTGAAAGCCTGACTATAAGGTTAAAATTTTAAAGTAATGATAGACATCTCTGTCTAACACCCAAAGATTCGATGATCTCACTCACCACCAGATGCATGCACGCCAAGTGCAGTATCTTGATAAAATATGAGAACCTTATTATCATCTAAATGTTCTTATTTATTGAGGAATGATATTTGCTTCATGAGAATCATCAGAAGTACTTGCAACACCACTTAGATCAATTTAAAAAATGTAGGGAAAGATGGGGACGGAAAAGAAGGCTGGTCAGGAGATATGTTTTCCTTAAATTGGATATCTGTATCAACCTCAACCTTCTTGGATTGAACGTTGTACACTTGTAAGAGTTGAACTTCGTTAGTATTTGCCACTCTTTATATCTAGTTTCTAAATTCTTCCTCTTATCATTAGGATTATGGGCGTAAGTGGTACAACCAAATACTCTAGAATGCTTAATTGTATCTTTCCTACGACTCCAAACTTCCTCTAGTCGAACATTTCTAATTTTCTTGGTAGGAATTCTGTTCAAAATATATGCAACACAGTAAATATCGATAGCCTAAATCTTTTGAGATAAAATCCTACCATGAGCCATGCATCTAGCCATCTTCATTGATATTTTATTTTTTCTTTCAACAAACCCCACTTTAAGGCATATGCGGAATATACTAAAGTACCATTTAATATAATGAGGTTTACATTACGTTTCTCCAAGAATCCAAGACCTGGAATACTAAATTACCATTTGATGTAACGAGGCTTACACTATGTTTCTCTAAGGTTCCAAGACAAAATGTTTTCCTGGGTTTTAGGGATGGTGAAGTGTGTGCGTGTGTATTTATTGTTCAATAAAATATTAAAAAACATATTTATAGATATTTAATTGTGCAATTAAATTGTTGAGCATCATTAAACATTCTAAAGTGCTGATATTCAAGTAACACATTAACATCTATGACATTAAACATTAAACATTGACAGGTGGAAATTGAAATGGAAAATTGACTGAAACACTGAAATACAAATTCAAATTTGAAAATGTGAATAACTGATTATCATATTATCAATGAATATAATTTTTTATTTTAATGTTTTTTAAATATGTATTTTCATGGGTGATGCCAAGGTGTACCCATCAGATTGGGGGACATTCCTTGGTGTCGCAAGGATGCAAGGAAATCTCCTTGTATCCCCAAAAATAGGAAACATCCATGATTTTCTCAAAAAATCCCAAAATGTCCCGGGGACATGAGAAAAAATACAGTCAAAAGGGGATGTTGGGGGTCATCCCCTTTGTGCCCCTGAAACATTTAGGATAACCCTAGAGGTAGAGGGATGCCTCCCCGAAACATTGGGCTTACATAAACCATCCAACTGATTACTACCTAAGTCACAAGGTTCGAGTTCAACCAAGATAAAATTCGATTTAAGTTCACCGATGGATAAAATTCAGAAAAAAAAATTGCCTTTAAATTTGAATTGTAGAAAAACATAAAATTGGAAAAAACTATAAAAAAAATAAATTAAAAATTGTAAAAAATAAAAAAATAAATATTTGAAATAAAATTATTAAACATAATTAAGGAAAAAAAAACATAATAAAAAATTTTAAATGAAAAATAAAAACATCATTATTATTTTATAAATTATAAACAAAAATTATTAAAACTAAATAAATATAAAAAAGAAAAGAAAAATTAAAATATAATTATAAAAAATAAAATTAAACAAATTAAAATGCATAATAAACAAAATTTAAAAGTCATAAAAAAAAAACTTTAAAACAAATCATAAAATAAAAAATAAAAAATAAAAAATTATAAACAAAATTAATAACAAAACATAAAATAAAAAAAAAAAAATTAAAATGAAACATAAAATAAAAAATAACAAATAAAATAAAACACAAACTCTACCTTTCAAACTGCCTGTCCAACGCCGACTTATGCAAACTTCTCCGGTTCTCCGATCCAGTGTCGAGCCCATCCAAACAGGTGACAGGTCCTTGCATCGATGCACGGCTCTAACAGAGGTTACAGCCTTACAGGCAAACCACGTCAAGAATCAATGGCTCCAACACAGGTTACAGGGAAACCACTTCAAGAATTGACAGCTCCAACACATCAGATTGTTTCTCCCTCACTCACTGAGTTACTGCCTTATATTTACAAATCGTTTTTGCATATCCCTGGCAGATCCGCCCGCTATATAAAACTTTTGCCTCCTGATTTTGGCGCCAATTTTTACCAAGCAATTTTTACCTCGAACTGACTGATTTCAGGCGAACTTCATGCCCTGTGAAAAAAATCGACAAATTTTGAATTTCAAGCTGAAAAATCGGCGAATCTTGTGACTTAGATTACTATCATATTCACCTCCACTATCTGTTATCCACATCTTAAAAACACGACCATTTGGCTTTTCAATAAGAGCTTTAAGTTCGTTGAGGTAATCAAATACTTGGTCCTATGAGAAATCCACTCTCTTTATGCAATCATCGATGAAAAACTGGACATACCTTGCATCTGTCAAAAGTGGATTTGGGATTGCACCCATCAAGTCAATGTGCCATGCTTTGCCTTTGTCAAACCTATCTTTATGACGCTTCCCATACATACAACCTTCACAAATGCCTTTTCCAGCTGGTATTGAAGCAAGGCCTCTAACCATGTTCTTCTTGACCATTAAACTAAAAAATTTGGAATTCAAATGTCCAAATCTCATGCCACAATTTTATATGATTATGAGCAACAAGCACATGCATAGCCAAAAAACCATATCTATGAAACTTAATGAGTTTGTCCAATAAGAAAACCAGCAGCCACACCTAAATTTATTATTTAAATCTCGTGTCACATACTTGTCCGCACGGAACTTAAATTACTTGTTTTGCTGAGTGATTTGAGAATTTGAGAGAAATTTGGTCACAAGTCCTCACACAAATTTAAGGTCACCACACAAATTTAAGGTCATGAAAAAGACCACCTTGCATGCCATTATTTATTTATTTAATTTTAATAAAGGAACTCTTTTTTAAAATTTCACTTACGGAGTAGTAATCCTAACTTTTTTTTATCCCCATTGATTTAACTTGGGGAAAAATATATAGACCTTTCCTTTGATTAGACTTAAGGGAAATGATGCATATTTTACTAAAATAATACTCCCACCAGATTTTTAATGCTCCACTAATGCTGCATGTGGGAGCCTCTTCTATTATTTCTTTGATCACTCTCACACAACCCGTGACTAATGTACAAACTGTATGAATGCCTAGACAAATGTGGGTGGAGAGGTTTTCAAACTCTTATGTCATGAGGGTCAAATGGATATATGTGCCTTTCAAAGCCGTTTTCCCTGATCCTGTAGTTTCTACAGGATCATGTTGATCGTCTTGAGAGCAGACTAAATGCAGGTGGACAAAGAAAAATGTAGGACAACGACACTCTTCAAAGATTTGATTGCCTCAGACATCCCAGTTTTGGTTTTAATGAGAGTATGGCCTCATAAAGGGAATTATTGTTGTTTGTGCATCGGGTGTTAGGCATATCTTACTTTAGGTGGGGTGTTTAAATCCTTGACATGTTCAGTCATTTCCTTCTTTCAAGAGTTTCCTCTTTGTTCTTATTGCTATGTCCTATTTTCCACTATAACAAGTTTCATCTGCATCATGGGTCTCAAACAGGCAATAAGAAAAATAGATGTGGTCTTAGAAAAGAACAGGGCTCTAATACCACTTGGTGTGAATCAGCAAAATCAATAGACAGTTTTGGATAATGGATAGTATGATTTGTATTGGTCAGTGATGATGAGTACAATTGATAGTACAATAATATAGCTGTTACACAAAGTCACACATAGGGTTTGTGACTGTACAACACTTATTTTCACAATACAATTTATAACTAAATCATTAAGGTGGTCTATAACATGTGGAGGTTTTGATCATTGGTGTGCCTACCTTCTTATTGGTAGGGAGATTGCCCCCATTGATTACACCAATGGGATTTTTTTTTAAGCCCGTTTGGTTTGAACTCTAGTTGTTTGGATGGTGATGCCCTATCTCAATTACTAGACTGTAATCTAGGTTATGATATTTCTTTCATCAAATGCAAGACTGTCGACAATGACAATCCATAATATAAGGTCTTAAATTATTGAACAATATTTCGAAAATTGTGGCAATCAATGTCACTGGAATCTTCTCCTAGGGGTGCAACTTGCATATTTGATTTTTCTCTGATTCTTGTGTCAATTTGCATCAAAATCAGCTCTAGATGTTTCAAACTTTCAAGAAATATGAAATGTACTCAATTATTAAATACATATAGGGAAATGTTTCAGAAGCTGATTCGCCCATTGCAGGAAATGCAATGTTAAACATGGCATATGAGGGCCTTTGTGATTTTGCATACCACTCGGTGATGTGTTTTATTGGGTGGACAGAAGGCATTTAATTGAAATTTTGAGGACTTTAAGAAAATGCAATGCAATGGATTCATATAGATTTGCTTACGCAAAGAGGGTGCTTACAACACTGTTTATAGCTATATCCCAGAGTAGGTTTTGTTTCTGTGTTCGAGTATTACTTTTGAAGTTCTAATTTTCATAATTCCATATGCATGAATTCAAATTTCAATATACCATGTTCTCATTTCAATGTTTTATTTTCGTGGCATATTTACTAATTGTATTGTTGAGGTTTCCTGCTAAACGCTGCTTCCTAAACATGTGGGCCCTCCTGTGCCTGCACCCGAAATTCATCTGTAGCAGTGCTTTTGGTAACCTTAGTTGTAACATCTGATTCCCGAGTTGTGAGTGGAAAGTATTTGTGTGATGTGCTTAATTTTTTTCGTTTTTATATTGAGGTTAACAAGTTTACAAAGAGGATATATGTCCAAAAAAAGGCAACCACAAGTCTAACAAATTATCAAACACCTTCACCTTCTCCCCTAGTAGAGTTTTGTTTTTTATTAGGTATAAAAGCACGGCCTATTACCATGGTAATAGAAAACATTATAGCGAGTGAACGGACATTCATTTGACATCAAATAATTTGAAATTGAGCGATCTTTAGAGGGAAAGTAACCTAAACATTTTCCAGTGAAGTTTTTCATATTTTTGCTGTTTTTGCAACAATGTTAAGGGACAATTTCTCTATGGGTTTGATTGGAATTTTCACTAGAGGAACGATGCATGATCACTTGTTGCAGTAGCTAATTTTGGCTTATCAGATGCTATATCTTCCAATTATGAGGATGCCAAATATTTGGCAAATAAAAATAAAAATTTGATCATTTTCTGGGAGTTTATATATCTGACATTTTTTATAGTATTTATCATATTTATATCATTACTGCATTTTCGGTATTTCTGTATCGTCCTGCAAACGAAATTATACTTTTATTATGGTCTTTCCAATCACTGTTATTACTTTTTGGTGTTAAATTTTATGATAGATTTTATAATTTAGTTATAAAGACAATGGAACTGAATGTTCTCCTCCTCTTTCCTATTTTGTCTTTTTCTTTCTATGCTGCCTTTTCCATATGGTGTTATTAAAAGCTGTTTCATATGCTTTTAAAGGATATGGAAGTCTGATTTGTCATTTTTTGTTGTTAAGATTAAGAGGAAGCTACCAAAGGTAAACAAGGACCTAGCTGCACGTCTACTTGCAACTCAGGATGACGAAGATGATCAGAATGAATCTGAAAATGAAGTTTCGGTTAAAAAGCGTGCATCAAAGAAAAAGAAAAGAAGTGGAGGAAGTGAATTGTTGAAAGATGAACGTTTTGCAGCCATATTTCGCAATGAGGTTGTGCGCTTTCCCAAATATTCTCGTACAACGGAAATCCAAAATTAAGAATTTTTGTTGCCTGTCATAATAATTTAGCGAGATTTTTTTTTGCCACATACAACATTCAAAATCTTTCCTTATTTGTCTGTAGTAAAAAACTAGATAAAAATCAAAATTTGAATAGATGAAACCTGTAGCATTTAATAATCATAGCAACTTCCTGTACTTAAAAGGGTTTATGCATGGAAGTGTCTAATTACTGGCCATGGCTCTTGGTTTCAGGAATTCGAAGTTGATGAATTCTCTCCAGAGTATTTGGCTCTGCATCCCAGTTCAGGAAACAAGAAATCCTCCTTAGTAGACGAACACTTTGAGCCAGTTGATTATGATAGTCAAGAAGAAGATGAGGCAATCATTGGCACGGGAGAACCGTCCACTGAAGAAGAATTGCCATTAAAGAAAAAAGCCATAAAACAAAAACAAAAAGCTAAACAGGAAAGGTCTGCAAAGGGCCCCAGGTAAATTTCTTATGCTTCGTATGGGTAGAAGCCTAGTCAGTTTCGTTGGTTTGTATTCACTGTTTTAGGTATATTATTGTTATAAATGACAGGCTATATGAAGTTAAAGATGAAGGGCATGCACAAGCTTTTTGGAATCAGGTATCTTTTGCAGAGGAGCAAGCTTTGCCTCTTGAGGAGAGAATAGCATCTATTGAGAAGAAAGCAAATTCAGTTGACTTAATGAAAGGGAAAGGAAGATCTCGAGAAATATCTTTTATTTCTCATAGCCTCCCAGAGGGAAGAACTAAAAGTGGATTTGGTCCAAAGCGGGGGATCCAATCTCTCAGACTTAAACCAGAAAGAAAACCCTTTAAAGGGGGGAGGAGCGGGGGTCGAGGTCGAGGTCGAGGTGGAGTTGGAAGGAGGGGACGATGAGTTTGTTTGCTCAACTGTATCATTTTGGAATCCGATATTTACTTGCGGCTAAGCTCTAGAACTGCGTCAATATAGTAGCATTAAATCAAACTTGTACTTACTTTTTGACGGAATTGGCTTGCCTATGCCAATATTGATTTTGTTGGAATATTCTTGTATACCAGAATAGGCATTGCTCAGGAAAATGATGAATGAATGAATGAATTGGTTTTAATTACGTCCACAAGACCAAATGGTCTATAGGGCTACCAGTTATATTGAATCTTCCAACCAGTCTAAGATTCCTAGGACCCGAGCTATCTTTTAAAACACTGCTTCGCCTCTTGTTGAACTGAGTTAGCATCTCCCCCAACTTTTTAAATCTTTTTTCCTCAAATACATCTACCATGTAAGCAACTCTTAAATTTTTCACATATTTGATTCATATGTTCGTGTACTGAGGACACTCAAGGATGAAGTCTCAACCGCCCCTGTAATGCAAAAAACACAAACCCCTTGAATATGTAAATTGATAACAAATGTGCTGCTATGAATATGTTAGCTTTATTTACTATTTTTGCAGTTAAATTATTTCAAGGCAATTTCGTTATATATATATAACGAAATTGCTGTGTGAATATATGCTAACATTTAATTAGTCCTTCAAAACTTTCGGACAATTATATGCCACAATATTTTGATGTTATACATTTTTAATACTTAAATTAAAAAATGGATAAAATCAGCAAACCTTATATTAAATGCAATCATGCACTAAGAGACAATTTTGCTTTCTTAACGAATTATTTGTAAAATAATATTCATATAACTTAAAAAATAAAAACTATTCAAACTCTTAATATAAATATGTGGAATTTGAGTAAGCTTTTGAGAGAAGCTTTGACATTTAACACACTAGATCAAACAAAAACCTCTACCATGTATTATAAAGGCAAGGCTTAATGATATGTTTATTATATTAAGATGAAATGAAATGGACCCTTTGATGGATCAGATAGAACCCTTACAAAAAGAAATATACTCTTCCTATCACACTGACAATATCTATCGTAGATATAATTAAAAAGGTTTAGTGCACCAAGGGTCTTGGCTATTATCAGGGGGCCACCTAATGCCAAGTTTCTTGTTTTGTTGTTTGTTTGATGTTTAGCCTTGAGCCTTTGATTGTTTTTAGCAATGCTTTTTGCTCGAGGTTTGCTTTCATACCACCAACGTTTTTGATCGAATATGTATTATGTTTCATTAATGAAATACATTGCATATTTCTAATTAAAAAAAAGGTTTAATGAGCATCAAGTTTGTTCTATTTAAAGGAAAATAAAATGAATCCCCATTGATAAGTAATTGTTGTTTTTTATAGCCTTTGACATATTGGATGGAAAACTTTAATCATGGATCCCTTGCATCTAGCCTAATTGATATTTGAAAACTATTTCATGCACATGGAATAATAGCACTAATCAATGGGTTGTGCACGATTCAAATGTTATTGGGGCACTTGAACGTCTCTAAATCTATCCTCTAAATTGGCAATCACATCACTTATTTTCTTTTCCACATGTTTATGATGCTGGATGGGTTTTTTGATACATAAATTTGTGTATAGGGTTTCACTACATAATGACAACAATTTGACAAAATGGTAGGTGCTATAAATCCTTCCATATAACTTCTCAATTCTTGCTTTATTTCTTTCCTTTAAGCCTTAAGGTGTGAAAAGTATGCTATCTTTATCGATTGGGGGGTTTAAATATTGTTGGCTAACTATACAAACTCTTCACTTATGTTTTAAAATTCAAGCCACTTTTTGGTTGCTTTCTTTCTTTGTAGCATTTTTCTCTACTGGCAATCGTTTCTTTTATATTCTTTTCAACTTGTTTATGATGTTGGATGTGTTTTTTCAATACAAAAAAGTGTGTATAATATTTCTTTCACAATGACAACAATTTGACACTATGATAGGTGTTATAAATCCTTCCATATAAGTACCTAATTCATGCTGCAATATTTTTTGCGAAGCCTTAAGATGTGAAAATCATGTTATCTTCATCGATTGTGGGGACCAAATCTAGTTGACTAACTATACTAACTCTTCACTTAAGTCTTTTTTGGTTGCCTCCTTTTAGTGTTGCATATCTTTTCAACACTGAATCTTCATTTTGTGTTAACACAAAAGTTTTCTAAATCTCAAAATGGTTTCAAGCTAAACATTTATGGATTATACCTACCTTCTTTGGTAGTTGTTTGGTCCAAAACAACTTGACTATTTGAAGTTGTATTTACATTCAAATACTCTCTCAATTGAAGATTTTTTAATTTGCATTATTCATAACACTTGATGTTGTCATGCAACATCAAGATAGTAATCCCACATCCCAATCTATGATGACTTATTTGTGTTGTGAAGTCCCATGTTTCAAAATAATGTACTTTAACAACAATTTTTGAGAATATGTAATTGAATTTTTACTATTAGCAAAATTCATATAGACAACATCAAGGTAATAATCCTTCATCTCACTCTGTGATAACTTGTGTTAACCATTTTGGTCCTGCAGGCCAAAATCGGTCCCCCCTTTTCCCCTGTTGTTCTGAGCCAGTACATTTTTGGTTTTGCACAAGTTTTGGAAGTTTCTACGGACTCTGCAGGGATTTTTATGGACTCTGCAGGCATTTCTATAGACTCTACAGGCAGTTTTCTACGGACTCCGCAAGGAAGTTTTCTAGGACTCTGCAGGCAGAGACAAGTTCCCACTTAGGCGCAAAATGGACCATTCTCAAGTGCCCTTGCGGAGGGCAGGGAACATTTTCAAAGGGACCAAAGAGAAGGCCGAAAGGGTTGGAATTCCTTCGGAAAAATGCACAAGGCAAGTCGGAATTCTTTCGGAATTGTTCAAGGCAAGAACACGAGAATTCCTTCGGACAAAATGTCCAAAGAAAATCCCGCGAAAAGACAAGGCAAAGGCATAAATTGATTTCTTTCGAACTTTTGTCCGAAGGAATTCCTTTGGACAAAAATTACGAAGAAATTCAGAGAAAAGGCCGCAGGAGGAAAACCCGAAGAAATGTCGAAAGTCAAACGAAGTGATCGAAACAATTCTTGCGTAATTTTGTCCAGGAGAAAAGTAGCCGAGAGGAAATCCATGGGAAAATTGGCCGAGTGAAAAGACCCGGGGAAATAAGCGAAAAACAAAGGAAGAAATCCTTCGGACAAAATGTCTGAAGGATTTCAAGACCAAGGAGCCGAAGGACCCCGAAGGGCAGGTGCCCTTGCAGGGGACTCTCGACCAAAATGAAGGACACTTCTCCAAAGCCGAAGGGTTACCTTCCCTTCGGGAGGGTCCAAAGCAAAAGCCTGAAGGAAAGGAAACAGAAAAGGCTGAGCAAAGGAAAAGGCCGAAGAAATTCAAAGGGGTGACGGGCTCGAAGACTTCAAAATTGAGCATGGCGAACTAGCCGTTGGAAGTTCAAACGCAGTGATGGATGCATAAACGTCAAATTTAAGGTGGTGAAATAGCCGTTTTTTAAAAAAAGGCTTAAGGACAGGCCGCGAGGAACTCAGCAACCTGCCAAGGAGATAGCCCTAAGGGCCGAAGGAGCCGAAAAGAGACAGCCAGGAAGAGACAAAGTGCAGAAACAGACAAAATGGCCCAGGTGGCAAAAGGGGAGGCGAGTTACTCCAGCGGTTGACACGGTGCCTGCCAAGTGGTCATCAAGGGGCGCAAACAGTGAACGACGCACCTTGTTTCCTCCACTTTGCATTTATAAGCAGAAAAACCGCGTGAATATATGAAAGGAGCAGTCTTGTTTGCAGAAAAGGAGGCGCGGCCCGTGCTTTCACATTAATGTTTGAACGCCAAAGTCAAAGTAGGAGTCGACACAGCATTATCTATTAAGTGGCTTCCTCTTCCCAATGCTCTCAACGCACATGGGCCACTTGTAAGAAGGGCGCCAAAGTCTTTTCCAGAAAGCGCCAAAGTCTTCTTCTCTCTCTCTATATTGTAAACTTCTCATTTTGAGAGGGAGGAATCTCTCAGCGTATAAGGCAAAAGCTCTGCCCAAAAATCTCTAGGTTTGTAAGGCAGAACTTTGCCGGATTTTTACCTTGAATCAAGACTTTGCAATTTTTACTTCCATTTGAACTTGCACTCACACATATGTCTATGTTTTCTTTTGTGTTAAGTCATTTTCTTTTATTCTTTTCACAGAACGATTCCAGCATGTCTAGTCCATTGTGAAGTCTCTTCTTCTGCAGGTCTGCTAGAAGTGTCTACAGCAAGAATATAGGCGCATGTGAATAGGCTGCCATAGTGTGTCTCAGAACACCTTTGATAGTTCTTCCTCCCTGTATCTCTACGGACCCCTGACTCACTGATACAGAAGAGTTTCCCACATCAGATGAAGTGTATGACAGCGTTTTCTTGGTGAAAAGTGTATGTTTGCGCTGAGTGGATCAACTTTTTTTGGTGTATCACCTTTTAGTTTAGGTTTAGGTTATGTTTTCAGCATCCTTCTCCCTTTTCAACCCCCCCCCTCCTTTTTCCATTTATTTGTTAGCAGTAGGGAATCCAGGACCTAAACTATACATCGAATGGAGCTAGCCCTTATCTAGAGACTCTCCTCGTAACTTCGTCGGTCCCACAGGTGAGAGGGGAGTTTCCATTGTTGCGTGTGGAAGGCAGGAGCTCAGCCTCCTGTCCAGGGTGCAAATCCACTGCGTCAACAACTTGTTCATGTTGTGAATTCCTATGTTTCAAAATAATGTCCTTTAACAACAATTTTTGAGAATACATAATTGAATTTTTAGTATTAGAAAAAATCACACATTTTTTGTTTTCATCATAATAACTCCAAAGTATCCACATTCATCATTGAGTAGATGCCTAATCTATGGCATGATCATGAATGAACCATTGTTGACCCTTGATGTGCATGGTAGCAAGGAAACTTGCATGTTAGTTAAGTATAGAAGTTTGTGCATGTTTTCGCGAAGAATGCACACTTATGTGTCAGTTTCAAAAGAATTGGATGCATAATAAGGATTGTTGTGCAAATCAAGTAGACAAGGAAACTACACTATCTAATAGGTGGCAAAGCATGATAAAGACCATGTGCACAAATGATTCAAGAAAACATATATATTGAGCATCTAATGAAGATTTATGGAATCTTTTAGATTTTTTTAGAAGATATCCATTTAAATCCAATCATCATAAACATGTTAGTAGGGAAAAGCTGCAAATAGGACCCCCAACCTCTCATTAGGACATTAAATTTTGTATTATATTTGTATTCAGGGCTTAATATACATTTTGATGTAAATAGAGAGAGAACGTATAATTGTAAAGTTTGTAGTATTTTGTAAATATCACAACTTATTGTATATGAGATACTTGTATGTGACATGTTATGAATGAATAAGAATGAATTCTATTGAAACAAATTGTGTATGCTATGTTTGATTAAGCTTTTAAAGTCAGGGTTTGGTTGATGAGTTGTATGGTTTATAGATGTTGGATGTGGTTGCTTTTTGTTATACTTCTAATGATGGAGTTCTTGGTTGTCTCTTGTATGCTTCGAGTGAACTCTTGGATGTTCGACACTACGTGGCCTAGGACCTAACACAGTGGACAATGCCATGCTTGGTGGAAAGCTATAGACTATAGTACTATTTAAACAAGCAAAAAACTAATCACATAATCATATGCGAAAGTGTTATATGTAGAAATGCAACTTCTATTCAATATGTAGAATAGGACAATACAAACATGTAAAAAAAGAGTAAGACTAGGAAAGCTAATTTCGCGATCAAATGGGACAAAAATCCTTGTTGATTTGTCCAAACTAAAAGAAAGAATGCTTTGAGTGCTAGACACCCAAAGGCTTGTTAACAAATTTATTTATAGTTTGTTTGTGTGTTCTCTTGTATATGTGCCCTTATGGGATGGATGGTTACAATATAGATACAATCATTACAAGAAGTGGTTACAACTGACAACAGTTACAATAACTATAATATGATTACAAAAAGTGGTTACAACTGACGACAATTATAAAATGGTGGTGGTTCATCTTTTGGCTACGTGATGGTTGAAATTCTTCTATATGCACGGTTGGACTTCTAGCTATGTGGTTCCACTGATAGATTCCATGAGACATGGTACAAACCTAGAGGATGTTAGTTGGCATGAAAGTCCAGGCACGTGGATGCTAAATATACACATGGTTGCACGACAACCCAAATATATGTGCAACATATGACTTGGTGTTGTGGTAACTTGTGAAAGAACTATAAGTCAAACCAAGTGTACATGCAAGTCAATGGTGAAGATGTCATGTGTTGAGTTAAGGAGTGCATGCGTGGAAGTAGCCTTTTGCACGAAAAGTGAGAAAGTGTTACGACAAGTCGGAGAAGTGTCTCTACCTTGTGTACAAACTGCAAGATGTTGCACATGCAAAGGAATAAAAGGTAAGTTGAGAAGTGCACAAACTTGTGCGAAAGTAGTGCACAAACTTGTGCGAAAGTTGTGCACATATCATTTGCCCCTTCTTGAAAAGTAATAGTCACCATTATGCCTTTTGTGAGATGAGGAAACTAAACCTAAAGATGTTGAAGGTTGTACCACTTGCCTAATTAGAGTTTCACTGCCCTAACTACTTGGAACAATCGATGCGCGTCTTAGTGAGTGTGCATTATTGTCACTTCTATAATATGATCCTTAAGCATCAGATTAGCGTGATTAGGATCTGAATCTGAATGTTGTTGCACAACTGCTAGCTCAAACAAACTAGGGTAGTATGGATTCAAGAGTTCCACATTGAAAACTGGATGTGAACCCACGTATTGTGGCAGGTCGAGAAAACAATTGTTCTTTCCAGTTGTGCATAGGATGGTGTATAGATGTAGCTTTAACTATCAAAATAACCCACAAGAGTTTGACAAAGGGTAAGAAAGCAAAACACTTACGATTCAAGGTAAAGAGGTAGGAGCGTAATACTACTATCTAGTTTGTTAGCTTGCACATACTTAAGGTTGGACTCTACAAGAACTTGGTTAGGGCTAGATAGAAACCACTAAACTATTGAAAGTGGTAAAGCCACATATCTCTAATCTCCTAACCTCATAACTGAAAGTAATGCTAAGGGGAAGTGCAATTTGTAAATGAAAAACATGTTTCTTTCAAGGGAAGAAATGTTGTCTATAAAACAAAGCATGATTTCAATAATGAAATGACATTTTCGAGATAAAGCACATTGTTTCTAAATAATCGAACAATTCATAAATTGCATGTTGATTCAAAATAAAGTTGCAATTTGTGAATAAACTTAAATCTAACCCTAAGAACAATATCAAAGCTTAATAAAAAATATTTTCACCTTGGCTAGCAAGGTTCTCTCATATCACAACTCCAAATAATGCTAGTAAGTATACCAACATGTGATCCAAGTTTGTCTAGTCAGGGGGGAGATGGCTAAGGATATGCAAACCTAGAAGTAGGCATGCATGTAGCTCTTCAATGGAGGCCTTCTCCATTCTGATATGGAGATCAACCTTGAGAGAGAAAATGGTCAATGAACCAAGAAATAATGGAGTTTGCCAATGAGGTTATCAACAATGGTGAGCACACAAATCAAATGTAGGGATCACAATATTAACAATATGAAAGTGCTACGATGGTGTGAGCAAATGATTGTCTAAAAGCCAATGTGGGAGCAAATGATCAAGACAAATGGATGGAGGCAAAATTGTCAAGTATATAGAGTGAATATGGATTAAAATTGGCAAAAAGAGTTGGTTATGGTTTCTTAAAACCTCTACATGATTCCAATAGACATAAATTGCAAATTTGTGGCTAGGGTGCAAGTAATACACCTTTAGCCTAGTGTGTGTATTAGGATATATGTAGCCAACTTGTGGCTATCATAACCTTAATTATAATTATGTCATATAATCATTTACATAGCTTCATATTAGTAGTAGGGTCAACATAGGTTGTTTCCATAACATAATTAGGGTATATATAGAGAGGCAGTAGTTATTATTTTATCATTATATTGTAAAATTTGTTCTTATTGTATGGTTGTGGAAGTTGCCCCCTCAAAGTGGCTTATCATTTATTCATATATTATGCTCTATTTTATTAATATTGTAATTATATTTTATTTATAAAGTGGTTTCATTACAAGTGGTATCAGAGCTTCGATTTGGAAAAAACTATGAGTTGAACCCTAATTTTGGAGGATCACTTATATTTTGCAATTCGTTATGAATTTATCTATAGTTTGTTTTACTAGAGTTGAAGAATCATTTAAGGATGTTATTGTAAGGATTTATTTTTATTTTTATTTCTTTACATTTTTAGAAAGCTTACAAAATTCTAGTGGGGGTCTACTCTTTGAATTTTTTGATTTGAGGCCGACATATATGATTTCTAAAGATGAAACCAACACAAGAAGACCTAATTTTCATTATCGCACTTGACTGTGTCAAAAGTTCTAGTTTTCTACAAAAGGACAAAAATGATAGTTATGACAATAACGACAGTCTATCATGTCCTTTATTGGGTGTTCCTATCCTTAAAGGTACTTAGACACAACTTTTGAGAGGTTTCTAGGTTTTCTAAACTCTATATGTTCGTAGAGTTTGTTTTCCATTTCAATCATCTGATGACTCCAAAAACTAAGTACATCTCTCTTTTGCACAGTTTGCCCTTGTTCGATAATGTTTTAATTTGTCTACTTCAATAATTTATATCTAGTTTACTATTTAGGACTATATTTACAGTACACCACTTTTTTATATTCCACTTATATGAGTGGGATTAATTGCAATATTAATTCTAATTCAAATAAAACATTTGGTGAACCCACATATTGATTCAAACCTTGTCTAACCCTAGGTATTCCATAGGGTTCCAACATTTTAGGGTTTCATATTTTATTCAGTCTATTTTCTTGTTAATATGCTAACTATGGATGCTAAATTAATTGCTTCACATCCTCTTGATGGAACTATTATGGCCATCGAAAGTGATAAAACCAACAAATCTAAAACTCCTCAAGAAAGTGGGTTTGATAATACAAATGCGAAAGAGTTTAGTCATACCTTGATAACCATCCAAAATATATTGAATCCTTACTATTTTTAGCATGACAAGAACAATAGAAACATGCAATGTGACTGAATCTCAAGAACCAAACAATTTTATTGAGCAATCCATTGTACATACTACCACAAGTGTGGCCTTTACCATTGTTGATCCTATTATTCCTTCCACATCTTTTGGTTTGGGGGATACACATGGTCTACATCATATTGATATGTGTATGCATAACCAAGTGAATCATCCCAATCCTTTGATAGCTACACAACATACCTTATCTACTAACTCCCTAGATCAAGTAGTTATATTTCTGGAAGCTAAGGTGTTGTAATTAGATTAAGACATCTCAAAAGTTAGCCAATCATTGGATTCCCATGCTTTAATTCATAATATTCTAACACATGATATAGCATCCTATTAATTTACCCGCCATATTTTTAGCTTCTAAGCTTCCTTTATATGAGGGTAAATGAGATCCCGAACAACATTTAATATCTTTTCATGCATCATTTTTAGATTATGCATTTAATGATAAATTGCTAACTAAACTCTTTCCAAAGAGCTTAAAAGACTATGTTTTGCGTTGTATCTATGATTTACCTACTCAATCTGTGAGAACATTCAATTCGTTAGCGAATTTATTCCTCAAACACTTTGCTATCAACATCGATGATAAAGTTTCTTATGCATAAATTGCTAAGCTCAAACAAGGAACTAATGAATCCATCAGCAAGTATGTGCTTCATTACAAGAATATGTTGGCTAAAATGACTAATGTACTAACATATAATGATTTACAAGCATATTCAAGCAAAGTTTGATTACACCCTTACATGATTCAATAATCTGTAAGAATTTCAAATCATTTGAAGAGCTTTGACATACTATAAGAGAGAGAGAAGTCAAACTTCTTGTTTTTAACAAGCTCAAGTACACATCTGCACCTACTGAGATTTATCCACACAAGTTTCAAAGAAAACCATCTTACAAAGCTAATGTACAAGATACTAAAGCAGAAGCAAAGATACAAGTCGATGTTATTTCTCAACTTGCTAACAAAGTTGTTCTATCAAATCAACCACAAAGGTAATTTTCTATATTAGCGCAACCAGCTTAAAAATTTCAACAAAAATTGATTGAATGTCACTTAATCACTTTGCCTACTCCATATGAAGTTGACATGAATAATCCACAAAACAAATCCTTTGATAAAAATGCATATTGTGATTATCATCGATGTAATGGTCATTCTACAAACAAGTTTATAAACTTTGGCATCTCATTTATGATCTTATTGATGATAATGTCATTGAGGTATATGCCCTATAGAGGAAACAAAGCCTCAAGAAAATGACAATGCTAAGCTCAATATTTTCAATGATCTATTTTCTAAGCAGGATATCGATAAGGGCACTTCAAATGTGTATCCTACTTACAATGTTTATCCACCTCCTACATCTTAGGAACACCCCTTCGATAATATTATTGGCATCACATCCTATGATTACTTTTGATAATAGTGAAATAGTTGATGATGACTCTGGTTTTCATGTTTTATGTATAAGAGATCATATTGATCAACAACATATTCATAGTGTGTTAATCGATAATAGATCAAGTGAAAATAGAAGTATAGTTATCTTGTTTCATTCATTATGCTATACAAACAACCACTAAAATTGTTAAGTCCTTTAATGGTAATTAACAATCCACTTTGGGACATATTATGTTATCTCTTCAAGTAGGTATTGTTATACTATCCACTCCATTTATTGTTGTACAAAAAAAGAAAATTTTGATATGATATTGGGATGCCCATGGTTGCAAAAAATATGTGTTGTCCCTTATAAGGTTCATATATGCTTGAAATATATCTATTGCAATCAAGTTGTTGCTATTTTAGGGATAAATTATGATCATCCTATGCATTCTACACTAACTCTTCCTCCCCATCCACCACCATAGTTTAATGAGGCATATAAGCACAAGAAAAACATGATTTTACCTTATAAGCAAAAGAGTCCTAATAAAGAGATGCAAAAGGTTCAATTGCAAATAAAGAAAAAAAAATTATCACAAAAATGTATATCCTTTGCAACAATCATACACACTTGCATCATCTCCTAAGCATCTATCTAAAGAGGTTTAACAATTGACACAATCTTCTACATCAACTCATGTGACTTTATGTACTCCTGCTTCTCCTAGATCCATGGTTACTACTTAAGATCATATGAATAGTCATTTGGATAAATTTATCACTGAAAAAGATCAATGTTCTATTGGCACACTTGATACATTTTTCTCAAATAAGGTAAAACATTTACCACTCATTACCGATTGGGTCGATGTTGATCTTCATGGAATAATTGGATAGCTTGTGTATTGATTAAATACAAAATTAGTCAAATAAAATTAAAAAATAATAACCACTTGACTGTACATAATTTTTTATTTTTTTAACTTATCCTTCTATTTGCTTGCATTTACGATCACTTGATCCATTATTTTATGCTCTTGGATTTCGTTGATGTTTTGGCCTCTTGGCCCTCATTTTTTCACTTCTAGGTTTGGACAATCTCAACACAATGCTCAATATAACTAAACAAAGACATTAATATATCGTCATGCACATTTTTCCATAATTTTGTCATTTTACCTATAGGATATAATTGACTAAAACATGTCATAAAGGCCATCTACTACTTTCCTATTGGTCGATCTTGTTCTCTATCTTTTTCTTCTTAGAACCTGCATTTTCAATACGTAGAGCTCTAATTCTGTCAATTTCTATATTCTTCATTCAATTTCAGTATGCAATTTCTAAGTTTTTATGCAAAATCTCTTATTTTCAAGCCTTATTGTTCATATATACAAGATATTTCAACATGTATACATTTGATGAAACGAGAATGTATAGTCATCTACTTGCATGCATTTTTCAATCTCCTACAACTCTATAATAGTCCCAATTCATATTACATAAGGGAAAAAATTCCTTCTATTGGCCCACTCAACTCGCTAGTGCACATATTTTATTGACACTTGTTGATAACTATCTAGATTAGTCTCATTCTTTTATTTCTACACTTTGATTCATTTTAGTTTTAGCCTTGCTATTTTCTAAACATGTCAAAAATCTAAAAACATTGAAATATTATCAAAAATCCAAAATTAGGACTTGAACATGGTTAGCAATATAGTTTATATCTTTGCAATATGTTATTTATTTCATGATTAATAGATAAAATAGTATTTATCTATCACACATGCATTTCATGGGTATATATGAAGTGTTGTGCAAGATAGACAAACATTTTTCACATATTAAGATGTTGGACCTTCCTCTCCCCATTGGCCTTGCTAAGTTGGGAGAATTTTACTCACGAGTGATAATATGTAGGTTTTATCATTCTATAAACCCTATACTGTTGAAATTTAAAATTTATATACATATTTCTAACATTTATATCTTACACACTGTACATGAACATGTTATTTGCTAGGATATGATCACATGACATATACACAACTTAGAATAATTTTTATAATTCTATGTTCCATTGATAATGCTTACTTGTACATGATAGATTATAACTTTTCTTTTCTATTATGTTGGCCCTTGGCCCTTGTGCGAAACTCTTTACTTGATGCATCTCTATGATATTTATGTGTGACATGCAACATTTAAACATGTCCTTGCTTTGGTCTTTGGCCCTATGTGCAATGCATAACATTTGAACATGTTCTTGCTTTGGCCCTTGGCCCTATGTGTGGTGTGTGATATTTGAACAAGTCCTTGCTTTGGACCTTGGCCCTTGGCCCTATGTGTGGTGTGCAACAATTCAACATGTCCTTGATTTGGCCCTTGGCCCTATATGTGTGAGACATTTGAACATCTCCCCTTTATTTATGATATTCCTTATGCCTATGTGTGTTCTTTAAGATATTTGAACATGTCCTTGTTTTTGACCCTTGGCCCATCAATGCAATTTTTCAATCATTTGTGCTTATTGTGTGTGTACTTGTTGAGATTGATGATTAAGATAAGTTCGATGATTCATATCATGCACTCCTTACATACTAACATACCAATTCTATGAGCTTTAATGATACATTCTATAGGCATTACCTCACAAGTCTTATGTAAAATGAAATCATACTATGCTAACACTTTTCCATATGCTAAAATTTTCAATGCTAACATTTTACTACGCATGTTTCAAGTTAAATTTTTTTTGAGATGAATGACTTTTTAGGAGTGAATTCCCTCATCTCAAAAAGGGGCATCTAAGTGGGATTCTCATGCATGAGAGAACCATTTTCATAGTTTCAAAATCATGATTTCAACGTTTCAAGTTGCAAATTCAGTTATTGGCACATATTATGGGGGAATATACCATTGAATATGCATTCAGATTTCTAGTTTCAAGAAGAATTCACATACAATTTCAATTCTACAATTATAGTGGGGACATGATAATAGTTTTATGCCACAATTTCTATTTCATAGGACATGATAGGAGTGTGGGTGTACTCCTTTCTCTTGTGATAATGTTTCATTACACCAGGATATACCAAGACATTACTAAGATTTTTCAATTGAATCTACAAGCCATATGTAGTGGTTGATTAAGTTTAGTTGCATAATGCATGACTTTGGGTCACTGAGCACTTCAACATCATGTGTGTGAATCCATTAGGATTCTAATCAATTTACATATTGGAATTAAAAATATGGGTATAAACAATCAATTTCAACATTCTTAAATGAACAACATATTTACTTCAAAATAGAAAATGAAAGTTGGGGGTTGATGACCCCTGATTTTATCCAATGGTTTGGATAAAGAATCATAATCTCTAAGTTATTCATGGGAAACACCAATTATCCAATCCTTCAAGGAAGCATCATCACCAAACAAAGTCACAAAGAGTAGCATTGATGTCATACATATAGGTGTATTCATTCCATACTCTCTTTTCAAAATTTCAAATTACTCAAATACAAAAAAAATTCAATTGACCAAGTTTCATTTCATTTTTTTTTTCAAAGTTCAAGTAAAGTTATAAATATTCAAATTCAAGTTTTCAAATTTCAATTAAAAAAAAATAACTACTGCATATGTTTTGTAGGGTTTGCCAAACTATACGGTGCCTTGCATGATTGAAACATGTACCTAAAATAAAAAGTGTCTTACATACTAAGGTATGACTTTTCTTTAATCTAGTAATTTCATTTCTAGATGCAGGGGGTGAGGGGGGGATGTATTAACCTAAATTTGGTCACAAATATGTGATCATGCTTATTTTATCCCTTTTTACCATTAATTGACATTTATTTCACCAACTTAGCCTATCCTAAGCACAAAATAAGACCTTATTTCACTACAAGGCCCTCTACTATCACCACATAAATGATATTATTATTGAAAACACATTTACACATCTGTATGCTCTAACTCATACCAAAAAAAAAGTATCTTTCTTGAAGGGACAAGAATGCCCAACAAGACAATAATGACTAGCATTCTTGTCCTATCTATCAATCATATCTTCCTATGCAAAAAACCAATTTTGTAAAAAGGAAAGTATCCTTAGGGTTGGCCTAAATATTTATAAACTCCCCAGTGGGTCTTTCCCCTTCTTCAATCACTATAAAATCATAATTTATTCATTCAGTAAGAGGATCTTGGCAAGCTTATCAATCCTATCACAAGAGCTAACTTATATAAGTGCACATTAAACAAAAGTCCCCTGTTCTTCCCAAATTAATTTCCAAGCACTTAAAAAAATTATGAACCAAGTATGAATTCAATTTTATGTAACCCTAGTCAAGCACGATCACATATTCAAGCCAATTCTATATTCATTCACATAGTTAAAGGAGCACAATTACAAAAACCACTTAGGTGGGAGAACTACATGGAGTTTTGATCCTTGGTATGTAGGCATCACTCAACATTTTTGGGTGTTGAGGTCTAGCACAAATTCAACTAATAACCCCTTTTTCCTCCTTTACACATTTGTTTATCTCTTTTTGGCACAAAGCTAGGGTTTGTAACTTCAAGAAGACACAAGTTTGTGCACAATTTTTGACGATCGAATCAACACAATAAGACCTAATTTTCAAGATCATACCTAACTATGATAAAAGTACAATATCAACCAATAAGACACCAATGATGATCACTCTTGTACCTTGGGCATTCCTAACCTTAAGGGCACTCAGGGTCTACTTCTGGTAAGCTTTTAGGTTTTTTGAATAATTTACGTTCTCGTATTCCATTTACATGTACAGTCACAAGATGACTAAAAAGCTAAGTATTCTCTCTTTTTCATAGTTTAGCCTTGTTTATTTCTATTTCACTTTGTCCATTTCAGTCACTTGTTTTTAGTTTTACTATCTAGAACTGTATTACAATATTTTGCTTTAGTATATTCTAGTTTATATGAATTAGGATTAATTAAAATATTGATTGAAATTTAGATAAAACACCATGGGAGACTATCTACTAGATAGCCCTATGTTTTCCATTCTTATAGGTGAATCAAACATTGTGTTAGAATTCAAATTGATAACTACTTTGGGAATGATTGAGATGAATTTCGAAGAAATTTTCATGTGTTTCCACTTTGAGGGTAGGAAATTTGAACTGTGTGGGTCATGTGTAAAGCCACAATAGTTGGTGAATTTTCATAAGATGTAGAAGATTATAAAAAAGGGAGTGGATGGGTTTATGGATCAATTATAAAGAGGCACAATCACCAAAGGGGTCTACACTATCAGATCTATGAGATATTTTGGAGGAGAATTCAATCTTTTTTGCTGATATGACAAAAAGATTTTCTCTAAAAAGGGATCATGATAATTTCATTCAATTAGTGCTAGGGTGTCAACAACCCAATATAAGGTCTTATAGGTAGCCATATTTTTAGAAGAGTGATATTGAGAAAATTGTACATGAGATGTTGGAATCAAGTATTATCCATCAAATTTAGATTTTTTATTCATCTCTAGTGGTAATGGTGTGTAAGAAGGATGACACTTGGCGCATGTGTCTTGACTATAGGGTACTCAACAAATACACCATCAAATATAATTTCTCTATTCTTTTAATTGATGATTAAATAGATGAATTTCATGGTGTTATTTATTTAACAAAACTTAATCTTCATTTTGGGTATCACCAAATTAGAATTAGAGATGACAATATATATAAGATAACTTTCAAAACCCATGAGGACCATTCTGATTTTTTGGTGATGAATTTTGGCCTTACTAATGCACTATATAAATTTTAGAGTTTGATTAACCCTATTTTTCATCCATTTATATCTAAATTTATCTTTTTATTTGATGATAATTTAATATACAACAAAACATAGGAAAAACACTTGCATCATGTGAATCAAGTTTTGGATATTATTGACCAACACTAAATTTATGCCAAGCCTTCCAAATATGATTTTGGAGTCAAGGAGGTCATGTTTTTGGACCATATTGTTTCACGGGAGGACATTAAGGTGGGTTGACACATGATCAAGGCTATGGTAGAATGAAAAGTGCCTAAAACTCCCAAAAACCTCTAAGGATCCTTGGGGATCATAAGTTATTACCATCATTTTGTAAAAAAGTATGTTAGCATAGTAACATCACTCACAGCCTTATCGAAAAAATACTCTTCCATTGAAATAAGGTAGCCACTAGAACATTTGAGAAGCTTAAGGAGGACATGTACAACAACCTAGTTCTAGTTAATCTAGACTTCTCCAAAACATTCATTGTGGAATGTGATGCTTTATGGTATGTTGTGGGAGTGATACTCATGCAAGAATGAAGACCCATTACATTTGATATTTTACAACATTAGGTTAGGAATTATCTAAAACCTATTTATGAGAAGGAAATGATGGTCATTTTTCATGTAGTAAAATAATGGCAATCATATCTGACGAGAATACACTTTAAAGTGAAGGTAGATCATGATTGTCTAAAATATTTCTTGGAATAGAGGTTTTCGTCAAAAGAACAAATAAAAAAAGTCACCAAGAAGTTGGCATATGAATTTAGTATTGTATATATGAAAGAAAAGGAACATGTTGTGGTTGATGCACTATCCAAGAAGGATAAGTCCACAAAGGCAATGTTGTGTGCCATGTCCATATTATACACCGATTGGGTGGATGAAGTAATATTAGAGTGGGAGAATGATGTTACACATGATATTATTCAAAAGTTCCAAAAATATCCAAGTATGTTAGATAATGTTTGTGGAAATGGGATGCTATTTAGTACAAGGATAGGTTGTAATGATATAAAAATCAAACCCTTAAGAATGAAGTGCTTATAGAACTTCATGCTTCTCTAGTAGGTGGGAATTCAAGTTCTTGAAAATTATCATAGAGTCAACCGGGATTTATTTTTAGAAGTGATAAAAGGTAAAACCAAAAAAAATGGTAGAATGTATGGTTTATTAATAAAATAAAGGGGATACAATCAAGACCCTGGGTCTGTTGCAACCTTTATCTATTTCTAGGTAGAGGTGGGAGGAGGTTTTCATGGATTTCATCATGGGGATACCAAAGCCTTAAGGAAAAAGTGTCATCATGGTTTTTGTGGATAGACTCAACAAATATGTCCATTTTTCACATTATCACATCCATTTGTATCAAGTAAAATAGAATCAAAATTCATGGATACACTTCAAAAACTCCATAGGACACTAAAGATCATATTAAGTGATTGTGATCTTATCTTTATCATTAAGTTTTAGACTATATTATTCTCATGTTTTGTTACTTAGTTAGATATTACCTCGCCTTATCATCCCCAATTTATTTGTGAAACTAAGGTGGTAAACAAGTGCCTAAAGGGTTATCTTTGTTGTTTTGCTTCAAATAAATATGAGAGATGGGTTCAATGGTTGACACTAGCAGAATGGAGGTTTAACACTTCTTTCCATACCTCATCCAAAATGTCTCCATTTTTGGCATTGTATGGTTACCATCTGCTACCTCATCTTTGAGGGTCCAACCAAATGTTTGAGTAGTTGAAAAAATATTCAACACTAGCATGAGGAACTTTTTAGTCTCAGAGAGAACTTGACAATGGTGCAAAACCACATGAAGTAGTAATTTGACTAGCACCATAGTGAAATAGATTTCAAAGCTAGAGATTGGGTTTGCATTTATAACCATATAAACAAATGTCCTTAAAATAACATAATAAGGATAAAAATATTTTACCTAAGTATTACACATCTTATGAAGTCTTGTAGAAGATGGACAATGTCACATACAAATTGGAGTCTCCCCACTCAAAAAAATACAACTTGTCTTCCATGTTTTCTTCTTGAATAAGGTCATTAGACAAATAGTTTCAACCCAAACAGAGTTATTGGAGCTTGATGATGAGGGAAGAATAATTTTTTTACAAGGGAATAATTCAAGATACAAACTAAGAGGTTGTAGATGAGGGTGATTACAAAGTATCTAATTAAGTGGAAGAATATTGTTAGTGAAGATGTGACATGGGAGGATGAAGAGTTCCTAAAAAAATATCCAAAAATCATCAACATCAAGGACAACATAGGTTTGAAGGAGAGCAGAATGCTCTGCCCTTAGCCTATAGCATGTATTAGAATATGTGTAGTTGATTTGTGGCTATCATAACCTTTATTAAGTTATATTATCATTTATATATCTTCATATTAGTATTAGGGTTGGCCTAAGTTGTTTTCGTATCTTAATTGAGGTATATATAGGAGGTAGTGGCTAGTATTTTATAAATTGATTATGGAATTTGTTCTTATTGTATGGTTGTGAAGGTTGACCCCTCAAAGTGGTTCATCATTTATTCATATATTATGCTATATTACAATCATATTGTAATTTATTGTTGTTATTATAATTTATTTATGAAGTAATTTGATTATAATGAGTTTATAACAAAATGGGTGGCTAGGCCACAAGTTTCCCTAGAAAGGATGTGGCATGGATACATAAGGGTACACAAGATGTTGAACAGGTGAAGTTATTTATCAAAGGGTTCTTCTTGGATGTACTTGTCATCAGTAAGTGAAATAGATGGCATGGGGAGATGCAATGTAATCAAAGTTAAGATTAGTTAGCATTCCTGAGAACACAAGGTTACAAAGTAATTAAAATCTATACAAAATGTGATAATGATATAAGATCACACCTATACTTATTTTTGACAAATGGTAGTATAAAAAGCATTGACTATCATGGTTCACTAAATCCAAATCTAAGCTCCTATTTTAGCTCATGAAAGGGGAAAATGAATGAGCATGGTAAAAGATGGAATTCACCAAAGTTTCAAATCCATAGCCTGAGGTGGTTGAAGATGGCATTCACCAAAGTGTCAAATCCATGCCCTGAGGTGGTCAAAGATGGAATTTGCCAAAGTGTCAAATCTATTGTTCTCCAATCGATGTATGTGGGTAATTTGGAAGTCCTCAAAATGAGGAAATAAATTATGAACTACCTAAATGAGGGGGATAAAATCAATGCTAAGAACATTCTAATCCTAAAATAGATGAGAGTGAGTCAGAGAATTACTACACATAGGACACACCCAACCCACATGCATTAGTCAAATATCTAATTATTGCATGATACTCAACCACATTATTAGTCTCACTGGTAAAAAAGGATCCAATCACAATAATATCATGGCCCCAAGAGTCATCAATAGTCCAAGTGGTGGTCATAGGTCCCATGTTTCCTTGATTACCACCATTAGTGTATGCCACCACCAAATAATGAAACATGACGAAGGTTAAGGACGAGGAAGGTAGTTAGTGTAAGACTATCTCAATATTGGGGATAGTGAAGAAGTTGCACTGAGGGAAACAAACAAGGAAAATTTGGAATTAAAGGAGGATAACCAATGCCAAATATGCCTAAAAAAAGGTCACAAAGGGGGAATGGGTAATAAAGAGAAGAAAAATTAGCTAAGAAAACTAAGACCAAGATCCCCAAGACTAAAAAATAATTATGCACAAACTTGCAATGGAAAAGGTAAAGAATAGAACTATATAAGATCACAATAGATGAACTACAACAAGTAAAATTTATGACATAAATAAGTAAAGAAACCAATCTTACCCTAGGGTACCTCTAATAGGGCATAAACCACGTAAGGTCAATAAACTCAAGAAGGAATTTTGAAGGACAAAGATTTTGAATGGGATCAACCTCAAGTTCAAAAATGCATTGAGGTATCCAAGGGAGACACTAAATTAGTGTGGAAAACATGAGTGAAAACTATGAAAATTACAAAAGCAACCCAAAGCATACAACTTAAGGTATCAACACAAAAAGTGAGGTAGGGGATAGCGCCAATAGGTCAACTATCAACCAAGGTGAAGTTCATCTAAATAAACCTACGAGTGGGAAAGTTAAATAATTAAAAAAAAGTGCCAAAAGGGAGTGTAATTTGGGCCCAAAATGTGATAGTAGATGGAAAAATGCACCCATGGGCCTAAAAAGGTGAAACTAACTCTGCCATTACATATGTGGGACAAAACCCCTAGGAAGTATTTTTTGTAGCCATTAGATGAGTAAACGAGTCAAAAGTAGGGACACAAAAATAAAATGGGAAATTTGATGGTAAAATAAAATGAAGTTGTCATTTTTGAATTTATTTTCTTTGTTAGACTAGAGAAACTAGATCCCAAAGAACTCCACTAGCAATGAGGAGAGCTACAAGACACCTTGTAGTAAGTGGTAAACAACCACATTAGTCTAGGTAACCTATGAGAACACAAAACTCATAAACATTCATGTTTTCCATAGCTAGGGGATTGAAAAGGAACGTTTTAGATGATTTCATCCAATTATAAGGGAAAAATTGGATGAAATTAGCATCAAAACATTTATGATAAATATTTTTGAAAAAATTGCACGCAAAATTTTTAATCAAAGTTTAGGATCACACCCTATGATATTAGGATGCAAGAATAGAATGATAAGTTTTCAAAATAGAATAAAACAAACTTAGGAAACCTAAGTCTACAAACTTATCATTCTATTATCTCATCCTGATGATGGTTCGTAGAGCATGATTCTAAACATTGATTAAAAAAATTTCACGCAATTTTTCCAAAAATATTCATCATATACTTCATGGACTATGGAAATACCATCTCCTTGGTAAAAACACTTGTTGTGATGACTTGATCATTTCTATCATGACTGGTTATGAGGCCACAACTTTAGGACACCAAATTCTAATGCCTTAGGTTATTTTATGGTGGATTGTGACAACATTATGGAGTTTCAAGGAAAACTCATGGCCTAACCCATGTAATAAAGGAAGATAAAAAATAGAAGGAAATAAAGAAACATGGTAGAATAAACATTATTTTTCAATGCATTATATTTTTTTGAGGTTAAGCTACCTTTCTTGTGTTATTTGATGAAGACACGAGGTACGGTGGATTAAAGAGGAGGCATGGGGCAGCCACAACCATAGTTGGCTCTTGCAACATAGTTGAATTTGCTTAACCATGTGAGGTGGGAAACTAAGAGAGGGTTTCCACAAGATTAGTAATAAAGGTAGATTCCCTAACATTAGCCTATTAAACCAAATTAAGAGTAGTGGGCCGATGGAGACTAGCCCACATAACCTTTGTGCATCATAATAAAGAGCTACTAAATAGACTAGTCTTGGCATGTGACCCTAAAAAAGATACATTCTAGATAGGTTTAGATCTAAAGTTCATCCTCAACATAAAATACATATAGTTTGTATGAAATGATGCCAAAAAGAAGGGTGGAGTGAATATAGGATTCTTAGGACATAATAGAGTTTGCACATATCTAAGAGGGCCACATGGAAGGACTAACACCCATGGGGTGGAGATCATGAGGGTAGCTACCAAGGTGCCACAACTACAGTCAGTGATACTATTATGTGTTTTGGGTAGTCCCTAATGTGGCTAGAATACTAACACACTTTTACTACAATGGATTGGTACAATTTAAAATGTAGAGAGAGGATAGAGATTTGTACAAGGATAATACATCTTAGGTAGAGAATAATATTAAAAACACCTGATCCATCAACATGGAAATAAATGGTTTAAATTCACTACAATCATATTATCTTGGGCCTATGAGAGACTCCCTCTATTTCACTTTAGATCTCTCCTAGGGGTAGAAGATTATCTAGACATACTGACAGATGCTACCTAAGAGTTTTGATAGTAGGGGAGAGCCCATGCTCACCAACACAAATTTAGGGATGATGTATGGATATTGTACATTATAAAACCCTATGTTACAACATCATGGGAAAATGATGCAAAGATGTAGGCATAAATCAAGGACACTAAGTTCTATGGTCCTGATGGCTCATGTATGTACCTAGGGAAACATGCCTAGACTCAAAGAGGAACCATATGTTTGTATGGAGGATGGATGGTAATTAATACAATAAAAATAATTCCATCATATAAAAACAATGGGAGGAGTGCTTAGGGCAGCTGAGAGGTACTCTAAGTATTGCACCAATAGGCCATGCCTAGAGAGACAATTTACATAACTAACTATAAGAAGTCCATTTGGAGTGGTCCCTCCAATTGAAGTAGGTAAGTAGTATAGAAGATAATTAGTGGTTTACCTTAATTTTAGTGATATTAAGAGTTTACATGTCATGATAACATATCTCACTATGTGTGTGTAGATGCAATCTTGAACTAGATGCGACCACAGGTGAATCAAATGCTATAGGAACTTTTGTATGAGTCTTACGCAATAATTCCAACAAAGTAACTCCTAGATATTCCCATCTTTGTCTACTCACGTATGAGATAATTGGGTTTTCTATAATAGTTCAATGATAAATATAAGGATGCTACAAATTTATAATAAACTCACTGGAAGAGGATACCTTCTAGTTGAGGGTGGAGATAGGGGACCAATAGACCTAGTATCTCTAGATGTGAGGATCAATACCCAAAAACAATGACAAAAAATAACACTACAACAATAATATGTAGCAATTTAGCTAGAGATATCAATGTCACCACCTTAGGTATGTGCCTAACTATCACAAAGTATGACTAGATAGAGAACTGGGTCATAGTTTGACCTAGTTTTTGTGTATCTAGCCACATGTGTGGCAATTTTTAGGCTTTCATGTATAGAGTATCATGAAGCCATATGATGTACATAGAGAAAAAATTATTATCATTTTGATATGTGTGTGTGGGTCTGGTTCCTCATTATGATGAGAAAACATTTTTTATTGCTACATGTGTGTATGATATGTGTTGGATGTACCTTTTATGTCTTAAAACTACTTAGTACATGTGATGAAAATTTAAAATGATGATAAAGAACCCACATGCACCCATATACATGTGAAAAAAAGGTTAGTGGTGAGTTAAAGAGGAGAGATCCATCACACCACCATAGGTGGGGATCTTAGCATGGACCTGAGAAAGGGCCCTCAAATGTGAAACAACTTAAGGTAGAACTTGTTGATTGGGTGCTGAAGGGCATCACCCTCAAGGGTAGAGAGATGGTATGCACCATTCTCTAGGAGCTTAATGATCATGAAGGGTCAAAACCAATTGTAATAAAGTTTTCCCTTCCTACAATATTCCTTATCAGATAAAAGTATCATATCATGTACATAGGAAGGACAAGGTCACACCAAATTCTCAAATTGTTATTGATAGCATATTTGATAAGCATGATTATGATCAAGAGCATCTATATGACACTCATCCAACTAATACAAATATTCTAAGTAAGAACCACACTCTTCCTCTTTATAAATAGACATGAACATATTTACCCATAAATAAGGGATCAAAACCTTGAGTGGAAGAATGGATTCGAATCCATACACAAGTGAATATGTTTTTGACCTTTTGGTAGTGAAGAAACTAGTTTGAAAGCATAGCATGAGATGTTAATATCTCTTAGAATAAATAATAGGTCACAAGAGAATTAAGCATCATGTTAGAGTATTCGACCCAACCATTACATTAGGGGTAATAGGTATAAGAGAAACACAATTTGAATTCAAACTTGTAGGCAAATTCATGCATATCAGGCCTCTAAAATATTAAGGCATTGTCAACCATGGCTATAGAGGGAACACAAAATCGGTAAATGAGGTGCTTTAAGACAAATTTAGTGACTGTACATGTGCCCATACTATTAAGGGGCATGGCCTCAACCCACTTAGTAAACTAGTCAGTAGTGGGGATAAACTAATGGTTTTCATTTGATGAAGCATGCTTCATCCCCATGAAATATTTGAGATCTAAAGTGGGAAATGAAGATTGAGTTGAAACATACTACAAGTAGGCAATATGGTCATTGATCATATCCCTAATAAATTGACAAAGCTTTCCTTTTTGGCATACCGAATTTCATCCTTAACCAGCATAGGCCATTAGCATCCCATTTGGCTAATACATTGCAAGGTAGCCTACTCACTAGTGTGTCCACCAAAAGTTATACCATGATAAGCCAGTATGACTTCGTCCTATCTATTTTAATGATACAACACTTATATTTGATAAGGAATACCATATTGAGGGATAACTTAATTAAAAGTATTTTGGACCCTTTATGATCACTAAAAACATGGATAATGGTTCTTATTATTATAGTAGGCTTGGTATAATGTAGCTCTAACTATCTAAATAATACATAAGGGTTTGAAAATGGGTAATAAATCAAAGCAATTATGATTTGGGGGACACAATGAGGAGCCTAAATGGGGAAACCAAAACTATAGATTGCTCCTGTAACACAACTGACTCTACTGAATCAATATGAGGTGGGGAATCAAGAAATGGTTCCCACATGGTTGGAATCAAAGGAAGACACCCTACCACTAGTTTATTAAGACACACCAAGAGCAACTAACATATGGATATTGGGTCACATAGCCTTCATGTATCACAACAAAGAGTTGATTAATACACTATTCCTAAATATAAAAGTCATCCTAAACATAGATACCTTCAAATTAGGGCTAAATATAGAAGTCATCCTAAAAATAGAGTATTTACAAACTACATGGAGTAGTGTCAATAGGGTGGAGTGAATATAGGCTACCTAAGACATATCAATGGCTTGTACATACCTAGGAGTGTCACATGGCATGACCAACACCCATGGGGTGGTGATTAAGATGCCACTGACAAGAGTATTATACCTATAGTTAGCAATATTAGGAGATATTTTGGGTAGTGTATAATTCACCCAGAATAAGAACACACTTCTAATACAATGGACTTGCACGATTTAGAATTTAGATAGAGCATAAAGGTCTGCATGGCGATAATAAATCCTAGGAATATCATACTAACATCTCGAATAGATTAATCGACATGGAAAAAATGGTTTACAAAAACTACACTTATATTCAATTGGAATTATGAGACACTGCCTCTATTTTACTTGACATGACTCTAAGGGGTAGTAAAGTATATAGACATATCAATAGACACTACCTATGAGTCATAGTATAATGGGAATGCCCATGCTCACTTCTATAACTTTAGGGATGATGTATGGAGATTATACATTATAAACCCATATGTTATAAAAATATGGATAGAGGATGCAAAGGTTTGGGCACATATTGAGGACACTAAGTTCTATGTTTCTAATAACCCTTATATGCACCCATGGCAACATGCCCTGACTCAAATAGGAACTCAAGGCTTTCTTGCAGAATGGGTGGAACCTAATGCAACAAAAATATTACTAACCTAATACCAATGGGGGAGGGGTGGAGTTATTGGGGCATTTGAGAGGTTCTCCAAGTCTTGCATCGATAGGCCATCCCTAAAGAGATGAGATGGATCACTAGTTGTAGGGGGTCCATATAGAATTGTCCCTCCACTTGAAATAGTCAAGCAATATAAAAGTTAATAATTAGTTTACCTAATTTTTAGTGATATTAAGAGTTAATATGTTATGATACATATTTCAATATGTGTGTATGCAATATCAAGCTATATGAGACCACAAGTGGACCATATGATGTGGGAATTTTTTTATGAGTTCTAAGCAACAAGACAAGTAGAGAAACTTATAGATAGTCCCATATTTGCTGGATTTCATATGAGATAATTGGGTTGTTTATAATAATACATCAATAGATATAGGGAGGCTACAACTCTAAGTGACATTATTCAAAGAAGAGACCTTCCAGATGAGGGTAGAGAGTAGGGTATAATAGACCTTATGACTCTATAGGGGATGATTGATTCCCTAGAGTAGCCAAAATGACCAATAATGAAATGATAGTAGGAAACATTGATTGGGAGAGATTAAGGTCACCATCTTAGGGAGGTTCCTAACTCTCACATAGGATGACTAGATAAAGGACCACATCATAGGTTGCCTTGGATTTTTGTGTATATATCCATGTGTGTCATATTTTTGAGGCTTGTGTACCCACACTCATGAAGCTATATGATGTACATATACATTTTTTCTATCTATGTGGTATTTGTGTGTGTGTTTCTCATCATGATGATTTTTTCATCAATACATCCATGTATGATATTTATGTGTTGGATGTACCTTTCATATTTTAAGACTAATTATTACATGTGATGAACATTTAAAATGTTATAGATAACCCATGTGAGCCCACAGACACATGACACAAAGGTTAGTGATGAGTGAAATAGGAGAGACTATTTATCCACTATAGGTGGGGCTTAAAGAAAAAACGTAAGAAAGTGACCTCAGATGTGGAACATATTAAGTTAGAACCTATTGAACACATGCCAGAGGGTATCACCCTCAATGGTAGAGACATGACAAACATTGATATTTAGGCTCTTAATGATCACAAAGGGACCAAACCACTTGTAATAAAGTTTTCCCTTATTACAATATTACTTATTAGAGGTACATATTGTATCATGTACATGGAGATAGATGAGGTCATACTAGCTTATCAAAGTATTGTTGTTGGCATCTTTGATAAGCATGGCTGTGATTAAGAGCATCTATATGATGCTCATCTAACTAAATCAAAATCTATAAGTGAAAAGAACACTCTTCCTTATTAGACAAAGACCTAAATGAATTGATCCATAGATAAGGGATCAAAACCTCAAGAGGGAGAAAAAATTCAAAGCCACACAAGTGAATACATTGTTGCCCTTGTGGTAGTGTAGAAAGTAGTTTAGAAATCCCAAAGAGATGAATATAGAATGAGATACCAATCTCTCTTAGACTCAAGATTAATGTACGCAAGAATTTTCTTAAGCATCTTGTTAATGTATTCAAACTAACCATTAGCCTTGGGATAATAGGTAGAGGAGAAACATAATATTAAATTGAATTTTTTGGCCAATTCATGCATCTCAAGTATTTAAAATCCTAATCTTTTATTAGCCATGACTAAAGACGGAACACAAAACTAATAAATGAGTTGATTCAGGATTTTTTTTGAAACCATGCATTTTACCATAATATAAAGGGGCATGGCCTCAACCCACTTAGTAAATTAGTTAGTAGTGGGGATGAACCAGTGGTTTTCATCTAACAAAGTAGGTTTGAACTCCCTAAAAAAGTTAATAGCCCAAGTGGGAAACAATGACTAAGATGAAAATTAATATAAGGAGATAGGAGGGGTATTGATCTCATCCATAATAAGTTGACAAAGATTACAATTTTATTCATATTGGATTGTGTACTTAACCAACTTAGGCCATTAGTAACCCATTTGGATAAATAATGCACAATGGCCTACTCACTAGTGTGTCTAACAAAAGTGATCCCATAAGAAGTTATTGCAACCTTATCCTTTCTAGGTCATTGATATGACACTTTTATTTGACAAGGAATACCATAATAAGGGAAAACTTGCTTATAAGTGGATTGGACCCTTTGTGATCTCTAAGACCTTGGATAATGTTGCTTATCATCCCATTAGGTGTGATAGAGTGTAGCTCTAACTTAAAAAAATAAGCCACAGGGTTTTGAAATAATGTAATAAATAAAAATAATCATGATTTGGGGGAAAGAGATAGGAGCCTAAAGCTACTATCTAGTTTTCTGGCTTTCACATACTTAAGCTGAGACTCTACAAGAACTGGGTTATGGATAGACACAAATGCCTAAACTACTGGAAGTAGTAAATATAGATATTTATAATCTCCTAAACATAGAATTGAATATAATATGTTGAATGAAAGTGTGATTTGTATATGAAAAACATGGCATTTTCAAGGGAATAAATGTCATTTATAAAACAAAGTGTGCTTTCAATAATGAAATGACAAATTAGAGATAAAACATATTATTTTTAGATAAATGATTGATTTAAATATTGCATTTTAATTTAGAAATAATTTGAAATTTATAAAGGACACTAACCTAGAATAAAAATCTAACCCTGGTAACAATAAAAAAGATGAAGAACATATGTTCTTCACTTTTTCTAGCAAGTTATCATCATATCACTACTCCTATTAATGTCAGTAAGTCTACCAACCTGTGATCCAAGTTTGTCTGGTTATAGAGGGGATGACTAAGAATTTAAAATATGGAAGTAAATGTACATGAAACTAATTGATGGATGCCTTTACAATCCAACATAGAGATTAACCTAGAGAGAGAATGGTCAATGAAATACGGAATCATGGATTTTTTAATCAGGTGATTGACATTGATGCCACATAAATAAGGTGTGATGATCTAAATATAGATAATATGAAAATGCAACAATGGTGGGAAGAAATCATTTTTTGAGAAAATGATCAATAAGGATGGATGGAGGCCAAATAGTCAAGTATACATGACTGAATATGGACGAAAATTTTCTAAAAAAGTTGTTTATGATCATTTAAAACCTTTACAGGCTTCCTATGGACATAAGCTACTAAGTTATAGTCGGGCCGTAATTTTCCTTAGAAAATTCATGGCCTAGTTGTATAAGTTTACACATGAGACTAAACATGTGTGGTTCTCTCTCAAAGAGTCATGATCAAACATAATTTTCATTGGTAACTCAAGTAGATGGCACATGGAGATGAAATGTAATCATAGGGAGGAATTTGATAAAATGAGCATCAGATGGACCATACTGTAGAGGCTTGATCTTATGGTGTGGACCCTTGAATTTTTACTTATATAGATGTAAATATACCTTATCACCCACCTTGAAATCATGAGATGTGTGATATGCATCATAATTGATGTAGAGGGAGAGTGAACAATTACTTTGAACTAATTTTCTTTCTTTAGGCTTATAGCTACTAGCCCTCTAAAACCACCTTTTTGTATGGTTTGATAATTACATAGGATTTAAAGCCCAAATAATTAGTGTTTAAAGTACCATTTATCCTATTTGTGTATCATATAAATTTACAAGCTCCAAATCTTAAGGGAAGTTCTCTGTTTTCAAGACCTTTCACAGAAGTAGGCTTATTCCTAATAGCTCTCCAAAGGTACAAATTATGATGGTTTTAAAAATATACAAAGATGATAATCAATACAAATTTTTTATAGGATACCCATTATCCCTTTTGTTCTGCCTTCACTAGTTCTCAATATAATTATACTAACTCAGCTGATCATTCTGCCAATTAGGCCTCCATTAGGTCTTTTAGGCCTTAAAACTAAGTTTTGAGGTTTAAATGATTCACATGTGAAAACACTATAAAATATTGTTTTATTCACCTTTACAGACTAAAAACCAACTCCCATACCAAAATTTATGATTTGAAACGCTGTCTACGTACACAAACCATGAAATGACTAAAATCCTTCACTAGGTTTTTGACATAGGCTGAGAGAGAGAGAAAAAGAAGGATTTAAGGAACAAAATGGGGTTTCAAGGACTGATTTGAGTTTTAATATGTATTTTAAATTTAAATAACAAATCATATATATAAAACACTATTATTTAATGACAAAAACATTCAAAAACTTACAAAACTCACCTAGATAAGACTCCCAAAAAATAATGTATAGGCTTGTGTGGGTAGATTTGAAGGTTTTGATCAAGATTGAATCTTTATTTTTATTTTGAGTATTAAAACAATTTTTATTAAACTAATAAACTTTTTAAAATACCTTCCCAATATAAAAACAATCCCAAAAAAAATCAATAACTATCTTCTTCACCTCAAACTTGTTGAAGACACATAATTTTATGAAAACTGAGTTTCTCTCTCTATTCTACCTGAAGATGATAAATTTGTATTAAGGTATCAAGAGATTAAATAATATTATTATAATCACACTCATAAATATTACATTTTCAAACAAACACATTCTAAAATTTGATCTTTTGCATTGAAATTCTTGACTGTTATAGGCATGCACATAATTCTTGGTATGATTGTCTTCTTTCTTTGCACTGTCTCTTATCTATCTAATTCTTTGAGATTTAAAAAATTATTATCATATATCATTATGAATCATTTTAACTCTAACTTCTTAAATATTGCTCCAATGTATGTCTTTGAATGAACTTAAATGCTTTTTGAACTAGACCATGGTTCAAACATAAAAAATGACATAACCAAAGTGTCAAAAAAACTATAAATAACTTTAAGATCCACTATAAATATAAAAAAACAAAATACATCTTTAACATATATGAAAATTTTAAAAAATACTCCAAAACTAAAGAAAACTATTCAAAAATTTGAATTGGTCATTTTGGCAAGAAAAAGAAAAATGAAGTCAAATTCAAAATTTAGACCAATCTAACATCTAAAAATTACTAAAATGAGATCCTATAGACTATTTAGACATATATAAGACTCAAAAATAGATAAATAAACCAAAAATCATGCATTTGGAGTGATGGTCCTACATCAATAACGTTCTTCATCTTTCAACTATTAACACAATATTATGTACCAAACCTTCTGATGAGAGTTTTGGATGTGTTGAAAAAACATATACACCTTATTTATTTATTTTTCCTATTCAAATTAATCTATTTCATATGGTACATAGTAGGATATGTCCAATGGTGTCACTAGTTGAAACCTAGCAAATGTGGAAAGGTCAATACCCATAGAGTTATTAAAAGATTTATTATAGGCATGTTGAAGGTATATAAAGTTATCATACCAAGTACATGGATACACATTATTGTACATATGCAAAATATGAATAAGTGTGAGGTTGAAAACTTCTATTTCTCCATATTTTTTGGGATGAAATCTAGTCAACTAGTTCAATTGTGAATCAATCATGTCCCACAAAATTTTCCAAAAATGGTTGAAAATTATAAGTCACAATAAAACACAATAAATGTTGGTAACCCAAAATGAACCCAAACATGGATGAATAAAGAGTGTTTGGTATTTGGTGCATTTATGTTATTCTTTTTGGAAACCATGATGGCCATATAAGAGAATGTATCCAATACAACAAACATTGAGTCATTCTGGTGTCTTTTCATAGGTAGCCTAGTCTATAATCCTTGTTTTAGATTCTCAATCCCTAAAAGAAATTGAAAAAGGTGAGTAAATACCTATCTTATTGTTCATGGATTGTAAATGCAAAAAGGAATCTAAAACTTGATGTGGTACTCAACATATGTGCACATGCATAACTAGAAGAAGTGATGCCATAATGCTACTATTATCTTGGTAATGCCTAAGTTTCCTATGTTCTTGGTGTAGTGCACCTCCCTTAGGAGTCTTTGTCAAGGTGATCCCTTAGGAACACAAATATGTCCAATCTTTTAGATAATTTGTTTGGACATGTAGAACTCCCAAATAGGCTCACCTTATACAAGAGTGGTATAGGTATCTATGAAGGCCTTTTTTGATGAGTACAAAGAAACCTAGTCAATAAAGATATGTTTGTGCATGTGTAATGCTATGATAAGGACATGAACTAGTGGTCAACTAAGGAATATTTTCCCCTTATTTTCCTTCCCTTTCTTTTGATTGATCATTATATGGAATTGCTATAAGTAAGTCATCCAATTCATGGATTCTCTAGCTTGATCTATGTCTGTAGTAATTGAAGTGGCTTATGATCAAAATGAATAAGTGTCTCCTTATCCAAGATGTAGTGATGCCATTGATTAATACTTGTGAAATATCATACAATACTTTCTCATAGGTGAAGTGCTATTGGACTATGTTTTAGAGTGTTTTTGAGTGATATGTGATTGGATGTACATGATATGTGAGTAATACATAGAGTGTATAGTCAAATGCATTAGGATGTATATCAAAGGAGTGGAAAAGATCAGGCATTTAAAAAATAGGTGTTAGATAGAGGAAATTATTGAGCTCCTCAAAATCACAATGTTGTGCTTGTTTCCATTATAATGTTTCTTTGGTGTGCATAATTTGATTGAGATAAAATGCTATGTGTGAGAAACCAATAATTAACATATTGTAGAAGTTATCAAGTCTAATGAAACTTTAATTTCATGAGATTATGTAGAGTTGGCCAATATATTATTACCTTAATATTATTTAGAACAACGTGGATTCCTTGGAGGGCAATGATGTATTCAAGGTATTAAATCTACATGATGCCAAATGTACACTCTGGTAGGTTGGCTTGAAACTTGATTTTGTGTAAAGTGCCTAAGAAACATGAGATGTAATCCAAATAATTATCCCAAATCTTGTAGAAGATGATAATGTCATCCAAGTAGATGATGAGGAATGGCTTGAGTAGATTGTCCATAAAGAGCATGAATTTTTTTGATGTGTTGTTCAATCTAAAAGGCATAACCAACCACCAATATAATCCTTCCCTGATATTAAATTTTTAATTCCAAAAATCCTCAAGATGGACTAGTCTTAATGATATATTAACTCCATGTTGATATTGGTGACATATTGTGCACCTCAGAGTTAGTCTAGGATGTCATCAATGGGTAAAAATGGGTACCGATTCTTCATAGTTATCTTTTTTGGTGCATGGTAGTCAATGCAAACATGCCAAGTTACATATTTATTTGGTACAAGGAATATAGAGCTTACATAAGGAAAAGATAAATCCCTGATCTTTCCTCGATCAATAAACTCTTGGCTTTTGGGTTGGACTTCACCATTCTCCCAAATGGACCTCCAATATAGTATAAAATTTGGAATAAGGGATCTAGGAACCAAATCAATGTGATGATGTACCAAAAAATGTGGTGGTAAAACCTTTGGTTCTTCAAAGATGTTAATTAATTATTGCACTAACATTTTAAATTGCTATATTCATGAAAATGCTTGTGCATCTTGGTGCATTTCAAATGTACATTTATTATTTTGAACATGAAATTTTGGGAGAATTATGAGTATAATAAAATTTTATGTGTGTGAGATGAGTTCATGACATTTTTTGGTAGATACCAAAGTGATTTTGGTCATTGGAGATGAATCTAAAAGTTGACACATCTATATTTGACATGAACAGTCCAATGTTGTGGGTTGGCATGATATGTAGTTTCCTGGTAAGATAAATACATTATTCCCAATAATATGTTATAGATATCAAGTAGTGTGATGTCAAAAGTGACATTGTCTTACATGGGCATGTTTTTTTACTCAAAATTACATTGATATCAGATCTATATATCTTCCCTTGTTGAAACCGACCTAAGGAGTATGGTTTTGGATGCATGATAGTTGTAAGGATAAGGTCTTGGATTGTACCTTGTGCATTGATGTTATTATGGAATCCACTATTAATGATGACATGAAGAGGCTGACCCTTCATCCAAAAATTTGTGTGGAAGAGATGCTCTCATTCTTTAAATATTTCAATGAAAATAGTGATGGTCCTTAGAAAAGTTGTAATTGGATCAATGCCATCTGTAGGCATGAGACTTAATATAGATTACATAAGCAAGAATTACTACTAAAAAAAAGAAAAATCACTATGTGATCTTATCTTGTGTTGATGGAACTATTTTTCACCTTGGATCTCATTGCCTTTGTCTATCACATGATACGTTGTGGTATTGAGTTGATACACAAAGTTCTTAGGTTACTCACCCTTTTGTAACATGTTTTTATTATACATGGCAAGGGTAGATGATGAGTTTTATGCAATAAATTGTTATGTGTAGTGCTAGATGAAAAATATAACTTTTTCTTCATCTTTTCCTTGGATTTGATCTTGGAAGTGTTATGGTATGCTTTCCCCATTATGTAAGTCAAAAACTCCATATTTACATTAGTGTCAAGTGAGATTATAATGATCTATTTCAACACCTTATGTTTCCTTGTCAAGTCCTCACGTAGACATGCAATATAGTCATGGAACTCATTTGTGTAATATTCCACTGATTGCTCCTTATGCTATCACAATTGATATAGCTTGATAAATTCAACTTAAAATTAATTGTGGGGGTAGTACTCATCCTTTAGTGTGTTGAAAAAAGTCTTCAAGGAATTTATTGGTATGCAATCTTGTGTGCATTGTGCGTTGAGATTTTCCCGTCAATGAGACACCAAAATGGAAAACTTCAACATGAAAAAGGTGATATTATTAGGATCAATTAATAAATTGAAAAAAAGTTATGCCTCAAGTTTTTGAATCTAACCATCTAATACTTTGGCATTGATATGCCTTTAAATAATGGGATGTCATGATTTTTTTCACCTTGAAGGTGGTTTATTTCTAAAAAATGGATACACATTATGCATAAAAGGAGGAGTTTATTGTGGACAAAGATGCATCATGAGTTCATTAAATTTTCCAAATAGTTTGGTGTGTTATTTCGTTAGTGTGTCTAAAATGAGTTTCTATACATCTGAACATGCCTTAATTTTTTTTTGGTGTCATCAATCTTGCTTTTGCTATGCCATTATTTGGTATACCCTAAAACATAACTGATTGATAATAATTATTTCTCATGTTGCACTCAAATATTTATAGGTATATGAGAGTACTTGCTCTGATATCAATGATCTTCACCATGGGCCCATGACTTGAGCTAGTGGAAAATGTTATGCTTGGTAGCATGTTGTATATTTTAAGAGTACACATAAGCTAATCTAAATAAGAAGAAATATAATCACACAATTGTATGTGGAAGTTTTATATCTGGAAATATAACTTATATCTAATGTGAAAGTTATTTCTTATGATCAAAAGGCATAAACATCCTTGATGATTTGTCTAAACTAAATGAAATAATGTAGAGATACATATGTGTTTGAGTGATTGATATACAAAACCATGCTAATAAACTATTTTACAATATATTTTTATGTTAATAAACCTCCACTGATGACCTCCTGTTGAAGTTGTTTGTCCCTAAACCCAAACTGATTAACCTAGATGAGGGAACCTCTATATAGGCCACTAAGAAGGGTAAACTCCTCTTGTCTGAAGAAATAAAAAACAATAAAGAATATCTAGATATCTTCAACAACAAGCTACAGGATTGGGTTGAACCTAACTAGTCTCATTAAAAAATGAAATGCATTACACAAACAAGTGGACATGACTATCCAATATTTTATCCATTCCAACAAGGTGATCTATAAACCTAAGAAACAACTACTAAAGGTGACAGAACACCCCCCACCTAATATCTTCAGCATGAATCCAATCAAGAAAACCCATTTGTAGGAACAAGGATAGAAAAGGCCACGAATGATCCTTCCCTGAGATGATGCTAAAGTACCTGGTAATAAGATGAGGGCCAAAGTTTCCAAGAATAATAGGGTTACACTTGAGAAGATAACTGAAGATTAAAAGGAACCACCAGAGGGTCCCCCCTTATCTATTTTTTTGCTGTGTTTCACCACCTAAGGGGTTAACTAGTTAGTTTTTTGTTGTTTTGGCCTTCATGTTCTGCTACTCTTTCGTATAAAATTTTTATGGTTATTGGATCCTTGTAAAACTAGTTTATTTACTTGATTAAATTATATATATATATATATATATATATATATATATATATATATATATATATATTTGTTTTATATTTTATTTATGCCCTTATAGGATAGATAATTAGAATATATATAAAATTATTACAATAAGTGATTAGAAACAATGATGGTTACAAAAGGGAGTCGTCCAAATTTTAGTTGAGTGATGATTGAAATTATTGTAGGTGTATAGTTAGATATCTAGATATATAGTTCCATTGATATATTTCTTGATGTGGTTCTCACTTGGAGGATTCCAATTATCATGCCATATGGTAGGAAATTCCTAGAACATGTATTCTAAGTATGTGCATGGATATGTGGCAAATTGAAAGTATGCATGCCTAGAACATGTATTTTAAGTATGTGCATGGATATGTGGCAAATTGAAAGTATGCATGCCATATGACATGATGTTATGACAACTTGTAAAATAATTACAACTAAAACCAAGTGATTTATATATGCCACTAGTGAAGATGCTACACATGTACTTCAAGAGTCTATGTGTGGAAGTATCCTTGTGCATGACAAGTTATAAAGTGTTATGGAAAGTAAAATATAGTTTTCTACCTTGCACATAAACTATGAGATTCCACATGTGGTGGTACCAAAGTTAAGTTGAGAAGTTCACCAAATCATGTAGATTCTATGCTTAGATCACAAGTGTTGATATTTGGTTGGATAGGTTAGTAAAGTGAATGTACCTTATAATAGAATAAAATTTTGGTTCTATTATTGGGACCTTATCTAATTAGGTTATGGATATAAGAGGTGTGTATGGATAAATGCATCATGTAGGAGTGCATAGAGGTATTGTTTGAATTGAAACAGAAAAAAGTATATTTAGAAGGAGGTTTATAGAAAGTTGTATGATATTTTACTTATGAAGTATCCATGAATTTTTTACAAATGGATGTTTACATATACTATAGGGTGAACTAGAAATCTTGGATGAAGGTAGACACGGTTAGAAGATTGTGTCAATAAATTGAAAGAAAATGATGAAGAGTGGATCTGCGTAGTGGAAAGGAGATTTGAACATCCATGTCTTTGAGTTTTTGATGTCTAATTATACTTCCTTAGAGGAGGGTTTTTTTTTAATATTTTGATAGAGATGAGAGGATCTTATATTATTCTAATTCTAGTTTGGATAAAATTGTTACTAGCTAATTTGGGAATTGAGCATTTTAAGATGGACAACTAAATAATTATATGCATGGGATAGGATATGGTGAGTTGGATGAGAGTTTAAGGTTGCATATGAAGTAATTAAACAAAACAAAATATTTAAAGAAGTGAAGTTATGAAGTAAAAGGGAAAAGATATTATGTATGGTGAAGGTAGGGAAAATGAAATAGATACCAAGGACCCTAGTAATAAAGGAGGAACAAGTTATATGTATATCATGAAGACCTAAAAAACATAAGGAGTGTATAAGACTAGTTCACACAAGGGAAAAATACTCTAGCGAGAAAGATGATCTATACATACAAGAGTACCTTACTGAGGAGGATCCAAGAAATTGATATGAATTAATTCCAATAGATGAGGAGGTGGAATATGTTGAACCTATAAAAAACTCCATCTTGGACTTATCTAACATTGAAACTTGTGTGCATATTGATAATTTAGAGGAAAGACTTATAGAAGCTATGGAAATAGAATGAATTAAATAATTTATAAAAATAAGAAAGGGAAGATTATCTGATAAGAAAAGTTCAACCCTATGAAAAATAATATCTGGAAGGAAGTAAGGAGAATACTTAACAGATTGCATAAGATAGTGGTATAAGAATGAATTAGGTGGCAAGAATGAGTATTTGAATGCCAATACAAGGGAATAAAAGTATCTTGGTCAAAAATACTAGTCTAGGTTCAAACCCTATATTTTTTTAGGGACCACCACTCCAAAAAATATTAGTGGAGGGGGACCTAGTGGAATAGGATGAGGTTTCACTTCTGGAATAAATTATCAAACATCAACTCAACGTGTACCTTAAAAAAATATTTTACTAGATGTTGATGAAGTTTATAGAATAAAAATGAATGTAAGTTGCCTTAGAACACATTCTTAATTGTGAGATTTCCTAGAAAGAAAAGAAAAATAATTCTCCAAAAAGGAAGTCTAGTTGTTTGAAATAACACTCTATGATAGAGCACACACATATAGTATAATAAATGTGTTGAAGATGGATTTTTTTAGGGAGTTCTAGACTATAGAATTTGAAAAACATAGCATATCAATTATATAGGAGATTAAGAAAGATGTTTATGAAGGTTTACATGCATATGATTCACTTTTGAAGATATTTCCATGATATACATCCATTGTAGGATGCACAATGGTTTGTGGGTAGTTTTTGGACATCATTTCAAAGGCATTTGGTGATAAGACCTTTGAAAATTTGAGAGAATTAATGGAAGTATGATAATTTTATATGAGTATTAGGTCTTTTTTTAGGGGCAAAAATATATAATATGGTTACAAAATTATAGGATTTGATTTAAATTACTGTGCATGATAAGAATTGTGGTCTATGGTGTATTGATTATGAGACTAAAGGTCACACTAAAAATGGTTGCATGTTGACAAGGTTTAAATCTATAAATATGTGTTGTAAAGTATGTCAATAAGATCATGGGATAAGGATTTTTTGATGAGTATATTTAAACCAAAAATTAAACTTGATGTATTTGATCAATGCTTGTGTAAAACCTTATCGGTCAACGAATGGATAAGGCAACCACTTGGTTTATCAATCCTACTATTTTCACTAATTTTCAGCCCAATTCATGTATTTGGAAAAGTGTTGGCATAGTATGTGAAACAATAATTATTTAGGATGTTGTTTATAGGGAACATACTTGCATAAATTAAATTACATGAAATAAAATCACACTTGTCAGAAATGAATTGATGAATGGAATTGATTTGTTAATTTATGTTTTTGGAAGTTTACTGATACATAATTAAGAATTATCACATAAATACAAATTACTTCTGTAGTCAACTAAAAATGTGAATTGAGTGTTAAGAGTGTTACTTAAGACTACCTATCCATATCTTATCCCTAGACCTATCTTAGGGCCTCTTCAGACACTTATATAGCCTTTTGTGGGCCACACTTGTCCCTTAAAATCCATAAATTAGTCCCAAACCCTCATCTTAGCATCTTGGCCCCTAGTGTCAGGTTATACCACCTAGACACTAGTAACATAATTGGACATTAGTGCCAATGGTGCTAGTGTCCCAGTTTGGGTGCCACTATCCCTTCCTACCTTTTATCTCCAACAGATATCTTTTCAAATAAACAACCACCTAGGGTCAACCTAGACCTATTTTAAGACCCACAAAAGCACTAAAACAATATAAATACATGACTTTTAGACCTTTATCCACTAGATGGAAATCAAATGCAAATGACATAAACTAGCTTAAAATAAGTTGTGCACAACCAAGGTTATCAATCCCTATTCTAACCTAATTCTATATAAAATCATCTAAAACCATCTCAAGATTAGAATACATAGATTTATAGTCTCCAAAATCACTCAAAGCACTAAAATAAAAATTCATACTAGTTTCACTTTAAATTTCACCAACACTTAGGTGAGAAGAACTACATTGGGCTTGATCCCTTAGATTATTGGTATGTAGTCAACTCTCATCACAACAAGGTGTTGAGGATGTATAACCTACCCCACTAACATCACACTTTGATAATTTTTCCAACCATATGCCCTAACAAGATGAAGGTTTAGGGTTTGTATACAAAATTAGTCAAAATAGGTCACCTACAAGGAATCAAATCTTGTGTATGTAGGAATAGGCTTGATAAACTCAGACACAGGTGCACCTATAATTTTAGAGTAATCCATCACAGAGGACACTAGTACCAAAAGGAAAACACTAGCACCATTAGCGCTACTATCAAGTTATGGCACTATTTTATAGGAAGGATTTTGACACTTGGATCCTATTCACAACAATCAAATCAACTCATATCCAATTTGCATCCTCCATATCTCCCATCTTAGTCACCTTCCAACTAAGTACTTATTTGCATCATTTATTGGTAATTTTAAAAAAGGTGAAAATAGGTCAATTCTATTACAAATTAGTGGATGTATTTATTACATATTATATACTTTGATTTATTATACTCAGACCCTTTAACAACCTAGGTCTTAAAATCCATGAACCCTAAAAAGTTAAATCATTTGGTGAACCTGACTTACTTTGAACAATGTAAAACCCTAACCCTAGACTACCTTTAGGGTTTATGTTTCCAACCTTTTATAAATCAGCCTCATATTTCATATCCTTATATTTTTTTATTTTTATCTAATCATGATAATAATGACATAAGATGTTTATCACTTTCTAATGCAATTTTTTCTTGTTTCATTTGCATGCTTGTTTCCTTTCATTTGGAATCAATTAAAATAAGATATGCACATATATGTACATGATGTCATATTTCGATTATAATATATTTAATTTGACTTATTCCATAAATTTAATACCCTAAAAACCATGTTTCAAGTTTCAATGTCATATTTTATGCACAGGTTAGAATCTCTTTCTCCTCCTCATTTCCATGAGGGTGATAGATACTTTCCCTCTAACTAGGTCCATGCCATCTATCCTCCATGAGATGATGTATCATATACTAATGTTACTCATGACTATAATCAACCTATCCATTCCTCTACCTCTTCTCTATAGGGTGTGTGCCTACATGTTTAATCAAATTCAACTAGGGTTTACACTTATGAGACTCTAATGGATGAAATTGTCAGTATGAGTATTTTATGTCAAAATTTCAGACTCAAAATCAAATATTACATGAAACTATTGAAAAATTATAAAATCATATCACAAGACAAAATCCCCCAAGGTAAACTAGTGTCAATCATGTATATGCATCTTCACTTAGTCAATTTTTGGAAAGCAATGTTATATATCAAAATAATAAATAATAACAAAGTGCATCTACGACTAGTGATTTGAAAAGTAATCAAGATCAAAATAATATACGATATGGGAATTTGGAGACTCTCCCCCCACTCAATAATGAAAATATTATTGTCAATAAGGATGTGATTTTATAGAGTTTCAGAGACAGACTTTAGGAACAACACCATGATCATGCAAAAATTATGGAAGCCATAATAAAAATAAATAACAAATCAAATAATGGTCAATCTTCTACTCCCATAAATAATAATATTGTTACACCTACTTTGGGTACAATTCAACATGTACAACAACCAATTTTAACTCAACAACATTTAATAATGTCAAAACCTCCTATGGCTAGTTCCTCCTCTCCAGATGTATAATCCGTTATTCATGAGATGCATTCTCTATAGGTTAAGTTATTACATATTGAGAAGGGTGATACTAGGCCATCAGATGCCTTGGATTCTCATGTTATTTTACATACACATTTGGCAAAACACATAGAAACAACTTCTTTTCCATCCAAATTTGTTGCACCTAAGCTTACTTTGTATGATGGTAAGTGTGACCCAGAGCACCATTAATGAGATTTAAATGTAGCATGTTTGGAATACATATACAATGATTAGATCCTTAATAAGTTTTTTCCACACATTCTAAATAATTATGACTTACAGTGGTTCTATGATATTCCAAATCAGTCCATCACCACATTCAATCCATTGGTAGATATGTTTTTGATGCACTTTTCAATCAACATTAGTAATAAGATCTCATATGCTCAAGTGACAAAACTTAATCAAAAATCCATTGAGCCTATTGTAGAATATGTTTTGAAATATAAAATTATATTAGAAAATTTGAATATCCCCATTGTAGATAGATAGATCCAAGACATATTCAAATAGAGTTTACTACCAGAATTGCATGAAGCTATCTTATTCAATAAGTTTCCAACATTCATAGATTTATGCCACATAGTGAAAGAAAGGGAAGTCAAGCTTCTCTATATGGGAAAATTAAAATACACAAGTGGATTATATTTAAATATTAAGGGTTATAATAAGCCTCCATAGAAAGTAAGGGCCACTGACAATAAGAGTTATCAAAAGGCCATAATTAACACAACTTCAGAGCCACCTCCTTGCTTAGTTTTATCAACTCCTCAATAGAGAGTTTTCACAAACCTTCAAAAATCACCAACACATGTTTTAAAATAGATTTTAGAATGAAATATGATATCTCTTCCTCCCATCAAAGAGGATGATACAACAAGTTATTATTTCAATGCATTTTATGACTATCACATGGCACCATGCCATACTATAAATAGATGGATCAAATTGAAATATAAAATACAAGATTTGATAGAGGCCAACATAATTGATGTGGCACAACTATAGATGCACCTAAAGGTAAACCAATAGAAGTTAAGGCATTGAAAATATATTAAGGTTTGTTTCCAAAACATATAACTAATGAGGTAGGTAGCACTTCAGATGTTCACTATACCTATCAGGCACATCCACCATTGGCATCTTATCACTTTAATATAGAATATGGACACCCCCTACACAATATAATTGATGTGTATCACACTATAGTGCCAACTAGACCAAAACTACCAATTATAGTTTCAAGCATAATTTCCCTCAGTATACCACAAATTTTAGTTGGGCCACTAGTGTAGGTGAGGTCTAATACTATAGTGTTACCACGCATGCATACTCTCCTATAAAGACCCTTATTAGAGAGACCCATATGTTAGAGATATGTTGTATATTATAGAGAGCCTCTCTCTACCCATTTCACTTCGAGATCAATGTTATTGAGTTCTTAGGGTTATCAATGTAGGGAACCCATGCTAACTACATCATATTCTATTAGATGGGTCCCTAATACCCCTTCAGTTCATAGGACACCCCAATCAGCTTCATAGATTCCTAGCACCATTGCATAGGTAGTGCTAGATCACTCACTATAGAACATTCTTAGACATCAGTTACCTTTTCACATAGCATGCATGATTAATTTTCCTTTATTTGACATATGACACCTTAATAGTCAATCTCTTGTGAGGCTCATCAGTTAATATGTTGATGTAGAGATTCAAGTAAACTCTACCAAAATTCAACATTCAATACCTACATTCAATTATTAATACAATCAAACTCCATCATTAGCCTCTCCTTGTCTGACAACTTTTGCTTCTTGTGTGACATGCCTCTCTTGTTTGATCCCTTCTAAGGCTTTATTGCATGTTCTTATTCTATCCTTATACTCTCTACCACATACACTCCTCCCTTATATTTTGTTATTCACTCTCACACTAATCCTCACTTGACAATTGACCCTTGACCAAACCACTTCTATATACCTTCTTTGATTTCAACTAACTCAGTCTATAGAAACTATTATTCACAATCTTATTTATAACCTCTTCAATAATATGATTACCCATCCTTATATCAATTTTTGACACATTTCATTAGTTACATATTATTTAATATGAATTATAGTATTAACACCTTAATACAAAGTCTATAGATAGAGTTTTTAACCCAAGAAGGGGTATATGTTTACATAACACGAGGTCTACAAATTATTTGAATGTATACAAATTCAATAGATGATTTGATGATAATATTTTTTAACTAGAATGGACAGTGTTCAATATCTCTTTGATGCCTATCATATCCCATACACACACTTTTGGCATTCTTGCTATCCAGGTTACTCACAAGAACAACATATCAAGATCTTCTAAAGAGGATTTTATGAGATTCAACAAAAATTATATCAATTGTAAGTTTTGTTTAAAGTCTGCTAAATTACCACACATAATCAAGAACTATAAAATTTGAAAAACATAACTTGTTATCTTTCTCATAATAATTAATTTACATGTAACTATAATACCTTATTCTGGTCTTCGTGCATGTTTTTTAATCATTATCTTTAATTTTTGATGACTTTGTTCACATTTCATTTAGGTTCTTTATCAATTGAGCATGCAACTACACAATACAGGGTCAACATGCATTCATTTGAAAGTATGTGTTATCAACAGGGTTTCCATGCATATTTTGAGGTTAATATGAGTTATACACCATTAGAACTACTCAGTTTCTCACCATTATTACGTATTTTATCATGCCTTCATTCAAAATATTTATGCAACTGTAGGTTAGAACAGTTTGAAAAGAATAGATAAAGTTTCATTATTTATTGAAACAACATCAATTTTATTACATTTTATAACTATAAAAATCATTAAAGCAATTCACTCCTTTCCAAAATTTAATGACACTTCTTACAATCATCCTTTCAACTTTTTCACTCAACATAGAATTTACTCAACTGTTCCCATTCATGAAATCATGGCCTATGTATTTAGGTTGTAACTTGAGATCAATCAATGAAAATTTGGGAAAATCACATAATCTAGTATTAAAACATTTACTAAAGAATTTAAAAATTATCAATCCACAAAACACACCTTGGCTAAAAGCTCGCTTTCAAATTTCATTTCACAATCAACATTGTCATGCTCATAAATAAGGTAAAGTTTGTCAACATCTTTCTTTCCAAATAAAACCTATATATTTTACATTCTTGGGGTTTTCTTCACCTACACATTTTAAAATTACCCCCTTTATCTCTTACATTCAATATTTAATGACTTGAATGAGTTGAAACATCAATAATCATCTATAAAAAAAGTTCAAAACATCATAACTAACTTGCTAACTACCTAAACTAACACAAATTATTTTTGAAACCTATAATGACACAAGTTTATCACATTTTGACCTTTTACAACATTAAGATACTTGAAAAACACATCAAAATGTTTCCTAAAGACCTTATAGGACTATAAAAACTCCAAAACATGAAACTAAGCTAGTATTTGCATAGGAGGTAGTGATGTTCCTGCATCATATGTTCCTCCCTACTTGTACATAGTTTATTTATTTATCCTTGTATATAGTTCCATTTTTATGTTTCTTGTACAAAACTTATATACAAAAAATAAAAAAATAATAGAATATGTCAAAACATAATAAAATTCAAATATTTGCTCAAAAAATACAAATTATAGATTATATACATCTCCATGTTTACACTTCTTATACTTGCTAGGCACTACACATGCTAGCTATCTTAGTATACTCATTTTTTATCATACATACATGCTTCACTTGTTCTTTTCGAGTGTTCATAGATGCTTATAGGACTCATGTTGACCACATAGATCCAAATTTAATACTATCTACTGACTGGGGGCATAAACATAAATACATGAATTCGTCATTTGATATATTCACCCATTTGGGGGCATCCTATAAACAATTATGATTTTCAGGTTACATATTTTTGAAATCTACATTAAAAATTTAACATTGTTATATATTGATAATGATCATATTACACTACTCAGATTCATTACCAACTACTACTACTTTAGACTCAACTTATGTAAATCTTTGCTATTAAATAGATTTGTACCACATGTTCATGTATACTTTCATTTCTAGCTTTCCTGGTTTAGATTTGATTGTGTCTTTATGTTTTTAATACTATTTAAGGGCATTTTAATATTCCATTTCTCTAAAACTATATATCACTTCATTTCATTATATGTATGCATTAGACATGTATCCATATCCTTGTGTGTGCCTTCCTAATTGTGTATGTGGACATTTAAACATGTCCTTCCATGTGTCTCTAGTCCAGCTTTCTTTCTCTTTACATATTTAGAAGTTTTAACATGTTTTTGTATGTCTTATTTTCCCAAATTTAGTGACATATGTCCATGTCCCTTGTATTGTGTCCCCTCAGCCTTTTTTTTGTGCCTTGTGTGTTTTGTATGTATGCTTTGATGTATACCTCATGGCCATGGCACTTGTCTCTTTTTTTGGCACACTCTAGTTTTAGATTCCATTAGGGACCCCATGCATCTCCCTTTCCTCTTTGGGTGCCTTAATGGACATCATGCCACATCTTCCTAGGTAATTATTTAGTTTATTTCTCATATTTTTTGTTCATATACATGCTTACATTATTTTATCTATCTTAATAGCCTTGTGAATGCTAGATATAACAAACATCATACACTATAAACTTATCCTAAGATTAAATTACATTATGATGTCATGTATGAACATTATATTAGTTTAATACACATATATCAAATATGCTTTGACTAACACACATATTGTAGAGTTTTTTTTAATTTTGAGGATAGTTCTTACATAGGTTAAACAAATCCCCTCAAAATAGGGGGAATTAATAGAAGTTTGTCATCAATATTAGGCTATCTAGAAGTAGTCAGAGTAAATTTTTCAACACACAGGTGAAAAATACAAAAATTAGTTTTAAGAAAACACAGTGGGAAAAGGTCACACATAGACTAGTTCCACTTACATAGAGATCAATATAGTCAGACATTAACATCCAAAGTTGAAAATTAACACCATTATAAATACTATCTAGATATGGTGCCACTACCTAGTAGTCTTAATTTAAAAAAAAAATAGATTGGCCATAAAAGTATAGTAGGTATAGTCTAGGTTTGCACAGGTTCAATTATAGATTACCAATTTTCACTTAGTTTTTCATAGATTCATATGAGTTTGCTTAGATTGGGCCATCATGTGTGGCATGATCACTCCTATTTAAATTTTAAATGCATAGATATAGATTATTACTACTCAATCTAGAATCCATATGCATAGATATAATATTTGGAGCTATGTGTGTGGCCCATTGTCTCTGTATGCTCACTTTTGCTCGAGTTGATCAGATGGAATGGAAAACTTAATGTCATTATCTATGTTCTTAATTAAGACATCATTTACACCATAACAATCTAGAGACCAACACAATATAGATTTGATGCCTTACTCTGTCTGTAGTGGTTGACATTACGGAGTAGTCCTTGAGCTTCATACCCAAGTGGTTGTAGAGCTAGTTTTTCTTTTAGAATTATTGAGTGGTTACAAATCTGATAGATATAGTTTTAATTATAGTTATACATACATACATACATATATATGTGTGTGTGTGTGTGTGTGTGTGTGTGTGTGTGTGTGTGTGTGTGTGTGTGTGTGTGTGTGTATTTTGGGCTGCAAGAATCGGTACTGTATTGCTTAAGGACTCAGTACAACATGGTCCCCCTATAACCTATAGTACTCCTGGTAAAATTTTTAATGTGACCGACGACGCTGGCGTGACATGCCCTCTGATACCCCTGGGGGGGGCTAGAACCCGTGACCAGTAGAGCTGCAATGGAAGTACTTAATCAACCGGACTAGGACCCCCACAATTATAGTTATACATATTTAAATACATTACAAAATTTATTTATATATGCATTTACTACATAAGGGTAGGCAACGATGGAGTTAAGGCCAACTTGAGTTCTTGAGACAACTACATGAGAGGGTGGACACACCATCAGCCCAATCCAAACTATTAAAATTTTATCATCCATAAAATAAGGGTGGGAAATGGTGGATTTAAAACTGGATTGAGTTCTTGAGACACCCACATATGGGGACTAAGGAATCCATTCAGATCAGTCCAAGTTATTCGCCAATTGATCACTAGCTACATGCATAGATTTATGTATTGGTTCATGTACCTAGTGAGGTGTATTCATTCCTTTCCTCTCTCTCATCTCTTTACTTATTTTTTTATTTGATTTTGATATCTCTTAAGTAATGGATGGTTTATGCACATTTCATTCAAATGACATGCAATAGAGCATGTTTCACACACTAAATTTAAATTCATAGGCTTTTACTCTTAGGTAAGTCCAGGTACATTTATTTTCATTTATCCTAGTATTTTCACTTTGATGAATTTATAGAATAAAGGGGGGGGGGAAATGTAGTCACCTAAAAATGTCACTTGAGTGCTAAGAGTGTTACTTGAGACCGCTTATGCATATATTATCCCTAGACCTATCTTAGGGCCTCTTTAGACACTTATCCAACCTTCATGTAGGCCACACACATCCATAAACATCCCTAAAGTAGTCATAGACCCTCATCTTAGCATACTAGCTCCAATTCTCATCATCTTCCACCTAGACACTAACACCATAATAGGATAGTAGCACAATGACACTAGTGTCCCAATTTGAGCGCTATTATCCTTTCTTGCCTTCTGTCTCTAAAAAATATCTTTTCCAATGAGAAACCACCTAGGGTTAGCCTAAACCTTTTTTAAGACCCACATAATCATTATAACATTATATATACATGAATTTTAGCCCTTTATCCACTAGATGAAAATTAGATGCAAATAACACAAACTAGCTCAAAACAATTTGTGCATAATCAAGGTTACCAATCCCTATTATTTCCTACTTATACATACAATCATCTACATCCATCCCAAACTCATAATACATAGATTTATAGTCTCTAGTATTACTCAAAGCATTCAAAATGATATTCATACTAGCTTTAATTGCACTTTCACTAGCACTTAGGTGGGGAGAACTACATCAAGCTTGATCCCTCCTCATAGTATTATTATGTAAGAAACTATCATCACAGTGGGGTGTTGAGGATGTCTAGCCTACCCCACTAACATCACACTTTTCTACTTGTGCTAACTGGATGCCCTAACAATATATAGGTTTAGGGTTTACATATAAAATTAGTCAAAATAAGTCACCTACAAGGAATCAAAACTTGTGCATGTAGGACCATGCTTAGCAAACTCTAACATAGGTGCACCTAGAATCTCATAGTAGCCCTACATAGAAGACACTAGCATCAAAAATATGACACTAGAGCCATTAGAGCTACTATCTAGCTAGGGCACTATTGTCCAAGAAGGGTTTTGACACTTAGATCCTATCCATGACATTCAGATCAACTCTTGTATGGGTTTTTAGCCTCTAGATCTTCCATATCAATCACTTTCTATCTAAGTACTTGTTTGTATCATTTATTGCTATTTTTAGAAAGTTCAAACTAGGTCAATTCTGTTATAAATTAGTGGCTATACTTATTATATATTTTATACCCTAATTTACTATACTTGGACACTTTAACATCCTTAGGATTAAACTCCATAAAACCTAAAAAGTTAAATAAACTTGGTGAACTTGACTTAATTTGAACAGTGTAAAACCCTAACCCTAGACTACCTTTAGTGTTTATGTTTCTATCCTTCTAAAACTCAAATTCATATTTCATATCCTTATATTTTTTGATTTTGATTTTTATCTAATTATGATAATAATGGTAGAAGATGTTTATCACTTTCCAATGCAAAGTTTTCTAGTTTCCTTTGCATGTTTGTTTCCTTTCATTTGGAATGAATTAAAAAAATATATGCACATATATGTACATGATGTACTATATCAATTAAAATATAGTTTATTTGACTTATTCCATCAATTTAAAACCCCAAAAACCATGTTTCAAGTTTCAATGTCATATTTTATGCATAGGTTAGAATTTCTTTCTCCTCATCATCTTCAAGAGGTTGATAAATACTTTCCCTCTAACCAGGTCCATGCTATCACTCCTTGTTGAGATGATCTAGCATATAATATTATTACTTATGCCCATACTTAGCCTATCCATTCATCCACCTCTTCTCTATAGGGTGTGTGCCTACATGTTCAGTCAAAAGTAACTAAAGTTTTCACTTGTGATACTCTAAGGGATCAAATTATCAATATGAGCAAGTTCATTTAAAAATTGTAAACACAAAATTATCTGTTACAAGAAAAGATTACAAAATTCTAAAATAATATTATAAGACAAAAGCCCCTAGGGCAAATTAGTGTCAATCACATATATACATTTTCACCTAGTTAATTTGTGGTAAACAATGTTTTATACCAAAATAATAAATCACAGTAAAGTGCATCTATAACTAGTGATTAAAAAAGTACTTAAGATAAAAATAATACATAATATGGGAATCAAAACACTCTCCCCCAATATAAAAATTAAAATCTTATTGTCAATAAGGATGAGATTTTATAGAGTTTTAGAGACAGACTTCAGAAACAATCCCATGATCATGCACAAATTATGCAAGCCATAACGTAAATAAAGAATAGATTAAATAATGACAGATATTCTAATCCCTAAATAAAAATATTGTTACACATACTTTGGGTGCAACTCAGCATTTAAAATAACCCATTTTAACTCAATAACCTTCAACAATGTCAACATCTCCTATGGCTAGTTCCTCCTCTCCAAATGTATAATCCCGTATGCATGATATTCATTATCTCAAAGATAAGGTGTTTCATCTTGAGCAGTGTTATACTAAGCCATCACATGCCTTGGATTCTCATGCTATTTTACATACACCTTTGGCAGATCACATAACAACAACTCCTTTGCCATATATATTTGTGGCACCTAATCTTACATTGTATCATAGTAAGGGTGACCCATAACACCATCAATGAGGTTTCCGTACAACATGTTTGAAATATGTATCCAATGATTGGCTCATTACGAATGTAGTCTAAAGGACTATGCCTTATAGTGGTTTTATGATCTTCCAAATTAGTCCATCACTACTTTTAATCCATTGGTAGATATGTTTTTGAATCACTTTTCAATTAACATTAATGATAAGATCTCATATGCTCAAGTGGCACATCTTAAGTAAAAATATAATGAGCCTATTGCATAATATGTCTTTTGATATAAAAACACATTGGCAAATATGACTAGTCCCATGGTAGATAGAGAGATCCAATACATATTCAAATAGAGTTTACTACCAACATTGTATGAAGCCATCTTGTTCAAGAAGTTTCCAACATGCATAGATTTATGCCACACAATGAAAGAAAGGGAAGTCAAGCTTATTTATATGGGGAAATTAAAATACACAAGTAGATTAGATTCAACTAATAAGAGTTATAATAAGCCTCTATACAAATTAAGGGCCACTGACAATAAGAGTGATCAAAAGGACATAGTTAACACAAATTTAGAGCCACCTCCTCGCCTAGTTTTATTAGCTCCTCCATAGACATTTTTCACAAAACCTTCAAAATCACTAGCACATGTTTTACAACTGATTTTGGATTTCAATATCATACATCTACATATTATCAATGAGGTTGATATGACAAGGCCTCTTTCAAAGAACTATGATTCCAATGTATTCTATGACTATCATAGGGCACCAAGCAATACTAAAAATAGATGCATCAGCTTAAAACATAAGATAGAAGATTTGATAGAGGTAAACATATTTGATGTGGTCATAACTATAGAGGCACATAAAGTTAAACCAACATAATCTAAGACATTGAAAATATTTTTGGATAAGTTTCCAAAATAAATAACTAATGAGGTAGGCAGAACTTCTAGTGTTCACTATACCTATCAAGCACATCCACCATCAGTATCCTATCAAAATAATATAAAGGATGAACTCCAATATAAAATATCATTTATGTGTATTCCACAACTACCAATTATAGTTCTGAGTATACTTTCCATTATTATACCATAGATTTAAATTAGGCCACCAGTGTAGGTAAGGTATAATCCTATAATGTTACCACATATGCATACTCTCCTATGGAGATCCTTATTAGAGAGAAACCTAAATCAAAGATATGTTACATATTATAGAGAGCCTCACTCTACCCCTTTCACTTTGAGATTAGTGCTATTGAGCTAGTAGGGTTATTAACATAGGGCACCCATGCCAACTACATCATCTTCTACCAGATGGGCCTCTAAGACCCCTACAGTTCATAGGACACCCAAATAAACTTCATGGATTCCAAGAACCACTAAAAAATTAGTGATATATCACTTAATATAACAAGTTATAGGATATCAATTACCTTTTCACATAGCATTCATGATTACTGATCCTTTATTTAACACATGACACCTTGATAGTGAGTATGTTATTAGACTCATCGGTTAGTATGTTCTTCCCTACTTTTACATAGTTTCATTATTTCTTCATCCTTGTATATGGTTCCATTTTAATTTTTATTTTATGTAGCTTATATCTATAACATTAAAAAATAATATAATATATCAAACTATAAAAACATTCAAATATTTACTAAAAAAATATAATTTATAGATTGTATTCATCTCCATGTTTACACTTCTTATAATTTCCAGGCACTAAATATTTTGGTTATCTTAGTATAGTCTATTTTTATTATACATACATGGTTCACTTATTCTTATTGAGTGTTTTCATATACTTACAAGAGTCAGGTCCATCACACAGATCCATATTTGCTACTATCTACCAACTGGGGGCATATACACAAATACCTGGATTTCTTATTTGATACATTCAACCATTTAAAGGCATCTTGTACACAATTATTATTATAAATTTACATATTTACAAAATATACATCATATATTTAACAATGTTATCTCTTGATATTGATCATGTTACACTACTTAGATTCATTACCGACTACTACTACTTTAAATGCAACTTATGTACATCTTTGCTATTATATAATTTTGTACCACATGTTCATGCATACTTTATTTTTTAGTTTTCAAAGTTTAGAATTGATTGTGTCTCTATGATATTACATCTATTCAAGGGAATTTTAATATTCCATTGCTCTGTGTCTCTACTCCACTTCCTTTCATTGTAGGTATGATTTGAATATGTGCCCATGTCCTTGTGTGTGCCTTCTAGATTGTGTATGCAGACATTTGAACATGTCATTACATGTGCATATAAGCCAAATTTATTTATCTTACATATGTGTATATTTAAACATGTCCTTATATGTCTTGATTTCTCAAATTTAGTGACATGTGCTCATGTTCCTTATATTGTGGCCCCTTAGCCTACTTTGTGTGTCTCGTGTGTTTTGTATATATGATTTCATGTATGCGTCATGGCCATGAAAATTTTCTATTGATTGTTTCACATTCTAATTTTATATGCCATGAGGTACCTCATGTATCTACCCTTCCTAAATTGATGCCTTGATGGACATCATGTCCCATCCCCCTAGGTAGCTACTCAATTTATTTCTCAGATTTGTTTATACACATGCTTACATTGTTTTATCTATCATGACAACCTTGTGAATGATATATATATATATATATATATATATATATATATATATATATATATATATATATATATATATATATATATATATATCATACACTACAAACTTATGCTCATATTATCTTACATTTAGATGTCATGTATGCACATTATATTGGTTTATTATGCATATATTATATATGCTCTAGCTAACACACATATTACAGAGTTTTATTCTTCAAAGGACAATTTTTGCACAAGTTCAAAAAATCCCCAAAAAATATGGGCATTTGAAGAGGTTTTTCATAGATATTAGGTTATCTAGATGCACTTAGAGTATAATTTTTAGCATAGAGGCACATAATATAGAAATCAATTTCAAGAAAACATAGTGGGAAAAATTTACACACATACCAGTTCTAATTGCACAAAGATTGGTAAATTTAGACATTAGCAATAAAAATTGGTGTTGGAGAGTTTTAAATGATTTCATGGTGATGTCGTGGAGGTGTTATGGTGAGTGGATGAAGTTCCTTGATAGCCTAAGTGACAATGATAAAGTGTGCAATGTGCTTGTTCTAATATGCTTGAAGAAGTCTTGGTTGATATTTGGTTTTTGCATGGTTAGAGATGTTTAGATTTGAATTTTAATTATTGATCATGTGAAATGGGTCATATTAGAGGTCAAGGGTGATTATATATTTTGTGTGCATAAGTATATTTCATTTGGTTGATCATTGTTTTCATCTAGACATTTTGGGTCTAGTGGTAGAAAATCTAATTAGATAGTTTGTTGATGTCACCATTGCCACGTATGGATGATTATTATGAAGGAGTTGGTCATATGGTTGTGATCAAATTAATACCTATTTATTATGCACTAAATTTTAGGTCATGAAATGAAACACAACAAAATTTATGCATGTTCAAAGTTAGCCTTCAAGGTAATTTTAGGCATAATTGGTTCTGTGGCAGAGAAATCTAAGTTAGTAGATTTATGGAATTATATCTTGCATGCACAAAGGTTTCAGGATAAGTTGGATACATGGTTAGATTAATATTTGAAATTATAACATATGATGTAAATTTTAGGACATGATATTGATTGTAGTAAATTATATATCTGTCCAAAGTTGGCCTTCTTGGCATATTGAAAGGGTCCCCATACTTAGTCAATTGTGCAAGATGTAAAGATTGAGCATCTATCAAAGAGATATACGGATCAAATTTTCTCCAAGAATTAGGAAGAAGTGAGATGAAAAGAATTTCATTATGTTTAATGACTGGGCAAAGGTAAAGGATAGAGATTAAAAGTGAGCGCATGATCGTATAGTTGAAGATCTATGGTGCATGTTGAGTCAAAATGGTCAAATTATTCAATGTTTATCGACCCATGAAGTTAAAGATCAAGAAAATTACAATAAGATTAATAGATAATTATTTTAAAGTGGTTTTTTGCTCTTATTTTTGCTTGATGTAGTGCTAAATGGGTAAATAGGTCTCCATAAGATGTATAAGAGCTACAAGGGCCTTATTGAAAGGTGTAACTACTTAAGGGTGACCCATAGATGCTATGGACAACTTATGAAGATTTTTTTGAGTCATGTATTGATATGAGAGAAGACTTAAGGGTTAAGTCAAGTGCAGTGGCTGACCAAGGAGTTAATATTCATGTTTGCTCTATATATAGCAAAACCAAATGAGATGGTTTCTAGACTTGTAAAGACTTGTATGTAAGGAGTGAGCATTGAAGTGAAGAAGATAAGGATAGGTAGTGTGTCTATTGATGAGTTGATGAGTAGCATAGTTTTCTAACTATGTGTATGACTTGTAGGTCATATTTATGATGTCTGATTAATTCTCTTGTAGTTTGATGTTGTGCAAAGAGGTCTCAGTGTGCATATAAGGATAATTTGAGTGAAAAAGGAAAGAGATTGTGGCATGCCTATATGAGAGGACTATATGTGATAAATAAGGAGTTTGTATAGGGTTTAAATAATCTAAGATCCATCATTAGGTGTTGAAGACATCAGTTCTAAGGAGGAGGTGTTCATTTCAAAGGAGGGTCTAAAGGACTTGGTCTTCCTTAGGTGTAAGTGCTCTTTATCGAACATGTGTTTCTCTAAATCCTGGTCTAAAGGACTTGACAACTCTCTATTTTGAAATACCTTATAATACAAGTAGTCTAAGTGTTTGTAGGATTGATAGTGGGTTTTATTCCCTAAGAGCATTTCCCATGTATATCTTATGTTGTGTATATGATCTTGTATTATCTTCAATTTTCACTATATGCTTCATAAATGATTATATTGAATGCTTATATATTTACAAGGGTTTGGAAATTAAATTAGATTGTTTTCTACCACTGATTCACCTCTGCCTTAATGGATTGTACCTATAATAAGTGGGACATTATCACCATTAGTGCTAATATCCATATATGGCACCACTATACAGTAGCCTTAGTTTTATAAAATTCTAGATTGGCCAAAAAAGTATAGTAGGTAAGTCTAGGTTTGCATATATTTAGTTATAAATTACCAATTTTTTCTTAGTTTTTCACAAATTCATACTAATTTGCTCAAATTTGGGTCATAATACACATCATGATCACTCCCATTTTAGTTTCACATATTCAAATAGAAATTTTTACAACTTAATCTAGAATCCATATGCACAAATATCATATTTGGGGGCATGTGCGTGGCACATTGTCTCTGTATGCTCACTTTTTCTCTAGTTGATTGGATGGAATGGAAAACTTCATGTCATTATCTATGTTATTAATTCATGTACCATTCATGCCAAAAAAATCCAAACACTAACACATTCCATATTTTTTGCCTTACTCTGTCTATAGTGATTGACATTACCAAGTAGTCCTTAAACTACATACCCAAGTGGCCACATAGCTAATTTTCATTCTAGATTGATAGTGAGTCTGTTGTGAGACTCATCAGTTAGTATGTTCCTCCATACTTGTACATATTTTCCTTATTTCTCACTCCTTGTATGTGGTTTCATTTTCATGTATCTTATACATAGATTATATCCAAAAAATAAAAAAATAATATAATACGTCGAAACACAAAAATATTCAATTTTTTTTTAGAAAATACAAATTCTATATTGTATTCATCTCCATGTTTACACTTCTTATAATTTATACGCACTACATATTTTAGTTATCTTAGTATAGTTGGTTTTCATCCTACATACATTCTTCACTTGTTCTTGTCAAGTGTTCATAGATACTTACAAGACTCAGGTCCACCACACAGATCCATATTTGATACTATCTAGCCACTAGAGGCATATACATAGATACATGGATTCCTTATTTGATACATTCAACCATTTAGGGGCATCTTATATATAGTTATCATTGCCATATTACATCTTTGTAAACTCTACACCATATATTTAGTAATGTTATATCTTGATATTGATCATATTACACTACTTAGATTCATTACTAACTACTACTACTACTTTAAACACAACTTATGTACATCTTTGCACTTATACAATTTTGTACCACATGTTTATGCATACTTTCTCTTCTAAATTTACAAGTTTAGACTTGATTATGTCTCTATGATTTTACATCTATTCAGGGGCATTTGAATATGCCATTGCTCTTTGGCTCTACGCCACTTCCTTTCATTGTATGTATGATTTGGACATGTGCCCATGTCTTCATGTGTGCCTTATTGATTGTGTATATGGATATTTGAACATATCCTTACATGTGGATCTAAGCCAAATTGATTTATATTTACATATGTGTATATTTAAACATGTCCTTGTATGTCTTTCTTTCTCAAATTTAGTGGCATGTGCTCATATCCCTTATATTGTGGACCCTTGCCCTACTTTATGTGCCTCGTGTGTTTTTTATGTATGATTTTGTGTATGTGTCATGGCTATGACACTTGTTTCTTGATTTTTTCAAACTCTAGTTTCAAATGCCATAAGGGACATCATGTATCTCCCCTTCCTACTTGGGTGCCTTGATGGACATCATGTCCCATCCCCCTAGGTAGCCACTCAATTTATTTCTTAGAATTTTTGTTCGTACACATGCTTACATTTTTCTATCTATCATTACAACCTTGTGAATTCTAGATATAATATACATCATGCACTATAAAATTATGCTTAGATTATCTTACATTTAGATGTCATGTATGCACATTATATTGGTTTATTATGCAAATATCATATATGCTCTGGCTAACACATTTATTCCAAAGTTTTTTTATTTTGAGGATAGTTATTACATAGGTTCAAAAACTCCCCACAAAAGAGGTGCATTCAGAGAATTTTGTCATAGAGATCATGTTATCTAAATGTACTCAGAGTACAATTTTCATTACAAAGGCACACAATATAGAAATTAGTTTTAGGAAAACATAGTGGGAATAAGTCACACATAGACCAGTTCTAGTTGCATAGAGATTGGTACATTTAGATATTAGTGGCCAAAGTGTGACATTATCACCATTGGTGTTACTATCCATATACGACACTACTATATAATAGCCTTAGTTTTAGAAAATTCTAATATAGCAAGTAAGTCTAGGTTTGCACATGTTTAGTTATAGATTAACAAAATTTTCTTAGTTTTGCACAAATTCATACTAGTTTGATCAGATTTGGGGCATCATGTGCATCATGATCACTCCCATTTTAGTTTCACATACTTAGATATATAGATTTTTATAACTTAATATAGAATCCATATGCACAAATATCAGATTTGGGGGCATGTGCATGACACATTATCTTTGTATGCTCACTTTTACTTCAGTTGATTGGAGAGAATAGAAAACTTCATGTCATTATATATGTTATTAATCCATACACCATTCATCTTAGAAAAATTTAAAAACTAGCACATTCCATATTTGTTACCTTAATCTATCTGCAATAGTTGGCACTACCAAGTAGTCCCTGAACTACATACCTGAGTGGCCGTAGAGCTGATTTTCATTTTAGCTTGATAGTGAGTCTGTTATGAGACTTATTAGTTAGTATGTTCCTCCTTACTTGTACATAGTTTCCTTATTTCTTTCTCCTTGTATATGGTTCCATTTTCATGTTTATTGTACATAGTTTATATCTAGAAAATAAAAAAATAATATAATATTTAAAATAAAAAAAAATTCAAATATTTTCTCAAAAAATACAAATTATAGATTGTATTCATATCCATGTTTACCCTTACTATACTTTCTAGGCACTGCATATGTTAGTTATCTTAGTATAGTCAGTTTTTATCATACATACATGCTTCACTTGTTCTTGTCAAGTGTTCTCATTTACTTAAAAGACTTAGATCCACCACACAAGTACATATTTTGTACTATCTAACCATTGGAGGCATATACATAGATACATGGATTCCTTATTTGATACATTCAACCATTTAGGGGTATCCTATACATAGTTCTCATTTCTAGGTTACATCTTTCTAAACTCTTCACCACATATTTATAAATATTATATCTTGATATTGATCATATTACACTAATTATATTCATTACCGAATACTACTACTTTAAATGTAAATTATGTACATATTTTATCTTATACAGTTTTGTTCCACATGTTTATGCATACTTTCATTTATAGCTTTCCAAGTTTAGACTTAATTGTGTCTCCATGCTTTTACATATATTCAATGGAATTTAAATATGCCATTACTCTATAGATCTATGCCACTTTCTTTCATTATATGTATGCTTTAGACATGTGACCATGTCTTTATGTATGGCTTCCTAATTATGTATGCATTCATTTGAACATGTCCTTCTATGTGGATCTAAGCCAACTTGATTAATCTTTACGTATGTGTATATTTGAACATGTCCTTGTATGTCTTTCTTTATCAAAGTTAGTGACATGTGCCCATGTCCCTTTTGTGTCCCCTTGGCCTAGGTTACATGCCTCATGTGTTTTATATGTATGCTTTTATGTATGCATCATAACCATGACACTTATCTCTTGATTGTTTCACACTCTAGTTTTAGATGTCATGAGGGACCTCATAAATCTCCCCTTCCTACTTGGGTGCCTTTATGGACATCATGTCCCATCCCCATAGGTAGCTACTCAAGTTATTTCTCACATTTTTTGTTCATATACATGCTTACATTGTTTTATCTATCATGACAACCTTGTGAATGCTAGATATAATATACATCATACACTACAAACTTATGCTAAGATTATTTGACATTTTGATGTCATGTATGCACATTATATTGGTTAATTATGTAGATATCATATATGCTCTAGCTAACACACATATTTTAGGGTTTTTTTCTTTTGAGGATAGTTCTTGTATAGGTTCAACAACTCCACACAAAAGAGGGGCATTCAAAGAGGTTTGTCATAGAGATCAAGCTATCTAAATTCACTAGATAAAACATAGTGGGAAAAAGTCACACATAGACCAGATCCAATTTCATATAGATTAGTACATTCAGATGTTACAGACCGAAGTGGGACATTAGTGCCATTGGTGCTACTATACAAATATGGCACTGTTGAGATTTTTTTCCCCAGAAAATATCATTACATATAGAACCCTAAGGGAGACCCCATTTTTTTTAGGTAAAACCCTTAATCCTCCAAAATCCATCTTTCCCTTACCTCATGGAATTTAGGACTCTAGATGCAATTTGCATTAGTGCAAATTGCTTTGTAGGTTTTGGGTCCCACAAAGCACCAAATCTAAAAAATAAATACCCATAAAATACATAACTCACCATGCACTTTGTGCATTCTTAAACATGAAAAATGCATGGTGGGCTCCATATCGCACCATGTACCCATCTAGTGGAATCCAGAACTTGGTATGCACATTGCACATTTTCACAATGTGTAAAGTGCATGACTAGATCTAAATCTTGTCGATCAAGGAACCCACCCATGAAAAGTTTACCTATTTCATACATTTCTAACCTCTATTTGTTCATGTAAGTTTTTTACCATAAGAAGCAAGGCCTGAAGTGCACATTGCACATTTTCACAACATGCAAAGTGCATGTTAAACTTTGTTCCTTGCTAAACCATTAACCCATTAATGAAGACATGTTCCAAGTAGGTCCAACCTCCACCAAACCCATGGAACCTTTTCATGGGAAGTAGAGACTGAAGTGGATATTGCATGTTTTCACAACATGCAAAGTTAAAGATGAACCCTACCTCCCACTAAGCCATTTCAAACCATAAAGAGTGGACCTAATTCAAGGTCCAACCTCCACCACCAAATAGAATCAATCACATTAAATATAGATTTTCCTATATAAATTAGGAATGATTTTCAAAGGTTTATCATTTTTTATCTTGATAAACACATTTTGGAGCTCTACTCTATCATCCTCACCATTTTTAACCTTGAGCCATGAGAAAATGTAAATCTATCCACATCTGCTATGCCAAGCCATGTCACCTATGCTTGTCAAATGATATTCATCTTGTGTTTTATCCCTTTAAGTCTCCATATTTTAAGGTTTTTGATTAGTTGCAGAGTTTTCTTTCTAGTTTTAGGGTTTCCTTCAAAGTTTGGTTTTATAGTAGTGAGTAGGTCATTTTTCTATAAGTTTGTGTCTGATGCAGTGCTTATTTTTTTAGGGACTAGATAGTACATCTAGGGTATCATAAGGTTTTTAATTTTTAAAATAATATCCAAAAATCTTCCTCCATTTTTCATCCAAAGATTTTGCATTCAAAATAAAGCCCTTTTTAAAAGACAAAACAAATATTCCTAAAGCATATTCTTCCATTTTAAAAATAAAATATTCCCTCCAAGATTATTTCCCTCCCATCATCCCTATAGACACTGGACATGTTCTAAGCATCTTTGAACTCCACAGATTCCTAGTGCACTGTGGAAAGTGGATGTGCCTCAAGCACCTCCCACTTACGCTAGAAACCCAACAACTTTTAGACACCATAGAGAGTGGACCTACCTTAAGTATGTCCCACATCTATTTGAGATTCTTAAACCATAAACATCATAGACATCAAACATGCTCTGAACACCTCCAAGTTCTACCAGAAAGAACAAGTGCTTTATACACATGTAGTTTCTTCCAACTTTCACAGTTGGTTACCTAGAGGATTTTTCTATAATCTCCATACCTCCCAAAGAGATGAATTTCAAATTTAAGGGCCCTAAAGCAAATTATTTTTTGGAATCCAACCTCACAAAAATTAATGATATAGATTTAGGTCATATTGACTTGGGAGACTTCTAGGCTAAAATAGGGGCAAAATTAAAAAATGACTAGATACAAAGTATTTATGACTCTGGACTTCCACAAGCTACAAACTTTCCCCTAGCTGTTCAAAGTCTTGAATTGTTCCTGACAATGGCTCAACACTATGACCTCAATAGGAGGCAAGTGTATAATTATAAGGGAGAAAAGATTCTGGATCTTGACTCTGACTAGATAACCTCAGTGTTTGCCATTCCTGAGTTTGAAAATTATTTGAATATAACTCCCCAAACATTTACATAGTTCTATGAGGAGAATAAATATGGATGCCAAAAGATGATAAAAAAATAATGGCTCAAGACCCCTAAGCACTCTTTCAATAGATTTCCCAAGATAATGTATAGGTTTGATTTTATAGAGAAGGTGGGAGATGATATAATGTTACTGTATAGAGTCACTAGTAGTCCTGATGCCTAGTGATACAAATAGTGGATGTACTAGTATATCTTGACTATCCAAGAGAATAAGCAATATATACATTAGGCACAATTAATCAATGATTCTCTCTATCAATATTTGTTGGATGTTCAAATCTCATATAAGTTTTACATGACATCATATGTTGTTTATATACTAGCTAAGAGAAGATTATTCCTAGGTCTTAATGTTATTCCTAATGAAATAACAAGATTTTATAACTACTACCCTGATCTCACCCTTTAGGCTAGTAAACAATAGTTTAGAAGAGTTAATGATCCCTTCATCTACAACATCATCACTATGTTCAATCTAGAAGATAGGAGATAGAGGTTCTCAAGGGAAGCAAAGGAGGAAATCACTAAATGGGGATCATTTTTCATATAATTCCCCATATATTCCTATAATAGGGTAGCAAGTTTTAGTGGCTATCCCTATACCCTTCCTCGATATGTAAGTGAAAAATGGGCATTGTTGGAGTTGGTGTGATAGCTAGTAGAAACCCATAAGCTCCTCTATGATAGTCACAAGGCATGGATTCATTTACCTATTTCTATTGTCCATTATACATTCCAAACTCTTTTAAAGGCTAGAGGTGTAGAGGCAAAGATGAGCCAAGTAACATTGAGGACTCTAGAGTCCAGGGCATATTTTGACCCATATAGTAAAATCACTCATGCATTAAAGTTGGCATCATATGAAAATGTGCCATACTATGAAGATTATTGGGAGGATTGTGATGAAAAAGAGATGGTTAGAATGAGGGACTACTCAAGAATATCCTTACAACAAATAAAAGATTATGACCTGACACCAGTCCCTGACAATTTGAAAGATGAGGTTTCTAGAGTGGATATACTATACCTCACCTAGGTAATTTTAAAACCCCTACCACCGGTCATGTGGTTAATACCTGAATCATTTTTCCTATTTGATAGAACAACCCACATCATCAAAAAAACTATTAATTATCTAAAAATTAAAGGAGTGCAGATTACAAGGGAAACCATAGGAGTTAAATAAAGGCTCCTAAAATTAAAAGCAAATGGTGTTACACCATCAATGGAGGTCCCTAAGGAATCATCAATGAGGCCTAAGTATAAAAATAAGAAGAAGAAAAAGAAAAGAAAGAAAAGGAGAATCAAGAAAATAAGGAGAAGATGCACATGAACCCACTGATCTTTTAGCAAAATTGATAACACCAAAAACATAAGGATCTACTACTTTGGATCATATATCACTATCTCTTATTTCGATTATCCCCCTTCTCTTAGTCATATAGTTTAGGAGGCTTCAACACTTCCACCAACTGCCTCTTCTCCCTAAGCACCTTATGTTTCCATTACACCACAAGTTTTATCTCCTCTCCCTCCACTCATCCACACTTTATTTACCACTCCACCCACCTCAATAATCCAAGTGCAAAAAACACAAAAAAGTATAGAGAACACTTAGGGTCCCCCTATAGTGGGAGTCTTAGTTTCTATGTCACTTTCCCTTCCTCCCAATTCTCCTTCCTCATTTTATCTACTACCACTTTCGATTCCATTCAAAATTCCTTCCATTTCATCACCATTAATCCCCAACACCACTATACAGTACATTTCCTTAGATTTAATCATCTTGACTACCATCCCATAGGACACTTCAAGATCTAAAGTGAGTACTTTTCCCTCTTTATCTCAACCAACCATTTTCACCTCACCAACCCTGAGTGTCCCCTCACACCTAATTGACACATTTAGTTCCTTGGCTTCCACCCTTCCACCGATTCCTAAATTCATGATTCTCACTTTCATTACTTCCACTTCCCCCATTTCCACTACTTCATCCATACCATCCATTGATCTTGGAACAACTCAAACACTTGGTATAGAAATGTGTTTTTAAACTATTTGTGAGAATAAACCTTTGTAGACACCTCCTGTATAATCAATAGTATCATCTTCTCAAGATGCCCCTTGGGCATAGTATCAATTCATGCAACTACATAAGATGTAGATTCATTGGGGATTATGCTAGATACATATAAGGTTACCCATAGTTGGTTAGCCTAATTAGTGAGCAAAAAGTGGAAAATAATGATTAATCTTAGCCCTTTGGACTTCAACATGACTAAATTAAAAAAGAAGTCAAAACCTACTCCCAATACCCTGTCAATAACATTCACTGATGATAAGGGAGAGAGATATGTTGAGATTGTATTTTTCCCACCAGAAAAATCAAAGGAAGATCTTGTGGTGGTAAATTATCAGGTCTTTCACATACACCTTGGTCGATAGACAAGATAAGAGCTTAAGCATGAGGTTTAGTTAGGCATCAACTCTTTCTTCTATAGAATTGACCATGACAAAGCCAGCAAGGATGGACTTAAAAGGAAAGTTGATCAGTTGACCAAAGCACTTAACCAATTCATAAAGCCCAATGAAACATCAAAATAACCATAGGCAATGTAGCCAATTAGTTTGAATCAAGTTATAACTAATTTGATATGAGAGATTGCTCACATGGGAAGGGATACAAAATAATGGTCTAATGAATTGATTTTAAGAGGCAATAAGGCTCTCATAATGATGATAGAACATTATGATGTCATCATAGAGAGAAAATAAATTTTAAAATCATAGATTAGTAGCTATGAAGGAGAGGTTTAAAATTTGAACATGTATTACCCAAAGATGACAACCATAAAGTCAATTGATATGAATATCCTCATTGTTGAGAATATATTAAATAATGGTGCTTAGCATGAATAGTTATGTAGGGTTTCCTAATTTTGGATAAGGATATTAACCAAGCCTACGAGCGAGCCAAGGAGGCTCGTGATCGAGATATTGATTCACTATATGAAATTGATGGCATGATGAATTTAATGTCATTCTAACCAATGGATGATGTCGATAATCTTTTATAGGTAGAATAGGTCTAAGAACATTTTAAGGAAATAGTTGAGGAGTTTGCAAAAGGCACAATCTTTGCCTTAATTTCAATTCACAAGTTTATCAAGTATGAGAAGGAAATTTATCAAATGAGAATTTAAATGTAGGGTATAAGGACTTTCATAAGAGAGTTATTTGATGTATAGGTAGACTGCACAACCTCTAACATTTATTGTTATGGACCAAATGAAGAGCGAATACATGAAATATTCAAGGACTTTAATACATACTCAGAGAACTTGTAAGTAGAAAATGCCATGAAAGCGGAAGATATTCTAAAGATTGATTAATTTTTCCTCTCTTTTGGATATTTTCAAATTTTGCTATCATGTGTATTTTCATTTTGGAGACATTATAATTTGTAATTTGTAATTGCAAGGTGTAGTTATGTATTCTTTATAACTCTTTTGGAGAAAGAGAAAAACATATACTTTTCACTTTATATCTTTTAAATGTGAAAGTTGTAAAATTCAATATGCAAATTGTACTTTCTATTTTAATAAAAGTGAAATGAGAAAAGGTGATAAGACATAAAACACAAATTACATGGTCCTTTTTTTGTAAAAGTGATAAAGGCTTGGATGTTAAAAAAGTATCATTTTAGTTTTGCATTCTAGGGTTTGTATGAAAAGAAGTTTGAAAATTTATTTTCAATATTATCTTTTATTTGGAAAAGACAAAGTTCTTTTGGGCACTACTTCTTACATGAAGAGTTATTTTCAGCCATCATCCAAGGAGCCTTGCATAAAGATCTCAAACTATGCCAAGATCACCTCTAGATTAATGCCCAGTTCATGAATGTAACACAAGCACTCCCATGAGTCCAAAATTATAGAAATAAAGGAACTCGCACCCATTTTTCATGAGGCATTCCAATTTGTATGATTTCCTTATGCTAGGTGTTAAAATTTTGACAAATACATGTCTTATAAGATATGGTTTGTATAAATATGGGTAGACCCCATGGATCAATGAATATTTTGATGTTGGTAATATTTTTATGCATTTTGAATGTATTTTCTACAAGTTGTAGCCTTTAGAGAGAAATAAAGTTGAATTTTTTGCCTTTCTTGTATTAAGAATCTCTATGTTGTGCAAGTTATCTGATTCTTTGTGGAAGTTTCATCTTTTATTTTAGTCTCAAGAGAATTCATATGTGGTATTTTACCCTCATGATAATAATTTTTTAAATAAAGATCCTTTTCCCTTTGCTAAAAAATTTCTAAAATACTACCTTTGATTTCCAAATTTGCATAAGTCTATGCTTAAAATGAAATTAGTCTATTTTTCTACTTTATTGTGTTTTCTAAGAAAGCATCTAGATTGACTATACAAATTTGGTGCAATCACCATACTTTCATTTTTTTAAAATTTCAATTTCTTTAACCTTTTTCTTGTCAAAGCCCTAGTTTAGGATACAAGATCACTAAAGAGCAAAATTCCTAAAAGGCTGATATTTTATTAGTTTGCATCAAATTTTAGTGAAAGGAAATTGACCTTATTTGGATATTAACCTAAAATTTCCAAGCTCCCATGGATTTATAGGTTTTTCCATTGTTTCATTAGGTACTTACACAACAAGCTACATAATTAAGATAGGTGAAATCCTATGTGATAAACAATTTTTGGCACACCTAATGGGACCCAAAAATTACACAGATATCGATGCTATTCTCATCAAACCATTGTATGAGTTTCACAAAAATATCAAAACACCTGGTGACTCCATTGCTTTATAGAATCATGAGTTTAAGGTGACATATGCCATACAAACAAACAAGATTATATACCAAAGGTAAGATGACTGATTTTTTAGAATTATCATTTCCATCAAAAAAGAGAACAAAAGCAATCACCCCTCAACCTAAGGTATATCTTATAGTTTTATTCCCATCCCCTTTGGTCACTCTAATCAGATCTATATCCCCCATAATGGCTAAAAATCAAAATTTTATAGCATTCAATATAGGTAGTCTATTAATTTTGGCCCAACATGATGATATACCAGTATCAACCATAAAAACTATACCATATTTTACTGGTGAAACTTATAAAACTACTTCAGAACATATACAAGACATTTCTAACCTCTGCTTAATCCATAATGTGGTCAAAGATAATGTTGAAATAAAACTCTTAGTTTCCTCTTTTAAGGGGAAAACTTTACAATGGTACAAAGGTATCCCTCCCACCTCAATCTAAGTTTGGGATGAGTTAGATGCTATAATGTGCTCCTACTTTGAGGACAAGTGTGATCACTTTTCCTTGGTCAAACAATTGACTACTATTTAATGAGTTCCTCATGAACAAATGATTGACTTTAATTACTGCTTCCAGAAGACCTAGAATAGAATTCCAATCTTGGTTAAACCCACTACAAATAATGCCTTATTATATTACCTAAAAGCTCTTAATAGTGATATAGCTATGATGGTTCAGTCCATGGGTGGTACCACACTTCCTACAACTTATGATATTCTAATAAGGGTTGAGAATTATTTGATCTAAGTCAAAAAAATTGCACCATAGCCACCAATGCCTCTACTTACAAAATATCCCTTATTTCCCAACCTACACTTATTCCAATCCCCACCATGAACAAGGAACTCACTTTAAGTCCTGCACCTATAGATGAATTATTAAGGTCAAAGCATTAATCAAGAGTTTTGCAATGAGTTAGTGATGATAAAAAGGAAACAAACCAAAACATATAAACCTTTTCATCCATCTAACTCTGCATATCAAGGGAATATGCAATCCTATGAAGGATATAGGCATCCATATCAAGGCAATAACCAATAATAAGGATAACATACATAACTGATGTCTAAAAACTTATCCATTACTATCATTCGCAGCTTCCAAAGTCATTGTCCATATTCAATATAATTTGGATCAAGAGTATGAGTGGTGTTATCCATGTAATCAGCCCCATAATTATAATACTTATCTTAATGGTGTTATTAGTCAAGCCATGATGGTGCAAGGTATAACAGGTATGCAAGGAAAATAAGAAAGATCTACTTCCCAACAAGTAGAGACACAAGAACCTACTCAAAGTGAATCAACTCTTTTAAATTGGTAGGAGGATGATTTCAGTGGAATAGACCAAGATGAAGCATTTTTAATAGTAGAGGATATGTAGGAGATAATTCATACTCCAAGAAAAGAGCAATAGAAGATGATCAACTTCCTATAGTGGACCAAGATTTAACTTCCAAGGAAACAACAACACTGACAAAGAGTAACACCATACAAAGGCCACCCTTCATACCTACCAATCAATTCAAAGCAAATGTGTCACTCTAAATATTTTAAAGGAAGATGTAGTCCCTAAAAAAGTACCTATAAAGGTTGGTAATATCCATTTTATCATTATTAATCAAATGAAGAAAATTAATTTGAATGTCACTATGTGGGAAGCACCATGCATACCATCATAAAGGGACTTACTATAGGAAGCCTTGAAAAATCTCCAGATATCAGAGAAGGCTCCAACCAAAGGACCTACACCTACAATAAATTTATGTCAACCTTAGACTAAAAATAAAATAGGCAAAAATGGTAAGCCTCCTCTCTTTTACCTTTCTCTTATAATAGGGAAGCATCTGGTACATAATTGCATGGTGATTTTATGGGTTAGTAGTTCAGTGATGCCTAGGAAAATAACTGATGCTTTGGGGATAAAATAAACCCCTGTTAATAAAGGAGTAATGAAACTAAATGGGACTATTATTTAAATAGTAGGAATCATAAAAGGACTAAATATCACTATTCATTATTGCCCTAGTATTTTAATTACTTAGGAAATTTTAGTCATAAACCTCACTCCATACTTTTCCATTTGTCTATCAAGAGATTTCACTACAAAAATGGGAGGATATCTATCTACAGATTGGTCTGATATGATACTTAGAATGAGATATGGAACTAGAGTAATAATAAGAGCTAAGCCAATTATGAAGGACCATATCAAACCATATAATCCTACTCCTCCTATAGATGTGAACTATACATTTCAAGATCAAGAGGAGGAAGAGGTGGATCAACAAAATGTAACACCTATAGAAGAAATCCTAAACACTCACTTGGATGAGTGGGGATCAACCCTAAAATTTGACCCTTATGACTACATGAAATAAATAGGGTTAGGGACATATTGCATTCATGAGGAAGATGCAATCATCCCAAATTTAGTCAAACCAACTGAGGATCTACAAGGAATGTGGCAGTTATATTTTGACGGTTTGAGAAGTAGAAATGGTGCAGGTGTGGGAGTTTTATTGATATATCTACATAAGTAAATTTAATTCTATTCATTTAGACTTCAATTCAGTTATACCAATAATGTAACTAAATATGAATCCTTGATTCAAGGCCTTCAGTTGGCCAAGGATAGAGGAATCAAGCTCTTATAGGTATTTGGGGATAGTGAAATCATATTTTACTAAGTTAGAACAAAAAGTGTGACCAATTTTTTTTTTCTAAGGTATTAAAAACAAAGGGTTTGGGACTTACTAGAGGATTTCACCACCCTAAATATTCAAGTAGTACCAAAGGCATATAATAAAGACACTAACCATATGGCCTCAATTGCATCTCAATGTAATCTACTCATTGAAATAATGAGGGAAAATTGCCAGCATGTGAGTCTAATTATAAGGCCTTCTATCTTTGATAACACATATAATTGGAAAGTCTTTGATAATGATAAGAAATTCATAATTTTTTTGAGAGAAGAGGCTGAGTTTTTAGAAAGAAATTGACTAAGATTGCAAGACTAATGTGGTGATCAAATTATAAAACTAAAAATGAACAAGTTACCTATGGGTCTCATTACCCTAGAAAATATATTTAACTCAGATGACCCAATAAAAAGTGAGAAGAAAAACATTATCATCGATGAGAAAGATTGCGAACCCATCACTATCTTAGAAGGTAAGTCACTCAAGATAGGCAAGGCATGTAATATTTCAAAGAAGCATGATTTTGTTCAATTATGTCAAGATTTTGATGATAAATTTTCCTAGAGTTATCATGATTTAAGAGGATTCAACCCAAGTTTAACATAGCATACTATCAAACTAGATCCAAATACAAAATTTGTCAGGCAAAAATAGAGGACCATTACCTCAAAGATTTAACCTTTGATGAAAAATAAACTCTCTAAGTTGATAGAGGCTAATAGAATATTTATGATCAAACACTCATATTGGGTAGCAAATTTGGTCCCTGTTAGAAAGAATAACAATGAAATACATTTGTGCATGGATTTTAGAAACTTGAATAAATCATCATTGAAAGATCACTATCCCCTTCCCTCTATGGAACAAATTCTATATATAATATCAGGATCTGAGAGATTTTCTCTTTTGGATGGTTATTCGAGTTATAACCAAATCTTGGTACAAGAATTAGACCAATTTAAAACTACCTTCACCACCAAATGGGGCATGTATGCATACAAGAAGATGCCATTCAATTTGATAAATGTAGGGGAAAATTTTCAAAGAGCTATGGATATGGAATTCAAGGGTTTGATAAATGATATAATCATAGTATATCTAGATGATATCATAGTCTATTTGAAGCACAATGGTGCACATCTAGATCACCTACAAAAGATTTTTGAAAGATGTAGAGAATTCAACATTTCTCTTAATTTAAAGAAGTACATGTTCCTAGTATATGAAGGTAAGTTACTGGGACATATGCTGTCCAAATAAGGTCTTACAATAGACCATGAATGATTTAGATCCATATATGCATTGGCATTTTTTAGTCATAAGAAAAGTATACAAAGCTTTCTAGTGAAGATTAACTTCATGAGAAAATTTGTACCAAATTTTTCCTCCTTGGCCAAACCCCTTATTGAAATGTTAAAGAAGGGAACTTTTTTTAGTTGGACACAAGAGGGGAAAGAAAGATTTGAGGCTATCAAAAAAATCTACCTCCCAAGCCCCCACCATAATTAACCCAAATTATGAGAGGGATTTTATCCTCTATGCATTTAGAGGGGAGGGGAGTATCTCAAAAATTCTAACTCAACATAATCAAGAAGGTTTGGAATAATTGATATCTTTCTTCAGATAATCTTTGAATGGTTATGAAGAGGATTATAATTTCATGAAAAAACAAGTGTATTTGGTAATCAACGCAGTCAATAAATTTATGCATATGCTCTCCAACAACAAGGTACATCTGATGGTTAGTCACCAAGGTGTTAAATAATTTCTACTAAGTAGGGAGATAAATGAAAAATGAGCAAGATGGATTACTAAGGTCATGGAGTATGATGTATATATCATGATCATGAAGTTGGTAAGAGGGAAATGACTGTGTGAGAAACTAGCTACTGATAGCAAAACTATTAAATTGGTTTTTGACGTAGTGTATGCTCAAAATATACCTTGGCCAAATAATCTACACTCTTTTAATAGATGGATTCAAGACATGACCCATTTCCTATAGACTGGCAAATGCCCCTATGACTTTCAGTAGTCAAATAAAAGGTATTTTTGACTCCAATCAATCCCTTATGTCCTTATTGATGGAATTTTATTTTAGAAGGATATGAATGGAGTCTTGTTAAGATGTATTGAGCATGAACAAGTCCCTAAAGTGATCAAATAATTTTATGATGGACCATTAGGAGGACATTTTTTAGCAAGGACTATGACCATCAAGGTAATGAGAGGATGTTACTATTAGCATGAGTTATTTAATGATGCCCATCAATGGGTAAGAAACTGTTAAAAGTGTGCTTACTTTGCTGGTAAGAAAAGGCTAGTTGCACTTCCTCTCAAACCAATTTAAGTAGATCAACTATTTACCCAATAGGGATTGGACTTCATTAGCATGATCAATCTACCATCAAGTGCAGGTCACAAGTGGGTTCTCACAATAATGGATTATTTCACATGATGGATTGAATTAATTGCTCTAAATAATGCCATAGAAGCATCCATTTTGGATTTTATGGATAATATAGTTTTAAGGTTTGGTGTTCCTCACACCATCATATCCAATAATGCTAAGGATTTTGTGGGCACTCATGTTAGTGAATCAACCATCAAGCATAATGTGTACTTGAGCACATATTCAAATTATTACCCTCAAGGTAATGGCTTAGCTGAGTCCACTAATAAAAAATTAATTAGAATCATTAAATGAACTATGGAAGATAACCAAAGGATGTGGCATACAAAAATGATATTAACACTGTGGGTTGATAGAATTACATCAAAGAGAGCCATCATTAATTCCCCTTTTATGTTGGTGTATAAAAGGGAAGCCTGAGTACCACTATCAATTGAAATACCCTCTCTAGAGCTCAATCACTAGTTGGACCTGATTGATAATGATGAGATGGTGGTGAGACTAGTTAAACTCATGGAGCTTGAGGAAATTAGGCATCAATCAATGAAAGTCTCAAAAGCAAATTAGGTACAAATCAAGAAGATTTTTAATAAAAAGCCAACTGCAAGAAGCTTCAATAAGGGAGACATGATCTTGAAGTGGGATGCAAATAAAGCAAAACCATGTAGGCACACTAAATTTGATGCAATATAGAGTGGTCCATATGTCATCACTCATTACAAAGGGCCCAATGAATTCCATCTCACCAAGATTTATGGTGAAGAATTACCAATCCCAGTTAATGGGATATACCTAAAAACTTGCTTTTGAGGTAAGGACTTGTTCTAAAAGTTTTTTAAATAATAGGGTTAGATTGTGTTTTCAATAATTGCTTCTGTATGTGTCTTAATCTTTAGGAGTTGTTCTTTGGTTTGTTTTCCTATTTTGTTATCTACTTTGTTTGTGTTTAGGTAATCCCAGCTTATTCTTTCCTAGGTTATAGTTTTTTAGAGTAAGGTTGAATCCGTGCTTAATGTCTTGAAAGGATACTAGATTCAAATGATTAGCAAGCAATCATCCCATAAAGGTCACCAAAGATGTTGATATTTTTTTCCCCAAAAATCTTATTACATATATAACCTTAAGGGATACCCCCACTTTTTTTCAGGTAAAACCCTTAGTCTTATAAAATCCATCTTTCCTTTACCTCATAGAATTTGAAACTCTAGATGAAATTTACACCAGTGTAAATTGCTTCATGGGTTCGGGGTCCCACAAAGCACCAAATCCAAAAAAACACCCATAGAATCTAGAATTAATCATGCACTTTGCACATTCTTGAATGTGAAAAATGCATGGTGGGATTTGAATCCCATTATGCACCTATATGGTGGAATCTATAACTTGGTATGCACATTATACATTTTTAAAATGTGTAAAGTGCATGATGGGCTCTGGATACCACTGACCAAGGAACCCACTAGTGGAAAGTGGACCTGCTTCATGCAGGTCCAACCACTGCTAGTTCATCGAAGCCTTTTTTTATGGGAAGTGGGGCTTGAAGTGCACATTGCAAATTTTCATAACATGCAAAGTGCATGCTAAGCTCTGATCCCTGCTAAACCATTAACCCATCCATAGAGAGTGGACCTACTCCAAGTAAGTTTAACCTCTACCAAACCCATCAAACCTTTTCATGAGAAGTGGAGATTAAAGTGCACATTGCACATTTTCATAATGTGTAAAGTGAATGATGAACCCCACCTCCTACTGAGCCATTTCCAACTATGGAGAGTGGACCTAATTCAAGTAGGTCTAATCTCCACCACCAACCACCATCACTCACATTAAATGTAGGTTTTCCTATATAAATGATGATTGATTTACAAAGGTTTATCATTTTTTATCTTGATAAACACATTTTGGAGCTCCAATTTGTTGTCTTCACCATTTTTAACCTTGATCCATGAGCAAACGTACATCTAGCCACATCTACTATGCCAAGCCACATCACCTATGCTCATCAAACAATATTCCTCTTGTGTTTTCTCCCTTTATGTCTCCATCTTTAAAGGTTTTTAATTACTTGTAGAGTTTTCTTTCCAATTTTAGTGTTTCCTTTAAAGTCTAGTTTTATAATAGTTAGTAAGTCATTTTCATGTAAGTTTGTGTGTCTAGTGTAGTGCTTAGTTTTCTAGGGACTAGATAGTAAATCTAGGGCATCTTAGGGTTTCTAAGTAAATATTTTCAAAGAATCTCTCAAAATCTTTTTCCATTTTCATTTAGGGATTTTGCATTCTAAATCAAGCCCCTTTTAGAAGACAAAACAAATATTCCCCAAGCAAATTCTTCCATTTTAAAAAGAGAATATTCCCTTCAATATTTTTTCCCTCACAACATCCTTGTGGACATTGGACATGTTCCAAGCACCTTTAACCTCTATATATTCCTAGTGCACTATAAAAAGTGGATGTGCCTCAAGCACCTCCCATTTCTACTAAAAACCCAACAACTTTTAGACACCACAGAGAGTGGATTTACCTCAAGCACAACCCACCTTCACTGAATATTCTTAATCCATAAACACCATAGACATTGAATGTGATCCGAACACCTTCAAGTTCTACTAGAAGGAATAAGTGCTTCATACAACTACAATTTTTTCCAACTTCTATATTTGGTTAATCAGATGATTTTTCTATAATCTCAATGCCTCCAAAAGAGATGAAGTTCAACTCTAAGGGACTTAAAACAACTTCTTGTTTAGAATCCAACATCATAGAAATCAGTGATATAGATTTATTTCATATTGACTTGGGAGACTTCTGGGCTAGAATAAGGGTAAAATTAAAAAATGATTGGATACAAAATATTTATGACTCTAGAATTCCATAAGCTATAGCCTTTCCCCTAACCATCTAAAGTCTTAAATTAATCCTAATAATGGCTCAACAATATGACTTGTATAGGAGGAAAGTGTTTAACGATAAGGGAAAAAAGATTCTAGATATTGACTCTGACTATATCAAATTGGTGTTTATTATTCTTGAGTTCAAAAGTTATCTAGCTATAACTCACTAAACATTTTCATAATTCTATGAGGAGAATAAAAATGGATGCCAAAATATGTTAAAAAAACAATGGCTCAAGGTCCCTAAGCACTCCTCCACTAGATTGCCCAAGACAATGTATAGGTCTAATTTTATAGAGGAGGTGGGAGATGATATAATGTTACTACATAGTCACTGGCAGTCCTGATGCCTAGTGTTATGAATAGTGGATGTACCCGTATATCTAGACTATTTAAGATAATAAGCAATATATATATTGGGCATAATTAATCAGTGATTCTCTCCATCAATAGTTTTTGGAGGTTCAAACATCAAATAAGTTTTACATGACATCGTATATTGTTTATATCATAGCTAAGGGAAGATTATTCCTAGGTCTCAATGTTATCACTGATGAAATAACAAGAGTGTACAACTACTACCCTAACCTCACCCTTTAGGCTAGTAAATAGCAATTCAGAAGAGTTAATGATGCCTTCATCTACAACTTAATCATCATGTTTAATCCAAACTTAGGAGGGAGAGATTACAATGGGAAACAAAGGAGGAAATTATTAAGTGGGGATCATTTCATACAATTCCCCACATATTCCTATATTAGGGTATTAGGTTTTAGTGGTTATCCCTACACCCTTCCCTAGTATGTAAGTTAAAACTAGTAGAAACCCATAAGTTCCTCTCTAATAGACACAAGTAAGGGATTCATTTCCATATTTATATTAGCCGTTATACATGCCAAATTCTTCTGAAGGCCAGAGGTGTAGAGGAAAAGATGACCCAAGTAACATTGAGGACACTAGAGTCTAGGACATATTTTGACCCATACGATAAAAGAAATCATGCATTAGATTTGGCATCATATGAACATGTGCCATACTATGAATATTATTGGGAGGATTTTGATGATGAAGAGATGGTTAGAATGAGGGAATACTCAAGAATGTACCTAAAAAATAAAATATTATGACCTGCACAAGTCCTCGATGACTTGGAAGATGATGTTTTCAAAGTGGATCCACTATACCTCACTCAGGTCATTGTCAAACCCCTACCATCGGTTAGGTGGTCAGTTCCTGAATCATTTTCCCTATTTGGTAGAACATCCCATGTCATCAATATAACTATTAATTGGCTAAAAAGTAAAGGAGTGCAGATTATACAGGAAACCATAGGAGTTAAATAAAGGCTCCTAAAATTGAAAATAGAGGGTGTTACACCATCAATGGAGGGCCCTAATGAATCATCAGTAGGACCTGAGAAGAAAAAAAGAGATAGACAAAGGCAAATGCAATAAAAGGAGAATCAAATCAAGAAGGATAATCTACACATGAACCCATTCATATTTCAACAAAAGAGACAACGCCAACAATATAGGGATCTACTACTTCAGATCCTATATCACTGGCTCCTATTTCCATTATCCCCCCTTCTCCTACTCCTACATTACAAGAGGCTTCAACACTTCCACCAACTACCTCTTTTACCCAAGCACCTTAGGTTTCCATTGTAGCACAAGTTTCAAATCCTTTCCCTTCACTCATCACCATTGTATCTACCACTCCACCCACCTCAATAAGCCAAGTGAAAACAACACAAATAAGTCTAGAGAGCACTCAGGGTCACCCTATAATGGGAGTCTAAGTTTCTAATTCACTTTTCCTTCATCCCACTTCTCCTTCCCCATTTGATCCACTCACACTTTCTATTCCATTCACAATTCCTTCCATTTTATCACCAATAATCCCTAACACCACTCAACAATACTTTGCCTTGAAGTCAGTCATCTTGACTACCATCTCATAGGCCACTTCAATCTCTGGAGTGAGTACTTATACCTCTTCATATCAACCCAGCTAGTAGAAACCCATAATATCCTCTCTGATAGACACAAGGAAGGGATTTATTTCCCTATTTTTATTGGCCATTATACATGCCAAAATATTTTGAAGGCTAGAGGTGTAGAGGTAGAGACGAGGAAAGTAAAATTGAGGACCCTAGAGTCTAATATATATTTTGACTTATATAGTAAAATCACTCATGAATTAGAGTTGGAATCATATGAACATGTGCCATACTATCAATATTATTGGGAGGATTGTGATGATGAAGAGATGGTTAGAATGAGGGAATACTCAAGATTGTCCATATAGCAAATAGAATATTATGACCTATACCTCACCCAGGTCATTATAAAACCCCTACCACCAGTTAGGTGGTCAGTTCTTAAATCATTTCCCCTATTTGATAGAACATCCCATGTCATCAAAAAAACTATTAATTGGCTAAAAATTAAAGGATTGAAAATTACAAGGGAAACCATAGGAGTTAAATAAAGGCTCCTAAAATTAAAATTAGAGGGTGTTACACCATCAATGAAGGGCCCTAAGGAATCATCAGTGGGACCTGAGTATAAAAATAAGAGGAAGACAAAGTCAAAAGCAAGAAAAGGAGAATCAAGAAAATAAGGAGAAGCTACACATGAACCCATTGATATTTTAATAGAAGAGACAGTTTAACAACATATGGATCTACTGCTTCAGATCCTATATCACTAGCTCCTATTTCCATTATCCCCCTTCTCTTACTCCTATAGTACAGGAGGATTCAACACTTCCACCAAGTACCTCTTCTCCCCAAACATCTCATGTTTCCATTATACCACAAGTTTTAACTCCTCTCCCTTCACTCATCCCCACTTTATCTACCACTCCACCCACCTCAATAAGCTAAGTGTAAACATCAAAAACAAGTCTAGAGAGCACTTAGGGTCACCTTAAAATGGGAGTCCAAGTTTCTACTTCACTTTCCCTTCCTCCCACTTCTCCTTCCCCATTAAATCCATTCACACTTTCTATTCCATTCATAATTCCTTCCATTTCATTAGCATTAATCCCCAACACCACTCAATAATACATTGCCTTGAAGTCAGTCATTTTGACTACCATCTTATAAGCCACTTCAACCTATAGAGTGAGTACTTTTACCTCTTCATATCAACCCACCATTTTCACCTTACCAATCTTGAGTGGCCCCACACACCTAATTGACACATTTAATGCCTTGGCTCCCACCCTTCCATTGGTTCCTATATTCATGATTCCCACTTTCATTGCTTCCACTTCCCACATTTCCACTAATTCATCCATACCATCAGTTGAGCTTGTAAAAACTCAAAAAATTGGTGTAACAATGGGTTTAAAAACTATTGGTGAGAATAAACCTTTGTAGAAACCTCCTTAGCAGTCAATAGTATCATCTTTTCAAGAGGCCCCCTTGGCCACAATATTAGTTAGTGTAGCTACATTAATTATAGATTCATTGGTGACTGTGCCAGATATATAGAAGATTACCCCTAATTGGTTAACCTAATCAATGAGAAAAAGAGGAAAATAATGATTGATCACAACACTTTGGACTTTGGCATGATCAAAATCAAGAAGTCAAAACCTATTCCTAGGATCCTTTTAAGAACATTCATTGATGACAAGGGAGAGAGATATGTTGAGATTGTAGTTCCCCCACCAAAAAAATCAAAGGAAGATCTTGTGGTGGTAGATTATTAGGTCTCTCACATACACCTTGGTTGAAAGACAAGAGAAGGGATTAAACATGAGGTGCAATCAGGCATCAACTCTCTTCTAGATAATTGACCATGACAAATCCACCAAGGATGAACTTAAAAGGAAAGTTGATCAGTTGATCTAAGCACTTAACCAATTAATAAATCTTGGTGAAACATCATAAAAACCATAGGAAGTATAGTCAATCAGTTCAGATCAAGCTACAATTGATTTGATATGAGAGATTGCTCATTTAGGAAGGGCTGCAAAAGAATGGTTTGAGAAACTAATTTTAAGAGGTAATAGGGCCTTCATAGTGATGATAGAACATTATGGCATCATCATAGAGAGAAAAATAATTTTAAAATCATAGATCAGCAGCTATGAAGGAGAGGTTTAAACTTTGAACATGTATTACCCCAAGATGACAACCATAAATTCAGTTGATATAAATATCTTCATTGCTAAGAATATATTGAAGAATATTGTTGAGCAAGAGGAATTACATAGGGCTACCCAATTTTGGATAAGGATATTGATCGAGTATATTGAATGAGCCAAGGAGGCTCATGATTAAGCTATTGATGTACTATATGAGATTGATGATATGATTAATTTAATGTCATGCCAACCAATGGATGATGCCAAAAATCTCTTACAGGTAGAATAGATCTAGGAACATTTTAAGGCAATAGTTTAGGAATATGCAAAAGACACAGTCTTTGCCTTAAGTTCAATTCATAGGTTTATCAAATATGAGAAGGAAATTGATCAAATGAGAACCAAAGTGTAGGGTATAAGGAGTTTCAAAATATAGTTATTTGATGTACAGGCAAACTATGTAGCTTTTAACATTTGTTTTTATGGGCTAGATGAAGAGTGAATATAGGAAATATTCAAGGCCTTTGACATATACTCAGAGAAGATGTGAGCAAAAAATGACAAAAACTAAAGATATTCTAAAGATTGATTAATTTTTTATCTTTTTTAGATATTTCAAATTTTTCTATCATGTGTATTTTCATTTTGGAGACATTATAATTTGTAATTGCAAGGTGCAATTATGTATTCTTTGTAACTCTTTTGGAGAAAGAGAAAAACATATATTTTTGAATTTATATCTTTTAAAAGTGGAAGTTGAAAAAATAAGTTTCAAATTGTACTTTCTATTTTAATAAATGTGAAATGAGAAAAGGTGCAAAGTCATAAAACACAAATTGCACGGTCCGTTTTTGGTAAAAGTGATAAAGGATTGTATGTTGAAAAAGTTTCACTTTAGTTTTGCACACTAGGGTTTTAATGAAAATAAGTTTGAAAATTTATTTTCAATATTATCTTTTATTTATAAAATCCATAATTCTTTTGGGTGCCACTTCTTGTATGAAAAGTTATTTTCAGCCATCATCCAAGGAGCCTTGCATGGAGATCTCCAACTATGCCAAGATCACCTCTAGATTCATGACCAACTCATGCATGTAACACAAGCACTCCCATGAGTCCAAAACACCAAAAATAGAGGAACTCACCCCCATTTTACATGAGGCATTCTAGTTTGCATGATTTCCTTCTGTTGGGTTTTAAAGTTTTGACAACTACATGCCTTCTAAGACATATTTTTTATAAATATGGGTAGACCCCATGTCTCAATGTATCTTTTACTGTTATTAATATTTTTCTACATTTTGAATGTCATTTATACAAGATGTAACCTTTAGAGAGAACTAAAGTTGAAGTTTTTGCCTATCTTGTCTTTGGAATCTCTATGTTGTGCAAGTTATCTGATTCTTTGTGGAAGTTTTATCTTTTATTTTAGTCTCAATATAATTCATCTGTGGTATTTTTACCTCTTGATAATATTTTTTGAAATAAAGATCCTTTTCCCTTTGCTGAAGAATAGCTAAAATACTACCTCTGATTTTCAAATTTGCATAAGTCTATGCTTAAAATAAACTTAGTCTATTTTTCTGCTCTATTGTGTTTTCTAAGCAAGCATCTAGATCAATTATATAAATTTGGTGCAATCACCATACTTTTATTTTTTTTAATTTTTAATTTCTTTAACCCTTTTCCTATCAAATCTATAGTTTAGGATACAAGTTCACTAAAAAGCAAAATTCTTAAAAGGCTGATATTTTATCAGTTTGCATTAGATTTTATTGAAAGGAAGCTGGCCTTCTTTGGATATTAACCTCAAATTTCCAAGGTCCCATGGCTTTGGAGGTTTTTCCATTATTTCATTAGGTACTTGAATAACAAGATAAAAAATTAAGATAGGTGTAATACTATGTGATAACATGCACTTTTGTCCAGTAGCCTTAGTTTTAGAAAATTCTAGATTGCCTAAAAAAGTACATTAGGTAAATCTAGGTTTGCACATGTTTAGTTATAGATTACCAATTTTTGATTAGTTTTGCATAAATTCATATTAGTTTTCTAAAATTTAGGGTATCATGTACAAAATGATCACTCCCATTTTAGTTTCACATGCTCAGATATAGATTATTACAACTTAATCTAGAATCCATATGCACAAATATCAAATTTGGGGGCATGTTTATGACACATTATCTCTATATGATAACTTTGCTCCAATTGATTATATGGAATTGAAAAATTCATGGAATTATCTATGTTCTTAATCCATACACCATTCATGTCAACACAATCCAGATACTATCACATTCCATATTTTTTGCCTTACTCTGTCTATAATAGTTGACATTACTGAGTAGTCCCTGAGCTACATACTTGAGTGGCCGTAAAGCCAATTTTCATTCCATATTTCCAATGTGGCCATAGATCCAAAATATATAATTGTAATTATAGTTATACATATTCAACTACATTGTAAAAGTTAGTTACAAATGCATCTACTACACAAGGGTAGGCAATGATGAATTCAAGGCTAGCTTGAGTTCTTGAGCCACATACATGAGAGGGTTGGACACACCATCAGTCCAATATAATATATTCATAGGTTATTATCCAAAAAATAGGCATGGGTAATGATGGATTCAAAATTTAAATGAGTTTTTGAGCCACCCACACATGGGGATTGAGCAAGCCATTTAGCTTAGTCCAAGTTATTCACTGATTGATCACTATCTACATGTTCACATAGGTTTTCACTAGGTTTAGGCATTAGTTGATGTACCCAGTGAGGTGTATTCATTATTTTCTTCTCTCTTTTATCTCTTTAATAATTTTTTATTTGCTTTTGATATCTCTTATGTAAGGACTGATTTATGCACATTTCATTTAAAAGATACATAATAGAGCATGCTTCACACACTTAGATCTAGATTCACAAGATTTTACTATTTGGTAAGTCTAGGTACATTTATTTTCCTTTATCCTAGTATTTTCACTTTATTACATTTATAAAATAAAGGAGGGATAAATTTAGTCACATAAAAATGTCACTTGAGTGCTAAGAGTGTTACTTGAGACCACATATCCATAACTTAGCCCTAGACCTATCTTATAGCCTCTTTAGACACTTATCCAGCTTTCATATAGGCCACACACATCCCAAAACATCCCTAAATTAGTCCCAAACCCTCATTTTAGTATCTTGGCCCCAAGTCTCAGGTTTTACCACTTGGACACTAGCACCATAATTGGACAATAACACCATTGGTGATAGTGTCCCAGTTTAGGCATTATTATCCCTTCATGCCTTTTATCTCCAATGGATATCTTTTAAAATGAACAACCACCTAAGGTCAACCTAGATCTATTTTATCCCTTTATCCACTCGATGAAAATCAAATGCAAAAAACACAAACTAGCTTAGAAAAAGTTGTGCGCAATCAAGGTTATCAATCCCTATTCTACCCTACTTCTACATAAAGTCATATAGCCATCCCAAGCTTAGAAGACATAGATTTACAATCTTCAACATAAATAAAATCACTCAAAATGGCATTTTTACTAGTTTCACTTTCACTTGTACCAACACTTAGGTGGGGAGAACTACATCAAGTTTGATTACTCCTTAGATTATTGGTATGTAGGCAACTCTCAACACAATGGGGTGTTGAGAGGATGTACAACCTACCCCTATAACATCACACTTTACTACTTGTGCCAAGTGGATTCCATAACAAGATGGAGGTTTAGGGTTTGCATATAAAATTAGTCAAAATAGGTCACCTATAGGGAATCAGAACTCCTGTGTATAGGAACAAGTTTGGTAGACTCTAACATAGGTACACTTAAAATGTTAGATAAATCCTAAATAAAGGACACTAACACCAAAATGAGGGCATTATCATGATTACCACTATTTTATAGTTAGGGTACTATTGTTTAGGAAGGGTTTTGACACTTGGATCTTTTCTATAACACTTAGATTAGCTTCTGTCCTAGTTTACAACATCTAAATCTTCCATCTCATTCACTTTATAGCTAAGTAATATTTTTGCATAATTTATTGTTATTTTTAAAATTTTCAAACTAGGTCATTTCTATTACAAATCAATGTCTATATTTATCATATGTTGTATAACCTAATTTACTATACTCAGACCCTTTAACATCCTAGGGATTAAACTCTATAAACCCTAAAAAAGTTAAATCATTTGGTGAACCCAACTTACTTTAAACATTGTAAAAAACCTAACCCTAGACTACATTTAGCGTTTATGTTTCTAGACTTCTAAAATTTAGACTCAGATTTTATATCCTTATATTTTTAAATTTTGATTTTTATCTAATCATGATAATAATGATAGAATATGTTTATCAAAATTTAATGCAAAGTTTTATAGTTTCATTTGCATGCTTGTTTCCTTTCATTTAGAATCAATTCAAAGAAGATATTCACATATATGTACAAAATGTCCTATATTAATTACAATATATTTTATTGGACTTATTCCATAAATTTAATACCCTAACAAACATGTTTCAAGTTTTAATGTCATATCTTATGTACATGGAAGAATATATTTCTCCTCCTTATCTTTATGAGGGTGATAGCTACTTGCCTTATAAATAGGTCCATGATATCACTCCTCCACAAGATTATGTAGCCTATACTATTGTTACTCATGTCTATACTTAGCCTATCCATGCCTCCACCTCTTCTTTATAGGGTGTGCACTTATATATGTTCAATCAGATTCAACTAGGTTTACACTTGTGAGACTCTAAGGGATAAAATTACCAATATGAGTAGGTTTATGTAAAAATTGTAAAATCAAAATTAACTATTACATGAAAATATTATAACATTGTAAAATTAAATTACAAGACAAAAACCTATAGGGAAAACTAGTGTCAATCACGTATATGCATCTTCAACTAGTCAATTTATGGAAAGTAATGCTATTTATCAAAACAATAAATCATAAAAAAGAGAATCTAAAAATAGTTATTAAAAAAGTACTAAAGATAAAAATAATACACAAGATGGGAATTGGAACACTCTCCACACAATTAATGATGAAAATATTATTGTCAATAAGTATGAGATTTTATAGAGTTTTAGTGATCAACCTGAGGAACAACCCCATGTTCATGCACATAATATGCAAGCCATAATGGAATTAAATAATAAATCAAATAATGGTCAATATTATACTCCCGTAAATAATAATATTGTTACTTATAGTTTAGGTGAAACTCAACTTGTGTAACCACCCATTTTAACTCAATAACCTTCAACAATGTCAACACCTCTTATGGATAGTTTCTCCTCTCCAGATGTACAATCCCTTATGCATGATATTCATTCTCTATAGGCTAAGGAGTTACATATTAATTAGGGTGGTACTAAGCCATCACATGCCTTAAATTCTCATGTTATTTTACATACACCTTTGGCACAACAAATAGTGATAACCCCTTTACCATCTAGATTTGTGGCACATAAGATTACTTTTTATGATGGCAAGGGTGCCCAGAGCACCTTCTAAGATATTTAAAAGAAACATGTTTGGACTATGTATCCAATGATTGGATCCTTTATAATTTTTTTACACATAGTATAAAGGACTATGCCTTACAATGGTTTTATGATCTTCCAAATCAGTGCATCAATGTATTCAATCAATTCAAAGATATGTTTTTGTCACACTTTTTAATCAACATCAATGATAAGATCTCATATGCTCAAGTGGCATAAATTAAGCAAAAATCCAATGAGCCTATTGTATAATATGTCTTGTGATATAAAAATATATTATAAAAGATGACTAGCTCCATGGCAAATAGATATATCCAAGACATATTCAAACATAGTTTATTACCAACATTGCATGAAGCCATCTTGTTGAATAAGTTCTCCATATTTTATAGAGTTATGCCACATAATTAAAGAAAGGGAAGTCATTTTATCTATATGGGAAAATTAAAATACATAAGTGGATTAGATTTAAATACTAAGAGTTGTAATAAGCCTTGAAACAAAGCAAGGGCCACTAACAATAAGAGTGATCAAAAGGCCACAGTTAACACATCTTCAAAGCCACCTCCTCACTTGGTTTTATCATCTCCTCCATGGAGAGTTTTCATATTCCTTCCAAAATAACTAGCATGTGTTTTATAATATATTTTAGAATGCAATGTCATATCTCTCCCTCCTATCACAGAGGTTGAAATGACAAGGCCTATTTCAAAGAACTATGATTCTAATTCATTCTATAACTATCATAGGGCACCAAACCATACTAAAAATAAATGCATCAACTTGAAAAATAAGATATAATATTTGATAGAGGACAACATCATTGATGTGGGCACACCTATAGAGGAACCTAAAGTTGAACCAAAAAATTTAAGTCATTAAAAATATTTTTGGATTTGTTTCCAAAACATACAACTAGTGAGGTAGGTGACACTTCAAGTGTTCATTGTACTTATAAATCACATCCACCATTAGCATCATATCAAACTAATAAAAAAGATACATACCCCCTACATAATATCACTGGTTTGTATCGTACTCAAGTTCCAATTAGACCAAAACTACTAGTTATAGTTTCAAGCACAACTTCCATCAATATACCATAGATTTTAGTTGGGCCACTAGTTTAGGTGATGTCTACTCCTACAAAATTACTATGTACACATACTCTCCAATGGAGACCCTTATTGTAGAGATCCCCATGTTAGATAAATGTTTCATAGCTAGAGAGCATCTCTCTATCCCTTTCACTCTAAGATTAGTTTTATTGAGTTCATAGGGTTCTCAACATAGGGCACCCATGCCAGCTACATCATCTTTTACCAAAAGATTCCTTAAGACCCATATATTTCATAGGAAACTTCAATTAGCTCCATAAATTCTTAGCACCACTCCATAGGTAGTGACAGATCACTCACTATAGTAGGTTCTGAGAGCTCAATTACCTTTTATTAAAACACACATGATTATTGTTCCTTTATTTGACATAAAACACCTAGATAGTGAGTCTCTTATGAGACTCATTGGTTAGTATGTTCCTCCCTAATTACACATAGTTTACTTAGTTCTTGATCCATATATATAATTCTATTTTCATGTTTATTTTATATATCTTATACCCAAAAAAATACAAAAATAATATAATATGTCAAAACACAAAAAAATTTGAATATTTGCTTAGAAAATACATATTATAGATTGTATACATCTCCATGTTTACAATTATTATAATTTTTAGACACTATGTATGCTATCTATCTTAATATAATCATTTTTTATCATACATACATACTTCATTTGTTCTTGTCAAGTGTTCACAAATACTTATAAGATTTAGGTCTACCACACAAATCTAAATTTTCTACTATCTAACCACTAGGGGCATATACACAGATGCACAAATTCTTCATCTAAACAATTCAACCATTTAGGGACATCCTATACATAGTTTTAATTATCAGGTTACATCTTTCTAAACTCTACATCACAGATTTAGCATTGCTATATATTGATATTGATAATCTTACACTACTCAGATTCATTCCTGAATACTACTTTAGATTTAACGTATGTACATCTTTGCTCTTATACAAATTTGTACCATATGTTGATGAATAATTTCATTTTTAACTTTCCTATTTTAGACTTTATTGTATATCAATTCTTTTTCATATATTCAAGGGCATTTGAATATGCCATTATTCTACAAATCTATGCCACTTCCTTTCATTGTATGTATGATTTGAACATGTGCTAACGTCTTTATGTGTGCCTTCCTAATTATGTATGAAAATATTTGAGCATGTCCTTACATGTGGTTCTAAGCCAATTTTATTGATCTTTATGTATGTGGACATTTGAACACGTCTTTGTATGTCTTTTTTTTCTCAAATTTAGTGACATATACCCATGTACCTTATATTGTGGCCCCTTGGCCTACTTTATGTGCCTCATGCATTTTTGATGTATGATTTCATGTATGCATCATGGCCATGGCACTTTTCTCTTGCTTATTGCACATTCTAGTTTTAGATGCCATGAAGGACCTCATGCATATCCCCTTCTTCCTTGGGTGCCTTGATGGACATCATGCCCTATCCCCCTAGGTAGATACTCAATTTATTTCTTAGATTTTATATTCATACACATGATTACATTGTTTTATCTATCTTGATATCCTTGTGAATGTTAGATCTAACATACATTGTACACCACAAACTTATGTTTAGATTATTTTACATTCTGATGTCATGTATGCACATTATATTGGTTTATTGTGAATTTATTATATATGCTCCAATTAACACACATATTACAAATTTTTATTGTTCTAAGGATATTTATTTCATAGGTTCAACAACTCCCCATGGGGAAATCAAAGAGGTTGGTTATCTAAATGCACTTAGAGTAGAATTTTCAACATAGAGGCACATATTAGAGAAATCAATTTTAGGAAAATATAGTGGGTAAAAGTCACACACAAACCATTTCTAGTTTCATAGAGATCAATACATACAAAAATTAACACCCAAAGTTGGGCATTAGCACCATTGGTTCTACTATTTGGATATAATACTATTTTCCAGTAGCCTTGGTTTCAAAAAATTCTAGATTATCTAGAAAAATTTAATAGGTATAGTCCAAGTTTGCTAGGTTTAGTTATAGGTTACTAATTTTTTCTTAGTTTTTCACATATTCATATTGGTTTACTAATATTGGGGAAATAATGCACGTCATGATCATTCTCATTTTATTTTTATATGCTCAAATATATATTATTACAATTTAATCTAGAATCCATATGCACATAAATCAAATTTGGGGGCATGTGAATAGTATATTGTCTCTGTATGCTCAATTTTTCTCTAGTTGATCAAATGTAATGGAAAAATTCATGTCATTATATATGTTCTTAATCCACACACCATTCACACTAGCATAATATAGATTTAATGCCTCACTCCATCTATAGTGGTTGGCATTACTAAGTATTCCCTGAGCTACATACCTAAGTGGCCATAAAGTTGATAGATATACTTCTAACTATAGTTATACATATTAAAATAAATTACACAATTCAATTATAGGTGCATCTACTACATAAGGATAGACAACAATAAATTCAAATCCAACTTGATTTCTTGAGCCACCTACATGAGAGGGTTGGACATGTCATCAATCAATTTCATGTTTTTCATAGGTTATGATCTACCAAACAGGGGTGAGAAATAATAGAGTCAAAAATGGATTGAGTTATTGAGCCACCCAAATATGGGGATTGAGTAATCCATTTAGCTCACTCTAAGTTATTCATTGATTGATCACTAACTACATGCATAAATGGGTTTTCACCAAGTTTACCAATTAGTTCATGCACCCATTTAGGTGTATTTATTCCTTTCCTCTCTCTCTTATCTCTTTACTTAGTTTTATCTTTATTTTTGATATCTCTTAATCAAGGATTGATCTATACACATTTCATTTATAAGACATGCAATGGAGTACACTTCACACACTCAAATCCAAATTCATGGGCTTCACCTCTTGGGTAAGTCCAGGTACATTTATTTTACTTTATCATAGTATTTTAACTTTATTTTATTTATAGAAAAAGTCGGGGGCAGAAATGGAGTACCCTAAAAATGTCACTTGAGTGCTAAGAGTGTTACTTGAGACCACCTATCCATAGCTTATCTCTAGAACCATCTTGGGGCTTATTTAAACACTTATCCAACATTTGTATGGGTCATACACATCCCTAAACATCCTTAAAGTAATCCTAGACCCTCATATTATCATCCTAACCCCTACTCTCAAGTTTCAATACCTGGACACTAGTGTTATAATTGGATAGTAACACTAATGACACTAGTAATCTAGTTTGGGTGTTATTGCCCTTTCTCAAATTTTGTCTTCAATGGATATATTTTCAAATGAACAACCACCTAGGGTCAACCTAGACCTCTTTTAAGACTAACAAAAGCACTAGAATAATATATATACATGAATTTTAGCCCTTTATCCACTAAATGGAAATCAGATTCAAATAACACAAACTAACTCAAAACAAGTTGTGCACGATCATGGTTATCAATCCATATTCTACCATACTTTAGCATATAGTCATCTATAACCATCCCAATATTAGAATACATAGATTTATAGCCTCCAACATCACTAAAATAACTCAAAACAACATTCATACTAGATTCACTTACACTTGCACTAGCACATAGGTGGGGAGAACTAGATTGGGCTTGATCCTTCCTCAAAGTATTGGTATGTAAGCAAATATTATCACAATGGGGTGTTGAGGATGTATATCATACCTTAATAAAATCACACTTTGTTACTTATTCCAATTGAATCCCATAAAAATATTGATTTTTAGGGTTTACATGCAAAATCAATCAAAATAGGTCACCTACTAGGAATCAAAACTTGTGCATGTAGGAATAAGCTTGGTAGACTTTAACATAGGTGCACCCATAATCTCAGAACAATCTTGTACATAGGACACTAGTGCCAAAAAGATAATGATAACACTATTAGTGCTACTGTCTAGCTAGGCTTCCATTGTTTAGGAAGGGTTTTGACACTTGGATCCTATATGTGCCACTCAAATTAGCTCATCTTAATTTATAGCCTTCAAATATTTTGCCTTAGTCACTTTCCAACTAAGTACTTGTTTGCATCATTTATTGCTATCTTTAGAAAGGTTAAACTAGGTCAATTCTATTACAAATAAGTGGCTATATTTATTTCATATTATATACCTTGATTTATTATACTCAGACCCTTTAAAAACCTAGGGATTAAACTCTATAAACCCTAAAAAGTTAAATCAGCTTCTATTGAATACAAACTAAGAATTCTAGAAATAAACACACATAATTAAAGCTATAGGTAATCACACAAATAAAATAATAACTAATTAATGGATAAGGATAGTCACCTCATATCCTTGTGAGGGGACCCTCTTTAGTCAGATTTGAGTTTGAATCCTTCCCTTGAGTATGATGTATTTAATTAAAATCACTTATTATTTTATTATTGAATTTATAACAATATGAGAACTATTACAATAAAGATTAAAAAGAGATTCAAATTGAGATTCTTTATCTATTCTCAATATAATATTTAATACTATAGTTTTTTCCATGCCCTACTATCTATTATTTAATAGAGAAGGAAAGTTATTTATTGTTATTATCTAGTCATACTATTTTTTTTCTTTTACCCTATCTACTTAACATAATCTATGAGAGGAACCTACTTAAGTTAATGTTGAATAAATTTAACCTTAGGTCAAATTATGTCAACCCCCTTGCATATTCAAACTTTTCATAGGGTCCTTCTAGGTTCAAAATGGTAATCATGGTCTTAAAATGAGGTTAAGTCACCTTTGAAGGTCATAAAAATTTGTTTTAACCTTGTCGTATTTGTTCACTTTGTCTTAATGTCCTTTTTTAGGCCACCTTTTGGTCATTCTAAGTGAAAGGTATAGTTTCCCACAAAAGGACAAAGTATCAAAAAGGAATATAATGTAAAATATGTTAGAGAATGTTAGAAAACTATTTGAAATTGAAATGTGGTAGGTTGAATGAAATAAAGAGGGAGATCAACTATAAAAGGGGTAGTTTTAGGTAGTTGTACAAACTATGTACATAATATAGCACATGTGAAGGCTTCTAAGAAGTGTCTTGAGATTCCTGCAACTCATTTCTAGGTTCAAGTAGCTTTGACATGTCAAAATTTGATCAAAACCAACTCCTTTCTCTTATTACTCTCTTGGACAAGTTAAAAAAGTAAAACAATTTTCCTTTAATATAGAAAAGAGGAAGAGAGTTGAAGTGAGTTCACTTGATGGCTATTAGGGGACACTTTTCAATTCCATTCCATGTTCAAACTATTTTCCTTTAATATAGATAAGAGGAAGAGAGTTGAAGTGAGTGCACTTGATGGCTATTAGGGGAAAATTTTTAATTCCATTCCATGTTCATGGTTTATATATTGGTGTTCCACATTTTATGAACAATATCTAATATTTTTAGCACCTCTAAGATGCCTACACATTCCCAACACATCAATTTTTATCATCTATTTGCATTTGTTTGTGTGAAAAAAGTATTGTATGTGGACTTGAAAAGCATATTCACCCTTTTTAGGTTGGATTCAACTAGTTTGGCATGAATAAACATGAAGGAATAACCAATATTATTATTTGTATGCTATAGGTGAGCACCATTGAAGTATATAGAATACTATTTCATTAGTTTCAGTTTTTATCTTTTGTGAGTGGCTTCAAGTCAAATTAGCACACTTTTGTTCAACCCCTTAGGACACAAAATTTAGTTTCTCCATTTAGGGTTTACATTGAAGAGACATTAAGGGTGATGATAAGGTTCTAACCTAGTACATAGTCTTATATCTATTGACACCTACTAGCAGTCTCAAATAGTGGTTTAAAAGTCAATACAAAAGAGGTAGAGTAGTGTTGAAAGAGCTTTGGAGGTCTTTGGACTCAATTGAGACCTTTAAGAAAGTCTGAGAGCATAGGGAAGATCACTATATTTAAAATAGTAAAGCCATTACATATAGCCAATCTGAAAAAGAGGTGCAAAATTGGAAGGTTAAAAAATGGTAATATTTTCCTTAAATTTTTTGAAAAGATACTTTTCTTTGAACAATGTCATATGGTGAAAGATTATGAGATCTATGTGAGCCTAAATGATTTATTTCTTATAGCCTAGGCCTATAAATAACATGCTAATACAAGAAGGGGTTGCTAGGTCAAGATAAGATAATGGTCGAATGGTTTCAATTCAATCAAGTTTCTACTGCAGATGCTTAGTGAAACATAGTGCTATCAAGCCAAGATAAATGTGAAATTTACAAACTTATAATACATTGATGATGAGAGATGGTCACATGATCTTAAGGAAAAGACAAGTCCATTCAAGTATGATGTGGTTCTAGTGACATCAGAGAAACCAAAATGTGTGAAGTACAATAGCCAAACATATATCATCACCTATAGTAACATCTTAACTCCTCTAGTAAGTAACACCTATAGTTTGACACAGTCACAAACTAGCCTAAGCATATGGAAAGTGTAGGTTTAAGAAGGTAAGCAGAGGTGTAAGGTAGATAAATAGATAGAAATAAATTTCATGATTATGATACCACATTTTCAAGTGAATTTTAGAGGCAAGGGGAACATAACAAAGATTTAAATAAACTAGGTTTTGAACTTCATACTCAGTCAACCAAACATTGCACATAGTCATAGACCTCGAGTCTAGTATTGAGATAATTTTATGTTGAAATCTCTATGAGTGTGATTTGTCTCTAAAATTTTACATAGAGGGTCATCATGACTTAAAATTTCCCTCCACAATCTCTTTTAGGTCAAGTGAATAGGGGAAGTGTCCTCTATTTTATCACAAACATGAGGCACTTCACAGTTAGTATAGTCTTTAAACCTAGTGCATAGATGTTAAAAGGATGAAATGGAGAGAAAAGAAGCATTTTTATATGTTTTATAGGGTTGGAATGAAGGTAAATGAGTGTTGATAAAATAATACAACCATATAAATCATTCAAAAGTGACCATACACTCAAATACATAGTCTTGCTGAGTAGGCCTAGAACTAGACATGAACCCTCAAGGTGACTAACTTCACTCATATGATCATATGATCATTAAAATCAAGTTATAAATTTCAAGGGAGAGTTTAAAGTCCATGAGACTTAGTTTTTTTCATAATATAACCTATAATTGGTCATTTTGGCCTAATTCTCTCTTACGGGTATTTAAAATGCCTAGTAAGAGCTTGAGAGAAAACTTATTTATCTCATATATGTATGGATGAGCTACATGGTGTGTAAATAATATAGGAATAGTTGAGGGGGGTCATATACTCCAACTTAGTGGAGTTGGTTTGAGGATTAAATGTCTAACATTTATGAATCATCACTAAGAACTGGAATGACCTAAAACTCTCTCAAGAAACTGATGAAGAAGATATGAATGTAAATGCATCAAAAAGGGGTAAATTAACCTATAAGATGATTAAAACATGTTTTTAACTCTCTAAATTTCCTTGACATCCAGTTTTTCCATACCATCACTTGTATGGACATGCCAAATTCTCTATTTTTGACAAGATTTGGGTTGAATTAAAGGTGTAGAATGGAACATATAGGTAAAAGTCATGGAGAGAGGTGTTTAAAAATGTATTATAAATCCTAAAACTCAATTATCACCTTAGTGATTCATAAAAATCCTTCTACTAATCTATTTATTATAGGTAATCTTGATTAGGATAGTGAGAAAGCAATGTGACTGCCAAATGGAATTGAGAGGTGTGATTTTGAGTTTTAATGAAGTCTATTCAATAGATCAGAGGAAAAATAGGTCTTTAAAAGTTATCTTACATCCATTAAAAAAAACCTTATTGAACAAATACAAGTCACCACAATGACAAATGTGAATATTCAAGCCTAAAAGGCTAATAAATGACTGCAAGAAGGTAAGTGACCACTAATAAGGAGAAGGCTATTAGTTGGAGAGGTGTATATTATTATCACAATATTGTTTCCAACTCCCCAAGTAATAGTATATGTTTCAAATATTTTTATGTCAATTTTAGATGATCAAGTAGACTTCTCATTGAGAAAGGTAATTTCAAGAAGGACATAAAAGGTCTCTATGCAAACTTTAGGAGAATGATGCATTTATGATGGATACTTATCGAAGACAACTTCATAACATGCTTTCCAACTCATTCTCTTACATTGTAATTGGTTTTTAGGTATTTACACTTCACCTTATGACATTTTAACTTTACTTCTTCTCTCTCCTCTCCTATGCTCTATATATTCAAGCCATTTTAGCATTGTAAAGGAATCCACAATTGGTATGACAAAGCCCTACTAGTTTTGAAATCTTATTTTGACTTTAAATAAAGTTTTGAAGTTGATTTTTTCTCTAAAATTCTTGAATTATTTCCTAAGTATGTCAAGTAGTGTATTTGGTTAAAAAGTGATGAATGTCTTCTCATTACCTACATTCTGCTCTTGTATGCATTGTGTGAGTAGTAGTATTTCTTCTAACAGGTCTCATGAAGTGTAAATATTTTTTAATGTGTATTTTAAGTGTGAGATATATTAGTAGTGTTTAGGATTAGAGCTCCTTTTCACCCACCTATAGATATGTATAACAATTTACCTCTATGTAGAAACACTTATAATAGAAGAACCTTGAGTTGAGATTAGTTTTATCAGCCTTTCTTATTAGTGCAAATGCAAGTATGTTTGTAGAGATATGTTTGGCATATCACTTCTATTAGTTTAGGTTACTTTTATGTTTCCTTATTCCATTTTCACCCCTAATAGTGATTATTCTAGTGTAATGTGTGATCTTAAAAGATATACCAAGGGGGATAACCCATAATCCAGAGGTTTATCTATACTATAGGCAACCCATAAGCTTAGAGGTAATCCCATGTTAGCCAAATTTGGAGATATTTGACCCACCTTCTCCTAGGGTGCATAATTTAGTTATAATAGCTTTAGCACACTTGATGGGACAAAGGTTCAAAATAGTGCAATGATTTTTGGTGTGTTCTTCTTACTATCATCTTTTGAAAGCATTCAAGTAAACACCAATGGTGACTTTGAAGGTAATCAACTAGTTATAAGCATCCCATGTACTTATTGTAAAATATTTTGATCAAGTATTGTGTTTCATTTAACTAATGAAGTTAATATGGCTGGATATGTTGAGAGTTCCTATCATACACCTCTTTATCAACCTTGGCATGATCCATACTATGTTCCTCAATAACCCTATCAAAGTTGTTACCAACCCTATGGTCAACATATTCATTGTCAATATGATCATGATATTATTGAGTAGTCTCAGGAAGAAGCCTATGAAGAGGGATATCAAAAAGATGTGATTAAGAATCTTGAATAAGAATTCTAAGCTATTAAGAGGCAAATTCTTGGATGCAATCTTCCTCAAGCTCCTAGATAGCCTTTTCAAGGTCAATACCAAAATAAACTAACTCAACAATTAGGAGCTCACCAAAACCCATACTCCTATCCTCCTCCTACTTTAATTCTATCTCAAGCTAAATAATTTTTGATAGTCATGCCAAATATGATAAAATCAAAAAGGGTGATGAGAAAATGGGATAAGCAACTTGATGTGATCCTTATTAATCTCATATAAAGGTTGGGAAAGTTAGTTCAATTCTTTATAAATAAGTGGAGGCTCATTGAGGAGGAAGCTAACTATGTCATCAATGAATATTTGCATGAAATGAGATGATATATCCAATGGTGGGTATATAGATTAGAAAGGTGGAAAAACCAAGAAGTTGAGGATAAACTTACAACTATTGAAGGACCTCAAGAAGGCTATGAAGAAGGTGAAAATTTAGTTGAAAAACAAGTCTCTTCCTCCCATCCTCAAGAGTCTTCTTATGTTCCACATAATTTTTCTCATGATCCTTATCCTCATGTAATTATTCACCATCCTCAAGAGGATACTCCAAAAGAGCCTAATAGCCTCAAAGTTCCAACTTGGAACCAAGTAGTGAAGTCTTGGGGAAAGAAATATGAAGAGAGTAAGGACCATGAAGTTGATGTCAAGAAAGAAAACCTTGTGTGTGTTCAAGACTCATTGCCTTCTACTTAATAACCTATGGCTTTACCTCTTAGAGATCTATCCAAAAATATTTTCAACATGAAAAAGAAGCCTTTGTTGACAAAGTGAAATATACATTTACAGGGGTTGAAGAGCCTCAAGAAGGATATGATAAAGGTGAGGTGTTTGTTAAAGAAAATGAAATGTCTATAGACCAACAAAACCTTCTCTACCTATTCAAGAATTCTTTAAAGTGTATCCTTCAATCCCCATGCCCATTCATGAGCCATATACCATACCTAATACTCCCACTCTAACCCATGAAAATTTTCACCACCCTCCCACCTCATCCCTTCTTGAAGGAGAACCCATCCTATGGGAGGCAAGTAAAGAATACAAAGCTAGATTTATAGCTGATCAAGAAGATGAAACAAGTGCCTATGAAGAATATTTCATTATAGGGAATCACAATGGTGAAGACAATCCTTAGTCAACCTTCTTGAGGGAAGAAAGAGAATATCTAGATCAGGTTGCAACTATTCACAAAGAGATTGATCAAGACATGAGAGAGGAAGTGATTAAGAATACCATCACATCAGTTCAAAGAGATGTGAGAAGCATGCGGAAAACTTACTTTCACATGTTTAATGAATATGAAGGTCTTGAAGATCTAGTACTTATATAAGAGTAGAATGAGATTGTTGAGGAGGAATGTAAGGTTATTATTGAACAAACATGTCTTGAAGAACATCACCAAGAATTTAAAATACATGATGGAGCAATATATGATGACTATGAAATTCATGACCATGGTTAAGAGGATGAGTTTCAAGAAGTTGTGGTTCATAAGGAGAAAGAAATAAAAGATGATTGGCAATGACATATTGAACTTCTCCAAGAATTTGAAGAGATTTACAAGGTTGAAAGTCAAGGACACAAGGAGATAAAATAAAATATCCTCATGGAGGACAATGATGAATATTGGATTGACTATAAAAATATCCTTGAAGATCTTGATGAGAATGTAACTATTAATACGTTTGATCTCATTCAAAGTACCATGGAAGTCAAGGAATCATGATTGAATGAAGCATCATTGGAAATTCTAGTTGAGGGGTCTCGTGAGAAGATTGAGATTATTGAAGTATGAGAGGAGTTCACTTTCATAGGTGATATGTTTTTAGCTCCTATGGTTATATTGAAGATCATGCCAAAGAGAGTGGAAATAATGAAGGAGTTGATAAAATCAAAACCAAAGCTCAAAAGGCAAACATGCTTCAAACACTCTTTCATCTCATGGAGCAAGATATGGTGCAAACTTCCCCTTTGATCTAGGAGGAAAATGTTTGTTTTAGGTTAGTTTGCATATAATCTAGTTTGTTTATATTGTTTGTGTGTTTTACCTAACTTATTAGAGAGCTCATGTGTGTGTCTTATTTTATGTGTTTGTTTTTTATTGTGTTTAGTGTCTATTTAAAGGATTTTCAATGTCAACTACAATATATAGGTAACTCCATTTCCCAAGGATATGAGAAGGCAACTGGTCCCTAGCATAACAAGCATGCTAACCACTAAAAATTGCTATAATATTGAATAAATTCAAACCTATGTCAAATTAATTCAACCCCTTACATATTCAAACTTTTCATAGGGTCCTTCTAGGTTTAAAATGGTCATCATGGTCTTATAATGAGGTTAATCACCTTTGAAGGTCATAAAACTTGTTTTAACCTTGTCATATTTGTTCACTTTGTCTTAATTCCCTTTTTTTGGCCACCTTTTGGTCATTCTAAGTGAAAGGTATGATTTACCAAAAAATTACAAAGGTGTCAAGAAGGAATATAATGTAAAATATGTCAGAAAATATCAAAGAACTATTTGAAATTGAAATCTAGTAGGTTTAATGTAATAAAAAGGGAGATCAACTAAAAAAGGGGTAGTTTTAGGTAGTTATATAGATTGTGTACCTAATATAGCACATGTGAAGGCTTATAGGAAGTGATTTGAGATCCCTAAATCTCATTATAGGTTCAAGTAGCTTCAAAAAATCCAAAATTGAACAAAATTAATTCCTTTCTCTTATCACCATCTTGGATAGGTCAAGAATGTTAAATGGTTTTCCTTTAGTATGGATAAGAGGAAGAGATTTGAAGTGAGTACACTTGGTGGATGTTATGAGAACCTTTATACTTCCATTCCATGGTCATGGTTTCTAGATTGGTGATCTATAATGTATGAACAATCATGAAGATTGTTAGCACTTCCAAGCTACCTGCACATTTCTACCACCTCAATTTTTCTCATTTATTTGAATTGGTTTGTGTGAACCAAGTGTTGTATGTGGAATTGTAGATAATTTTCACCCTTTTCAAGTTGGTTTCAATTTATTTTTCATGTGTGAACATGAAGGAATAGTCAAGATCATTCTCTTTGTGCTAGAGGTGATCACCATTGAGGTCTATAGAATAATGTTTCATTAGTTGTAGTGTTTATCTTCTATGAGTGGCTTCATGTCAAGGTGTTAGACCTATGTTCAACCCCTCAGGATATGGAAGTTAGTTTATTCATTAAGGGTTTGAATTAAAGAGACCTCAAGGGTTATGATAAGGTTTTAACCTAATACATAGTCTTATATCTAATAACACGTACAGACAGTCTCAAATAGTGTTTTGAAAGTTAATACAAAAGATGTATAGTGTTGAAAGAGATTTGGAGGTGTTTGGACTCAATTGAGATCTTCAAGCAAGTTTGATAGCATAGGGAATATCATTGTATTAGAAATAGTGAAACTATTACATACAAAAAAAAAGAAAGAGAGGTGTATAGTTTGAAGGTTTCAAAATGAGAATGTTTTCCTTAAACTCTTTGAAAAGAGACTTTGATTTGAGCAGTGTCATCTTATGGTGAAAGACTATGAGGTATGTGTGAGCCTAAATGGTTTCCTTATTATAGCCTAGGCCTAGAACTAACATGCCAATATAAGAAGGGGTTGCTAGGTTAAGAGAAAATAATGGTTGAATGGTTTCAATTCATTCAAGTTTATACTAAAGATGCTCAGTGAAACACAGTGCCATAAAGCCAAGATGAACATGAAACTTGTAGACCTACAATATATTGATGGTGAGAGATGGTCATATGATCTCAGGGAAGAGACAAGTCCATTCAAGTGTGATGTGTTTCTAGTGACCTCAAAGAAACCAAAAGGTGTGAAGTATAATATCCAAACCTATATCATCACCTACAATATCATCTTAACTCCTCTAGTAAGCAATACCTATAGTTTGACATAGTCACACACTAGCCTAAACATATGGAGATTATAGGTTTAAGATGGTAAGCATAGGTGTAAGGTAGATAAACACATATAAATCACTTTTATGATGATGATACCACATCTTCACATGAATTTTAGAGGTAATGGGAATATAATAGAGATTTAACTAAACTAGGTTTTGAACTTCATACTCAGTTAACCAAACACTACACATAATCATAGACCTAGAGTCTATCATGATATAATTTGATGTTGAAAAATATATGAGTGTGATCTATCTATAAAAAAATACATAGAGGGTTCTCATGACCTAAAAAATCCCTCCATAATATCCTTTAGGTCAAGTGAATAGGGAAAGTGTCCTTTATTTTGTCACAGATATGAGGCTCTTTATAGTCAGTGTAGTCTGTAAACGTAGTACATAGATGTTGAAAATATGAAATGGATAACAAATAAGCATTTTGAGATGTTATATAGGTTTGTATTTAAGGTGAATGAGTGTTTAAAAATAACCATAACCATATGAAACACTCATAAGTGACCATACACTCAAATACATAGTCTTACAGACTAGGCCTAGAATTAGACATGAACCCTCATGGTGACTAATTTCACTCATATGATCCTTCAAATCAAGTTGAGAACTTTTAATGGAGAGTGGAAAGTACATGAGACTTAGTGGTTTGTAGAAGACAGCCCAGAATTGGTCATTTTGTCTTAATTCTCTCTCAAGGGTATTCAAAATTCCTAGTAAGAGTTTGAGAGCCAATTTATTTTACTCATATCTATATAGATGATTTTCATTATTTATCAAGTAGCTATGAATAGTTAAATGGGGTCTTATATTGAAGCTCAGTGGAATTGGTTTGAGGGTTAAGCATCTAACCTTTATGAATCAACACTAAGAACCATAATGACCTAAAACCCTCTCAAGAACTCAATGAAGAAGATATGAATGGAACTACATCTAGAAGGGGCCAATTGACTTGGAGGATGATTTGAACATGTTTTTCACTCTCTCGAGCTCCTTGACATCCAAATTTTCTATAACATCACTTGTATAAACATGCCTAATTCTCTATTTTTTGAAATATTTGGGTTGAATTGAAGTTGTAAAAGGGAAAAAATAGGTGAAATTCATGGTGAGAGGTGTGTAGAAATGTTTTATAATTCCTTGAACTCAATTATCACCTTAGTGATGAATAAAAATTCCTATGCTAATCTATATGTTATAGGCAGTCTTGAATAACACAGTGAGTAAACAATGTGACTGTCAAATGGAAGTGAGAGGTGTGATTTTGAGTTTCAATGAAATCTATTTGATAGACCTAAGGATAAAGAGGTATTAAAAAATTTTCTTACATCCCTAAAATGAACCTTATTTAACAACTTCAAGTCATCATAATGACAAGTGTGAAGATTTAGGCCTAAAAAGCTAATGAGTGACTACAAGAAGGTAAGTGACAAGTGACAAGGAGAAGGTTATCCATTGAAGATGCATATATGACTATCACAATCTTTTTTCCAACTCCCTAAGTTAGAGTATATGTTTTAAATAATTTTATGGTAGTTTTAGATAGTGAAATAGACTCCTCATTGAGAAAGCTAGTTTTAATAAGGACATGAAAGTCTTTATGCCAACTTCAATATAATGATGCATTTATGATGGACACTTGTCAAAGACAAAGTCATAACTTGTTTTCCAACTCATTATATTTAATTGTAACTATTATTAAAGTATTGACACTTGGATTTATGACCCTTTAACTTCACTTCTTCTATCTCCTCTCCTATACTCTATAGATTCAAGCCATTTTGGCATTGTAAAAGAATCCACAATTGGTATGGAGAAGCCTTGCTAGTTTTTACATATTGTTTTTCCTTTGAATAAAGTTATGAAATTGATTTTATCTTTGTAATTATTGACTAAGTATGTCAAGTAGTGTATTTGTATGACAAGTGATGAATGTATTCTCATTGCTTCCATTTTACTCTTGTATACATTGTGTGAGTAGTGGTATTTATTCTAACAAGTCTCATGAAGTGTAACTTTTTGTTAAGGTGTATTTGAAGTGTGTGAGAGATTATCAGTGTCTAGGATCAAAAATAATTTTCACCCACCTCTGGATATTGATAGCAATCTACCTCTATGTAGAAACACTTATACTATAAGAAGCTTGAGTTGAGATCAATTTTAGTAGCCTGCCTTCTTAGTGAAAACAAAAGTATGTTTGTGGAGATATATTTGGTGTATCACCTCTATTAGTGTGATTTAATTTTATTTTTCCTTCCCTTTTCACCCCCAATAGTGATTAGTCTAGTGTAGTGTGTGAGCCTAAAATATAGATCAAAGGAGCTAGCCCATAATCTATTGGTTTAACTCTACTATAGGCAAACCATAGGCTTAGAGTTAATCCCATGTTATCCAAATATGGAGAGGTTTAAACCACCTTCTCTTAGGGTGCATAATTTGATTATAATAGTTAAATGATATGTCAATTAGTTACATTAAAGAACATATCAATTATTTTCATGGTTACAACAGTTGGCAAGAATAGTCAATAGAGAAGAGAGTGTTAATGACACATTTAAACATTTACCTTTCCATAGACTATATAATCTATTTTCCATGTTTATCTAACTAGTATAACTCAATATACATAATAACAAAGATCACAATTAACCATTACAGTTTTACTATAGGCTAGAATAATTGTGATAATAGTTATATAGGTTATGATATATGTATTTTTTAGTTTTTATGGGCTACACTAAATGTCTCTATAGTTTTTGTGAATTATAAAAATAGTCTACCATTTATATAGGTTGTCTACCCAGTTGCTATGGGTTATCCTATCCCGTTGTTATGGTTTAGCTATTGGTTCCTGCTTATTCATAACTTATCCATGAGATTTGTATGCATTGAATTAATTATAGAGATAAAATAGAAATGAAATTAAAAGATGTAAAATTATTCATAAAATTTTAGTTTTAAACATTAAACACCAAAGATATGCATATCATATTCATTTAGTAATATATAATATAAAAGAGTACAAAAGACAAATTTATGTACTCAGGATTGGCAAAAGGGAATCAACAAAAGAGGTTATAGGAATTCATTGAATGGTTACTTTGTTGACTCATAAAACTCCCCCACTAGACTTATTGTTAGTATTTGAGTAACTAAATCCTTTGCACATGGGAACACAATATTATGAAATCAAATGGTTCTGATGAACTTGCCCTTTGTTTTCCATAAAAACCAAATTTATTCTCTTTATTTTTCCATCTATTTTCTTGAACATATTGATCAATTTGTTCTCTTCTTATCCAATTAGGAAAAGAGAACCAAAAAATAGGAGGTTGATAGATTATGTCTATCCAACTCAATGTCTTTATCCTTGAAACCTCAATGTATCTAGTGACCCTCTTAAGATTTACCATAAAATTCTATCTTGAGAATGGTTCCTTATTATATAGTTATGGGGTAAACTCACTCCTTATTGTTATACATGAATTGAAGGATTAGTAGGTAGTTTATGTCATTAATGCCAGATATTAGTTTTGTCCTACTACTTTCTCCTTTTTAGTTTTTGTAGTGACCTCTCTTTTATTCATCAATTTAATCTAATTTGCTTCTAATATATTAGGCCTAATGGTATCCCCTCTGATAATTAATGCAATATCTTTTTTATTTATCATGATATTATAATAATTACCTCTTTTTATATCATTAAAAATATAAAATTATAAATACCTAAGTAGTACATCCCCTAAATATAATTTTGGGTTCCATTCTAGGTCATTAAAACAACATAATTGTGCATATAGAATTCATCATGTTGATTTTGATCTTCAGAAGTGATATTGTTATAGATATCAAATAAGGAATGTGGTTCACTTATAAATTTAGATAGGTCACAATATATTCTCATAAAATGTAATTTTATCCATTTCTCTTCAATATAAACAATGTATACCCTTGCAGATGATTTGTAATCCTTTATTTTCATAGTTAGTTGACTCATGTCTGGTACTTTTTACTTTAGTTTTATGATTTATGACTTAGCCTCATTAAGATTTTTATTCAAAGATTTATTTTCATCCCTAAATTGGTTAAATTTACTATACCAAATTTTTTTCATGGTTTGGATTTTACATTCTTTTTCATAAATATTTCCTACTATTTTGGCCCATTTATCTGAGTAGAAATGGATGAAAATGTCTTGTCAACACTTCTTTTAGCCATAGGAGATTATTATACTATGGATTATGATACAAGAGATTAAGGTGTCTAATTTATGCCTCTTTCACTCTATCCAATGTGTCCAAAATATTCTCTTTTTTCTCTAGTTCCTTGATTTATGCCTGAAGGGTTTAAATTTCCCTTAGGGCTTATATTAGTTTTTGGTCTTCTTCTGGCTGAATACAAATTTCCTATTGTTACATTTACTGTTACATGATAGTGTATTATTATTTCATTATTTATTATTATTTTTTAATTATTTTCTTATTAATTTCATATCACATCTCTGTCTACTACATCTAGGGAACGACCTTAATGCTCAATTTCGCCAAAGGTTGTGAACCCAAAGCTAAATGAGTTGGAGTTTCCTTCTCGATAGATGATGGAAATTTAATCTTATTATTCAATAGGTTCCTCTTATTCATCAAATGTTTCTCCAATTTTGATGTATAAAAAAACACGGACCACATATGAATGTTTTTTTACTAGCAGGCATCTAATTTTTTTGTGATTATCTTCTAGAACTAGGAGGTGGAACCCTCTATCTCTTTTTAGGTCTTGATGTGGAGGGTATATTTTTTATCCCTCTATTCATAAATTGGTTTCTCACCTATATCTTTTGACTCTAAATAAGAAAGGGTTGTTATGAGATTTATCCTTCTTATTATCTCCAATATTTCCCTTGATTCATGCCCTTATTCTTTTATTATTGCTTCTTGTACAACTACCTCATTGCATTATTGTTCCTCATCTGTAAATTAGTAAAGTGTCAAGAATTATTCCCATGCTAGGTTGAGATTGGTCCCTTAGATGTTTCTACACAATCAATTAAATAAGATAGTGATGTGACAAAGATTTTGGCATTCCCTTTTGATATTCTTTAGCCATTCTTCTTAACATGTTCAACACAAAATTAGGTACATTTATCCTTATTCCATGCCTTAGATGATTTAGGATAATGAAGTGAGTTTCATATAACATGGAGTGCCTCCCTTAAAATGTTAAATATTTGAAAATATAAATGGAAACTTTTGACTATAGCAACAATAGTGAAGAGTGGAATGAGTATTGGTTGGAGGCTTCTAATAGCTTGCCTTCTTTATAAAATATATGTCTTATTTTAGAAATAATAGATTTAATTTTTCATAGTTCTAATGTGTGTGTTAAATAAGTTACATCATTAAATAACACTTCAATAACATTGACATGTAGCCATATGATATTAGTTACATCACCCACAAAGGTTTTTACAAATTATTGGGTAATTTGATCATCATACTTTGTTAATTTATCAAAGTAATACATCCAATTGACATTACTAAAGATATTTTCAAGATTTTGTCTTTTTATTAGTGGTGTGATGTATGTAGGTTATCTCCTAATCACATCTCTTGAAAATTCTTAAAGTTACCTTTTGTCACAAGGAAGTGTATTTTGCCTGATAGAATAGAGCTAAGGATTTGGAATGTTTTGTTGTGTGTGGAAGATTGAGGTGGATTTTAGTACTTATCATTTCACCATTGTTATATTTTATCCTCATTCTATAATCATTTCCTCCATTTCATATGCTTTCATTTGGATTCCATGATGGGACATTCCATGTGCTCATATCATTTATATTGAATCGTGATAATTTTTGCAAAACTTGACCCAACTGCCATGCCACTTGACCTCAAGTGAAGGATTGAGTATGGTTAATCAAGTAGAAATGAAAATTATGATCTTAATATCCCATTTGGGTAAATATTTAATAATTTTCATGCTTTATAATTTTAATGAGTCATTTATAATATATGGTACTCATACTTTTATCTAATCTATGTTTTCTTTGTGAATTCATATTTTTTTATTTTATTTCATACTGTATTTATCTATATTTCATTCATTATTTGATTTTATGATGATTATATAGATCTAGTATACTGATGTCATTTATCATTATATGTAATAGTCAAATGACTGAGCTAGGTTTGGAGATGGAAGACTTCCTTGCACTATCATATCAATGTTATAAAAGTAAATGAGTGTAATAAAAATAAAGAGATAAAATATTATGTTTTATTAAGTATTGTTAGCAACCCAAGCTACACCCTATTGAAGTAGATTGCTCAGATCTACTTCAACATTGGACTAACATTAGAATGGTCTATAGGTGTGGGATACGTGTACTTAGACCAAATATCTATATTATGAGGCTAACTCCTTTGAATATATCAACATTGCTCAATTTACTAAAACATACTTTGTATTTTGGGGTTATAAGAGATATAAGGAAACTAAAAGGTAAATTTTATTCTAATGATGGTGATACACCTATATTGCTGGTTCATTCACTCAATTTAAACTCCAATCAACACTACTAAGAAATGCAAATCATTGAATCTTAAAACTCCAAGGGACTCTTATGAAATAGTATTTCACATAAAGGTTCCATTAAGTGATCAAAACATGAGGGAAATGATGGAGGGACTGATTCAAGGCACTAACCAATCAATATTTCCATTATTAGCTTATTTACTCAACATCAAACACTATATATGACCTAAATAAGATGACATCCTAGTAACTAGGTGAGATTAGGACCTGCGAAGGGAGAAAATACTACCACAAGTGAAAATTAAACTAAAATAATAACACTAAACTTGTATCAATGAATCTAAAATAGTCATTTTATTATCTCAAGAGGTTTACAAATCTCAATCTTGGCAAAGTTTAATCATGCCCAAGAGAGGGATCTTAAATTAGGCCTAAAATCATAAATATATAGAACATGAGAAGATAATAAGTGAAGAGAATGGCATAGAGGAGAAAAAGAAGAGTTATATAATAGTCCTCAAGACATCTCTCTATGTCTATTTCTCTTGTATGCTCTTTTTGGCATTAGAAACAAGGTGGTGGGCCATCATAAGCATATAGTTACTTGTTGAAACTCTTTTTATATCATGCTACAACATATAATTGTAAAATAACTCTTATTAACATCAGATCACATTAAGTGAATGACTTATTCCTACTTTGGGACTTAGAACATGCATTGATTATCACTTTAAATCAATCAACTTATGATAAGGGTTAGTTATGCATGAATTAGCAATTGAAAACTAGTTTTACATGTAATTTACACTTCAAGACTATAAATGTGTCATGATTTCTCATGATCATTAGTTATATATGGGTTTCCACTCTGAATTTACTCACTTCATTAGTTTTGTATGCCATTCTTCACTTGCTTGACCAAGTAGGTCTACTAGGCCAATTAGGCCTAGTAGCCTAACTAATTGCACTTGATGACCATAAGAATCCACATAAAAATTTTAAAACCTTAAAATATGGTGAATTTAAGATAGGAACCATTTATTCATATCATGAAATGAGTCCTTCTTGGAAAGCAACACCTATAAACTAGTCAAATTAGTTGACTAGGTCAAACTATATTCAATTCTATATATTGTTGATTTGAATGAGCTCACAAAGTCATTTATAAGAATGTTTTTGAGCATCTAATAATTTTAGGATAAATAAAAAGTACCAAAAAATCATCTCCATTAATTAGAATCCATTAAAATGCTTTGTACCTATATTTTATGCACTTTTTCTTCAAAAATCCCTATTTTCTGCCATGTCTATATATTTATGTACATCACGGTACCATTTACAAGACCTTCTCTAGGTTTAATTCATGTTTAAAGATCTTATAAGATGATTCATGGTATTTTTTATTTAATAAACTTGAATTTTCTCAAAATTGGTCTTTAGGAGGGTTTTGGAGGTGAACCTTCTTAATGATGGTTAATAAAGTATGAATCTCCAAACTATAAATTCTTACCATGGATATTTAGTCTATATACCCCTTATAATTTATTAATAATCTTGGGTTCCCATGCAAAAAGTGTGAAAAATACATATGTATTAAAGTTGACTTGTAGGGTTTTACGTGCATTCTGGACATGCTTATACTCTTAGTGATGGTTCATAAACCTTAGATCCTAAATCCACCTAAATAATTCATGGATTCTAAGTTCATATGGGTCCTCAAATCATGCTAAGATAATTTGGTCAAACTCTCCTTGTGGTGAAAGATATGAGCATTCAAACAGGTGGGTCAAAATGAGTGTATAGAATATGTAGTTTGAGTTTGATCCAAAAGACCAAATTGACATTTAAATTAACTTTAATTTTTTTAAATAATATTCATTTCACAATAAAAATCCCTTAAAACATTATCATGAATTCACCTTTGCTTGATAGAGTCTACAAGTACCTCAAGGTATTATAGTCCTTTTAGGCCCAAAACTAGTTCTTAGTCCTAATTGAATTTTGAGGATCAAGGCAACTGTAGGTGATAATATAGGTTAGGTTAAAAATCATGATATAATATTATTATCATTTGTTTTCAACCTTCTATAACTTCCCTTGAATTCCCAAACTTTACTTTGCTCTTCATGGTCTCTTAAGACTGCCTATAGTAATGACTGTGTATGGAAATGAAAGAGGTCTGAAAAATTCCTCCTCATCCAATAATATACTTTTTATGGATTTAAAAAAACCTAAAACATGTTCTCATAGTGATAATCATATTTGGTCTAATTCTTAGAGTCTTCTTAATTTCTGTATGTCTTGATCCCTCTAACCAAGGGTTTCTTGACAATCAAGCTTGTAATACCCTTGGTCTTGTGTTTAACACTCTATCATCTGAAGTAGAGCTTATAATAATTATTTAAATACCTTATTTTACCTATAAAACCCTTATAATTATTTTAAAACCCTATGTTTTCTACTTTAGACTCCAAATAGGCATCATGGCATCAATCATAATTGTCAACAGATTGTATGAGGTTTGTGACAAAATAGTGATCATTTACACTATTTATTTAACCTTTATAATGGAAAAATAAGATTTATATAGTCATAATGATGATTTATACCAAAATTTAAGGCATAATTACACTTTTATATGCCCCTAAAATTATAAATTCTCTTAAGATTGGTTCTTAGATGTTGATTGTGACTAAAATTTTCTTAGTTTTTAACTATGTCAGCTATGTTATGATCCTCTCATGATTTAAAAAAGGTATATGAGTTATTAAATATTTTTATGACCCTATATACATAATTCACAAATTAACTCTACTCCCTTCACTTTCCAACAATCCTTGACTCTTCCATTGTAATTGAGAGCTCCTCAAAGATAATAGACTGTAGCTTCTTTTGACTATGTATTCATGCTTATAGGGATACTAACATGTTTATTAGGATCTTAATAGTAGTTTTAATATGATTTATTTTTTATATATGTTTAAAAGATCCCTTGTATCTCCATGCCAACTAATGTAGAGCTTTAATCACTAGCCTACAATTCTTCTTGATCTTGTTTGTAACCTTGTCAATCTTTCTTGGTAATACTACACTTATTTGTCCAAATAGACAAAAATCACAATTAATTTATTATAAATATTTAAAAACACATAAAACACATATTCTTAAGTCATCTTAATATATATCTTTATCATTTATATATACTTCTCTAATAAACCCTACCTATTACTCTCATTGATGAATCTCTTTCTATATGCATTCATTCTCTACAGTCCTTGTTAGGCAATATGAATTATAGGTTTATGTTTTCTCAAAATGTTTTAAGGATTTATTCACCTTTTGTATGCTTCAAACAATATATTATTCCTTATATATCATCCTCAACCTACCCATATGCATTTTGACAACCTTAGACAACTTTGCCCTATTTCCTTACACAATCTTGTAGCCTTTTTCCTTAGAATTATGACATGTATAAAATGGTATGAAATAAAATGTAAAAAAACATCCATAAATTCAAGTAACATATATTTGAATTTATCCCCCTAATTTAATTTCATGCATCAACTACCTCATCTGAGCCCTTTTTGAGACCTTTTCAATCCTCCTTTTGTTCCCTGTTTAGGCTTATTAGGCCACTATCCAATCCTTAGACATACATTCCCCCACCATAGTAAAGATACATATAATTAAAATATAAAATCATAAAAATATTTCAACTCACACTAATACCAAGACTTTCACAAAATTTTAGGTCTTTTTGATGGTTGAAAATGGAGTTAGGGCACAAACCCTTGTTTAGGGTTCTTGAGGGCCTAAGACAAATGGAGACCGTTAAAAATTATCCTATGGAGATTTAAAAGGGTTTAAAATCACTAAGTCATGTTTTTGAGGTCTACATAGGCATGGAGAAACCTTTCCAATCATTATCATCCATAATTCAATCCTTCATACACATTAACCATATCACAATGTCCGTGACTGTGTACACAATACCACTTTCTTCAGGTCTATACTCAGTTTAATTGAATGATGCACTATGTAAATAAACAAAGAGTTCCAATAAACATAAAAAATAGGATAAAAAATCACCTCTAGGCATTATACACTTGAATATCGTTGCATAGTTCCTTCTTTGTCTCAAACTTACATGCAACCCACAATTTATACCCTCTCTTAAAGGAAATAGAGTCTCTTCTTGGGGAATACTTGTGTGGATTACTTATAATTAATAGTCTCTTTAACTCCACCATAACTGAGTCCACTCTTAGAGACATATAACACAACCTCTAAACCCAATCAAGAACCTACTTAAAACTAGAGTCTTCTTTTAACAGTTTGCATAAGTAACTTGTTTTTAAATAACCAATATGCATAGAGTTTCTACTTGTCTAACTTATAAAAATATTAACCAATAATAAAGAGATAATTAAAGGTTATGATAAACTTGTGGATTATTTCAAAAACCAAGTACACAAACTAGAATATATGCATTAATATAACCTTCCATCATTGTATGTTCAAACACAACATATTATATAATGCAGGGCAGCATATTTGATCACTCACAATCTTAATCTCAAGTTAGGAATACCTTCTTACAAGAAGAGATTATTAACTCTTTTATAGACACAACAAGTCCATACTCATGTATATTCATTTGAAAATTTAGATCAATCCAAAAAATTTACTTACACAGTCCTCATGTATCTTTCTTGGTAGACCTTTTCATCATAGTCATGTATACCCTATTTTTAATATCTTATATGTCATTAATATAGAATATTCACACAATATATGACTCCTTCCCTCTCAAAATAAATTCTAAAACATGATTATAACCATTCATTGAAAACAAGAAACTCTAAACTATCACAAAACCCATGTAGGGTGGTGGCTCAACATGACTGCCACTTAAATTTTTAACTTGAAATATACATTAAAATCAACTTAATACCTTCATAAGACTATAAAATGTCCAATATAACATTATTAAATAATTACATAGCACTAAAACTGGTCTATACTCACTTAACCCACTTAGAGCACTCTCATTCCTTCATTACATGCTTGGAAAATTCAAATTAGAAAAAGGTAGGAAACTAAAAATTAAAATTTGCATACACATTTATGAATCCAAAGCATATATAAGATCACTATTTGGTCATTCCTAATATTCCCCTACATCATACTTCCAAGGGGAGAAAAGAACCTAAAGACAATGTTCTTCTACATTCAATTATTCATACAAATGGGTGTGCTCCTTGCTACCACACTTCTACCTTTGTTTCCTCTTCAAAATTATCTTTTTCTTTCTCTTCTCCTACTACTCATACTACTACATGTACCTAAAATCGTTCAGTGTCCTTTTATTTCTCTCATGCTTGTCTTTAATCTTCATGGCATTGATCATAGATTGTCATTATCTATCAATTTCCTTCTCCAACATTGCTATTTCTACCTCTTCATCTTCATACCCACTCCACTTCACACTCTCTTCCTCTCTTGACCATTCTAAGGTCACTTTATATTTCATAAATTGGTTTTCACCATCTTTTATCCTACTACCCTTTATCATAGCTACTCCTTCTTGCTTGATTGTCCAACCAACCACCTCTTCAATTTGTATCTTTTTTTCATGGGTCATTTCTTCAATCTCATCTTAATTCACCTATTATTATCTCTCTTCAAGCACTTCATGTTCTCCCTACTTCTTGGCTGATCCTAAGAACTCTTCAAATAGTCCTATAGTGTCTTGATATAACACATCATCTTCATCCTCAAAATATTCATCAAAGATTGCATGTTCTTCATTACCTGTCATGCCTTTATCTTCCTCACCATCTATTATTTTATTTTCTTCATTTCTCTACTCTTATCCATCAATGAGCTATCCATAGTCGAGGTGAAAAATCACCTCATACTCATTTTCACCTATATTCTTTAATGCATCATCTTCATCTTCTTTATGGACTGCTATCCATTTATATTCTTCATGCTAATCAATCACTTCACCATCCACTTCTTTATCTACATTCAACCATGAAAAAATCAAATTTAGAATAATTTTTTTGAGGATTCATTGCCTCTTTCTTCTCCTTCATGGAAAATTGTGTTTCTATCCTTTTTAGCTACCCCTCTAAATATTTTATCACCTACTGGTTCTCTTTCTCTTGCAACAAGACTCTCAGTAACTATTTCCTTGCTTTTTTCCTATAATATGCAACATGCATAGTAAAAAAATCACATCACCAACCTATAAATACACTCACATCCTTCCTAAGGCATCTCCTACTCTAATACCAATTGATGTAGTTGTTTAATCACTATCTTACAATTCTTCTTCCTCTTGTTTACAATCTTTTCAATCTTTCTTGGTAATATTACACCTGTTTATCAAAATGGACCAAAATCACAATTCCCTATTTATAAATATTTTAATACACATAAAACACCTATTCTTAAGTCATATCAATATATATCTTTATCATTTATATCCACTTCTATAACAAACCCTACCTATTACTCTCATTCATGAATCTCTTTCTACATTCATTCATTCTCTACAGTCCTTGTTAGGTAATATGTAATTAAAGGTTTATGTTCGCTCACAATGTTTCAAGGATTTATGAACCTTATATATTATTAAAAAAATCTAAGAGTCCTTCTAGATCATCCTCAACCTACCCATATTCATTTTGACAACCTTAGATAACTCTGTCCTATTTATTTACACACTCTTATAGCCTTTTTCCTTAGAATTTTGACATGTATAGAACGGTATGAAATTAAATTTAAAAAACTATCTATTAATTAAAGTACCCTATATTTTACTTTATCCCCTGATGTAATTTTATGCATCAACTCCCTCATCTGAGCCCTTTTTAATCCTCCTTTTATTCCCTATTTAGGCCTATTAAGCCATTGTCTAATCCTTGGACATACAGTCCTCCACTATAGTATGGCTATGTAAAATTAACTTATAAACCAATAAAAATATTTCAAATCACACTAAAACCAAGCCTTTCACTAAATTTTATGTCCTTTTGATGGTTGGAAATGGAGTTAGGGCATAAACCCTAATTTAGGGTTTTTGAGGGCTTAAGACAACTTGAGACCATTAAAAATTATCCTATGGAGGTTTAAAAGGGTTTAAAATAACCACACATGTTTGTGAGGTCTACCTAGGCCTAGAGTAACCTTTTTAATCATTATCATCCACAGTTCAATCTTTCATACACATTAACCATATCACAGTGTCCTTGACTGTGTACATAGTGCCACTTTCTTCAGGTCTGTACTTAGTCTAATTGAATGATGTATTATGTAAAGAAAAAAAAGAGTTCTAAGAAACATCAAAAAAATTATAAAAACTCACCTCTGGGCATCATACACTCTAATATCATTTCACAATTCCTTCTTTGTCTCAAACTTACACGTAGTCCATAGTTTATACCTTTTATTATAGGAAATAGAGTCTCTTTTTGGGGAATGTCTATGATTATGTGGCTTCCTTATGGTTCATAGTCTCTTTAACTCCACCATCACTGCATCCACTCTTATGGACATGTAACACAACCTCCAAATCTAGTCAAGAACCTACTTGAAACCATAGACTTCCTTTAACATTTTGCATAAGTAACTTGTTTTTAAATAACCAACATGTGCAGGGTTTTTTCCTACCTACCTTATACAAATATTAAACAATAATAAAGAGATAATTCAAGGTTATTATAAACTTGTGGATTCATTCACAAACCAAGTACACAAACTAGCATATATGCATTAATATAACCTTCTATCACTATATGTTCAAACACAAAATATTATAGAATGCAGGGTAGCATATTTGATCATGCATAATCTTAATCTCAATTCAAGATAAAATTCTTACAAGAATATATTATCAGCTCTTTTTTTTACACAACAAGTCCATACTCATCTATATTCCTTTGAAACTTTATATCAATATACAAAATTTACTTACACAGTCCTCATGTATCTTTCTTGGCAGACCTTTTCATCACAGTCATGTTTTCCCTATTTTTCATGTCTTCTATGCCCTTCCTATAGAATCTTAACACTATATTCCTTCCCTCTTAAAATAAACTCTAAAACATTATTATAATCATTTCTTGAAAACAATAAACTCTAAACTATCACAAGAACCATGTAGGGTGGTGGCTCAACATGACTACCACTTACATTTTTAACTTGACATATACATTAAAATCAACTTAGGACCTTAATAAGACCATAAAATTTCCAATATAACATTATTACATAATTAAATAACACTAACACTTGTCTATACTCACTTAACCCACCTAGATCACTCTCATTCCTTCATTGCATGCTTCAAAAATTCAAATTGGAAAAAGGTGGGAAACTAAAAATTCAAATTTGCATACACATTTATGACTCCAAATCATATATAAGATCATTTTTTAGGCATTCCTAATATATACCTACATCACCAACACTCCAACATGCCTTCTTTACTCTTTATGCATAGAATTGTAGTTAGAGCCTATAGGTTGTCTTGAGAAAAGTGATTGTTATGTCTTAGGTCCTTAACACCTCAAATGCATTCAATGATTTGAAACTAAGTATGATAATTTAAATGGTTTAATCACTCCAATATGCCTTATTTAATCAAGTCCAACTTCTATCCTTGATCTAAAACTAAATTTTCTCCACCTTACCATGAATGTTGAAACTAAGTTTGCTTTCAAATAGGGCTGTATATGCCACGAAAAGGACTTGAATATGGACTAGTGTTTGATTGGTTCACTATGTGGACCTTTTGTTTGAATTTTTAAAATAATACCAAAACCATCCTTGCTATTTCTATCTTCAAACTCCAAACACATAACTTTCTTGATAAAGACAACTTGACTGTGTTTTAAAGTGATTGTATGGAATATGACCAATTTGGACCTTGATAAGGTCAAAGATGCATCTTATGAAATTTTATTATTTCATTTATAAGGTTTATAAATGCTCCATAACCCTTTTTAAAAATACACTCACATTTAAAATGCTTAATCACTACTTTATCTTTGGCTTAGGACTAAGTGTGCTAGGTGAAATGACTATAGGTGATATTTCATGAGGTAAATGACTATGTTACCTTGAAATTTGGACCTCATGGCTTGATATAATTATCCAAACCATTCCAAATGGCTATAAAACATGGAAATAAACCCCATTGATATTTAATGTATAATCACACCTTTATCATAATTATGATGTGATTTAAGTTACATATGTCAAGAGGGATTCAAAACCTACTTTAGGTTGTGATCCATATGAAGATAGGTCCTATTTTGCATTTGATGAAATTCAAGGTTTTCCTTTTAGACAAGTTTCATGAGCACCAATTTATCATACTTGTTTTTCATACCAATTGCTCTTCCTTCTTGAAAATAGCTTTCCTCCATTATAGTCTTGACTGTGTTTGACCCTTATTTACCTTTGTATAGATTGTGCATAGTTTATAAGTATTGAACAACACCTACATTCCTCTTATTATTTCAATATAATGCTTATGCCTTCCTTTAAATCCTTGTTGAGTTAAATTCTCTTTTCAAAGAACATTTCTTCTCCTTGTCTACATGCTTTATCTCCCTCTTTCTAGATTGGTTGTAAGTGGAGATTCATGTGTGCTTATATAGACTGAGATAGTCTTTGAGAAGTAGATCTTATGATGTATAATGGTTGAGAACTCTGCTACACTCCTTGATCCATGTTGCTTTAGTGGAGAATGAATCTTTTGATTGTTAGATTGAAATGGAGAAGAAATAAGGAAAGCCAAGTTGCCTTAACTTTCACAAAGTTACCTTAAAAACTACTAACAAGGAAAAATTTCAAGTTATTTCTCTTTATCTCATGCTTCTCATGACTGAATTGGACTAGGTATTTTGTTTTCTTTTTTTCCTTTAATATCAATAGACCTAGTTTTATTGATCCTTCAATGAGAAGACTACCATGGTGCATTAGAGATCTTTTGGATCTTTTAGGTGAAGCCTTGATTGTTGTAGGTAAAGATTTCACCTAAGAAACTCATCATTATCATATTACCAAGGCTTTTAAGAAGGTGTTGACTAGAATGCACCATATAATATTCATTTTGACTCCTTGGATGATGTAGGGAGGTTAAATGAAGTGTCCTACTGTCCCTACATGGTCAACACCACTCTTTTATGACCATGGCATACACAACGCTGATAGAGCTTCTAAGCATATAAGATTTGATTGAGTATTTTACCCCTTTAAATATCATAAGCCTTTTCAAGTGTCTAAAGTAGAAAATGATGAAGTATGAGAAACATGAAGGAGCCAAATGGAAAATAACATTAATAAGACCTAAAAATAAAGTCATAAAGAATCTTGAAAACCATTGACCAACCCCTAAACTGTATAACTTACCCAAACTACCTACAGATTGAAAATTCACATTAATTCATCTTCTTAAGATCCATATGACCTCACATGTGTGGAAATAGGATAGATTATATCATGGGATGGTGGCTCATGTTCCTAATAAACTCCATAAACTTGATTTTTCTATCGTGATGCCCATATGAGGAAAAATCTTAGAAACCCAATTGATTAATTAGATGAAGAGCACTTGATGAGTTCCTTGAATTCAAAAGGATGATTCATGAAGGAGAGAGAGATAAATTGATAAACAATTACGATAGTTGGAATCACTCTTAGACCCATTTCCTTGACCAAAATTTTAGACCTTGATTTTCTCTCTCATGGTTGTACCACCTTTAAACTTGAAGGGCTCTCTTGATGTGCAAAGGATAAAAGTGAATAAAGGGATATATTTTTATACCTATTTGAAGTAATTACACCTTTAAGTTATTTTTAAACACTTGTGACAACTCATCCTTAAATCTCATGATGTTTGCTATACATAAAAGGCTATAAATTATGTACTCTTGCATGAAAACTCATAAAAATAACCTTTTTGCATTATATTCACACTTAATATTAAAGCCACCAATTTAGGTCAAGTAAAGAGAGATCATGAAGGATATTAAAAAAGTATTAAAACTTTTTTCATCTTTATGGGGCCAAATTTGGTAGCTGTGAGCTCATTAGATGCTTTTTCTATGCTTAGACTTGCATGAAATGATATTTTCAAAGCATAAAACTTTATGACTAAGGTAACGACATAAATATGAATGTGTTAAAAATAATTATAAATGATTTTATGGATAATTAAGATATAATTTAATCATTTTAAGCTAAAACTTTCACTTTTAACCTCATACACATACTTTCATAAGAAGATGCTAATAAAGATCATGGAAAAGTGCCTTATCACCTTCAATTAAGCTCTTAACAGACTTTTATGTATATTCATCACCCTTATTTAAAGATTATAAAACATTATTCCTAAAAATACTAAGTATATATCTGACTCATCATCTACCACCTTTTATATATCTCCATAAAAGCACTTTTAGATTACAAGACCACTTGAGTTGTTTGTCAAAACCTCAGAATGACACTTGACACCATTCACATGACATTGAGACAACTCTATTTTCACTTGATAGTTAATAAAAATATGATGTCCATGAAAAGTTTTCAATTATAGGCATTAACATTTGGTCTTGAGAGGCTAAATTGTAAACTTTTTTGGTAACTCATAGGGGTCGGCCAACCTGTTGGTTAAGATAACTCACTGAATTTCATATGAAAATGACAATTTGAAACATGAAAAAATGATTAACTTAGATATTTATCACTTTGAGACACCTCTTTTTGACTATAAAAACAATAGGGCACAACATAAACAACACATGGAACAACAACTAAATCTAAGAAACAAACACACCTAACCTAAGGAAACAAAAAAATAAGACAAACACAATAATAAGGAAATAGACTAATACTTATGATATTAACTTATTAAAACATGAAAAACAACCTAAAAAAACTAACCTAAGATCTAAATCTATCCTAAAAGGTCAAATGGAAAACTTGATTGTCCACCATGGAACCTTGAAGTATGATTTCCACATCTTGATAGATCCTTCTTACAGATAGAATAATTTTCATGTTCATAACCTCTTGGGGAAGAAATTGGTTCTTATAGTTCCAATTTTAGGTGCATGAATTGTAGATTTGATTCCAAGACCCACTCATATTCCTCCCATATCTATGTACTTTTCAAGAATAATACTAATTCTTCTTCAATCATGAACTGCTGATTATGGTCATGTTGGACAACTTGAGGTGTCTCTTATGTTACTACAAGGTTGGTTTATAAGAGATATGGATCTGATTTCAAGACTTATTGAGGACATTTTAGTTCATTTCCAACCTCCAATATTGGAGATACATCTGATATATGAATTAAGAAGTTGATAACCTTGATTGAAAGACTTAAACATGCCATCACCTAATAAGATAAATTCTTAAATTTTTTTGCTTAGAGAGATGATTATTTTTTTCTTGATGGGATTGATTATCTCAACTTGAAATAAATTACCTTCAATTAATGATTAACATGAATTAATGATATCAAACAATCCTAATGATTGGTTCTCACCAAGATGAAGTATGATTGGAATATTCACTTTGAATAGTATAAGATATATGAGCAAGCATATCAATTTCTTGGTCATGATCACGAGGTTGTAAATCATCTTTTACTATCTTATATTGGTAATTTGAAGATGTTTCATCTTCAACATCAACTTGGTGACCTAGCATGCTCTCAAATTCAACTTATTATTCATCTTCACTAGCTAATTGGTACTTAAATTCTATCACTTCTTCAAAATCTTGTGAAATAACCTCTTCTTTCTCAACTAATAACTCTTATTCTTATGTATTATCTTACATCAAAAGCTCATCTTGTAACTCATTTTATTTGGAATTATGAAACACTAGGTCATGGATATCCTTACCAACAAGTGTCTCAATTATAATGTCCTCTTCATGTTCAATTAAAACCTCTTCCTCATCACCTATCATCTTAGTTGAATCTTCTTAATTTACCTCACAAAGTAGAGACTCCTCAAGAATTGTCATGGTGGGTCCTTGAAAATACTAAATAAGATGAGATAAATCCAATGGTGCTACCATATATGCTTAATTTTTCTCATGAGGATTATCAAATTTAATCACCTTCATCTCTTTTCTTTGAGATATTTGTCCTTGTGTAGAATTACATGAAGGGATGGCCTTGGGGTTTTGAGGAGGGATTAGTGGAGGTTGGATGATCTCATGATTGCTCTTGAATTCAATATCTTAACTTATACTTGACTTCTCTTCTTTCTTCCTTGATTGATGCATTTGTTTCCATGTCATAAACTTGGGTTTAAGAGCTTCTTCTTTTGCACTTATTATAGCCATAGGATTGAATGAACTTATTGCTAATATTATGTTGCCTTTGCAAGTATTATTGAATAGTGAAGATGTTGGTTTGTAAGATCAAGTTGTTTGGCAAGGTGAGCCTCAAAGTCATGAACTAGATTATTAGAGATCTCCCCCTATTGATCAGAAGATGAAGACTCTTGTCTAATCTACTGTGAAACATGGAAATTAGCCTCCTTAATACATGCCTTTTCCACCTTTTGAGGTCTCTCTTGGATAGACTTATAAGTAAGAAAAGTTGGCAAGGTCTGAATGGAATCTTGAGAGATATGATATACATTTATTTTATATTCATAAGGAGAAAAGGGAAATTCAATGGGGAACTGATGTCCCTCATGAACTACCAACTTCTCTTTAATGCCTTTAATTAGACCACCTATGTCTAGGATATCACCATTAAATTTTAAATGACCTTGTCTTATGAAATATGCACACACTTATTTAGATTACTATAATAAAGATTTCATGTTCTCAATATCACGCTTAGGGATCTCCTACCCATAGATCTTTTGAGTGTCTATGCTCACCATTTATTTTTTATAACCAAACAAGGTTTGATTGAAGCTTGATATGGATTGTCTTGGGACTTGATTGAGATAATAAAGAATGTCATGAGATTGCCATGACTGATTATATTGATAAGTAAGATACCAAGGAATTGAATGAGGTTCACAAGGATCATAGGCTTGATAATGACTTTCATATTGTTGATCAGGGTGAATAAAGGGCTGATAGGGGTCATAATGAGATGGATATGGATCATATTGGAATTGGGATGGGTCATAGGGTTTTTGATAAGGAGGCATGCTAAAGTATTTTTCCCTATATGATACCATCATTCACCACAAGACACATGAAAATAAATGAATTTATGAACACAAGTTACCCTTTAACTTAGAGATGAGAACCATATGAGTGCTTGAAACTACTTAGAAAGACCAAGATGCTGATAATGAATAATCCAAAGGCTAGATATGGGTCCTATCGAGCATGGACAAAATATTAGCAACTCAAGTTATACCCTACTAAAGTAGATTTCTTATATCTAATTTAAACCTATACTAACATTGGAATGGTCTATAGGTTTGAGGTACTTGTACTTAGACCAAACCTCTAGATTATGAGGCTAGTTCCTCTAAATATATCAACTTTACTTAGTTTACTAAAACTTACTTTGTATTTTAGGATGAAAAGAGTTAAAAGGAAACTAAAATATAAATCATATTCTAATGATGGTGATAAACCTATATTTCTCATTCATCCACTCAATTTAAACTCCAATTAACACTAAAGTAATGCAAATGACCGAATCTTACAACTCCAAGGGAATCTTATGCAACAGTATTTCACAGAAAGGTTACATCAAGTGATTAAAGCATGAGGGAAATGAAGGAAGGCCTTATTCAAGGCACTAACCAATTAATATTTCCATTATTATCTTAGTTACTCAATATCAAACACTATGTATGAATTGCATAAGATGACATACTAGTAGCTAGGTGAGATTAGGACCTACCAAGGGAGAAAATAATACCACATGTACAAATAAAACTAAAATAATAACACTAAACATATATCAAGGAATATTAAATAGTCAATTTATTATCTCAAGAGGTTTACAAAGCTCAATCTTGTTAGAGTTTCATTATGCCCAAAAGAGGGATCTAAAATTAGGCATAAAATCCTAAATATATAGAACATGAAAAGAGAAGAATTCAAGAGAATGGCATAAATGAGAGAAGGAAGAGTTATCTAATCAAATTAAGTTAAATTAACTTATAAATTTCTACCAATAGTCCTCAAGACATCTCTTTATGTCTATTTCTCTTGCATACACTTTTTGGCATTGGAAACAAGGTGGTGGGTCATCATAGGGATATTGTTACTTGTTGAAACTAATTTTATAGCATGCTATGACATATAATTTTCAAATAACTCTTCTTAACATGAGATAAGTTAATTGAATGACTTATTCCTATTTTGAGACTTAGAACATGTATTGATTATCACTTTAGATATGTCAATTCATGATAAGGGTTAATTATGCATGAATTATCACTTGAAAACTAGTTGTGCATGTAATTTCCACTTGAATACTAGATATGTGGCATGATTTATCTTGAGGATAATTTATCTATGGGTTTTCACTTTGAATTTACTCACTGCATTAGTTTTCCATGTCATTCTTCACTTACTTGCTTGACCAAGTAGGTCTACTAGGCTAATTAGGTCAAGTAGCCTAGCTAATTACACTTGATGGCCATAATAAATTTCATAAAACTTTGAAAAAATAAATATATGGTGAATTTAAGACATGAAACAATGACTAATATCATGAAATGAGTCTTCCTTGGCAATCAACACTTGCAAGTTAGTCAAATTAGTTGTCTAGGTCAAACTATCTTCAATTCTATAGACTAGCTAAGTTGAATGAGCTCACAGTGGCATTTATAGGCATGGTTTTAAGCATCTAATGATTTTATGATGAATAAAAAGTTCCAAACAAGTATCTCTATTGATTGAAATCCATTAAACTACCTTGTACCTCTATTTCATGAACGTTTTCATCAAAAAAACCTATTTTATTACATGTCCATATAGTTACATACATCATGGTACCATTTCCAAGACCTTATCCAAGAGTAATTAATATTTTAATATCATATAAGATGATTCATGGTTGTTATATAGATGCAAAAAACTTGAATTTTATCAAAACTAGTATATAGGAGGGTTTTGGAGGTGAACCTTCTTAATGATGGTTCATAAAGTAAAAAACTCCAAAATAGAACTTATTTCCATGGATATTTATTAAATATACCTCTTCAAATTTACTAATAAGATTGGGTTCCCACATTAAAGGCGTGTAAAGATACATACATAGTGAAGTTGACTTGTAGGGCTTTCCATGAATTTTGGACATGCTTATACTCTTAGTGATGGTTAATAAACCTAAAATACTTAATAAACCTCAATACTTAATTTATTATAAGCACATAATTTTAATAAAAACATGCTTAGATAATTTGGTCAAACTCTCCTTGTGGTGAAAGATATGAACATTCAAATAGGTGGGTCAAAATGAGTGTGTAGACTGTGTAATTTGAGTTTGATCCAAAGGAAAAAAATGAAAATTCAATTACCTTTCCCTAATTTAAATCATCTTCATAGCACCTAAAACATCCCATCAAACATTCTCATGAAGTCACCTTTTCTTGATAGTCTATAAGTGCCTCAAGGTGATATAGGCCTTTTAAGCCTAATTGAATTTTGAAGTTAAATTCAATTTTAGGTTATAATATAGGTTAAAAATCATCATATAAACTTATTATCATTTGTTTTCAACCTTATGTAACTACCCTTGAAGTCCCAAACTCTACTTTGTTCTTCAAGGTCTCTTAATACTACCTATAGGGATGACTGTGTGTATGTAAACAATAGAGGTTTAAACACTTCCTCCCCCTTCAATAAATTATTTTCATAGAGTTTTAAACCACTAAAAAAATTTCACATAGTAATAATCATCTTTGTTATAAGTCTCAGGGTCTTCTTAAGTTTTGTATGCCTTGATCCCTATAGCCTAAGGTTTCTTGGCAATCAATCTTGTAAAACCCTGAGTCTTATGTTCAACTATCTATCATCTAAATTAGAGATTATCATAATTATTGAAATAAATTATTTGATATCTAAAACCCTTACCATGATGTTAAAATCTATCTGATGCTTTAGACCCCAAATAGGCATCATGGACTCAATCATAACTATCAGTAGACTGCATGAGGTCTATGACAAAATAGTGATCATTCCCACTATTTATTTGACCTTTAAAATGGAATGAGAATCTTTATATATTAATAATGATTATTTTTACCAAAATTTAAGGCATAATTACACCTGTAGATGCCCTAAAAATGACAAATTCTCTCAAGATTGGTTCTTAGACATTGACTATGTGATTGTAATTTTCATGGTTTTCAACTGTATCATCTATGTTCCAATCCTCTCATGATTTCAACAAGGTGTATGAATGATTAACAAATGTTAGGAAACTATAAAAAAATCATTCATAAATGAACTTTACTCCCTTCACTTTCCAACACTCCTTGAATTCTTCCATTGTAATTGAGAGCTCCTATAAGATAACAGACTATAGCTTCTTTTGACTATGTGTACTCATTTTTATAGGGTTACTCCCATGTTTAATAGTATATTAACACTCATTTTAATATGATTTAGGTTTTAGATAGGTTTTAAAAATCCCTTGTATCTCCATGACAACACTCCAACATGCCTTCTTTACTCTTTATGCATAGAATTGTAGTTAGAGCCTATAGGTTGTCTTGGAAAAAGTGATTGTTATGTCCTAGGTCCTTAACACCTCAACTATATTCAATGATTTGAAACTAACTATGAGCCTTTAACTAGTTTAATCGATCCAATATTCCTTATTTACTCAAGTCCACCTTTTGTCCTTGATCTAAAACTAAATTTGCTCTACCTTGACATGACTGTTAAAATTGAGTATGTTTTCAAACAAGCTTGTATATGCCTTGAGAAGGTATTTAATATGGATTAGTGTTTGATTGGTTCACTCTATGGACCTTTTTTATTTATATTTTAACACAAGCGCAAATCCATCCTTTCTATTTTTATTTTCAAACTCTAAACACAAAACTTTCTTGATAAAGGTAGCTTGACTATGTTTTAAAGTAATTGTATGGACTGTGACCAATTTGGACCTTGATAAGGTCAAAGATGAATCTTATTAAATTTTAATATTTCATTTCAAATGTTTTTATATGATCCATAACCATTTTTAAAACTACACTCACCTTGAAAGTGCTTAATCACTGCTCTATCTTTGGCTTAATTGAGTGTGCTTGGTGACATGATTGTAGGTGATCTTTCATGAGGTAAATGACTATGTTACCTTGAAATTTTAACTACATGGATTGATATAACTATCCACACCATTAAAAGTTATTCTCAAACATGGGCATAAACCATATTGATCTTTAATGTATAATGACACCTTTCTCATAGTTATGATGTGATTCAAGTTGCATACTTCAAGAGGGATTCAAACCCTACTATATGTGGTGATCCATATGAGGATAGGTAATATTTTGAATTTGATAAAATCAAAGGCTTGCCTTTGATCCAAGTTTCATGAGTACCACTTTATCATACTTGTTCTTCACACTCATTTCTCTACCTTCTTGGAAATAGGGTTTCCTCCATTATAGTCATGATTGTGTTTAACCTTTATTTACCTTTGTATAGACTGTGCATAGTTTATAGGTATTGAAAAACACCAATAGTCATATTATTCTTTCACTCTAATTTTTATACCTTCCTTTAAATCCTTTTTGAGTTTATTTATCTATTCAAAGATAATTTCTTCTACTTGTCTGCATGCTTTATCTCCCTCTTTCTAGCATGGCTATAGGCAAAGATTCTTGTGTGCTTGTATGAACTAAGACAAGCTTGGATAAGTGGATATTATGATTTATAATGGACAAGAAATATACTAATCTTCATTTATCCATGCTTATTTGGTGGAGAATGAATCTTTCCATTGTTATATTGAAATGGAAAAGAAACAAGGAAATCCAAGTTACCTAACTTTCACCAAGTTACCTTAAAAATTGCTAACAAGGAAAACTTTCAAGTTATTTCTCTTTTTCTCATGCTTCTCATGACTAAATTGCACTAGGATATATTTTTTCTTGATTTTATTGACTATGAACAAACCTAGTGTCATTGATCTTGAAATGAGAAGAATACCATGGTGCATTAGAGATCTTTTGGATATTTAAGGTGAAGCCTTGACTATTGTAGGTAGAGATTTCACCTAAGAAACTCATCATTATCATCTTACCAAGGATTTTAAGAAGGTGTTGACTAGAATACACCATATGGTGTTAATTTTTACTCCTTAAATTATTTAGGGAGTTTAAATGAAGTGTCTTATTGTCCTTATATGCCCATCACCATTCTTTTATAACCATGGCATACAGAAGCCTGATAGAGCTTCTAAGCATATAAGACTTGATTGAGTCTTTTTCCCCTGAGAATATCATAAGCATTTTTAAGTGTCTAAAGAGGATAATGATGAATTATGAGAAACTTGAAGGATGCAAGTGGACAATAACACGAATAATACATGTAAAAAAAGTCATGAATAATCTCTAAAACCATGGACTGACCCTTAAATCATATAACTTCCCCAAACTACCTACATATTACAAATTTACATTGATTCATCTTATTGAGATCAATATTGTCTCACATGTTTGGAAATAAGATGAAGGATATCATGGAAATGTGGATCATGTTCCTAACAATCTCCACAAACTTGATATTATTTTGTCATGATGCCCAGATGAGTAGAAATCCTAGAAAACTGGTTGCTTGCTTGGATGAAGAACAATTGATGAGTGCATTAGATTAAAAATGATGGTTCATGAAGGATATATAGAAATCAAGAACCAATTACCATAGATTTAGACTCTCTTAAACCCCTTTTTCTACCCAAAATTTTAGATCTAGATTTTCTTTCTCATGGTAGTACCACTTGAAAACCTGAAGGGATCTCTTGGTGTGTAAAGGAGAAAAGTGAATAAATGGAAATGGTTTTGGTACTATTTTAAGTAATTTCAACTTTAATTTAATCTATAACACCTATGATAACTCCTCCTTCAATATCATGATGTATTTTATATGGAAAAGGTCATATAATTTCATACTCCTGCATGAAAACTCATAAAAATAGCCTTATTTTTGCATTCTCTTCACACTTAAAGTTTGAAACCACTAATTTGGGGTAAGGAGAGAGAGAGATAGAGATAATGATTCATGAATAATATTATAATAAATATTAAAACTTTTGACATCTTTATGAGGCCAAATTTGGCATGTGTGAGTTCATTAGATGCCTTTTCTACACTTAGACTTGCATGAAATGATATTTTCAAAGCATACAAATTTAGGACTAAGTTAATGACATAAATATGAATGTGTTAAAAGGAATTATGAATTATTTTGTGGAAAATTAAGGTATAATTTATTAATTTTAATCCAAAACCTTCACTTTTGACCTCATACACATACTTTCATAAGAAAATGCTAATAAATATCATGGAAAAGTGCCTTATCACCTTCTATTGAGCTCTTAATAAGATTTTTATTTATATTAATCACCCTTATTTAAATCTTATAGACCATTATGATATAAAATACTAAGTATATCTATGAGTCATCATCTACCATCTTTGGTATATCTTTGTCAAAACACTTTCAGATCACAAGACCACTTGAATTATTTTTCTAAACCTTAGAATGACACTTGACACCATTGACATAGCATTGTGATGAATCTCTCTTCACTTGATAGTTAAGAACACTATGATGGCCATGAAATTTTTTCAATTATAAGGGTTTACATTTGGTCTTAAGAGGCCAAATTTCCAACATTTTTGGCAACTCACATGGGTTGACTAGCCTACTAGTCAAGAGAACTCACTGAATTTCATATGATAATGATGATTTGAAACATGGATACATGATTACCTTGGACATTTATCACTTTGAGACAAATATTTTTTGAATACAACAACAACATGACACATTAGAAATAACACAAGGAATAATAACTAAATCTATGAATTAAACACACCTAACCTAAGGAAATAATAAAACAAGACAAACACAAGAAGGTAACAAACTAATGATTTTGATATTCACTTATTGAAATGAAAAAAATAGCCTATAATAACTAACCTAAGATCCAAATTTTTCCTCCATGGTCAAATGGAAAACTTGATTGTCCACCATGAAACCAAAGGTATGATTGCCACATATTGATAGCTCCTTCTTATAGATAGAAGCATTTTCATGTTCATAGCCTCTAAGGGAAAAAAATGGTTCTTCTAGTTAAAATTTTAGGTACATGAATTATATATGTGATTCCAAGTCCTAGTCATACTCCTACCATATCCATGTACTTTGCAAGAATAATGCTAATTCTTCTTCAGTTATGAATTGCTGATTATGATCATGTTGGATAACTTGAATTATCTCTTGTTTTACTATAAGGCTAGATTCTAAGAGAGATCGATCTGATTTTAGGATGTATTGAGGCCATTTTATTTCATTTCAAACCTCAAAGAGTGGAGAGATATCTGGAGATGAAATAAGAAGTTGACAACCTTATTTGAAATGCTTAAACAAGCCATCACCTAATAAAATAACTTCTTTGATTTGTGTGTTTGGAGAGTTGATTCCTTATTGCTTGATGGGACTAATTTTATCAACTTGAAATAAAGGACCTTCAATAAATGATTAACATGAATTAATGATATTAAACAAGCTCAATGATTGGTTGTCACCAAGCTGAAGTATGATTGGAATATCTTCACTTTGAATTGTATAAGGTAGAGGAGTACTCATATCACTTTCTTGGTAATGATAATGAGGCTTCAAATCATATTTTTCTATCTCAGATTGGTCATTTTAATATGTTTCATCTTCAAAATAAAATTGATGATGTAGCATGTTCTTATATTCAACTTGTTCTTCATCTTCACTGGTTGATTAGTACTTATCTTTTGTCACTTCTACAAGCTCTTGTGAAACAACTTCTCCTTGCTCAACTGAAACTTCTTCTTCTTGTGTCTTATATTGCATATAAAGTTCATCTTTCAACTCATATTATTTGGAATTATGAAATACTAAGTCATGGATATCCTTACCAACAAGTATCTCAATGATAATGTCCTCTTCATGTTCAATTTAAACCTCCTCCTCATCACCTATCATATCAACTGAATCTTCTTCATTTAACTCACAAAGGAGAGACTCCTACTTGAAAGTTGGCATGGTGGATTCCTAAAAATAATCAATAAGATGAGATAAATCCAATGGTGCTACCATGGATTCTCTATTTTGCTCATGAAGCTACTTAACTTTGATTTCCTTCACCTCCTCTCTCTATTGTATTTGTACTTGAATAGAATTCCATGAAGGGAAGGCCTTGGGATTTTGAAGAGGGAGGATCAGAGGTTAAATGATCTCATGCTTGATCTTGAAATCAACATCTTGACTTATGCTTGACTTCTCTTATTTCTCACTTGACTATTGAATTTGTTTCCAAGTCATAAACTTATGTTTAGGAGATTCTTCTTTTGTACTTGTTGCAACAATGAGAATGAATAAAGGAACTTGATGATAATATTGTGTTGCTTTTGTAGCTATTATTGACTAATGAATATATTGGTTTACAAGATCAATATTTTTGGCAAGGTGAGCCTCAAAGTCATGAAACAAATCATTAGAGATCTCCCCTATTGATCAGAAGATAAAGGCTCTTGTATGATCTACTATAAAACATGGAAATTAGCCTCCTCAAAACACACTTATTCCACCTTTTGGGGTCTCTCTTGGATAGACTTACAAGTAGAAAAATTTGGAAAGGTCTGAATGGAATCTTGAGGGCTATTATATATGTTTATTTGATATTCATAAAGATAAAAGGGAAGTTCAATGGGGAATTGATGTCCCTCATGAACTACCACCTTCTCTTCAATTCCTATAATTAGACCACCTATGTCTATGATATCACCATTGAATTTTGAGTGGCCTTGTCTTTTCAAATATGCACACACTTCTTTAACTTGATATAATAAATCTTTCATGTTCTCAATCTCATGCTTAGGGATCTCCTACCCATAGCTCTTTTGAGTGTCTATGCTTACCATTTATTTTTTATAGCCAAACAAGTTTTGTTTGAATCTTGATATGGATTATCTTGGAACTTGATTGAGATGATCAGGAATGTCATGAGATTTCCATGACTAATTAGATTGATAATTAGGTTGCTAATGAATTAAATGAGGTTCACAAGGATCATAGGCATGATATTGAAGTTTATATTATTCATCAGGGTAAATATAGGGATGATACGAGTCATAATGAGATGGATATATATCATATTATAATTGGGATGGGTCATAGGGATACTGATAAGAAGGTATTTGAAAGTATTCTACCCCATATGCTATCATCATTCACCATAAGACACATGAAAATCAATGAATCTATGAACAAAAAATTCCCTTTACCTCAGAGATGAGGACCATATGAGTGCTTGAAATTTCTTATAAAGACCAAGATGATATAAATGAATACTATAATGGATGGATATGGATCCCATTGAGCATGCCAGAAATTTTAGAAACCCAAGTTGTACCCTACTAAAGTAGACTATTTAGATATGCTTCAAAATTGGACTAACATTGGAATGGTCTATAGGTGTGGGATACCTATACTTAGACCAAAACTCTATATTATGAGGCTAAATCCTCTAAATATATAAATTTTTCTTAGTTTATTAAAACATAATTTTTATTTTAGGGTGAAAAGAGATATTAGGAAACTAAAATGGAAATCCTATTCTAATGATGGTGATAAACCTATATTGCTGGTTCATCCACTCAATTTGAACTCTTATTAACACTAATAAGCATTGCAAATCACTTAATCTTACAACTCTAAGGGAATATTATGAAATAATATTTCACATAAAGGTTATATCAAGTTATAAAAGCATGATGGAAATGATGGAAGGCCTAATTCAAGGCACTAACCCATCAATATTTCCACTGTTAACTCAGTTACTCAACATCAAACACTATATATGACCTACATAAGATGACATACTAATAACTGGGTAAGATTAAGACCTACTAAGGGAGAAAATACTACCACATGTGCAAGTCAAACTAAAATAATCACACTAAACCTATATCAAGAAATATAAAATAGTCATTTTATTATCTCAAGAGTTTTACAAAGCTCAATCTTGATAGAGTTTCATCATGCCCAAGAGAGGGATCTAAAATTAGGAATAAAAGCTTGAATATATAGAACATGAGAAGAGAAGAAGTTGAGAGAATGGTGTACATGAGATATGGAAGAGTTATACAATCATAAACTTAATTCAAATTAAGTTACAACTTGTTACCAATAGTCTTCAAGATATCTCTCTATGTCTATTACTCTTGCATGCTCTTTTTAGCATTGGAAACAAGGTAGTGGGCCATCATAGGCACATAGTTGCTCATTGAAACTCATTTTCTAGCATGACACACCATATAAGTTTCAAATAAATCTTATTAACATGAGATCAAGTTAAGTGAATGACTTCTTGTTTTGAGACTTAGAACATGCATTGATTATCACTTTAGATCAGTCAACTCATGATAAGGGTTAGTTGTGCATGAATTAACAATTGAAAACTATTTGTTTATGTAATTTAAAATTGAATACTATATATGTGGTGTGATTTATATTTAGGATCATTTATCTATGGGTTTCCATTTTGTATTTACTCACTTCATTAGTTTTCCATGCCATTCATCACTTGCTTAACCATGTAGGTCTACTAAGATAATTAGGCCTAGTAGCCTAACTAATTACACTTGATGGATATAATAACCTGAATAAATCTTTGAAAACCCAAAAATATGATTAATTTAATACATGAACTAATGACTCATATTATGAAATGAGTCCTTAGAAAGCAACACCTGTAAATTAGTCAAAAGAGCTGACTAAGTCAAACTATCTTTAATTTTGCAAAATGTCTGATTTGAATGAGCTCATAAAGGCATTTATAGGATTTTTTTTATAATTTTATGATTTTAAGATGAATACAAAATGTGAAACAAGAATCTCCATTGATTGGAATCCATTAAACTACCTTGTACCTCTATTTTATGCACTTTTCCTTCAAAAAATCCTATTTTCTTCCATGTACAAATATTTATGTACATCACAATACCATTTACAAGACCTTATTTGAGTTTTATTCATGTTTCAATATTTTACAAGATGATTCATGGTAGTTTGGATGCAAGAAACTTGATGTTTCTCAAAAATGGTCTGTAGGAGGTTTAGGAGGGTTTTGGAGGTGAACTTTTTTAATGATGGTTCATAAAGTACAAACCTCAAAAAAAAAAATTATTTCCATGTATATTTATTCCATATATCCCTTCAAATTTACTAATAATAATAGCTTCTCATGCAAAATTTGTGCAAAGATATGTATGTAGTGAAGTTGACTTGTAGGGTTTTGCATGTTTATACTCTTAGCGATGGTTCATAAACTTCAATTCCTCAATAAAATAAGGTAATAGGGGTAATAAAAACATTATAATATTATTTTTTCAAAATATCCTTGTGGTGAAAGATATGAGTGGTCAAATAGATGGGTCAAAATGAGTGTGTAGACTATGTAATTGGAATTTGTTCCAAAGGACCAAATTGACCTTTCAATTACCTTTACCTTATTGAAATCATATTCATGGAACCTAAAACATACCTTAAAACATTATAATTAATTCAATATTGTCACTTTTATTTTAACCCTTTGAGGACATGTCTCAACTCTCCTCATCCAAGTGGCACAATTGAAACACCTCTAGGCTTGTGGGTAGCCTAAGGATGAGGTGAATCTCTAGATAGGGATAACTCCCTTGATGTATCACTTTGAATCACTACTAAACATAAAATTTTATGGGAGAAAAGGGAGATAAAAAACTGAAATCAAACTATCCTAAGGGAGGTGATACATCAAATAAGTTGATGACTTCCAACCAGCTGCATGTTACACATGAAACCAACAGACTAACCAAACACACACTTCCCCAATTTACATCTTCTCATATCAATGTTACATTATGAGGTTATGGATGAATGTTTAGGATAAGAGGAATATAAAAGAGTATTTTAATTTAAATATTTAATATACTAACTCACTCAACCTTTACAATTTGTAGAACACTTTACATGCCCTACGAGAAGAAGCTTTCCAACTGCAAATAAGATGAAAGAATGAGACATGCTAAGGAAATCATAGTTATCACTAATAAAGATAAATCACCCAAGTAAAAATAATATTAAAAGTTATGGAAGAGGTAAAAATGAGTATTATTATTGATCAAATGGTATGCAAATGAGTAGGGATTTACCATACTCAGGTGGAGCATGAGTTATAATGGCCAAAATGGCTAGTTCTTATAGAACTTGAGAGAGGAGAAGATAAAAATAAAATAGTAAAAAAGACACTTTTAAATCTAATAAAATGAGTTAATTATTCATTATAAAGGTATTTTTTTCAAACCGTGCAAGTTTAAGAGGTACAAGTGTCCATACAAGGCATGAAACTCAAGAAAAGTGGCATGAAAGTTCTCATTCTAGCTCAAAAAACTACCTTCATAATTTGGACTTGTTTGAACATCCTAAAACTTATTATGGATATTTTTTATGATTTTAATGAATGGGAATGGTTTCATACATGGCTCTCCATGCATTTTTTGTAGGCTTGGTCATCTAGAATCATCTCAAAAGTAGATATCACTGCTTACACTCTATAAAACCTCTCTTTCAGTCACCCCTCACACTTGGATTAAAATTTGGATTAAATTTTACATTAAAATAAATTTTATGGAGTTTATGAGACTTTTAAATACCATACATGGCCTTATAATTCTTAGGCACACCTTAAAAATCCATCCACTTGAAGTTTTCACACTTCTCACTAGTTTGGTCACTATGCCAGTTTTGACTAGTTGAGATGAGAGATATTATTTGAACATGTATTAGTTTTTTTGAATAATTAAATGGAAATTATGGGTTATAAAAATTCATAATCCTTCTCCCAAATTTATTTTCATCTTCAGAATCTTCCTAAAACCTATAAAACACATAAAATAGTCAAAAGTACCATGTTTTATATCCTATCCATATAATTCTATACATTCCAAAAGAATGGGGAGTATCCTAAAAGAGTATAATATAAGGTCAAATAATAATCCTATGCAAAATATACCATTATGTCATCTCTCCAACCTCATTTCCTTAAACTAGTCACTAGTAAGGGTTTGTAAGGGTTTTGAGTAGTTTTGACTCTTAAGATTTGTTCATAAAAAATTGATGTTCAACCTAAAAAAAATTAAAAAATAAGGTTTTTTATGACCTATTATAACTCCTCTAAACTTATTTTTCCCCCATGAAAATCACCAAGAGAGATATGAACTTCCAAAGTTGCTCTATCGAGGTCTTTTTTCCGCTTGTATAGGCCTAATACTGCCTTTGATCCAAAATTGGACTCCCCTGTAACTTATCTACCTTAAAAAATATTTATAACCTATATTAATACCCTATTAATATGAAAAAATTCATTTTAATTCTATGCCAAGGTTGGAAAGTAAGTTGGCCCCTCATTTGGATTCTAGGCCTAGTAATGCTTAGTAGGCCTGTCTACAACTTAAAGCCCAAAATGATATTTTTGATGGTTATACATGAATAAAATATATTATAAACATATATTATACTCCAAAAAACATTAATTTTTCTATTTTAATCCAATCCTAGAGTTGGAAGTGGCATTGGTATTTTATTTGGTATTTATGCCTAACCTTGCCTAAGTAGACCTAACTGCAACCTTAAGAGTATAGAATAGACTATTGAAAATAATAATTATTTAATTATTTTAACATGTTTTAATAGGTTTATTAAATATTTAAAAATATTTAAAAAAATTATATATAGGTTCTAACTTATCCTTTTATCTCTTTCTTCAAAACTGCCAGGGTTTGTGCATGAGGGGAGTACTCTTTATCTGAGACAAAAAAGAGGGCACTTACCCTTTTTTTATAGAAAAAATAGGTATTGGATAGGATTATAATTTTTTTAAGTATTATCTCAAATATATTTTATTCCTTTATCATATTCATAGACCCCAAACCTCAACAAAACCCAAGATAGGCTTGTGTAAAATGTACGGTGTGTAGGAATTTCAAGATGTGGACTGTATGCTACTTGCTCAGGGTCCTCTCTATGTTATATATACACTATGAGAGTTATATGAGGATATTTAAGTCATTATTAATGTTTTTTAACCTTTAAAATCACTCCAAATTCCTTACATACCTTTTTACATACATGAACTCTGAAGACTTTATTTACAATTCTTGACTGTCTCTATTTTCCTCACTCAAATGGTGATCCCTGCATAATATTAGATTATAGAAAATTTCCATAGATTTTTTGAGGATATATTATGGTAAATTAAAAATTTTTGTGACTCAATTTTTTAGTTACCATGAAATACAAATCTCATGACATTACTCCTAAGCTCACTGCCTTATACATTCATACACATTCAACTATGTTTGAACGAGGCAAACATTGTGTATGGAGATTATTATTGGGAGTTATTTCATATAATTTTTGATTCCATAGAACATTTATATCTTCTTACATCATCCCAAATTAATAATCCCACGCTTAATCCTTCATCATTGACTGTGCAGGAATTTCACCCCTATTGTAGGTGCACATTTTCAGAGGAAGAGACAACTATAGGCATTTATGGGGATCTAAAACATAGCTTATCAATTTTGTCTTAATGATATTTATGTTCATGGTGTGTATTTTAATTAAAAATTCCATTCAAAACATGAGAAAATGTCTTACTATCACTTTGAAGTGTTAAGATCACTTGTACCTTCAAAACTTGTAGATACTATTGTTTGGTTTTAGTGGTTTTAGGGGCATCTTTAGGTCTCCCAACAACTATCTTCCACTAACTTTCTTGACTTAATTATATTAAAATTTCATCTCATATATAGAGGATACAAAGTGTGATAATTTATAGGAATTTTAAGTCTTTTAAACCATGTTATATGACCTCCACTAAAATTCTTTGGATCTCTATTTTCATAGCTTAGGAATTTAGTCTCAAAACTCAGTCATCATCATTTGAAGTTGATCCCTATCTCAATATGCCAATATAACATTTTTAACTTATCTTACACTCTCCCCTAAAAATTTTAATATTACAAATAGGGTTCCAATATGTTCCTTAACACTTCACATGACACCTAAAACCTCTGGTAAGCCACATGTAGAAGAATATTTTCCTATCTGTAGGTAATGAATGTAAATTTAGATAGTCAAAAAGATATGTGATCTTATGATCAATTTTAGGCCTTATAAAAGTTTTAAAATGCAATATTAAGACTCCAAAATATTTATATCAACTATAAAATATCTTCTTTCATTATGATGTTATCAAAGAGAGACCCTTGTAGGTGGACTTAGGCTGTATGCAAGTAGTGAACTTGAAATGATTCATGCACCAAAGGGACTGGATTAATAGTCAATTTATATTTTCAACAAAGAATAAAAATAAAATAAAATTATATCTAAAGTGGTGGGGAAAATCCATACATATCAATTTTGATGTTTTCACTTCTTATAGGCACTTGTAGGTGCATATTTATGTCATATGGTTGTGTATGTGTGACAAAAGTACTAGTACAATCCTCTCTTATGCCAAGTGAAGGTTAATATTTGATGTTCCTAATGTGATAGTATGTTAAACATCATGATAATTTGAAAACACCTTCATTTACATGTGGGAGAGGTTCTACACATGTGCTCCAACATGGCTACAAGTGAAATTGAGCAAAGGGTTGGTTGTGAGCCTAGCAAGATTGAAAACTTGATCCAAGAATGATGTCATGAGACTAGACATGAAGGGAAGATTATTAATATGGAATTGAGACATTGGAAAAATCACATCATGTTCATATGAGGCCTCCTCTTATAACCAAACATTATGCAAACAAGGATCTCTAATTGAAACCTCACATGGTGACACCTTCCTAAAACATGAGATAACCTACCCATAAAAAACCATGAAATATAAAAATAAACATGGATATAATTTAAATATATAACAAATCCTATATATTCAACATCACCAATTGGTTTGTACGGACTTGTCCAAAATGGAGCAAAACCTATAAGGTGCATGAAACAACAAGTAGAAAAACATAGTCAACTTCATGAGGATGGTTAATAAAGCACATACCACCATTATTAAAAATATTATTATGGAAAATAATAAATCTGAGTTTAATTTCACCTCTCAAAGGAATTTTACCTAGAACCTCTCCTACTAGCTATACCAAGTACAAACCTAAAGGCCAATTCTGTGTGTCTAGAAGGGTGAAAAAGGAATAGACTAGTTTTGGGCCTTTTTTAGAACTTAAAAAGTGTGTCAAGCACTAATATGTATATAATTAAGTTAAATAGTCATTACATGACCTTATCCCATGTGGAACACTTCCCCATGGGTTTTATAAATGCCAAACTTTTCTTTTTTCCTAAGAAAATTACTCTTTCTTTTGAAGTACCTACCACTTTTAGCTATAAATAGTTAACTAAGACATAATAAGAACAATGGAATGTGAAATAACCTTTTTACACATTTAAATTTACCTAAGAGGTTGTACAAATCATTAAATGCCCCCTTTTTTACCTCAAAATGACTCAAAATGATAAAAAGACAAATGATTAATGACCAAGGCTAGTGTGACATTAAATTCCATAAAATGACCTATAATACACTTTATTACCAAATTTCAGACCCAATAAAACATATAAATACCAATTTTTTACCTATAAGGGCCCCAATTTAACCTACAAGGTGAAATTTGGTCAATAAATTGATGACTCATAGGGGTAGCATGCTTGCTATGCTAACTAGACTAGTAGCCTTATCAGTCCATTAGGCTTAGGGAGTCATATAAAGTCTAAAAAACACAAGAGTAATTTTACCATTGAACATAATCTTGACCAAGATAAGACAACTCATTACCTCAACTATACAAAATAAAAGACACACAAGTAAAACAAACACACTAACAAGACACACACATGTGCTCAAGGCACTTAGGGGAATAAAAAAAAACAAAACTACTATGCATAACTAAAAACTAATCATACCTCTTTTTTATAATCAAAAGGAAAATTTCTTGCATCATCTTCTTCATGAGATAAAATACAGTGCCAAACATGTCTCTCCTTGGATTGGATGCTTTGTATATTAGACCTATTCCTTGGCACTTCACTTGATCTTCTCTCAAGTAAATCATCCTTGAATAGGTCCCTAATATATATATATATATATATATATATATATATATATATATATATATATATATATATATATATATATATATTCCTATTGAAATTGTACACATAACTCATACTATTTCCCACTCTTCATCTCATTATCAACTTGCACCTTCTTTGTAGGCATGGCTTCAAGAAGAGTGGTTTCTTGTTGTTTAAAAGATTGAGGCCAATAGGAGATTTTTCTATCCTTAAAGAAATGATGTGTTTTTCCTAAATAATTGAGATGATTATATAGCATTTTTATGAATTCAAACATATCAACATCAAATACATATGCCTCTTAAAAGTATAAATTTGAAAGGTTGATTTTTGTTTGCATACTCACTTGAGTGCCATGACTGCCTTCTCCATCTTTGACTATATCATATCCTCCTTGAAGATGAGTATATCCTACTCCAATTATTTCAAAAAAGTCATACAAAGTTTGATTAATAATTTTTACTTGTCCATCCATGATATCTTTCAAAGTGATGGAAGAACCAATGACTATTTCTTCCTCTTTGGCAAAAGGAAAACACTCTTCCATATCAACCCAATTAGAAGTTTCAACACAAGATATCACCTCTTATTCATAATTTAGGACCTCTTAAGGGATATAAAGTTTCATATCAACTACCATAATATAATTTTTCTCTTCAAGGGCTTCAAGATCGTCTATTTCTTTCTCCTTTGTGATTCCAAGACTAGGCATTTTGAAGTCATGTGACTTAGTCCAATGAGGATACCAAGGTGATACATTATATTCAAACAAGAGTTTTGAGTTTTTTTAAAACTTATTCTCCTCATTAGGTTCCCATACCACATGTCCATCAAGTCAAATGGTAATGGGGTGAGGAAAAGATGAACTAGCTGGTGGAGGTGGCACACAAAACTCAAAATTAGATTGAGAGTGAGATGTAGGGGATTCTTTTGGAATCTCTTGAGGAAGGTGAGGTAGATCTTGGAGTAAAATGGTTTGGTTTTATTCCTTAAATTTGAAAATCACTTCATTTCAATCTAATTGGGCTTGATCATTATTTTGAGGAAGATTGGATGGGGTGTGTTTAGGCATAGGATCTTCTTTTGGGTCTAAACCTTCCATCACACCTTGACTTAGCAATTTTATATTTGACTCTAACTCTTCAATTTTCTTGGCTAGTTTCTCTTGTAAAATTATCTCTTCAATTTGATAGGAATCATAATGAGGATAAAGAGTATAAGAGGGCTCATATGGAGGACAATAGGTTTCTTAAGGAAGGGTGGGAGGGGTTTGTATAGGATCAAGATCCTTCTCAACTTCACATTTTTCATCAAGAATTTTCTCCTTTTTATTTCCCCATGACTCCACTATCTTATTCCATCTTAGGATATTAAGATTAAGAGTCTTTTATTGAGGCAGTGATGCACTTTTAGGAATGGATGGAGTACTCAATAAACTTGGAATCTCTATAAGCTCGGATTCTCGACCTTGTTTTTAACCTGGAATCTCATATCTACAGGTCACTTCTTGAGCTGGGGGTGTAATTGGAGAGGAAAATAAGGGCTTATATTCTAGCTATTTTTCTATTGACATGGACTTATGCATATGAATATTATCTAACTCAATCTACCTATCAATATTACTTTCAAAAATAAGGTTTCTATTTTAAACTCTCTCTTCAAACTGATTGGGAAAAGGATGACTTTGATAATCTTGATTGGTCTCATGAGTGGGAACCATGTAAGACTGATGGAAATATTGTGGAAGTGAATATAAATGTTGATAGGTTTGATGAGGTTACTTCTCATGAATTTTTAGCCTATCTTCCAAGGATGAAATTAGGCCACTCACATTTAGCATCTCACTTGTGGATACATCTCTCACCTTATGGATGCAATGAATAGGAATAAATAGACCATATCCCATTTGTGTGTCAATATCTAACATGTACTTATCATAGCTTAAAAGTGTTTTATTGAAAGTGGAAATAGATTGAATTGAGAAGTGACTAGGTTGACTAGGATCAAGATATGGAGAAGGTTGATTGTAGGACTGATACAACTCATGATAAGGCTGGTTATAGGGTTAATTAGGATAATGATAGAGTTGACAATGGTCATAACAAAGATGGTAAGAATCACACCAAGGATTATAGGGGATACCATAAGCTGGAAATGTCTCACTAAATTGTGTAAATAAAAACTCAACACAAAATTTAGACATAAAACTTCATTGAAGGAAAAAGAACAAATAAATATATTACCAATAGTCTTCAAAAGGAAACTTGGGCTACTTGACTAGCTGATGTATCTTTGGAGTCAAAATTTATGATTGGATAGATGCCTCCAAAGGCTTATTATTGAAATAAAACACCAAAAATATTTCAAACTCTAGGACTAAGAGTCCCATAGAGTGTGCCAAAAACTATTGTCACTTGGATTTTCACCATTTGAGGAGATTACTCAACTCTCCTCATCCAAATGGCACAATTGAAACACCTCTAGTCTTGTGGGTAGCCTATGGATGAGGTGAATGTCTAAATAGGGATAACTCCCTTGATGTATCACTTTGGATTAGTACTACACCTAAAATTTGGGGGGAGAAAAGGGAGAGATAACATTGAAAGAAAACTATCCTAAGGGAGGTGATACACCAAATAAGTTGATGACTTCCAACTAGCTGCATGTTACACATAAAACCAAGAGACTAACCAAACATACACTTCCCCAATCTGCATCTTCTCACATCAATGTTACATTATGAGGTTATGGATGAATTTTTAGGAAAGGAGGACTAAAAAAAAGACCTTGAATGGAACTAGTGAATATAATAACTCACTCAACCTTTACACTTCTTAGAACACTTCAAATGCCCTGCAAGAAGAAGATTTCCAACTCCAAATAAGATGAAAGAATAAGACAACATGCTAAAGAAATCATAGTTATTACTAAGAAAGATGAATAATCTAAGTAAAAACACTATGAATTGTTATGGAAGAGGTAAAAATTAGTATTATTACTGATAAAATGGTATAAAAATGAGTAGGGCTTTGCCATACTCAGATGGAGTATGAGTTATAATGGCCAAAATGCCTAGTTCTTATATAAGTTGAGAGAGAGAGAGGAAAAGAGAGAAATACAAGGGTCACAAGGACAATTTTAAACATAATAAAATGGGTTAATTGTGCATGAGAAAAGGATGTGATATGAATAAGGTAATTTTAGGAGGTACAAGTGTCCATACAAGGCATGTAACTCATGAAAAATGGCATGAAAGTTCTCTTTATGGCTAAAAAACTACCTTCATAATTTGGACCTATTTGAACATCAAAAAAGTGATTATGGATAGGTATAATTATTATAATGAATGGTAAGGATTTTATACATGCCTCTTCATGCATTATTTGTAGTCCTGGTCATCTATAATCATTTGAAAAGGAGCCATCACTACCTGCACTCTAAGAAACTCCTATATCAATCACACCTCACACTTGGATTAAAATTTGGACTCAATTTTCCATGAAAATACATGGGATAGAGTGTATGAAACTGTAAATAATCTCCATGGCCTTAAATTTCTCAATCACACTTTAAAAATCCATCCACTTGAAGTTTTCACGCTTCTCACTAGCTTGGTCACTATGCTAGTTTTAACTGGTTGAGATGAGAGCTATTTTTGAACACTTAGGAGTTTTTTTAAAGAATTAAATGGACATGAGGGGTTATCCCAAGTCCTAATACTTCTCCTAAAGTTAGTTTCATCTTTATACTCCTCCTAGAACCTATAAAACAAATAAAATATTCAAAATTACTATGTTTTGTACCTTGTTCATACAATTTCATATAGTCCAAAAGAATACTACAAGGTTAAATCATCATCCTAGGTAAAATATGCCATTAGATCATCTCTTTGACCTCATTTTATCAAACTAGTCACTAGTAAGGGTTTGCAAGGGTTTTGAGCAGTTTTAACTCTTAAACTTTGTTCATAAAAACTTGGTGTTCAACCTAAGAAAAATTCCACAATAAGTTTTTTAGGACCTCTTATAACTCCTCTAAACTTATTTTTCCCCCATGCAAATCACCAAGAGATATATGAACTTCCAAATTTATTTTATCGAGCTCTTCCTTCCACTTGCATAGGCATAATATTGCCTTTAAGCCAAAATTAGATTCTCCTAAAACTTATCTACCTTATATAATCTTGATCACCTCTATTAAGACTTTATTAAAATGACAAAATGCATTGTAATTCTTTTCCAATGTTGGAAATGAAGTTGGCCCCTCATTTAGATTCTAGGCCTAGTCATGTTTAGTAGGCATGTCTACACCTTAAAGCCCAAAATGATTTTTTTGATGGTTCTACCTAAATACAATAGCTTAGACACATATTTTATTCTCCTAAAAACATGCCTTGGTCTATTATAATCAACTCCTAGAGCTATAAATGGTATTGGTCTCTTATTTGGTCTTTAGGCCTAACCTTACCCAAGTAAAATTGACTACAACCTTAAGAGTATATAACACCCTATTGAAAATACTCCTTATTTACTTGATTTCCAATGTTTTAATAGGAATATTACATCTTTTAAGACCTTTAAAAAAAATTCTAGATAGGTCCCAAATCATCCTTTTATCTCCTTCAAAATTACTAGCGTTTGTGCATGAGGGGAGTGCCCTCTATCTGAGACAAAATAAAGGGAACTTACAATATTTATCTAGACAAAATAGGTATTTTAGAGGCTTATTCAAGTTTTAAGTATTATCTCCATGAAATTTTATCCCTTTATCTTATGCATATACCCCCCAACATCAATAAAACCCAAGATAGGCTTGTGCAAAAAAGACTGTGTGCAGGTTTTTCAAGATGTGGACTATATGCTACTTGTTTAGGGTCCTCTCTATGTTATATATCCACTATTATAGTTATATGAGACTATTTAAGTCATTATTAATGTGTTTTAATCTTTAAAATCACTCCAACTTCCTTAAATACCTCTTTCCATACATGAACTCTCAAGACTGTATTTATAATTCCTAACTATGTCTTTGTTTTCCTCACTCAAATGGTGACCCCTGCATAATATTAGATTATAGAAAATGTAAATATACTCTGTGAGTATCTCTTATGGTCACTTAATAATTTTTGGGACTCATTTTCTTAGTGCCCATATAATACAAGTCTCACATAATTACTCCTAAGCTCACTGCCTTAATACAGTCATACACACTCAACTGTGTTTGAATGAGGCAAACCTTGTGTATGAAGATTATTATTAGGAGATATTTCATATAATTTTTTATTATATGGACCATTTATAAATTTTTAAATAATCCCAACTTAATACTCCCATGCTTAAGCCTTCATCACAGTCTATGTAGGAATTTGACCCCTATTGTAGGTTCACATTTTCAGAGGAAGAGACACCTAAAGGTGTATATGGGGTCTAAAATATAGATTATCAATGTTTTATTAATGATATTTATGTTCATGGTGTGTATTGAAATTAAAAATGACATTTAAAACATGATAAAATGTCTTACTATCACTTTGAAGTGTTAAGATCACTTGTACCTTTAAAACCTACAAATACTGCTATTTGGTTTTATTGGTTTTAGGGGTATCTTTAGGTCTCCCAAAAACTATTTTCCACTGAATTTATTGACTTCATTATTTCCAAATTTTATCTCTTATATATATGCTAAAAAGTGTGATCATTTAGAGGCATTAAAAGTCTTTTAAACCATGTTATATGACCTCCACTAAAATGATTTGGATCTCTATTTTCATAGCTTTTGAATTTGGTCTCAAAACTCAATCATCATCATTTGAAGTTGATCCCTATCTGAATCTACCATTATATCATTATTAACATGTCTACCATGCTCCCTTCAACATGTTATAATTATTAATATAGTTCCACTATGTGCCTTAACACTTCATATGACACCTAAACCCTCTAGTAAAACACTTATAGATGAACATTTTCCTATCTGTAGGTAGTGAATGCAAACTCAGATAGTCAACAAGATATGGAATCTTTTTATCAATTTTAGGACCTATCTAAGTTTTACAATGCACTTCTAAGACTCCAAAATATTTGGTTCAACTTTTAAATCTCTTATTCCATTATGATGTTATCAAAGAGAGACCCTTGTAGGTAGATTTAGGCTGTATACAAGCAGTGAACCTAAAATGATTCATGCACTAAAGGGATTGGATTCATAGTCAATTGATATTTTCACCAAATAATTAAAATGAAACATCATTATATATCAAGTGTTGGGGAAAAATACATAATCTCACTTTCGATGTTTTCACTTCTTGTAGCACCTACAGGTGCATATTTCTATCATATGGTTGTGTGTGTATGACTAAGGTACTAGCATAGTCCTCTATTATTCCAAGTGAAGGTTACTATTTTATGTTCCTGATGTGAGAGTATTTTAAACATCATGATACTTCCAAAACACCTCCATGTACATGCTAAATAGGTTTTACACACATGCTCTAACATGGTTGTAAGTGAAATTGAGCTAAGAGTTGGCTATGAGCCTAACAAGATTAAAAAATTGATCCAATAATGATGTTATGAGACTAAAAATTAAGGGAAGATGATTAATATGTAATTAAGAGAGTGAAACATCACATCACATTCCTATGAGGCCTCTTTTGAGAACCAAACATTCTACAAATAAGGATCTTTGACTGAAACCTCACATGGTGACACATTCCAACAACATGAGATAAATTTCCCATAAAAACACCATGAAATATGAAAATAAACAAGGATATCATTTGGAAATATAGACTGCATCCTCTGGAGTCAACATCACCAACTGGTTTATATGGACTTGCCCAAAATGGAACAAAACCTATAAGGTGCATGAAATAATAAGTAGAAAAACACAGTCAACTTCATGAGGATGGTTCATAAAACATAGAAAACAATTATTAAAAATATTATTATGTAAATTAATCTATATAATTTTAATTTCAACTCCCAAAGGCATTTGACCTCAAACCTCTCTTTCTGGATATACCAAGTACAAACCTGAAGACTGGTTCTATGTGTCTAGAAGGGTAAAAAAGGAGAAGAATGGTTTTGGGCCTTTTTTAGCACTTACAAAACATGTAAATAATTTATATGGATCTAAGGAATCTGAAGAGTCATTCCATGACCTTCTCTCATGTGGCACACTTCTCCATAGGCCGTACAGTGCTAAACTCTTCTCTTTTCCCAAAAAATTGCTCTTTCTTTTGAAGCACTTGCCACTTTTAGTTAGAAATACTTATCTAAGACATAATAAGACACATGTAATATGACATAACCTTTTAACACCTTAAAATTTCCCTAGGATGTTTTACAAGTCATTAAAAGCCTCTTTTTGACCTCAAAAGTACTCAAAATGATAAAAGGACTAAAATGACTAATGACCAAGGCTAATGTGACATTAAATTTCATAAAATGACCTATAATACAATTTATGACCAAATTTTAGACCCCATAAACATTTAAATACCAATTTTTTTCCTGCAGGGGCCCCATTTGACCTACAAGGTCAAATTTGGTCAACAATCACCTTTGCTTGATAGAGTCTACAAGTGCCTCAAGGTGATATAGGCCTTTTAGGCCTAAAATTGAATTTTGAGGTTCAAGGAAGTTTTAGTGATAATATAGGTTAAAAATAATCATATAAAATTTTTATCATTTATTTTCAATCTTATTTGACTACCCTTGAATGCCCAAACTCTACTTTGTTCTTCATGGTCTCTTAAGACTGCCTATAGGTATGACTATGTGTATATAAATAATAGAGGTTATCAATATTCCTCCTCAATTAAAATATTTTTATGGAGTTTTAAACCTATAAAAAAATTTAAAATAGTTATAATCATCTTTGATCTAAGTCTCGGGGTCTTCTTAAGTTTTATATGCCTTGATCCCTCTAACCCAAGATTTCTTGGCAATCAAGTTTGTAAAAACCTTGGTATTATGTTTAGTTATTTTTAATATGAATTAGAGATTATAATAATTATTTAAATACATTATTTTATCTCTAAAACCATTATCATGGTTTTAAAACCCTCTACCTGATGCTTTAGACCACAAATAGGCATCATGGCCTCAATCATAATTGCTAGCAGACTGTATGATGTATGTGATAAAATATTGATCATTTACACTATTTATTTAAAATTTTAAATGAGATGAGAATATTTATATAGTAAAAATAATTATTTTACATAAATTTAAGGAATAATTGCACTTATAGATACCCCTAAAGTGAAAAATTCTCTCAAGACTAGTTCTTGGACGTTGACTGTGTGACTATAATTTTCTTGGTTTTCAACTATATCAACTATGTTTTGATCCTCTCATTCTTTATAAAAGGTGTATAAGTGATTAATTTTTTTTATTAACCTATATATATATATATATCATTAAAAAATTAAATATACTTCCTTCACTTATCAACAGTCCTTGACTTCTTCTATTGCAATTGAGAGCTCATCAAGTACAATAGACCATAGATTTTCTTGACTATGTGTATTCATGATTATAGGGTTGCTCACATGTTTATTATGATGTTAATAGTCATTTAAATATTATTTAGGTTTAGATAGGTTTGAAAAATACCTTGTATCTCCATGCCAACACTCCAACATGCCTTATTTACTCTTTATGCATAAAATTACAGTTAGAGCATGTGGGTTGTCTTGGAAAAAGTGATTGTTATGTCTTAGGTCCTTAACACCTAAATTATATTCAATGATTATTATTAAGATAATAATAAACATGAGTTTACCTAATTTAAATCATCTTTATGGAACTTTAAACATCTCCTCAAGCATTCTCATGGAGTCACCTTTGCTTGATAGAGTCTGTAAGTGCCTCAAGGTGATATAGGCCTTCTAGGCCTATAATTGATTTCTAGGCATAATTAAATTTTGAGGTTCAAGGAAATTTTAGGTGATAATATAAGTTAAAACTCATAATATTATCTTATTATCATTTTTTTCAACCTTTTTTAATTGCCCTTGAAATCCCAAACTCTACTTAGTTCTTTGCTATGTGGACCTTTTATATTGAAATTTTAACAAAAGACCAAAACCATCCATTCTATTAATATCTTCAAACTCCAAACACAAAAATCTCTTGATAAATGCAACTTGAATATGTTTTAAAGTGATTATATGGACTGTGACCAATTTGGACCTTGAAAGGTCAAATATGCATCTTATGAACTTTTATTCTTTCATTACAAAGGTTTCTATATGTTCCATAACCCTTTTTGAAAATAAACTCACCTTGAAAGTTCTTAATCACCGCTCTATCTTTAGCTTATAACTGAGTGTGCTTGGTGACATGACTATAGGTGATATTTCATGAGGTAAATGACCATGTTACCTTGGAATTTAGACCACATGTCTTGATAGAACTATCCAAACCATTCTAAAATGTTCTTAAACATGGGAAAAAACCCCATTGATCTTTAATGTATAACCATAAATTTGTCATATTTATGATGTGATTCAAGTTGCATATTTTAAGAGGGATTCAAACCCTATGTAGGTCATAATCTATAATAAGATAGGTCCTATTTTGAATTTTATCAACTTAAAGGCTTGAATTTGAGCCAATTTTTATGAGTACCACTTTATCATACTTGTTATTCACACCCATTTATTTACCTTCTTGAAAATAATCTTTCCTCCACTATAATCTTGACTATGTTTGACCCTTCTTTACCTTTGTATAGACTATGCATAGTTTCTAGGTATTGAACAACACCAATAGTTCTATTCTTATTTCACTCTAATTCTTATACCTTCCTTTAAATCCTTGTTGAGTTCAATTCTATCTTCAAAGACCATTTCTTCTCCTTGTTTGCATGCTTTATCTCCCTCTTTCTAGCTTGGCTAGAGGTGGAGATTCTTGTGTGCTTATACAGATAGAGACAAGCTTGGAAAAGTGGATCTTATGATGTGAAATGGCCAATAACTCTACTACTCTTCCTTTATCCATGTTGCCTTGGTGGAGAATTAATATTTCCATTGTTACATTGAAATGGAGAAGAAAAAAGGAAAGCCAAGTTACCTTAACTTTCACAAAGTTACCTTAAAAACCACTAACAAGGAAAAATTTCAAGTTATTTCTCTTTCTCTCATACTTCTCATGACTAAATTACATTAGGTTATTTTTTTTTCTTCATTTTATTGACTATAAATAGACTTAGTGTCATTGATCTTGCAATGAGAAGACTACCATGGTGCATTATAGATCTTTTGTAAATTTGAGGTGAAGCCTTGACTACTGTAGGTATATATTTCACATAAGAATCTCATCATTATCATCTTACCAAGGATTTTAATAAGGTATTTACTATAATGCACCATATAGTGTTCATTTTGACTCCTTGTATGAGTAGGGAGGTCAAATGAAGTGTCTTATTGTACGTACATGCTCGTTACCCTTTTTTTTGACCATCGCATACACAAGCCTGATAGAGCTTCTAAGCATATAAGAATTGATTGAGTCTTTTTCCCCTAAGAATATCATAAGCCTTTCAAGTGTCTAAAGATGAAAATGATGAAGTATGGGAAACATGAAGTATACAAATGGATAAGAATATGATAATACTCGAAACTAAAGTCATGAAGAATCTTCAAAACCATGGACCAACCCCTGAACCATACAACTTCTCCAAACTACCTACAAACTATAAATTTTCATTGATTCATCTTATTAAGATCCATATGACCTAACATGTATGTAAATAAACTGAAGGATGTCATGATAATGTGGCTCATGTTCTTGACAAACTCCACAAACATGTTTTTTTCTATCATGATGCCCAAATGAGGAAAAATCCTAGAAAATTGGTTACTTGCTTAGATGGACACTTGATGACTGCCTTGACTTCAAAATGATGGTTCATGAAGGAGAGATATAAATATATAAATAATTTTCATAGTTATAATCTCTCTCAGACCCCTTTCTCTACTCAAAATTTTAGACCTTGGTTTTCTCTCTCATGGTCATACCTCCTACAAACCTGAAAGGATTTCTTGATGTGAAAAAGAACAAAGTGAATAATTTTTGGGCCTATTTTAATTATTTTCACCTTGAATTTATTTTTTAACACCTATGAAAATACTTAATTTAATCTCATGATGTCTTTCATATGAAAAATATTGTTCAATTCTGTACTCCTGCATGAAAACTCATAAAAAATCCTTCTTTTTGCATTATCTTCACACTTAAAGCTTGAAACCACTTGTTTATGGAAAGAAGATAAAAAAACAAGTCATGAATGAGATTAGAAACATTATTAAAACTTTTGACATCTTTATTGTGCCAAATTTTTCATGTGTGAGTGCATTAGATGCCTTTTCTATGCTTAGATTTGCATGAGATGATATTTTTAAAGCATAAAACTTTATGACTAAGGTAATAACATAAATATGAATGTGTTTAAAGGAATTATGAATGATTTTGTGTCTAATTAATGTATAATTTAATCATTTTAATAAAAAACCTTCACTTTTTACCTCATACACATACTTTCATAAGAAGATGCTAATAAATATCATGAAAAAGTGCCTTATCACCTTAAATTGAGCTCTTCATAAGACTTTTATGTATATTAATCAACCTTGTTTAAATATTATAGACCATTATGCCTAAAAATACTAAGTATATTTGTGAGTCATTAGCTACCACCTTTTGTATATCTCCATGAAAGCACTTTCAGATCATAAGACCACTTGAGTTGTTTGTCAAAACCTCTGAATGACACTTGAAACCATTAACATGACATTGAAATGACTATCTCTTTACTTGATAGTTAAGAATACTATGATGGACATGAAAAGTTTTCAATTATATGGGTTTTCATTTAAATTTTATAAGCCAAATTACCAACATGATGGTTTAATGATTAGCTGCCATCATAGATTTTTATATGGTTTTATTTTTTGTGAAAAGGTATTTTGACCCATGATAGAGTCATGAGATTATAATAGCATTGAACTTAGTATATGGGCATAATTATTTGGATAATATTTTATTTGACTATCATTTTGGACTATCAATCCATTCATTGACTTTGAAGGAGGAGGGAAGAGAGTATGGATGAAGTATAGGGTTCTAGCATGTGCTTTGACCACAACCATGATGGTAGTGGAAACTATTTTTTGAGCCCAGGATTATAGAGGCATTAATGTTTTCATTTAGAGGCCATGAAATTTAGTGGAAGAATATATGGTTGATTGGATTGTAAAATAGGATGGAAGAGAAGAAATAATGGTTGTGGAAGAAGAAAAGGGAAAATAATATCAATAGAAAGGGACATTTTTTCAAGTATGTTCTTTGCTTATTCACTTATATGTATGCTTAGATATTATGCTTTTATTTTTGATGAAAAGCCTAGGAAGTGTGTGGGTTACATGGAGGACCCTCACTCTTCTTAAAAATCACCCATTTACCTTATCATCATTTTAAAGCTAATGTAGTTGTTATTTCTTTTGGTTATTGAGAAAAAATGTTGTTGAAATGGTAATATGAGTTATTTTTTAAACATTTTTGGGTACATGGTTAAATGTTGAAAGATGGGTATCATAACCCTAAACATATAGAAGTTTATGGATTGATTTTTGGTGGTTGTGATAATTAGTATCAAATCTTAGTTCTACTCTAGGGAACTCTGGGAAACAAATAGACTGAACATGTTTTGGTGTTTCTTAGGATGGTAATGCCATGAACAAACATAGGTAATATTGGTAATAGTTTTGACAAAAATGCAAGAAAGATAAATTTTGATAATAATGTTATTGAAAACCATGATATTGGTGGCAATAGTCATGTTATAAATGACGATAACAAAAATAATACCAAAGTTAACAATGATGTTGGTGGTAAGGCCAAAAATTATCATGCTAAAAACAATGCTGGGCATAATGTTGTCTTGAATGAAATTTTGGGAGTGCTCCAAAAAATCTAATTCCAAATGGAAGCACATGCCCAAAGGTTTGAAAACTTGGAAAATATGTAGGAAGGCGGTGAGCATGAGGAGATATGAAATAATGAGAAAAGAGGTTAAAAAACCAAGGCAACATGATTTGGTAGACCACTATAGATGATATTTTATGATTATATAGAATTTTAGTCTTGTACACTTGGAAAACTCAAACCTTAGTTGTTCATATTAGATATTTATCATTCCCACTTCTACAAATCTTGTATCTACTATATATTTATTCCCCTTGGCATATATCTCTTAATCTAACTAGTCTTATTTTGATGACCCATGTCCTTTATCTTGCCCAAAATGGCTAAAATATACCTATCTTCCATCTCTACAAGTTCTAAACATGTACCTACTCTCCTTCTCCCTAGACACTAATGAATAGGATAAATGGTAGTGTTGACATTATTGTCTTATTCCAATTCAAGTGCCTAGTACCCTAGAGTCATCCAATTCTCAAATGAAATGTATTCTAATGGTTGGCATAAGTGATTTAATGGGAGTTATTACTATAAAGGGATTGATATAAATATAAGATCAACCCTCATTCATTATTCACCTAGAATTCATACAAAAGAGCATTAAATTGAACAAAGATTCCCTATTTATTCTTATTTCCATACTAGTCATAGGGATTACACATTTATGGATTTGAAGTACTAAAGGATCAACCCAAGATTCAAATTTTCTAAGTTACAAGCTAGGTCACTATTGTACTTGATTTACACACATTGTATGATTCACACACAAGCCAACACATATGGGATAGTTACACAGTCTAAGGCCCTCTTCAGATTATTGAATATGTAGGTAGTGTCCTTTAATAGAGGGGTCATTGGGATCAACTTGACACTATGTTCCCACTAACCCATTTTTACCCAAGTTCATATTGAAGATGAAAATCTAGGGTTTTTCCATTTTATAAGGAGTGACTATCCATGACCCAAATCTAAATACACTAAATCAAAGGTGAAGTAAAACCCATAAGCATCAAAGTGGTTGCATCCTATTTCAGTAGATATTTTATAAAGGATACAAGCATTGAACCCATATAGTAGCATCAATACAATAATCCTAGGCTAATGTTAAGATCTAGAGAGATAGAGGTGTCAAATATAGAATCTAATGACTATTCTAGAAGCTTTTTCCCACTTACTTTTAGCCTGTTCTAGATCCATAACTGCATTAACATCATAACAAGATAAGCACATCATTTATTTTTCATTTATATATATAACATAGTTATACTTTCCATATTTAGACTATCTCAACATAATAAATTTAGTGTAAACTTATATATGAGTTTAACATCTAATTGACATGTTATAGATCTGATTATCACCCTTGTGCCATTTCATTTATATATACCCCTTTGTTAATCTATATAACACCAATATAGATTCCATTTTAGGGTTAAATTTTTGTTAACCTGATCCATGTGAATGTAATTTTTTAATCCTAGGGTTTTAAACTAGCTAATGTTTTAGATTACTATACTTTTTTATTTCCTACGTTTACTATTTTACATGCAACCTAGGCATAGCCCTAGATTGGGAGGTGTGCCTATTAAACATATTTATCTTTCCCTCCACTCATCTAAGATGTCTCAAACTAATGAGGGATCTCATACCTTGGATCATGATGATATCCATATGGATAATGAAAAAAATATTGATAGGGTTATCATCGAAGAAGATTATGATAATGAAAACCCCAAAACAAGTGAAAATGAGAAAATAGACCATGATCAAGTACATGCAATTACATTTTTTAGTGATCATATTAGAAAAAACTTTAAATATATTGATGAGATATTAAAAAATATACTCAAAGTAAAAAATTCCAAAACTAAAGTGGAATCATCCCTCCCTTTGAACACCTTACAATTAAATACATCTAGTGGGGGCACAAATTATGTGTTTAAACCTTTATTCCCTGAAACCACTATTGATACATATATCAAGGAATTACCCATTATTTCAACACAAATTCTAGTTTTAATGCCTATTACTACTCAAAACATGTTTTCATCCCCTTTGGTGACTAATCAAATTGATAATCTAAATCCCATTGGGCCTATAGTTCAATCATTCCTTTAAGTTATAAAGACCTTGGAAGATAAGATTACAAACATTGAAAAAAAAATGAAAATCCCCTTATGCTATAGATTTCTAAGGTGTGTTGCATAACCCTCTTTCACTTGAAATATATTTATAACCCTTGCCAATTAGATTTGTTACACCTAAGTTTAGATTTTGTGATGACAAGGGTGATCTCAAACAACATATCCTAATATTTTATGTGGCATGCCTTGATTATGCTTCTAGTGATAAAATTTTGACTAAATTATTTACAAGAAGCCTTAAGGACTATGATTTGAGGTGGTTCTATGATTTAAATCTCCAATTCATCAAATAATTCAAATCTATTACAAACTAGTTTGTAGCACATTTCTCCATTAACATTTTTGAAAAGGTTTCATATGCTCAAATTGTAAAAATAAAACAAGGAAATAATGAACCTATCAATGAATATGTCCTGAGATATAAGACAATGCTAGACAAAATGACAAATCTTATGGTAGACAAATAATTGCAAGATATATTCAAGCAAAGTTTATGTACTCATATACATGAGTCCATTGTTTTTAATAAGTTCAAATCATTTGATTACTTATACCATGTTGTACATGACCATAACATGAAGCTTATGTCATTTAATAAGCTCAAGTATGTAGGAAACACATAAGTTGCATCTACATATAATACCAAATTCATAATTGAATCAAGTTATAAGGTAAAACCTCATGAGCCTAAAAAGGAAACAACCACCATGGTTAACATAGTTTCATAGTATTCTAATCTGCTTATCTTATCCAATTCACCAAGGAGATAATTTACACATATACCTAAGTACCCAGATTCATTACTTTCATGGTTACTAGAGTGTTAGCTTATATCTCTCCCTCATCCTATCAAGGTTGATATGAGTAAACCCCTACCCAAAGGATATGATTTGAATGATTATTGTGATTATCATCAATGACCAAGACATTTTACAAGCATATTTTTTACCTTGAAACACAAGATCCAAGATCTTATTGATGACCAAAAACTTATATTTGAGGATCTTCCAAAAGAATCAGGTTCACAACCTAGTGATCACCATAAATAAAAAACATTTAACAATACTTTCCAAGAAAATTCTAAGAAGGAACCATAATTCAAAATGGAATATAATGGACATCCTCCATTACATTATGGACACCCAATAGATGGGGTTATTAGTAAATACACATGACATATACCTCCTATGGTTCAGAGATCCTATATTACTTTCAATGATATTGAAATTAAGGATGATGAATTTGATCATAATTCTCTATTCATTTGAGCATACCTTGATAAAAACCCCATACATAGTGTTATGATTGATAATGGTTCACGAATTTTTTTTTTCACCATGCATTACTTATGTACTTGGGTTATACTCATAATGATTTACACCCATCTATCATATCAGTTAGAACATTCTAAGAGACTTCCAAAAAGGTTTTTGGAAAGATTAACCTAGATTTACAAGTCAGTCGCACACATGTGGTTATTACTTTTTTAGTTATCCCTTCCATAAAAATCTTTGATATGTTATTGGGAAGACCTTGGATACACACTCTTAGAATAGTATTCTTTAGTGCATGGTGTGTTAAATACATTCATGCCAATTAGGTAATTACAATTTTTATAATTTCATATGAGAATCCTCTTAAACTAAAGGAAATTATACCAAAACAACTAGCCATCAAGCATACGAAGGATAATTCACCTCAAAAGGGTAAGAAATAAGTAATCCCATTTACTAGGTGGATAGTACTTGAGAGACCATTACATCAAATGCATATAGTGGATTCCATGGAATCCCTATTTTCTACTACACACCATGTTCTAATATCTAGAGCACCTCAAAATGCACATATTAATACTATACCAAATAAACCACATAAAAATCAATGATGGGTTCCAAAAACCTCTACTCTTATTATTACTAATATTGTTTCATGACTGTAGAGTCTTATTTTACATACCTAGATCACCATTGATACCATAGTGACATTAAAACTATACATACTCCTCAGTAGCATAACTCAAGTACTAAACTAGATTCATAGTGGGGAGATAGGTATGGTCATATATTATATGGCATCATAAGATGATCTTTCCTATTTCAAGATTCAAAAAATAACAAAAAGATCAAAAAAATTCAAAACTCCAAAAACATTCTTGACACTTACATGCTCTATTGGCTTCTTAGCATACATGTGTTACTTCCATATTGATGGATGACATACTCAGTTACTCCTACATACACATATGTGTCACACTTTTACTTAAGTGTGATACAAGCATACATATATACATGATACATTCTTATTTTAGATGTTGGGATTTCTCTCTACTCATGTCATATAGACATCAAGGGCATCTTCTTCTTTGATCTTGATACACACAAGTTATATGATTTGATATCACTCTACATTATCAAGTTTTAGTTTACATATGTACTTACACATGCCTACTATTCATGATTATATCTTTCATAGGGTACTTTATATGCTATACACTTCACATATTTTTCTAATATATTGGATCCATGGACTACTATGACATGTTTATGCTAGTTTCTTATGCTTCAATATATACAGTTTCTTGAGCATCTTGTATTCCTTTTTTGAGCATTTGAATATGCTCCTTTGCTTGTGGCCCCTGTGCCTATGTATTATTTCATTTATATTTGCATATGTTATTATTTATTGTATAGACATTTGACTATGTCATTCCTACTTTTATGGACATTTGATTAAGTCACATCCCTTTGATTGTGTGGTATTTGAACATGACCCTTATTTATGATCTTCTTAGACCATTGCATTTTGACTTGATTTTGAGTGCTCTTGTGTGTGTGTTTATTGTCTTGTTGAGATTATATTATTACTATCTATATTTTTCCATGATAATTATCATTCATCTTAGGACTACATGTGATCACATTAGTTCTATGTGCTTTAATGATACATTTACCTAGAAATGTTCCCTTCTATATGCTACATGGTTACATTAATAAATTATATAGTTGTCTTATCCTTTTGAGGTGAGGTAAATACAAATTAATATCTTACCATCACTTAAAAATAGGGGAATATTAATGGGGGAATATTGTAGATACATATTCTCTACACTTGGCATAGTTTCTAGATTCAATGGGGGTAGGCTTTGGAATCATGTTATCTACACTCATTCAGTATATGGCACTTATATCAATTTTCAAATTTAGTGGGGTCATGTCATATAGGAATGGATTCCACACATTTAGATTTATCATATTCAATGTGGGCATGCTTTTGTTCTACATACTTATGTAGTATTCAACATCTCAATATTATAGTGGGGACATGTTTTGAAAACATGTTATCCACATTGGTACTTATATCAGCTTTCAGATTTATCCTTAAATAATGGAGGCATGATTTATAATCATGTTCTCCACACTTACACAATTATTTGAATTTTAAAGATCACATAGTTATATGATTTAGATTCATAATTATGGTAAGATTATACACATTGGTACTATTATTATACATAATTTCAACATGAGACATATCTAAGATGCATATGCTATGCAACATGTGCCTAATATTATAAAATTTAAACTAGTTTTAGATTCTAAACTCTTTTATGGACTGTTACCATATCATAGATCTTTTTGTACTAAAACCTTGTGAGCTTTTATGAACTTTATTGAGCCAATCTACTATAGTGTGTTGCACTCAATATACCCCACTCTCAAAAACATTTTGATTAGGGGACCATTTTGGCCTAAAAGGAGATAGTTATGGTGGGTTAATAAGTTATTTATGTTTATCATGTGTTTAAAAATGACAGTATTTCCCAAGATTTCTTATGCTTGAGTTTCTAGTTAATAATAGTTGCCTTAGTGCTATAAGATTTTCCTTTGCCTTGGCTATCCAGGTTTTCATTATTTATACTCAGGCTAACTTATTAATGGTTTTTCAAAGCTTAATAAGTTTTAAAGTTCTCATAGGTTGTGCCAAACATTCCCATGTTTGGAAATTTTGTTTGACATTTCTATTCATCACATAAGTTCTATAAAATTTTGGTCCATCAGGTATTCTGTACTAACTCAAACATCTCAAAGCTTCATTATCTTTTATATTTTCTAGTCCTTTTTTAATTTGGTAAAGTTTTACACTTTTATATTTAATGAAATTAATGCCATATAGTGATAAAACACTAACCCATAACTATTTAAACAATTAAAAACTTTGAAATACTCTTGGGTAAGTAGACACTAGGATGTTTCTAGGTGTCACAATCCTGCTCACCCAATGATTAAGAGGATCAAAGTTTCAAAGTATAAAAATAATGAGAAAGAAGATAACCTAAATCCATCCACATACCCCAATATTTTAGGCCTAATATCATCAAATGTTTCTAAAAGTTTCTAAGTATTCCAAGAAAGCAAAGCATTAGGGTGGTGACATGTGTCATCATCCCGCTCACCTAGATTCTACCTATCAAAATAAGGAGTATGATAATTTTGTGGAAGTGGAGCACTAGGATGATGACACATTTCATCATCCCACTAACCTAGAGCCTATGCAAATATCAAATAAGTACATATCCCTATGGAGAATTATATCATGATATCTATCCAAGTGTCATCATTTTGAGGTAGTAATAAACATAAAACAAGGAAAAGGAAGAACCATGATGTAGTGGGGAGATGAAATTCCACCACATGTCCCCAAAATTATGTAAAGGCCTAGAAATGATAAGGCAATACTTATGGAAGAAGTAATAGGTCTACAAGTGTCAAAGAAAGGATGATGAAGCACTCAAAGCCAAGAAGGAAAATCCACCTAGTAGTAAGATTTTCAAAATGATGATGCTTCACCAAAAAATAAAAAATATGAAAATAGATAAAAATAAAAAGGAGCCAAATCTATTGGATCCATTAATCTACACAAATTAGCCAACTTCATTAAATTCAAAAAGGAAAACAAATCTAGGAGGTAATATATGCAATCATCTAAGTCAAGGGCAATCACATTACCATCAAATTAGCGACTACAAAAGTGAATTCAATTTCCATTTTGTAACAAAGCATCCATGTAATTCTAGAGAGTTATAACTTGAGTGTATAATAAAGGCTTCCACTTCAAAGTTACCACCTCCCCCATGTGTATTCCATTATAGGGTCTGATCAATATACAATTACAAAGTTTGATGAAGTGGATCTCAATCATGAATTTAAATGCTACTCGGATATCTAGGAGGAAGCTGAGGCATTAGAGTCTTGTGGCCCTAAGGATCAACTCTCTAACTTTACATGAAGGTACATAAAAGACCTAGTGGTGATCAAATTAGTGGGCCTACATGACACAATGGAAAAACCAAAGGTAATGCCTTATATTGATCTAGTTTATGATTTGTTTATAAATGACCAATGTTCTAGAAAAATTCTACATGTCCATTAGTTAAAAAAACCTATAACCTATGTTAGTGGGTATGCATTCAAAAAATATTTCCAACTCCCCAAACCAAAGGCAACCTATAACCAATCACTAATTGACTAGTAGATGTTAACCAAAAATGTTACTAGTAAGTTGAAGGAGTGGGCAAATGATGTAATCACCTTTGAGGTCAAGGGAATCATCTCTGCCATCCCAATTTTCATTTTTAGGATAGGAATTAGGATCACCATAGCCCCATTGAATAAAATATATGGTTTCCTAACTATAACCTATGTCAATGTGTTTTGGATTCCCATGATAGACACCATCCTCACCTCCACCAAGGTCATTTCCATTAGGAAAATCATCATTGTTAATTTGATCCACCAAGTTAGTAGCTTAGACAATTGGCAGGATGGTAATTTTTATATGATGTCTTATCTAATGGATGTCATAACTGGAACATTCCACTTAGATTTAGAAAAACCATGGGAACCCTCCCCTAAATATTCCAAGATTAGAATTTGTGATTTATTCAATATTCTTCACATCCATAAATTTAGGAAGAACATGACCAGGTTAATAAAGACCTTATACTAATGGTGTACTAAGACATTTATGGAAAGGATATGACCAAGTTATCTAACCATATAAAAAGGAATATTAGAAGGATTGGTAGCTATTATCTCTACCCAGATTGCATAATCATTAAAATATAGGGAACCAATACCCTTACCATGTATCTTCCTTAGTTAGTACTAGATAAGGTAGTAGAATAAGAAATTATAGTTCAATTAGTAGATTTTATAGATGCCAATTTGAGGAGTGCCAAATAGGTAGTGATCCACCTATTTCCTATCAACATTGGTTAGATTCAATATACTAGATGGGAATATTTCCATCTAGTAGGTAGGACTCAAACATATTATGATTTAAATGGGTACCCTATAGGAAAATGGGATCCAAAGGAAAAGTTTCAAGAACCACATAGGTAGAAAAAAATCTTAGTGTACTTTCTTCTACCATTGCTATATTTCCACTCAATCAGAAACCCCTGAGAGTGACCTGTAATCAAACACAAACCTGCTCCCTATAACCTTAGCTCTGATACCAACTTGTCAAGACCCAAAAGCACACAATTGATTACCTTTGTATAAGCAAATAAACATGGAATTTAACTAGAATGCATAAGTAATTAGAATTTGGAAACAACACAGAATATGAGAGACAATACCCAATTGTATTAACACTCTTCCAAAAGAAAATACAACAAAGAAGATGCCACAGTCTTCTTCCTTACACACCTCTAGGGCTCCCACACCTCTAGGGCACAAACATTACATCTCTTCAAGAGCTCACTCTCTCTCTTACGATCCCAACACACAACTCAAACACAGAGTTGGTGTTCACCTCTAACCAGTCAGTATCACTATTGCCAGTACCACCAATTAGTATCACTACTGCCATTACATAAGTGCTCCATGCACTCCAAAACTGAGTACTCCACGCACTTGAAGTACACAACATACTCCAAGTAGATCTCTCCTAATATTGCTCCCTATTGTGTTGCCCATCTCCTTTGACCTTGCTATCTTGCAGATCTACCTTAGACCTTACACACACAAACACCTGCAAATCAACTGATCATACTTACCATGTAGATCTCTCTACACCCTAAAGAACCCTTATCCTTGCCTCACCAAGTCCTTATGATTCTTTAACCAGTACCCCGGTGGATCTTTTACCAGAACTTGCACAACCTATAGCTCTACTTGATTATACACACTCGGCACCCCTGTGGAACTAGGAGGAACACACCTTGCTCTCTTCCCTCTGAAGGAGCTAACCTTGCTCAACTCAACTAGAAAAAATTACAATACAGCCCATGAGTCTATTATAAATATCTCATGCAAACAATAATTAGACATCTAATTACAATAATTAGATCCATAGCTCCAAGACTAAAATTAGCCTTTAACATGCAAATAATTGGTTGATTAACAAACTGTCCATAAAACTCACAGTTTTGAATCACATAGGCAACCAACATCAGTCCTTGTCTGGCTGGAGATGATCGACATCGGCTGATCCCTGACCGATGTCAGTTTGCTCTGCACTGGATATGACTGACGTTGGTTGATCAGACTAATGCCAGTTGCTCTGCAACTCAACAACCTCTCAACAACCTCCTCCATGTCTACATCAGTGAAGCTTTTAGCTCCACAACCTAACAATCTCCCACTTAGAGATAAATAGCTACACTGTACCTGTACTTATACACTGTCTAATTTGTTTCCTAGCTTGTATCTCTCTTCAAGCTCAATCTTGAAGACCAACCACCACACATCCTGTGGTGCAACACCTGTCATCCAAGTAGCCTACCAAATTCAAAGTACTTGACCCTGAAAGAATGAATCCTTACTGTTGGTCCCTCTCCAATACCTGAGAACCCACTAAACCAATTTCCAGTGCTTCCTTCCTAGATTGACTACAAACTTTCTAACAATACCCACTGCTTGGGCAAACTTAGGGAGTACACATGTACTCAACCTCATCATGTGATTGGGGACCCTATTCTGTGAACTGTCCATCCATAGGTGTGCTACCCTATTCTACATCCTACACTACCTTCACATAATCATCCTATGACAACATCAATTTGTGATCTCCTTGTCTCTAGGATTACCCATGCCAAAGAATTTTGATGCTCCCAAATCCTTCATGGCAAACCACTAAACTAACCTTACCTTTAGCTTAGAAAAATCCTATATGTTTGAATCTGTAACAAGCTCATCCTCCACATATAGTAATAGGATAATGTCACGACATCATCCACCCTGGTAAGACAAACACAATGGTTACAATGACACTGACTAAAGCCATGCTTTGTCATCCACCTATCAAACCTATACCACTGTCCTGCAGCTTCCTCAAGACCATATGACCTAGCCTTCCATCTCATGTATCCATTCTCTCTATTCTTTAACCAAGGAATCCATTCATCTCTCAGTGCTTTTATCCTGGCTGGTAACTCTACCAAATCTCCCGTTTGGTTCTTTTCCAAAGAATTCATGCCATGCTCCCACTATTTCCTAAATCCTTCCTGCTCTATAGTGAGTAATAAGTATAAAGAAGAGGAATAAAAAATTTGAGGCTTACTTACCCTTTCAGTCCTCTACATGGGCATTTGAGACTCCTTGACAACTTGTTGTCTACCCAAAATCTATTCTAGTGACTGACCTTGGTCACCACATAGTCTGCATCTGATCGATGTCGGTTCCATGTGACTGTCTAGGTCGTCGATGTCGGTTATCCTACCGACATCAGTCTCCACCTACCTGACACCACTGACTTTGCCTATCTACACATGACTAACATTAGTGCCTGTCTATTCGACATCAGTTTTCCCTAACCGATGCTGGTACCTATGTTCTCCTATGAGTGATGAATTTTTACCTGCGAGCTCTCTTTAGATCAAAACCCTATCCAAACTGCCCTGCTCAGAGTTACCTAGTCCCATCCATTGATCTCTGTCCATCATCTCCTCCATAAACACCAAGGCTTTCCAGTTCTTATGTCTGTCAAACACATCTAACTTCCTCTTAAGAACATGCATCTCCTTCTTGCTCATGTGACCAAGCCTATAAAGCCACGTCTTTGAAACAAAAGAAGAATCAGTAATATAAGTAGATAGATAAAGGATACCTACTTTCTTACCACCTACTAATTCAAGTGCATCCACTGTGAGAGTTCTTGTGCATCTCTCATCACCCAATTTCCCTAAAGCAATTAGCCGCATCTTCAAGACTGGGACCTGCATGACCTTCTTCAACACCCATGTGTTGGCCGCTTGCAATTTTAGTCGCACTTACCATTTGCCAAAACTTTGACAAGGCTCACCAACCCCTCTATTTGGGGCTGCATGGAAAGAGGTAACAAAATCTATAAAACAAGATTTTACTTTATCCAAGGAATATCCCAGAGTATCCTATGCAACAACACCTGCAACATCTACTTCTTCAGTTCCTTCATGCTGATCTTCTACCAATCAACAATATTTATTTACCTGCTCTTTCTTTCCATAACACCGTAATTGACCATTCATGATTTTCAATTCCTCCATTCTTAGTGTACTTTCTTCTGCCATTGCTATACTCCCACTCAATCAAAACTCCCTGAGAGTGACCTGTAATCAAACACAAATATGCTCCCTGCAACCTTAGCTCTGATACCAACTTGTCAGGACCTGGAAGCACACAATTGATTACCTTTGTATAAGCAATTAAACATGGAATTTAACCAAAATGCATAAGTAACTAGAATTCAAAAACAACACAAAGTATGAGAGACAATACCCAATTGTATTAACACTCTTCTAGAAGGAAATACAACAAAGAAGATGCCACAGTCTTCTTCCTTACACACCTCTAGGGATCCCACACCTCTAGGGCATAAATAGTAAATCTCTTCAAGAGCTCACTCTCTCTCTTACGGTCCCAACACACAACTCAAACATAGAGTTGGTGTTCACCTCCAACCATTTAGTATCACTACTGCTAGTACCACCAGTCACTATCGCTACTGCCAGTACACAAGTGCTCCACACACTCCAAAACCAAGTACTCCATGCACTCCAAGTACACAATGTACTCCAAGTAGATCTCTTCTGATCTTGCTCCCTATTGTGTTGCCCATCTCCTTTGACCTTGCTATCCTATAGATCCACCTTAGACCTTGCACACACAAACACCTACAAATCAACTGATCATACTTACCATGTAGATCTCTCTACACCTTGAAGAACCCTTGTCCTTGCCTCACCAAGTCCTTATGATTCTTCAACCAGTACCCCGATGGATCTTATACTAGAACTTGCACAACTTATAGCTCTACTTGATCATACACACTCGGCACCCTTGTGGAACTAAGAGGAACACACCTTGCTCTCTTCCCTCTAAAGGAGCTAACCTTGCTCAACTCAACTAGCATAAATTACAATACAACCCATGAGTCTATTATATAGATCTCATGCAAACAATAATTAGACATCTAATTACAATAATTAGATATGTAGCTCCAAGACTAAAATTAGCCTTTAACATGCAAACAATCAGTTTGTTAACAAACTATCTTTAAAACTCATAGTTTCGAACCACATAGGCGACTGATGTTGGTCCCTGTCTGGCTAGAGATGATCGACGTCGGTTGATCCCTGACTGATGTTAGTTTGCTCTGCACTGGATATGATTGATGTTGGTTGATCAGACTAACGCCAGTTTCTCTACAACTCAGCAACCTCTCAACAACCTCCTCCATGTCTACATCAATGAAGCTTTTAGCTCCACAACCTAACAAATCTAGGGTAAAAAATGATTATGGCCATGTGTCATATCCACATGATGAGGTGTTCCTAGATGCTTTGAATGATGTGAAAGTTCATACTAGGATTAATAAGGTAAATATGTTAATGGTAGTGGCTAGGCATGTTTATTATAATATGATTACCACCAAAGAGGATGATTAAAAGATTAAAAAAGAGCATTAGACTTTGAAGTCCCCTCCCAAACCTCTCTCATAAGTTAAAATTCTAGGGAAAGAGCATGTTGGACCATTTAGGCATGATTATATGGGAAGTGAGTAAAGAATCACCCAAGGGAATCCTTAGCATCCCATCCTGGTGGTCACCATTATAACAACCACCATAGTATCCACTCCCCCTCACCTAGATGCCACTACATTAATTACTACAAGCATAGTTCATCTTGGTGGACTATTTTCTAGTTTCCTTTCCCTTCACTCACTATATCATAATAGGTTAGTCTCCCATCTTCCTCCTCCTAATTTTTGATTTGGCACTATTTCCATCCCCATCCCAAAATATTTCATTATCACCTCCATCAACTTATTCATCCCATGTACCATTTTAACTTCCACAAGTTCCCCTCCAACAACCACTCTTGCCATTCCCTCATCACCACCAAATATCCCTTTATATTCATTTGATATTGATTCTTATCAATAAACATAAACTTATACTCCCACTAGAACATGTCTTGTATACTAGATAAAGGTGAAGGCCCCTTCTATTTCCCCTCAGGGCATTCCAATAAAGGGAGCCTTTAGGGAGAATTTAGGGGAATAAAAGGTTCAAATAAAATGCTCTAAGGAAGTAGAACTCATGGAAATACTGGATAATTATAAGGATGATAAAGAGAATATTGTAGAGGGAGAATGGTTCATGTAAGAAGAATGGGAAGACAAGATAGAAACCTCCTTGTTTGAGACCATTAGTAAGACCACAAAAAGTGACCCAGAGGATGAATGATTTATAAAAGAAACTTAATCTAGGGACACTGTAATTTTGAAGACTAATTTAGGCTCAACTAAATTACTTTAAGAATAGCCATTATTCCCTTCCCTTAGCTAAAAATATCTTCTCCCTATCCCATGCTTCCCTTAGGACAATCCCCATCTTCCACTCCTACACAATAGTCAGAGCCTTCACAATAACCATTTGCCTTGAATATTCTTCAATGGATCTAGAAGATAAAACAAGAAGAGTCAGGTAGGTAGGACTTGGTCATTATGGAGTAGCCCATAATCAATTTTCATTCTGGCAAGGTAACTAATACTATGAGGAATATAAAAATAAAAACCATAATGGTTGAAGGGTAGTAGGTAGAATTAGAGCAAAGAGAATATGTGTTCCAATTAACTAAAAAATGTAATACTCTCCCCTTTGATCTAGGTGGTCATATGGAAGACCCATATACTTTTTTATAATTTGTACGAGGAGTAATAAAGGATATGTTTAGGGGATATGATTAATATATGGAGGCCCTACATGAAAGGATAACCATTTAGCCTCTAAGGGACATTATAGGCAATGTGCAGGGAGCATCCCAGAAGCTATATGATGCCCTCTAACTAATAAGAGATGCAAAGAAATAATCAAAACCTAAATGGGGGGATGTCTCATCCCTTATAGAGGACATGAATAATATGGATGCCAAGCTTTATTTTCTTAGGTGATCAACCAGGGATAAGGCTGACACTCATCTAAACTTAATAACTACCCTAGATGTTGCTTGGGCCAAAACTATGTGGCTATTAGAAGAAATAGCTTAATTGAATGACATAAGGAGATGTGAAATTTAGTAAAAAAACTCATTAGTTATGAGGGGTAATCCATCATAATTTTGGGGGAAATTAGAGTCAATGGTATACTTAACCAAAGTAGAGAATTGGTCCTTAAGGCCATCTTTGAAGACTTCCTCCAGATAGTAGTAAATACTTTTAGAGTAGAGGTTGAGGGCATAATATATAAGATCTATGATGACTTGTAACAATTGATAATTTTTTATAGAATTAGGGTCCTTGGTACAAAGACTCTTTACATGGGGATCGAGGCTACATTAAAATCACATAGAAAACTAATGGACAATCTCTCTTAGATCTTCAAAACACCCATACTAGACTTCAATATCATTGATAATGATTTTTAATCAATCCACATATTCTACTTGTAGATTTAGACAAACAAGCAGGCTCCACCATCCACTTTAGTTACAACTATTTTGAAAGTGACATAACTAACCTTAGTTGTAACTAAGATTACAATGGTAATAACCCTTAGAGTACAAGTGTCCACCACTACAACTACCTCATCATAGGAAATCCCCTCTAGATTGATGTTAGTTAGTGGTATCAGAGTTTTGTTGTAATAATTTTTATCTTTTGGCAGCATCCTTTGCCAAGTGTCCAATGTGTACTCCTTTAGGAATTTTTTTATGAAATAGATGTAAACTTTGAGAATGACTTGAGTGATGAGGTGTCCCCATACCAATCCTATATATACATGTATATCCCAAATTCTAAAGGGAGGAATTTTTTTTGGAATTTCACTATAGATAAGAAATCATTTGGGTTATTTTATAGGTCTGTGTTGTATGGCTATCTATTTCATGTCTATGTTATAGTGTTTATGTATTTTGATCAAACCAATAACTTTGTCTTTCTTGATATATGCAATAGTAATTTTAAGTAGTTTGTAATAAATTAATAAGGTTTTATCAATTGGAATGTGTAATAGCAATTTAGGTTGATAGATCTTATTTTCTGGTAATAAGATACCTAAATTAATATTTGAAATTTGTGTAGAGATGTCATTTGATGCAAATTCCTAGACAAGTTTTAGCTAGTCAAAGATGCTCTTTAGTATTAGTTATAATCTTGAAGTTTAGATATGTTACAACATTCTTGATAACAAGAAATCTTTAGTTAATAACTTGAATCTAACTAGTTTTAATATTATTATTATTATTATGATTTTATTTTATTTTTATTTTTAAATTTGAACAACCAAAAACAATTATAGGGCCATAGGTTACAGGATACAAACCTATGTGGTAATCATCTCGGGGTCAGGGCACCACTTCTCGCTCCCTCCCAAACTCTGCAAACCCCAGGCAACAACCATAGTTGTAGTTGTGGTTGAAACTATTATAGTCCTAGCTAATGACCATTGGGCATGGGGGACGATTGTGCCATCCTCCCCAAAATACTATTTTATTTTTATTATTCCTCCCAAAAATAATTATTTTATATGAATAAAACATGTAAATTATATATATATATATATATATATATATATATATTTCAATCCTATTTATTATATAAATATCGATATGTATATTAAAATGGATTCATTCATTTGTAAATTATATTTAAATTTATATATCTAATTTATCAATTTTCTAACCAGAATTTTAAACTAATTATCATTTACTAGTTTTCAAATAGATACTTAATTTGATTCTAGAGAGAGAGACTCCTAATTTCCATTACACTAACTCCCCTAAATTTTATCAAGAAAGAAGGAAAATGAGAGAGATTGAGAGAGATTTTAATCACACAATCAAACCACAAATTTTAACTTTTCATTTTTAATTATTTGATTTAAAAAACTAATTATTTCTTCTACACAAGATGCATTAAAATAATGTATACCTCTTCCACACAAGGTCAAAAATGTCTTATTACAATACCATAACTCCCTTACATTTATCATAAAATTCTCTTACAATACCCCTTCAACAATCTATAAGTTACACACCTACTTATACTATACTAGGGCCTACCCAATTAACCTCCCTACCTTCTTAGAGAGGTTATGCACATGTTGCTTAATTGATAAAAAATATTAATCCCACATAATTAAATTTGATTTCTAATTTAGATTTATTTATTTATAATTTATAGTAATTAAATTATTTTAAGTTTTTTTCACCAAATGAGGGCTTCAAATAAATGAGGGAAACAAAATTAAAATTTATAAATACCCAAATGATTTCCACATAAGGTGAACACAACAAGACAACAAGGGGAAAGGTGACTCATAACGAGGGGTATTACAGAAATATTGAGTATACATTTTGGGAAGGTGTTCAAGTCATTGCAAGTTTTTTTTGGTTCTCATTACTTTTGCATAAAAATTATGCTTCTTTAATATCAAACTATGATGACTATTTTTGGATTGTGTAAAAACCAATATACTTCTTTAAATCCTCTTTTTGTCAATTATTACACTAAAATTAAATTAATAATTAATTTTGATTTTATTGTTTTGCATTTTATAAGGATTAATTACATGGTATATGGGTAAATGTATTGTGTTTTGACATAAAATCAATTACCCATATTACATTTTTCTAAAAACACATTATCTTACATGGTTTGTAGCATTATAGGGTTAGATATTACTGCATTTGTGATAGATATGATTTTTTTAGGGTTTGTTTTATTATATTCTTTCAAATTTATTAGCCCTACCTCTTGTATATTACATTCAAAACCTTAGATTATTAGTTTTTAATTATTATTAAAACCCTAGGGTATTTACATGTTATTTGTGTTTTCCTCTTATATCATCTAAAGTAGTTAGATCTAAGGTTCTAATAAAGAAGAATTTTATGATTTTTTTAATCATGTTAATTTCATTTAAATTCCTTTGGTTAATCATATATATATTTTAAAATAAACTTGCACTTTGGAAATGAATTTACTGTTGTTCCCACATTTGTATTTTCCTTTGTAAGTGATATTTAGATGCTTTTCAAAGATAATAATATGAATGAATCCCAAGGTGGTAATTGATATGATCATGAACACCAAAATCATGTAACACTAATAAATTATAAAGGGTTGTAAACTTTACACATTTTATGAAACATATTATGTCCAACACTAATGAGATAACAAAGTTGATGTATGTATTGAAATATTTTCAAATCAAAACCCTAAATCAAGAAGTTCAATATGGGATTATGGTGGAAGAGATATCTTATAAGGTGGAAAATGAATATCTAAAAGTTCATAATGGAGTTAAAGCTCTTGACTCATGTAAGGGAGTGAATTTCATGCCTAATAATGTAGTCATTTACCAAATTTATTATAAAACCATTCCATCTCATGCTTATATTGATTCTAATTTTTTTAATGCATCTCTCACTTCCCAAAATATGTTGATTTCCTCATAAGTTACTCAACATCCTCAAATTTCTCCCACTAATTAATTTATTTAAAACTCTTGACATGCTTCTTAAATTCATTTTGTGAAAACATGTATCACTTACAACACTTCTCAAAAGAATTCTATATAAAATGCATTTATTCTAAATTATTCTAACACTACTTCTCATCCAAATCATGAAATGATTATTACGATGCATATATGACTTATAAAATTATATTAATATTTTATCCTAAAGGTATAAAAAACCCAAAAATAGGGTCACTTCTAATGAAATTTTAATTAAAACCATAGTTTATGGAGTGCTTGCAGACCATTCTCTAGTAATATTTACAACTCCAAAGTTTAAATTATTTAATAGAAAATTAAACCTATCTCATCAACTAGATAATTTATGCCTCTTTTTTAGGTTTTTGTCATAATGATAAAATGAAAATTAAGCTATTGTGAAGGAGTTTAAAGGATTATCGACTCGATTGGTTTTATGCTTTACCATGTAGATGTGTTCACTCTTTTATAATGTTAGTTGATGTATTAGCTCATTTTTCCATCAATATGGGGAGGAAAGTCACATTTGCACAAATTTATTAATTCCGCTACACCCTTAGCTTATTGTTTGTATTGAGATATGTTAGGATGTGTGGCCTGACTATGTCACACATAACCTTTGACTTATTCATTTAATAATCTCTAGGTTGAATATTGGTGGGAATAGTCGGCCCAATTATATTATGGAGTCCTTATAACCTAATCAAGGTATATATAGGAGGTAGTGTTAGAGTATCGATTCATCACATATTCTAAATTTTGTTGTTATTATAAAATTTTGTTGGTTACTCCCTTTAAGTGGCTTAGTCCTATATTTTAGTATTTTGATCATCATTTTAATTATATTATGTGGGTATGATATATTATATTTTTATGTGTGAGTACTTTTTGCTCATTCATTTATTTGCATTGTTAAATTTATATCTATTGATGTGAGTATGATTTTACAATATAGTAAGTTCATTACAAGTGGTATCAGAACTTCAATTTGGAAAAAGTTTATATGGCACTTTGGGGCTTTGAAGAGAAGTGAAAATTAGTAATTTGGTAAATTCAATTTTTTTCTTACATTTTTTGTACCTTTTTAGACTTATTTGTTTAGTGAGGTTCACATAATGGTTGGTTTGATGGCCAAAATTGATTTTTTTAATCTATGGAGAATTTGGGTTTTATTTATACTAGGTGGTCCAAAGAAAAAATAAATAAATATATAACTAAGTTTTTTGACCCTTGATCAATATAATTGTCATTAAATTCATCTTTTAATGCCATTACAATGGTATAGGTCTCATGTAACCCAAATTTTTATATTTTTTTGCACTCTTAAGTAATTTAGTAGTCATTGGATTCATCTCTTTAAGATGATCACCATGATATAGGTGCTCAATAACCCTATTTTTGACTTATAGATAAGCCACAACATGGTAAGGCCATAAACAAGAGGGATGGAAATAATACATTTACTCCATCAAAGATTCATAACAGAAAAGGTAAAAACTTAGAGATGGCATTTGGTGGGACTTATGATATGGGTTCACATACTCTATAGGAAAGAGTGTGCTAATTATAAGCAAGCATGTAATAAATGGAGAGAAAAATGGAAACTAAGGAAGAGTTGAAATAGATGGATAAAAGAGAGCATGTTTCATTAGAATCTATTGGTGAGAAATTAGATGAACTCACAAGTTTCATCAACAGTTTGGTTGCATTACAAATTTTGGTGTTGAAATCCAAAAAAAGAGCAAAAAGTGTTCTTACTGTTGACCATTTTGGCCCACATGCCAAGCTACTACCTAAATATATGTGATGAATAGAGTTTTTGATGGAATGAGTGGTCCGATATCACATATTACTTACAAAGCTTTTGAAACACTTTAAACAAGCTTAAAGTGTAATTTGTTGATCTTTGAGAAGCAAGTCTTGAAACAGGTCTAGAGTTGTAAAGGAAGAAAATACAGTAGATTCTCATGGTGGTCATGATCCTCATGGACATAAATAAGGCTTCAAAGACTTCAAAAACTCATTTTTGGCCTTGAAAGTTCTTTCACAAACATAAAAGATCTAGATCATCACCAACACATCATGCAAAAAAAAACATGTCAATCTGATTACACATTTGATAAATGCACCTAAGAAGCCTCTCAAGCCAAAATATTGCATGGACATGAATTTATTCATGTCAATATCATCCTTTATAAAATTGGTGTCTTGATGAGCTTGCTATCTCAAGATATAAAGCTTCAAAGTTAGACTTGCAGAGTGGGACATGTGCATGAATGCCAAGCTTAAGATGTGGCAAATATCCATTTAACTTAAAATGTTTCTAGGTTGAATGTGAAGCTAACAAGTGTCCAAATATTAGGATCTAAGATAAAACATAATATTGAGTTGTGATCTGATAGATGTCAGTGGGTCTTGAAGACCAATGATTTATATTTGACCATACATCAAAGATCAATGGTGAGCATCAAGTCAAAAGGTTAGTGGGGTCCATAGGAAGCATGCAAGACCAACAAGTGTCACATTCTCAGAGGCCAGAATCAAAGACCAATACAGGGATGCCAAGTGGCACGATCTCAAGAGCTCATAGTAGATACAATGGTGCATGGTGACTGACATAGTCAGTGGGATTGAAAAATATCAATGATGTGTGATCCATCATATAAAGTAGATTGATGACAAGTAGTGAGTCAAAAGGTCAATGAATCCTAAGAGAAAATGAGAAGATGACAAGTGTCTCAATTGTATTAGGCTGGTAGAAGATCAATGACTCACATTTATTTGTACAAAAGTAGATCTATGATGTACATAAGGTTAAGAATTTAAAGAGCTGATATCAAGATCCTATGGGATAAATGAAGAGATAACAATTATAAAAATGTGGAGGGCATAGATTATGATCGATGGTCGATGTTAAAATTTGAAAGCTAAAGAACTCCAATGGAGAAAAAAATTGACCAAGTTTAAACTAGAGGATGTAATAAATGCAAACATATTAGACAAAGGATCTCACCACCCTAAATAGGTAAAATACATAAATACAAGATCAAACTTGATCTGGATAATTAGGAACTGACTATGTAAAACTATCTAACACCATTAAAACCTTGTAAATATTTTTGAGAGCTTCTAGGCATAGGTTTCACATCTTATGATCAAAATCCCTATCCTTCAAATCTTCAATGCAATCATGACTATATAAAAATCAATAGGGTGATTTGTTTTCATCCATAATAGATCTATATTCAAGATTTACAAGCAAGGATAGAATGGTGACTACACAAAGAATATTAGAGAGAACATCAAGCATGATGAGATTGATAAGGATTATGGTGGTGGGGATTGCTTCTGATAACTGATATTGATCTTCACATTCTTCATCACACTGAAAAAGGATATAATGACATTATTGTAATGGAAAGATCAAGAAGAGTGGTAGTGGTGGTTTTTATAAGTGGAATTGGGATCATTAATGACCCCTTCAGTACTGATTTCTCTCTCTCTGATGTTATTTCTTCCTATAAATACTATATTTTAGCTCTTTATTTGTATCCCTCGATTAGGTATAACAAAACCTTGTTAAAATTACTTTTAAAATCTCTTTTGAAGTAATATAAGACAATTTTAGATTCTAATTTAATGCCAAGTATGCTTTCTTAAAGTTTGATTTGAAGAATGTATGTTATCTATTCATCATTTATAGTTCCTTTAGGTACTTTGATTTAAGAGTGTTAGTTTCTTATAGGTTGTATGAAGTGTTAGCTATTGATGTTTCTCTTGAAGTGTCATAAGTCCATAGTGTCTTACATTGATCTATCTCTTTCTATCCTTCAATTTTTAGGTCTCTTTTCAACCTTCATACAAAATACTCATGTTTGGAACCCTATCATAGAATTTGATCAACTCTTGTCCCCATTGGATTCATTAGTAGTCATGAAAGTATCCAAGCTAAGAGTGGATCAAAACATTTGGTGTATCACCTTACTTAAGTAGGTTTTCATTTATATATTTTCTCCCTTTTTCATTCCAATAGGTTAAGTTTTAAGGAGAGATCCAAATTTTCATATTTGAGGAGCTAGCCTCATTAAAAAATTCTAGAGGTCTAACCTAGCATTAAGTAACCCAAAACCTAGGGTCATTCCCATGTTGTACTATATTTGAGAGTAGGAATTGAACACTTCTACTTTAGCTAGGATGCAACCTAGAACTTCCAATAATTTTTGTCACACCAAGTGGGACTTAAAGGTAATCTTCTTGGAATAGTTGAAGTAAGGAGCTAATTAGAGGTATTTCTAATAGAGGGAGACATCCACCATCACTAGAAGCTGAATATTCTCCAATTTATAGAGTTCATAGCATCATCCAAACATCACCTCTCATGTCAAAGTTTACTAGAAGGTCAGCTAGTAAAGATATTCTTTTTGAATTTATTGAGATACCTTCTACTTTATATAAAAGAGAAAGATTCAATAGGACAAGTCATTATCTTTAAAATAAATATTCATCTCCTGGTCATATTATTGTCTTAACCAACATAACCCCCACTATGCAAATGACAAGGCCCAAAATGCAAGCTTTTATACCCTTCAATGGTGGCAACCCTCTTAACTTTCAACAAAATGATGATATCCTTACTAATTTTTTTAAGAGTCTACCATACTTTATAGGAGAAAAATCCACCACCCCTGTAGAGCACATAGCTGACATTGTAAACCTTTTTTTAGTACATAATATTACACAAGAAAATGTAGCCACAAGATTACTTGCTATGTCCTTGAAAGGTAAAGCCCTATAATGGTATAAGGGTCTATCTCCTACCTCAATCAATACTTGGGATGAGTTTTTTGAGTGCCTATGTAAACATTTTGAGGATAAAAGTGACCACGTGTTACTTTTTGAATAACTTACCTCAATCAAGAGGACACCCCAAGAATCTATGGTTGATTTCAACTATATATTCTAAAAGACTTGGGATAGGATCCCTATCGACATTAATCCCACACCCAATTATGATTTTATTTTGTATTTGAGAGCTTTAAATTTAGACATTATAGTCATGATCTAATTTATGGGTGGGACTACTCTGCCTAGGGCTTATGAGATATCTATAAGGGTAGAAAACTATTTGATACAAGGAAACCCATCCCAAGACCTCTCATGACAATTTTTCCCAAGCTTCAGCTAACCCCACCTACCATGGTGCCATTTACTACTCCAAATAATCAATCCCATCCTGATGATGGTGAAGTAGACAAATTTTCAAGGATTGAGAGCTTATTAAAAGCATAAAACAATAAGCTAGTTGCTCTAAAGAGACAATAAAAGACTTCATATAGGCCATACAAAGGTTCCTTCCAAACCTACTACCCTACTCAATCCTCTAATATACCCCCTTATCCATAAACTCAACAACTCCAATGATGAGTCATCAATTCATCATTTAATAATGTCAATCTAGGGTTGGTGTCCAAGGTTGTATGCAATAGGAAAAAGAGATATCTAGCAACCAGTCTCTTCTAACACACTCCACACTTGAAAGAATTGAAAAACACACTTACAAGAAAGTAAATCACACTAACTTTTTTATAAAAGTAAATCACACTTAAAAAAATTAAATTACACTTGCAAAAAAGTAAATTGGTTAATTGAAAATAAAGGATTGTAAACCGCTGAATTGTAAATAAATGATAAACACAAAAAATACCTATAGGTGCACAAAAAACTTAAAAATAAATAAATGTTTACATTAAAAATAAATAATAACAATTTAAAATCATAATTACATAATAAATAAATAAATAAAAATAAATTTATCCATCTTCCTTGGAATGAGTGGCCAACTCATTCTTCGGAAGAGGAGTTTAATCAAAACACTAGATTTATGTCACAAAGATTTAAAATATATTATTGATAACCAAGATTGATTATAATAATGTGGGAGGTTGTATTTATAATCTTGTGCTTCCAACCAACTCTTTATTTAGGAATAACAATTCTAGATGCTCTCCACCAAATATGGAGAGAAACATAACAACTTAGATATTCTAGCTTATCTCAATCTTCCACAAAATATGGAGAGAGATGTTATTATTTATTTATAATATAAGCTCAATCTCCATGAAATATGAAGAGAATTATTTAAGAAATAAAATTTTACAAATTTAAATTTAGACACAATCCTAAACTAGTCCATAGATAAACCTGCACAATCCATAGATATACCTACACAGTCCATAGATATACCTATAGAGTATGTAGATTTTAAAATCTATAGAGTTCATAGATTTTATAACCTATAGAGTCTATATATTTTAGAACCTACATATTCTATAGATTTTAGAACTACAAATTTCATAGATTTTAGAACCTATAGAGTCCGTAGATTTTAGACCTGTAGAGTCCATAGATTTTAGAACTTACAGAGTCTGTATATTTTATTCAAGTTGCATTCTTTGAACTATTGATGACTATGATGGCTCCCTTGATGTTTGATGCTTTGAACTGGTCTTAAATCAATGAACTACATGGATGTAGAGCTACTGATTGAGTCTGTAGATATGAACTGAGTGAGTCCATAGTAAATTTAAATGAGTCTGTAGCTAGACTAGGTGAGCCGTAGCTATGTCTAGAGTGCCTGTAGCTCACTTCAAAGCTGATATTTGGTTGAATATTCATGATCAAATCTAATATAGCTTATTATGGGCTATATATACACACATTAATAACTTTTTCTAAATATTTAGTAATAATAATCAACAAATAAGAAGACAATGATTTATAAAGAAATAACCAAGATATAATTCTTTATTTCATTCTAAATAAAACATAAGTTTAGAAAATACATTTAGATCCACTTATTATGCAAGAAAAAAAGATATTTCATGGATATAATGAGCCATTTTATGGTCTCATCATCTCTCCCACACCTAACCTCATGTATGTCCTCATTCATGCCATTTTTTATCAAAAAAAATCTTTAGGACACAAATACATAAGTTAGATGTTCTCATTTTCTAATAGGCTTTCTAGATTTGACCTTGCAAAAGTAAAATTATTTTTAACTTGTAAAATCCTCTTAGATTTTATAGGCAAAAGTTTCCAATGAAAGTGGTAAATAAAATATATTTGTTAAGGATAGGTTCTTGTGTGGAAATTTTGCTTTCTATCCTTGATCTCTTTGACACAGGTTCTTATGTGGAATTCTCATACTGCCCTCTTTTTAAAAAAAAAAAATATGAGGTGAGAGCAAGTTCTTGTGTTGAGAATTTTTTGTTGTGATTATATTGATTAAAAATCAAATTTGATATAAAATATGAAGTAAATTTTGTTAATTGAGACTCTTACAAAATAATGGTGAAACTATATGCCTCTATCAAAGTCAAATTTATTTTTACTAAGCCACATTCTTGATTTATTGTTGAGACTATTCTCTTTATCCTCTCTCATACCTAATCCCATGCATATCCTTAGACATGCTAATGTAAATATGTATAAAGTGTGGGGGTATTTGATTCATTTTCCTTCTTTCCAAAAAAATGAATTTCTATGTAATAACAAAACTTACAAATAAATTTAAAAGTGAAATAAAGAAACTAGATACCTTGGCAGAACTTCAGTTCACCTTGTCTTTCTTGATGTCAACCCCATGGAGCATATTGGAAAAGATGTTTTAATAATGGAAGTCCAATCAATGCTAAAAATGAGAGCATAAAAATTCAACAATCAAGTATTTATTACAAGTGAGAAAAATAGCCATTGCTAGTTTTCAACTTTTTCCAATTTTTTTTTTAAATTTTTTGAAAATTTATGACATGAAAAATGTTAGCCATAAACTTTATGCATCTTCATACTACTTACAAATGTAGCATGAAATTTTTTTTATGTTGACATTCTCCAGCATTGATATATGGAGTGATGACCAATAACTGATGATAGACACTTATTGATTTTACTACATGTTATTGTCAAAGTTAATTCAGGATAATGCCCCAACTACTTGCTAAAGTCATGAACAAAAATTTCTATCTTCAGAATGACTTCTTATAAGGAAAGTATCCTATAAAAAATAAAAAATAAACAAGAAATTTCTAATCAAACATAATATCAACAATGTTAAAGAAATATAAATACCAACAATAAACCATTAAAATGAATCATTGAAATATACATGCAAGAATGTAGTTCAACCTATGTAAGAATGATTGGTGGTTCATAAATTGTAATAGATTTTTATTATAGAAACAAGAACTCCATTAGATAAGTTTTATTATTATGATTGGTGGATATGGGTTTGTCTAATAGATGGAATGGAATGAATATAAATGCCATCAAATCTTTTTATTTACAGGTAGAGTAAGAAAATATAACTATGATATGCATAGGTAATGATAGATCTTTTAAAAATATTTATCTAAAACTAGCTATTAACTTATAAAAATCTATCGTACCTTAAATGATAATGCATGGATAAAGTGAATATAAAATGACCTATGATTTGTATGCATAGTAGCTAATGGAGAAATGATATGAAAATATGAAACTAAAAATAAAATAGAGTATGAAAACATACTTGAATATTCTTCATATATAATATTGTACTATAGCATATCTTTGCTACTACTACTATATTAGATCAATGTCTTTTTAAGTCCTAACAATCAAGGACTAGGTCAAGGTCTCTGTTATAATGCTAATGTCAATACCTCAGCCTTAGCCTTATGATTGATATTAACATTTCCATTCATATCAACATTAACCTATCTAATATTTACAATACATTCTTATTCATTAACCATTGTTTTCTTGGGCTCAAATAAAACCTTAAATCTTCTCCTTGCAGTAAAAAATTCTTTGTGTTTGTCTTCATTTGACATTCTTAAAATCTATCCAAGGAATTAGTAGCGTAAAATATCAATAATTCACTTTTATTATTATTTTCAAATCTATTGACCTTTATGGAATCCATTCTAGCTTCATGTACGACAATTTATTTGCATGTAATGCTACATGCATGGATACTTATTTGCATGCAATCTAAATTTATGCAACTAACTTCATGCATTCTATTTTTATTTCTAGATTTATGCATGTAATCTAAATTTATGTAACTAACTTCATGCATGTTATTTTTCCACTTAGATTTATGTATGAAATCTAAATTTATGCAACTAACTTCATGCATGCTATCTTTCCACCTAGATTTATGCAACTAACTTTATGCATGCTATCTTTCCATCTAAATTTATGCATGTAATCTAAATTTATGCAACTAACTTCATGCATGCTATCTTTCCACTTGGATTTATGCATGCAATCTAAATTTATGAAACTAATTTCATGCATGCTATCTTTACACCTAAATTTATGCATGCAATCTAAATTTATGCAACTTAATTCATGCATGCTATTTTTTCACCTAAATTTATGCATGTAATCTAAATTTATGCAACTAACTTCATACATGCTATCTTTCTACCTAGATTTATGCATGCAATCTAAATTTATGTGACTAACTTCATGCATGCATGATTTATCATATCCTTTTTAGAATATAATGAGATTAAATTATTTGAGTGTTTTCCCTTATTTTATTATAAAAATAAAATCACATGCAATATTTTTAAAGTCAACTAACCTATAAATTATGTGATCCTTTGTTGATGGTTTCAAAAAAAATGCAACTATATTTTATTCTCCATATATTCAATCTTAACTCTTTTAGAAGGCAGTTCAACCCTTAAACATGTAGATTAATCCTTTAATAGGTACAAGGCATAAATTCCAGATTTTGCTTTGTAAATAACTACATAAATTCAACCTATTTTTATCCATCTTTTACACTGTTTCAGATCATCATTTTTTCTCTCCATCCTGCATCAAAATTTAAATCTTTCATATGGTGTTAGCAGTTGATATTTTTAAAACAACAATGTTAATATGACATGGAGGGGTTTTTTGCACAAAATTAAAATTTCTAAAGCTAATTGTAGAAAAATAAATTCTAATCTATGTTACAAGAAAATAAATACTAATCTATTTTACAGGAAAATAAATTCTAATCTATTTTGCACGAAAATAAATTATAAAGAAACCATTAACTAAGTATATCTTGTCACAAGATTTGTAAAGAGACATTCCCTCTCACTAAGAACTTGTTTATGTACTGCCACTAGACAATTCTCTTAACAAATTATGAATCTCCTAATAAAACCGTGTCCCTGACAATGACACCAAAAATTATGAGTCATCAATTCATCATTTAATAATGTCAATCTAGGGCTGGTGTCCAAGGTTGTATGTAGTAGGAGAAAGAGATGTAACTAACCTCTTCTACCACACTTCATACTTACAGGAATTGAAAATCACACTTGCAATAAAATAAATCACACCACATTTTATAGAAAATTAAATCACACTTATAGAAAGTAAATCACACTTGCATAAAAGTAAATTACTGAATTGAAAATAAAAGAATGTAAACTACTGAATTGAAAATAATTGATAAACATAGAAAACACTTGTAGGTTTACATTAAACTTTACAAAAAATAAATGTTTACATGAAAAAAAAAAAAAATTCAAAAGCATAATTACATAATAAAAATAAACATACATTTATCCATCTTCCTTGGAATGAGTGGCAAGCTCATTTCTTGAAAGATGATTTTAATCAGAACACTAGATTTATGTCACAAAGCTTCAAAATATATTATTGATAATCAAGATTGATTACAATGGGTGAGAGGTTGCATTTATAATATCATGCTTCCAAACAAATCCTTATTCAAGAATAACAATCTTAGATGCTCTCCACCAAATATGGAGAGAAACATAACAACTTAAATATTCTAGCTTATCTCAATCTTTCATAAAATATGGAGAGAGATGTTATTATCTATTTACACCATAAGATTAATATTCATGAAATATGAAGAGAATTATTTATGAAATAAAATTATGCAAATCTAAATTTAGATACAATCTTAAATTAGTTTGTAAATAGACCTACATAATCTGTAGATATACCTACATAATCCATAGATATACCTGCAGAGTCCATAGATTTTAAAACCTGTAGAGTCCATAATTTTAGAACCTGTAGAGTCTATAGATTTTAAAACTTATAGAGTTCATAGATTTTTAACCTGTAGAGTCTATAGATTTCAGACATTTAGAGTTCATAGATTTTAACCTGTAGAGTCTATAGATTTCAGACCTACAGAGTCCATATATTTTTAACCTGTAGAGTCTATAGATTTTAGACATGTAGAGTTCATAGATTTTAGAATCTGTAGAGTATGTAGATTTTAGACCTGCAGAGTCCATAGATTTTAAACCCTGTAGAGTCCATATATTTTTTTCAAGTTGAATTATTTGAACTATTGATGGCTATGATGGCTCCCTTGATGTTTTATGCTTTGAACGAGTCTTCAATCAATGAACTACATAGATGTAGAGATATTGGCTGAGTCTATAGTAAATTTGGGTGAGTCCGTAGCTAGACTAGGTAAGTTGTAGTTATGTCTAGAGTGCCTATAACTCACTTCAAAGTTGATTTTTAGTTAGGTATTCATGCTCAAGTATAATATATCTTATTATGGGCTACATATACACACATTAATAGATTTTTCAAAATATTTAGTAACAAGAATCAACAAATAAGAAGATAATGATTTATAAAGAAATAACCAAGATATAGTTCTCTATTTCTTTATAAATAAATTATAAGTTCAAAAAATACACTTATATCCACTTCTTATGCAAGGAAAAAGGATGTTATTTCATGGATATAATGAGCTATTTTATGTTCTCATCACCCAAGGCCAAATTACTCAAGGTAGATCTTATAATGGTTATAAACCCACAATTATAAGTAGCTCAAGAGCCTTAGTCCCTACACAAAAAAATCTTACACAAGAGGGTCATTGGAAATCAAGAGGGTAGTCTAATGAGATGGTAATGGCTACAAGTGGAGAAATGTATCAGGATCCTAGTTGGAAGCATGCTCCTTTATTCCAAAGCCATGACACAATGCCTCCTCCACCATAAGCCCCCAAATGAATCAAGATAACATGCCTTCCATGACATCATCAAAAGCTCAAATCCAACAACAAGGGATCATGAGTAAGGCACCAACAACACCATGTGCATAAAATTTCAAGAAGGAGAGCATATGTTTGAGTATGTAGCAGTAAACATGGGGTAGACTATACAAAGGGAAAATAAACCAGTTACAACTAATATAAGGGTGAAGATAAGGATGTTAGATGATAATTCAGGGTAGCCTAAGACTTTTTCAACATCTCCACTAATCAATCATCAACTTGCTACTTCAAATTTAGTTGTTAAATCTCATATAAATCAACAAATACCTTAACATCATGGATAATAATAGAAGACTCCTTTTATCTCTCATGTCACTCAAGTGCTAAATGATGCTTCTACTTCCAAGGTGCATTTCAAAGGTACTAATATTCATTTCAATATTATGGATCATATGAAAAAGAATAATTCCATTATGTATATGTATGATGCCCTATCTATTCTGGGACAAAAAGAGATTCTTCAACAAGAGATTTCTAAGCCTTTTCATGTGAATGAGATAACTGATAAGGTGAACACTATTTTTACACATAGTAGTTAGCCTAGTCAAAATCAAGTTCCTAATCAAGCTCCTAGTCAAGTTTAAGTTCATAATGTTGTTCATCCTTCTAAAGTTGTCAATCCCCCTGCATTCTAGTTGATAGTCATCATATGGGACTATTTAGTACATAATTGCATGATAGATTTAGGTGCTTCAACCTTAGTTATGCCTAAAGCCATAGTAGATAAGCTTGAACTTAAGTATGTGCCTAATGAAAAAGGTGTTCTCTAGTTGGATGGTTCCCCCACTAAAATAGTAGGTATAATGAAGGGTTTTAAGATCACATTGATAGCTTGCCCAAATTGTGTCATCACTATGGATGTAATGGTTGTAGACCTACCCCTTTATTTTTCCTTATGCCTATCTAAGGACTTTACTAAAAAAATTGGAGGTTATTTATCCTTTGACTAGTCTTACATGGTTTTTAGGACCAGATATGGGACTAGGGTCACTATTAGGTTAGAACCTATCTCTAGGTTCTATCTAGAGCCTTATATGCCTAACCTTATAAATGTCAATTATACCATATTTAAAGAAGATGAAAATGTTAGTGAACAAGAACCTCATGATCATCTTGAGGGAATTTTAGATATGTATCTGGATGAATGGGTAGTTTATAATCATGGATTTATTCCCTATAGAACTATTAAAGAAGTAGTTTTAGGGGTGTATTTTATGCATAAAGAGGGTACTACTATACCTTACCTAACTAACACCACTCAAGAGGAAGATGGTATATAGAATTTATTATTTGATGGCTCAAGGTCAAATAATGGTAGTGGAGATAGAGCCATGCTAGTTTCACCCTCAGATCAAAATTACTATTTAGTGACAAGATTTCAATTTAGTTGCACTTCAAATTCAACTGAATATGAGGCTCTTTTACATGGTTTGTAAGAGGCAAGAAGAAAAGGTGTTAAACCTCTTTAGGTCAAGGGTGATAGTGAGGTTATTATGAAACAAGTGAGAGTCATAAGTACAGTCAAGAACCATCATTTGAAAGCCTAAAAGCATTATGTATGGGATATCATAGAGGACTTCTTTGCATTCAATATACAATCCATACGAAGAGAGACAAATAAATATGCAGATAGGATTATAGCCATTAGAGCTCAGTATGAGGCTGTATAAGGAGTTAAAATAAACTGGAGTCAAAATAATATCAAGGTCATATATAGACCAACTGTACCTGATAATGAGGTGAGTTGGTATGTGTTTGATAATAATGACCAACTTATATGTTTTTTGATGCAGGAGGTAGAATTGTACCATAAGAATCAAAACAAATTCCAACATCAGTATGATGATCAAATAGTGAAAATAAGATCTAAAAATATGCCTAAGGGGCTTGTGACATTAAAAATCATCTTTAATGAAGATGAAAAAGTGATAAGAGTCAAGGCATGTATCTCAGCCAAGAAGGAACATAATGAAAAGATAAAGATCTTTAAATGCAAATTATTGAAGTTAGGGAAGATTAACACAATAGAAGATAGAGATGCATTTGTTACTTTATGCCAAGAGTTATTTGATGTGTTTACATGGGAATATAAGGATTTGAAGGGTTTTTATCCCAAAATTTCACAACATACCATTGAACTAGAGAGAAATGCAAAACTTGTTAGGTAGAAATAAAGGCTTGTCAACCCAAAAGTGGAGTTAATGAGAAGGTATTTATTTAAGTTAATTGAATCAAGGATAATATTCTCCATTAAACATTAATTATGGGTGGAAAACCTTGTGCCAGTGAGGAAGAAGAATGGGGAAATAAGATTATGTGTTGACTTTAGAGACCTCAATAAAGTGTCCCTAAAAGACCATTACTCACCACCCTCACTGGATTAGATTCTTCAAAAGGTGGTAGGTTCCTAGATATTCTCATTACCTGATGGATACTCTGGTTAAGATCAGATTATGATCAGGGAGGAAAATAGGCATAAGACTACTTTCACCACAAAGTGGGGCACTTATGCATATATGAAAATGCCCTCTGGACAATCCAATGTTAGAGCAACTTTTCAGAGGGCAATGGATGTTGCCTTTAAAGGTTTGATCAACGAATGGTGCTCATATATATAGATGACATTACTATTTTCTCAAAGGACCCTAATGGTCACATTGCTCACTTGAGGTCAGTATTTGAAAGATGCAAATAATTTGGTGTGTCATTGAATCCAAAACAATGTATATTTGGTATTCATGAGGGCAGGTTATTAGGCCATGTAGTGTCCAATGATGGTATTTTCATAGAATCTAAAGGATTTGAGTCCATATTGTCCTTAAAATTTCCTAAGCACATGAAGGGTATGTAGATATTCTTAGGAAATATTAATTTTATAATAAGGTTTATCCGAGGCTTTGCAGAGCTAGTCAATCCTCTTACTCATATGTCAAGGAAATGTAAGGAGTTTACATGGACCAAAGAGGGTAAGAGGAGTTTTTATGCCATCAAGGGTACCATATCTCATGCCCTTATACTTATTAATATTAATTTTAATAATAAATTCTACTTGTATGCCTTATCTACATTGGATGCAATCTCTGCCATGTTGATGAAATAAAATGAGCAAGGTTTGTAACAACCTATTGTTTTCTTTAGTCAGGCCTTAAAGGGGTATGAGGAGATGTATAGATTTATAGAGAAACATATGATTGTATTAGTGAGAGGTTTGAATATATTTAGGCACATGTTATCCAATAGTAAGATCATACTCATGGTGGCACACCCAAGTATTAAAGAGTTTATACTCAACATAGACCTCAATGAGAAAAGAGCTAGATGGGTGGCAAAATGAATAGAGTATGACCTTGAGGTCAGAGTAAAAAATATTGTAAAGGGAAAAATTTATTTAAACACATTTTAATAGAGTAAAAACAAGATAAATATCAAGTGTTGGTGATCCATGATAGCCAACAGGCAACTACAAACAACACACCTTTTAGTTAGATACATGATATAATTAGATTCCTTGTGTTAGGAAAATGTACTATGGGACTATATAGAGCCAATAGAAGGAAATTTAGGTTGAAAATTATACCTAATATTTTGATAGATGGAGTAATTTTCAAGTGATACATATGAGGCATGCTTTTGAGGTGTGTGGAATCATGCTAAGTAGACAAGCTGCTTGAGCAGTTCCATGATGGTCTAACTAGTGGACACTTTGATGCAAATACCATAGCCTCTAATATCATTAGAGTTAGGTAGTTTTGGCCAAAAATGTTTATAAATACACACTCTTAGGTAATTAAATTCCCAAAATGTGAAATATATGTTGTCAAGAAAAAATTGGCTGCCCTTCCCTTGTAACCCATACAAGTAGAACAACCTTTCATGCAATGGGGCTTAGATTTAATAGAGATGATACACCCCCCTTCAAGTAAAGAAAATAAATGGACCATCATAGTTACAAAATAATTTAAAATTTGGGTTGAAGAAACTACCCTCAAGGAAACTAATTAAGATTCTATTTTAGACTTCTATGATAACCTTGTTACCAGGTTTGGTGTGCCTTCTATAATCATTTCTAACAATGCATTGGCCTTCAACAATAAAAAACATATGTGAGTGGGATATTTCACATGAAATTTATCTCAAGGAATACTTTAAATATTATACATAGGGAAATGGACTAGCAGAGTCCACAAATAAGAACTTGTTGAGGATTATCAAGAGAACTATGGAAGATAGTCAAAGGGAGTGGTATACTAGACTAAGGATTGCCTTATGGGCAGACAAAGCGATACATAAAAAAGATATTAGACACTCCCCATATCTTATTATCTATGGGAAACAAACCAAACTTCCTATTTCTCTTTGGATACCTATATTAGAGTTTGCACACCAACTTGAGCTCCTAGAGGATGATGTTATGCATAAGGTTGAATGAGCTAAAACAACTAGAAGATATCAGAGACACTGCTATGCATATTATGTGGTCTAATAAACACCAAGTGAAGAGGTCATTTGATAAGATATCTTCCTCAAATAATTAAAATAAGGTGATATAGTCCTCAAATAAGATGAAGACCATGAAAAATTAGGAAAGCACTCCAAGTTTGATAGTCTTTGGAGTGGGCCTTATGTTATCATAGGTTGTAAGGAGAGAAATGCCTTTGAGCTTGTTAGGTTGAATGGAGAGAACCTTCCTATCCCCATAAATGGGAGGTATATTAAATTATACTATTAGCATCATCCCATGATCCTTATACATAGGTAGATAGGTTTGTCTTTACCTCCAAGTACTCTTGCACATTGCTCTATTTATTGTTTTTTGCTATTTGGGTAGTTGTTTGGTGTGTTTTGTTGCCTTTTTGTTGTTGTTATTATGTGTGTATCTTTTCTTCAAAGTGTTTTAAGGAGTCAATCAGAATTATTTTGTAAGTAATGCTTCATTTATCTAATTATCATGAGTAAGCTTGATCAATATCTAGGTTCCATGATCATTAGGCTAGTCAAGCCAGTCAAGTCACCAGAAATGTTGACCATTTTAGCCCACATGCCAAGATTATACATAAATATATGTTTTTAATAAATTTATGGATGGAATGAGTTGTCCAAATAATGCATATTACTTACAAAGCTTTTAAAACACTTTAAGCAAGCTTAAAGTGCAATTTGTTGATCTTTGAGAAGCAAGTCTTGAAACAGGTCTAGAGTTACAAAGGAAGAAAATCCAATAGGTTCTCATGGTTTTCATGACCCTCATGGATATAAATAAGGTTTAAAAAACCTCATAAAATCATTTGGGCCTTGAAAATTCTTACACAAGTATAAAAGAGCCACACTATCACCGACATGTCATGCATAAACAAATAGGTCAATTTGATTACACATTTGATAAATGCACCTAGGAAGAATCTTAGGCCAAAATATTACATGAACATGAATTTATTCATGTCAATATAATCCTATATAAAATTGGTGTCTTGATGAGCATGCTATCTCAAGATATAAAGCTTCAAAGTTAGACTTGTAGAGTGGGATGTATGCACAAATGTAAGGCTTAAGCTACGAAAAATAGCTATTTAAATTCAAATGTTCCCAAGTTGAAAATGGAGATTACAAGTAACAAAATCTCAAGAGATAAGATAAAATTTAATGGTGAGCGATGATCGAATAGATGTTAGTGGGTCCTGAACATCAATGATGCATATTTGATCATGCATCAAAGATCAACGGTGAACATCAAGTCAAAAGGTTAGTGAGGTCCACAAGAAGCATGTGAGAGCAAAAAGTGTCACATTATTAGAGGCCAAAGTAAAAGAATAATATAGGGATGACATGTGGTATGAACTCATGATCTCATAGTATATCCAACACTACGCGATGATTGATAGAGTTAGTGGTCCTTAACAAGATTGAAGATGCATGATCCATCATAAAAAATAGATCAATGATGATCAGTGAGTCAAAAGGTCAATATATCCTAAAAGAAAATAATAATGTGATAAGTGTCTCAACCATGTTATCCTAATATAAGATCAATGACATGCATTCATTTTTACAAAAGTAGATCTATAGTTTGCATGAGGTTAAGAAGTCAAAGAGATGATAGTAGGATCCTAGAGGATAAATAAAGAGCTGAAAATTAGAAAAGTGTGGAGGGACCATATTAGGATCGATTGTCAACATTAAAAGTTGAAAGCTAAATAAATCCAATTGAGAACAAAGTTGACCAAGGTCAAACCATAGGACACCATGAAGGAAAACATGTTGGACAAAGGATCTCTCCACCTTGATAAGGTAAAATACATAAATACAAGATCAAATGTGATTTGGATAACTAGGAGTAGACTTTGAGACGCTGTCTAATACCATTAAATACCTATAAAGCTTTTCCAGAGATTATAGGCATAGGTTTCACATCTTATGATCAAAATCCCTAGCCTGTAGATCTTTAGTGTAATCATGACTATATGAAAACCAATAGGGTGACTAGTTTTCATCCGTAATAGATTTATATTTAGGATTTATAAGAAAAAATAGAATGGTTACTGCATAAGGAATGGTAGAGAGAACATCAAGCATGATGATCTCAAGAAGGATTGCAGCTATGGGGATTGCTTCCTTCAACTGGTCTTGATCTTCACATTCTCCATCATGCCAAACAAGGATATAGTGACATTAATACAATGGAAATATTGAGAAGAGCGGTAGTGGTGGTTATTCAAAATGGAATTGGGCTCATTAATGACCCCTTCAATGCTAATTTCTCTCTCTTTAACTTCTTTCTTCCTATAAATACTAGATTTGAGCTCTTGATTTGTATCCCTCAGCTAGGTATAAAAAAAATCTATTAAAATTACTTTGTAAAGCTCTTTTGAAGCAATATAAGACAATTTTAGATTCTAGTTTAATGCAAAGTGTGATTTCTTGAAGTTTTATTTGTAAAATGTATGTTTTATATTCATCATCTATAGGTCCTTCATGTCCCTTGATTTAAGACTTTTAGTTTCTTACAGGTTGTATGAAGTGTTAGCTATTAATATTCCTCTTGAAGTGTCATAAGTCCATAATGTCTTACACAAACCTATCTCTTTATATCCTTCAATTTTTAGGCCTCTTTTCAACCTTCATATAAAATACTCATGTTTGGAACCCTATCATAGAATATGATATACCCTTGTCCCCATTGGATTCATTAGTAGTCATGAAAGTGTCCAAGTTAAGAGTGGATCATTGAATATTTGGTGCATCACCTCACTTAAGTAGGTTTTCATTTATATATTTTCTCCCCTTTTCATCCCAATAGGTTAATTTTTAAGGAGAGAGATCCAAGTTTTCATATTTGAGGAGCTAGCCTCATTAAAAAAATTCTAGAGGTCTAACCCAGCATTAAGTAACCCAAAACCTAAGGTCATTCCTATGTTAGATTAGGTTTGAGAGTAGGAATTAAACACTTATAATATAATCCAGGGTTAAACCTAGAACCTCCAAAACCTACCACTCCTGATGGATGCTTGGAACAACTCGATCCTAATTAAAATACAATGCCAGATCAGCCCATGATTGATACTTCTTTTGAGTCTTGACACTTTATGCCAAAGGTGGACATGTGTAAGTCTGAAGTCAAGGACCTGTTCAAATTAATCATCTAAATGGAACATTATTTTGACCTACATTAGATTCCATGTGGGTAAAATTATACACTGGCATCTTTATATTTAGAATCATGTTAATTCATTTGGTCTTAATGGCTTTGTGGTAAAAATAAAATAATAATGGCACAATACACATTGTAAAGTAATTTGGTGGATAAATACTTCATCTTATTGGATAAGTTGTGACCAATTGGTATAGTCAAGGATTATATTCAAAATTTTAAGATCCTATTCTTAAGTGTGGATAATGTTACATAGTATAACTTTAAGGACATTTAATGAATCAGACTAAAGGATCATATTCAACATTTTGCACACTTACTTGATATGAACTTTTTGTGGTCTATTACCATGACATGAAAAGTAAAGGAAAATGTTTTGGATATTAAGATATATGTATTCACTAAAACCACTTACCATATCACCCTGATGTAGTGATTCCCTGAACCAACTAGATTAATTCCTTAAAATTTTGAAGAAAAATGGAAAATGGGTTATGTTTTTTTATGGTAACAAATACAATAGAGGACATAAATGTGCAAATAAGAAAATATTACATATTGAAGGATCACTTAAAGATAAATAAAAAGAATAAATTAAGTGGAGGAACTATAAGAAGTAAAATAATATCTACATCTAAATATATCTCACCATGTAATATCATGGATTAATACCCCAACCCTCAGGTTTTAGAGAAGTAGAGAGTGATTATGTTAATTGATTCAATAAGTACTTATAGTTTCATCAACAATAATTTTTCATGAGGTTGAACTATTTTATCTTTTCGTATCCATAATTTTAAGTCATGATTGTTAATAATGGGATAATTTATTCTTAAGGAAAATGCCACAATATCAAGCTAGTAATGGGAGACTAAAATTTGAATACTCGCATGTTTTCCATTCCCACAGGTGGAAAAAATATAGTTTTAGGAGTCAAATGGATTACTAATTTGGGTAAAATAGAGATAAACTTCCAAGATGACATCTTGCACTTTAATTTTGAAGGCATGACATTTAAAATCTAGGGATTGTAAGTGAAGGCTTAAAAAAATGGCGATTCACCATCAAATGTAGAAGCTACTTAAAAAAATGTCTATAGGATTTTTGTCCCACTATTTTCATTACAAGTTTAACATTCATGTGTATCATGATATTATGAAATAATTCTTGGAATATAGGTTATCATTATAAGAGTAAAAAAATGAGTTACTAAGATCTTGGGGTATGACTTTGGGTTAATATATGAAATAAGGAAAAAAAATGTATTGGAAGATGTTATTGTACCCAACACTCCCCATTTTTGAAAATGAAGACTCTTGTTCAAAATTCTATAAATTTTTGTTATAAATTGGACATTCAACTTTATCAAGAACTAGTGTTGAATATCTTGTGTTGATCTAGTTTAAAGTTGTCCTATTAACACATAATCTTCATTTGACTTTGATATTATTTACTAACATTAGATCTCTATGTTTTAGGTCACAAGATCAATGGAGTCTATATGGAATGGACAATATCTAATTTTCATGATTTAATGTTAACTTAACTCTTTAATTTTAATCCTTGGTCTCTTATTGATTAATTGGATCTATGTTTAAATCATGTCAAAACCTTAGTCTAATGTTTAGCCTAAGTCTTTATTGAAATATATTCAAAATTTATGCAGGGTCAAAACATTGAGGGAACACTTTATTATTTTAGCCTAAATCCCTATTTTAATAGTCTTAAATGTATTTATTAATACAACATAAAAATTTAGGCTAAAAATTTACATCGTAATCCCTTAATTTATATATTTTATTATTCATAGGAATGGGTTAAATGACAAGCTGACTCTTGCCATGATCTCAGAACTTAAGTTAAAGATCAAAAAATAGGTGGGCTCTTACCTAGGTCAAAAGGTCAAATTTTCTAAATATTAGTGTGTGCTTGACACTTGTCACCATCTCAGAGGTAGCTCATAGATCTAATGGCATGGGTCCTTCCCCAAGTTACATATAATTAAGACCTTAGTCTAAATTTTTATGTTAGGTCCTTTATTCTATGCCTACAAGAATGGACTAATAGGGAGCTTCCATGTCGTGAGATATTAGAGATCAAAATTTAGATCAACAATTCATGAGATCAAAATCAAAGCAATATAGGATTTTTTAAAGTGAGTGATGGTGATAAATGTCACCATCACAGGAACACTTACTAGAGATCCAACAACCTATGGATAGAAGTTGGGTCAACAAGTCAAGGATTCTAAGAATGAACATGGGATTGATAGATGGTAAGATCTCAACAATCAACAAAGTAAATCAATGTTTCATGTTTGATCCTAGATTCAAAATATCAATAGACCGTGTTAATCCATGTAAGTGGGAATCAATAGTAACATTTCAAAGAAGCATAAAGAGCCCCGAGTAACTACCACATGGCATAGAGGTGTTCGATATATGACTATAAGGTGAACAGAGAGTCCCAAGGAGCTGATAAGTGGCATATGGATGTCTAATAATGCAAAGGTAAGATCGATAGAGTGAAATTGATTCATGCAATTAAAATTGATGGTGCAAATCAAGACATACTTTTTAAAGGTCCTATAACTAATAGAAATCTACCATGTGGCATGATCTCATGAGCTTAGAGATGAAGATTGACTTTGATCTGGTTTCAAGGTTCACAAGAAAGTGACACATGTCTTAAAAGGATAAATGGTCATATTTCAAGTATCAAATGGACATCATGACATGGAATTGCCATATAGACTAAACACATGTATCTTTTTGCACTTAAGTTGTACTAGATTGTTTAGACATATAGTAATGGGAAGTTAGTCATAGTTAAATAGTGTTATTGTTTCTATGGCTTTTATAAAGGGCCACTTGTCCTTCACACATGTCTAAGTTCCATTTGAAATGACTGACTTAAAGTATTTGATAGGTTGTTCTCAAAACTTATAAAATAATGTATTATCATTTAATGCATATATTTATATTTTTCATGTAGTTAAAGCTATAGTTGTAAAAGCTTCACTTCTTTGTACACATGCACATGTTGCATATCTTTTGTAAAGGCTAACTTAAACTGATAACTATAAGTAGAATCTTATACAGTTTTGACCATAGTTAGAACTCAAGTTTTGATTATCACATGTAATGACTTTGCATGGACTTATAGGATGAGGCATTCCCTTATCCAATCCTATTTAAATAATTATAATCCACTAGTTTGAAGAGTCAATTTTTTTCAATATACAAGAGAAGCATTAATTTTGATTGTCAACAAATGTGTTTGTGTATTCTCTCTCCAATTTATATGTAATTAGGCTTATCTTCTTTTGGTTGTATGATTCCATAATTCTTAGTGTGCACCAATTGAAATGAATTCTTTTTTGTCTTGATTGATATGCTACTCTTAAATGTGCAATAACTATTTAAGGATTAGTAAATTACATTGATTATTGGCAATTAAGTTGATTGATTCATGTTCTTAAGTGTGTAGAAGTGATTTATTTTGATATATTTTTTTGTGTGTATGAAAAATCTACCTTAGATACCTCATTATCCCAAGCCATAATATCCTAATTAAGGGTGTGCAATAGTTTATCTAAAAGGGGAAACCTTTGATTGAGGCTTATGAGTTTCCTATATCAGTATCCCTTTAGACTTCTAAACTATGTCTGACTATTAGTGTGAAATAATTGCTTACAACATGCATAGGTTTTGAAAGCACTTGTCCATTTAGAAATAAGCTATAGAGGTGATTCCTAAAAATATAAAATCCTATTTTATACCTTACCCTCCCCTCTTTTTTGAGTCTATTTTGAGATCTACTTAATTTAGATTAGAAACCATTCGTCCATTCAATTCACATAGAGATTCACTATTTTTAAGAGACCACACCTTCATCCAAAAAACCTTGTCAACAACCCACATGCTCTACCAATCATTCCATCAATAGGTTATTTAGACCACATACCTACAACTCATGCCATAGAGTAGAGTTTACCTCAATTAAGATCCTAAAATGTTAGAGGCTACCTCATTGGCTATGGTGTGCATAAAACCTTATAAATAATTTCACTAATGCTATAAGGAGGGCCCTAACATTTGATAATAGTAGTTATTCTTTATATAGAGTTTCACTAGAATCACCTTGGAGAGTGCCTAGTTCTAATTCCTAGGATATTTTTTTAGTCTCACCCTTGTCAAATAATAAGAGACCTAATATTATACCAATAGCCATAGTTCATAATAATCCACACCCTCCAACTGGATACCCTTTACCAATAAGGAACCCTTTACTGGTTAATCAAACAATGGCTAAACCACTATGGTTAGTTGGATTTGTTAATTTCATCCCAAGAGATGTGCATGATTTACCTAGGAATCTTAAGAAGTATCTGCCATCCTTTTCTCCTTTATGAGCAAGGACAACAAAAGAAGATATCAAATATTTCAAGGTTGCTTTGAGATTAATGAATGTTGTTGATAAAGATGTTGCATGTAGATTATTCCTTTTTACATTAATAGATGCTGTCTATGATTGGTATTTAAATCTAATGGAGAACTCCATCACTTCTTGGGATGGATGTCAAACTAATTTTCTTATGCAATTTGGATAGGTCACCAACCTTGGTTTGGTATACCAACACTTTACCAGCATGAAGAGGTAGCCTAATGAGCCTATCAATGCTTTCCACACATGGTTTCAAAATATGTACAATTGGTTAACCCTAAAGTATAAACCAGTTACTAGATTAGCATTGGAGATGTATAAAAATGCCCTACACCCCATCATTACCATGTTCTTGAGAAGGGAAGCGACTGCCAATAATTTGGAATTAGCATATGAGGAATCCATTAACATAGATAGATAACTCAATCCCTAGATGCCTAACATACCTAATGTTAACAACAGATTCCCAACATTGAACATGATACCACATGTAAAGTAGAACATTCTAGCATTCAATCAAAACCTACTCTACACACACCTCCATTGACATAGATAACACAATCATACTACAACTTCTAAAATAATCATGCATCAAGCAATTGTTACCATCAAAATCAATAACCAACTACACTTCCCACTACTATTTTATAAGGTACTAGCTCTACAAAGGTAGAAATAGATTCTATTTAGAAGATGGTTCAAAATTTTAGCAGTGACTTCTTAAATATGCAAACAAAGATGGACAGTGCTAATGGCTCAACTGGTAATTTAAACATTGGATTCTAGAGATATAATAGGCCATTTAATAGGACTATGAATAATATAGAGTAAGCCAAATAGCTTCCAGAGATCAACATGGCATAAACAAATCTTCCCAATTGGTGCATAATTCATAATACTTCTAATTATGGTAAGCTCAACTATATTAAATTTTACACAACATTTGAAATATTTCAAAGATAGGTGGTTAGACAAGACCAGATGCATAATCTGCCTAAACATCATCCAGATCCTGGCCCTTTCAACACTACCATATTATTTAAAACTCATGATTTTCCCTTTTTAGGTGAAGATAACAATGAGTCAGAGGACACCATAGATAAATTTCATCCTTTCCCATAATTTCAAAAAGATGGATACAATCTAAGGAATAAGCAACCACTCATAACATCAACTCCTCCAAATATTACTACAGTTCCACCTAATCCTAAAGTTGACAATAATCCACCTCCTCTAAGAGGGAGTGATTAGCCTCAGACCAAGGAAGAACTTAGCAAGGGAGGATACAACATTATCAAAGACATGAAGAAGATCAAATCAAATATAAGTCTTCATGAGTTAGCTCAAATTACTGAACAAAAGGAGATGTTCTATTATTCTATTATGGGGAAGACACCTATGGAGAAAGAAAAATTAAATAAAGACAAATCAAAAACATCTAACACCAATGTTATCTATATTAAAGCCAAAAGTTCTACCCTTCTTACTGACTATCAAGGCATTTTTAAGATATTCATAATTATTTAGTTGATTCTGCAATTGTCATGCTTACTTCCATATATCAAAATCTTGGTTTGATGCCAAGCCCTTCAAAGAGGATGGTTTTAAAGTTGGACAAGATAGTAGTTCCTATATTTGGTAAACTAAGGGATGTGCATATCAAAATAACATCTAAACTACACATTTAGATGACCATTGATATCCTAGTGGTAGACATACCTGGAGGCTATGGTCTACTACTAAATAGAGACTAGTCCAAAACACTCAACGAGTATCTTTCTGCAAACTTCACTCATATATGGCTGTCATGGAAAGGAGTTTCAAATCAAATTAGAATTGACATAGAGCTGAGAATGAAGTATCCCATCATGGAATATAATGTCAAGAATGAAGAGGAAAATTATAAGTCTTCAAACCTTGGTATTTATACTTTTACTACTCAAAATCAAGTAAAGAAGCTAGAACCTGAAGGTTCCAAATAGTTATAGACTTTACATTTTGATGGAACTAGATCTAAGTAAAGATCAGGCATGGGAATCAAATTGATTAATATACAAGGTAAAAATTTATTTGTAACATATAGAATATAATTTACATGCATGATTACTAGAGCTGAGTATGAGGCTTTAATTCTAGGATTACAATTTGTATTTAAGAATAACATAAAACAAATATTAGTATTTGTTGATTTAGAGTTGGTAGTTAAACAAGTAATAAATAAATACCAATGTAACCTATCTTATTTGACAAAATACAAGCATAGAGCATGGGACTTGATTGAAAGCTTTAAAGCTCTCAACATAGTAGCCATTCCTAGAGAGCAAAATCAAGCTATCAATTTGCTAGCGGCTATTGCTGCTAATATGGAGTCCCTTCAAGAATATAAGGTAAAAATGTTCTCCATTAAATTGGTGCCTTGTCCCTTTGTTCTTGATAACATAGAAACTTTCAAAGTTTTTGATGATGACCAAAAAATTATTATATTTCTAACCAATTTAAGGGAATCTGAGTCTCAAATCATTGATGACAAGGACATTAATCATCTTTGTCAAGAGGAATTAGATGGGGAAAGTATTATCTAACTCAAAGAAAACTACATTCCAACTGGATTGGTCTCTTTGGAAAGGTCATTTGATATAGACCCCCAAGCTCAAATGACCTTGGGTTGCCTTAATCAAATGACCAAAGATGGGATCATGAAACCACATAATCACCAAGGATAGGATCACCATTGATCTAGATAGAATTCAAGGAATTTTAAAGATTGCACCACTAAATAACAAGAAGGAGCTCAATTCATTCTTCAAAAATATGAACTTTTTAAGGAAGTTAATCTAAAGATTTGTGGAGATTTTTAGACCCCTAAATGCCATGCTAAAATAAGATGCTAAAATAGACTAGATGACTAAAGCTTGAAAGTCCCTTCAGGACATTAAAGATGTAATATCATAGGCTCCAGTATTAATTTGTCTAGATTTCATGAAAGATTTATACCTATATTCATTCAATTTATAACATATAATTATTATTGTTATAACACAAAAGAAAGATGAAACTGAGCATCAAATTGTGTTTATGAGCACCAATCCAAAGGATGCAAAAATTAGGTATTACATGATTGACAGATAGATTTTTGCCATTGTCAAAGTAGTAAAGAAATTTTAACATTACATCTTGAGGAATAAAATAATTGCCATTCTGCTTGATCCTATTGTCAAACTCACCCTATAATAGAATGCATTAGGAGAATGCTAAGGCAAGTGGATGGAAAAATTACAAGAATTTGATATAGAAATCAAGCTTGCAAAAATTATCTGAGTTTAAGGCATCGTTCAACTCATGATTGAACCTAATCCATGCATCACCATTGAAGAGATATGTGAGGATCAAGTATCTAAAGGAGAATGGTATACTGATGTCATATAGTATTTGCTTATGGGTACTTATTACCTAGATCTTAATAGAGAATGAAGGAGAGATTTGAGGCGTAAGGCTGATCATTACATGATTAAGAAGGGATTTATTTGTAGAAGAAATTGTGAAGGCATTTACCTTAGGTGTGTGTTTGTAGATGAGCTAAAGAAATTTTAGAAAACTTGCATTAGAAAATAGGTAGTGGTCATCCTTTTGGGAATACCACAACCCATAATATTTTAAGAATGGGATACTATTGTCCAATAATTTTCAAGGATGCTCACTCCCACGTGAGGATGTGCCATAAATGTCAATCTTTAGCCAAAACAGTAGTACATGTAGTAATTCTTTTACAGTCATTTGTTGAAGGAAGGCTATTTGCCTAATGGGGTTTAGACTTCATTGGCATCATCAACCCAAATTCCTTAGTAGACCATAAATTCATGCTTAGTGCTACTAAATACTATTCTATATGGACTGAAGCCATAGCCACAAAGAATTGTAGAGCGCAAGATGTGATTCATTTCTTGGAGGAACACATAATAACCAAATTCTGCATGCCTATTTCTTTGGTTTATGATAATGGATCAAATTTTATATCAACAAAATTTATCGAGTGGGCACATGACAACTAGATTATTATTAGGTCAGCTTCTAACCATTACCCCCAGGGTAATGGACTGATAAAATCAATGAACAAGAAACTGATAGATGCAATTAAGAAATCAGTAGGGGACAAGCCAAATGACTTACATAACTTAGTGAAGTATGATCTTTGGGTAGATTGAATGAGATACAAATAAGCCCTTAAAGCTTCACCTAATATGTTGATGTATGGATGCAAGCCTATTTTCCCAATTATGTTGAAGTTACCCACTTATTGGTCTAGGTAGGACTACATGGAACCATGTGATGAAGTAGAGTTAAGATTGATGGACATAATAAAAATATAAGATTCAAGGACTAAAGCCTTACAAACATTCAAAAAACACTAGTATGTGGTCAAGAGGTGGTTTGATAAGAGAGCAAAGTTCAAAGAATTTAAGATTTTAGATCTAGTGTTACTTTGAGATAAATCCCATGAGAAGAAAGGCCAACATGATAAGTTTTCCCCACTATGGATTGGACCATACCAAATTTTAGAGATCATGGGAAATAATGAATTTCATTTGAAGGACCTGCAAGGCAATGAGCTTACATATCCAGTCAATGGATAGTTCCTAAAACACTACTTCAAGGCTGTGTTGTCTGTAGATATTACTAATTGATGAGGGATAGACAAATGTAGCTATAGGATTAGTTTAGTTTCCTACTTTCTTAGATTAGTTTCTTGCTTTCTTAGATTAGTTTCTTGCTTTTTTAGATTAGTTTCCTGCTTTCTTAGATTAGTTATTTTTTTATGGCAATCTAAATTATGTTTACTTTGACTGTAACAAAGATAAATATCTAAACCAACCGAGCTTATGAATTAAGAAAGGGTAAAAATAAAAAAATTGGCAATTTGGGACTAGTTTATAGATTGGGAATATTTTTGTGTTTTGCATCTTTAGGATAAAAGTATGTAATAATGAACCATTATAGATATTATCATAATTGAATAATTTCACTAGGTATGTGAAAGTTTCTCTCAAAGTCCTTCATAAAAATTTAGAAGGTTTTCTTATTTTTGGGATCAAATGCACTTATCACATTAAATACCTATTGGAAATAACAATTCTATGTATAGGTGTGGTTGGTAGGGATGTTTTGGTAATGATTTGTTTTATAATTCTACCATATCATTAGGGTTCTAGCTCTTCTCTTTTCATTTAAGAATAAAAAATAAATAAAAGAAGAAAAGAACCAATGGGTTCAAAAGAGTGAAATAATATCTAAAGAAAATCAAAAGTTTCACATGATGAAATAAAGTCAGTGTACCATGCATCATGATTAAGAAAAAATAATGGAAAGATAATAAAAGGAGCCTAAGGTATCTCTATCAAGGCTATGGATGCCTAGCTGGTAGTAGAGAAATGCTCGAGCTTTCCTTGATTTAATGAGCTTTAAGAGATACTGGAATGAAACCTATAGCTTCAACAAGCTTTAAAAAATCATCATAATAAGGGTTAAATGAATTACACATTTGACACACATAAATCCAAAAAAATGGAAGGCAAGTATGTTGTGTGAATCAACTTAGGAGTCTCTTTCATATTTTTGATTTAAGTATTATTCTATGACAGATTTCATGATTTATTTAAGGATTACATACCAAAGTTTTGGGTTCTTGAATACGTAGGAGTATTCCCCCTGTGAGTCACCATTTGTTGTACCCAACACTTCCCATTTCTAAAAATGAGGACCTTTATTGAAAATTATACAAATTTATGTTATAAATTGGACATTCAACTTGATCAAGAACTAGTGTTCAATATCTTACGTTGATCTAGTTTACAGTTGTCTTGTTAGCACATAATCTTCATTTGACTTTGATCTTATTTTCTAACATTAGATCTCTGTGTTTTAGGTTATAGGATCGATGGAGCCCATCTGAAATGGGCAATGCCTAATCTTCATGATTTAATGTTGAATTGACTCTTGATTTTTAATCCTTGGTCTCTTATTGATTAATTGGATCTATTTTTAAATCATGTCAAAACCTTAGTCTAATGTTTAGCCTAAGTCCTTATTGAAATACATTCAAAATTTATGTGAGGTCAAAACATCTAGGGAACACTTTATTATATTAGCCTAAAGCCTTATTTTAAAAGTCTTAAGTGTATTTATTAATACAAAATTAAAATTTAGGATAAAAAACTACATCTTAAGCCCTTAATTTATATATTTTATTGTTCATAAGAATAGGTTTAATGACAAACTAACATTTATCATGATCTCAGAGTTTAAGTCAAAGATCAAATGATACATGGGCTCTTGCCTGGGTCAAAATGTTAAATGTTCTAAAAATTAGTGTGAGATTGACACTTATCACCATCTTGAAGGTAGATCACAAATATAATAGCCTGAGTCCTTCCCCAAGTTACATACAATTAAGACCTTAGTCTAAATTTTTATGTTAAGTCCTTTATTTTATGCCCATAGGATTAGACTAACAAGGAGCTTCTACATACTGTGATCTCAGAGCTCAAAATTTAGATCAATGACCTATGAGATCAAAATCAAAAAAATAAAGGATTTTTAAAAGTGAGTAATGGTGAAAAGTGTCACCATCAAAGGAACACTTAATAGAGATCCAATGACCCGCAGGTAGAATCAAGGTTAACAAGTAAAAGATGTTAAGAACAAATATAGGATTGATAGATAGAAAGATCTCAACAATCAACAAAGTAAATCAATGGTTTACACTTGATCCTAAATTTAAAATATCAATGAACCATATTGATCTATGCAAGTGGGATCAATGATCTGAGATCAATATTCACATTTCAAAGAAGCACAGAGATCCCTAAGCAGTTACCGTGTGGCATAGAGGCATTCAAACTATGATTATAAGGTGCACAGAGAGTCCTAAGGAGTTTCCAAGTGGCACATAGATGTCTAATAATGTAGAGGTAAGATTGATGGAGTGAGATTGATTCATGCAATTTATATCAATGGTGCAAACCAAGACATACTTTTCAAAGGTCCCAAAACCAATAAAAAGCTGCCACATGGCATGATCTCAGAGATGAAGATCAAATTTGATCTAGTTTCAAGGTTGCATAGGGAAGTGACACATGCACTAAAAGGACAAATGGTCATATTTTGAGTATAAAATGGGCATCATGACATGGCATTGCCACATAGACTGAACATGTGGATCTTTTGGCACTTGAGTTGTACTAGGATGTTCATATGCATAATAATGGGAAGTTAGTCATAGTTAAATAATGTTATTAGTTCTAAGGCATTTGTAAAGGTCCACTTGTCCTTCACATGTGTCTGAGTTCCATTTAAAATGATTGACTTAAAGTATTTGATAGGTTTTTCTCATAACTTATAATAGAAGGTATCATCATTTAATGCATATATTTGTATTTTTCATGTAGTTCAAGCTATAATTATAAAAGTTGCCCTTCTTTGTACACATGCACATGTTGCATAGCTTTTCCAAAGGTTAAATTAAAATGATAACTATAATTATACTTTTATATGGTTTAAACCATAGTTATAACTCAAGTTCTGACTATCATATGTAATGACTTTGCATGGACTTGGAGGATGAGGCAACCCCTTCCCCAAGCCTATTTAAACCATTGTAATCCACTAGTTGAAAGAGTAATTTTTTTTCAATATATAGGAGCAACATCAATTTTGATTGTCAAAAAATATGTTTATGTATTCTTTCTCCAATTTTTGTTTAATTAGGCTTATCTTCTTTTGGTTATATGATTCAATAATTCTTAGTGTGCAATAAATGCAATGAATTATTTCTTGTCTTGATTGAAATGTTAGTTTTATATGTGTAATAGATATTTAAGGATTAGTAAATTACATTGATTATTGGAAATTAAGTTGATTGATTCATGTTCTTAAGTGTGTATAAGTGCTTTATTTTGACATAGTTTCTGTGTGTATGCAAAAACTACCTCAGATACCTCATTAGCCCAAGCCATAATCTATTGATTAAAAGGTGTGAAATAAGTTCTCTAAAAGGGGTAAAATTTTACTGAGGATTATGAGTTTCCTATATCAATATCCCCTTAGACTTCTAAATCATGTCTGACTGTTAGTGTGTAATAGATGCTTGCAATAGGAACAAGTTTTGAAAGCACTTATCCATTTAAAAACTAGCTAGAGAGATGATTCCTAAAAACATAAAATATTCTTTTCTACCTTACCCTCCCCTCTTTTTTAAATTTATTTTGAGATCTAATGAATTTATATTAGCAACCAACCATCCATCTAATTCACATAGAGATTCACTACTTTTTAAAAGATCACACCTCTGTCCAAAAAACTTTGTCAATAAATTACATGCTCTACCAACTATTCCATCAATAGGTCATTCATACCACATACTTGAAACTCATGCCTTGGAGTGGGGTTTACCTCTATTGAGATTCTAAAATGTTATAGGCTACCTGATTGAATATGGTGTGCATAAAAACCACATGAACAGATGCAATTTCTATGAGGGATGAAAACATAGACGCAATATTGTGCATCTGGTGTATATTGAAGGTAGATTGGGTAGATGAAGTAATATTATAATGATAGTGGGAAATATATATGTAAAATATTATTCAAAAACTTCAATAGGATCTAAGTATATCAAATAAATTTGAGTTATAGGTGAATTCATTTGGTACAAGGATGGGTTATACCTTTGAAAAAAATCAAGACCCAAGCATAAGAGAGATCCATGCTTCACCAATTTGGATAAATTTAGGATTCTTGAAGATTTTTCATAGAATTGTGAAGGTTTTTTTGGAAAGGGATTAAAGGTGATGTTAAAAATTAGTGAAAAAATGTCTAGTGTGTAAAAAAATAATGATGAGACTATTAAAAATATAGTTCTATTGTAACTTATGTCTATTTTTAGATAATGATGAGAGGAAGTATCAATATATTTCATTACAGGACTACCAAAATGAAAATGGAAAAATATTATCACTATCGTGGTGGATACACTCATAACATGTGCATTGTTTGAACTTTGTTGCATCCTTTTGCTATAAGTATGGTGGCTACAACATCTATGTAGATAATTTAAAAGATAAATGTTAATCCAAAGATTATAGTTAAGGATCATGATCCCATATTCACTATTAATTTTTAGAATATTTATTCTCTTGTTTAGGTACTTAATTGGATCACAAATCTTCATATCACCCCTAATATGATGGAAAAACTATGGTAGTCAACAAGTGCTTAGAAGGTTATCTATGTTCTTTTATTTCTTATAAGTAGTCATAATGGGTTAGCTTCCATTAGTAAAATGGTGGTATAATAGTTCTTTCTATTCTTCTTCCAAAATTTCTCTATTTATGGCATTGCATGGATACCACCCACCATTCATCACATCTTCCTTGAAAGGTTAACCAAAATATCATGCAGTAGAAGAACATATTAAATAAAAACAAGAGGTAATTTATAGTCTAAAAGAGAATGTCACCATGGATCAGATATAAATGAAATGACAACCTAACCAACACCAAAGTGAAAGGCATTTAAAAGTGGGAAATTGGGTTTTTCTAAGATTACAACCAGACAAGCAAATTTCCTTTAAGAAACAAAAGAAGGATAAAAAATTATCACCCAAGTATTGAGATCATTATCATATCTTCCAAAAAATTGGTAGTATGACATATAAATTAGAGTTAACCTACCCAAAAAAATAAAAATACATCCAATCTCTCTTGTTTCTTGTTTGAAGAAAGTCACTAACTAGAAGATTCATACATAGTACAGTTATTAGATTTCAATGAAGAGGGAAGATTCATATTGGAACCTAGATCAATTATCCAAACCTACATAAGGAGGATGAAAACTAAGATAATTATGGAATATCTTATCAAGTGGAAGAAGTTATCCTTAAAATACAAGATATAGGAATATGAATATTTCATGTAGAAGTATATAAACTTAGTCAATGTTGAGGATACAATTTGACTAAAGAGGGGGAATGCCACATCATTAAACTATATGATATGTGTGGTTGACCTATGCTGAACATAACCTCTGAATTATTTATTTAACACAAATAAATTTAACATTGGTAAGATTGGTCAGCCTAATTAGATTATCAAGCCACTATATCCTAATTATGGCATAAATAGGAGGCAATGTTAGGGTATTTTATTATCATATATAATGTTTTTTTTGTTATTATAAGGATTATGGATATTTATCCCTCAAAGTGACTTAGTCATATATTTCAATATTTTGATCACCATTTCACTTATATTCCATGGATATATGACATTTTTTTCTTATGTATGAGTACTTGTTGCTTGATAGTTCATGTACATTATTATGTATTTATCTATTTCCAAATTTTTTTATTTGTGATATAGTAAGTTTTGTTGTGATCAACACACCCCAATTTTAAAAATTTCAATGAGGAACCATTTAAATCTAAAAATTCCATGTCCATGTCTAAATTGTATCAAAACTATGGAAGTCTAAATTATAATTTATTTTATCAATATAGTTATTATCTTATGACATCTAATATAAATGAACATTAACTATCAAAATCATATATCTATTTAGGTTTTTAATTCTAAAGTTTTGTCAAATTTTAGTTTTAATTTATAGATTAACAAGGTTTTGTCTACTATTTTTCAGGATAAAACTAGTTGACAAGATAACTTTTCTTAGGCCACATGTCTCTTTCATGCCTAAATAACCATAAAATATAAGAGTGGAAAGATAATCTAATTTTCATCCAGGTTCACAAGATATTGACACTTGTCTTCATCTAGATTCCTTACTAGTGATTTTAAATGTTCTAAGTCTAATTTTCATCTAGGTTAGTGAGGGCTGTCCACATATCTCAATCATATTTATCTATAGAACATGATTATATTCAATGTATATGAAGTTTTATAAGAAATTGAGCTAGTAGGATTGATCCATGTGTCTTCATCTCATGTTCTCACTATTATTGGCTCTAATGACTATCTATATGGTTAATGATTCACAATAACCCTCTGAATGAGTGTCAATCATCCATGTGGCATATTATTGAGAACTTGAATTGTAACACACCAAGGCACTCAATCTAATTTAAATAACCCTTTGGTGAAGTGGGATTGCTCCATATGTCACAATCTCACTACAGATATTCACATAGTTAAAATGATAGATCATAAAGTTATGGATCAAGTGATTAAGTGAGATCACATCATGTGACCTTGATATAGTCAAATAACACATATCATGCCATGTGTTATGATAAGGGTCATCACTTTGATCCATCATACAAATATAAAGAGATAAATATCCTTAGAGCCTATGAGAAAGTGATAAAATGACACCATGACACTTGTCATCATCTTGGACATCTATAGCTCATTAAGTGAGTGTACACAATCAATACTTAACAAATAATGAGATAAGTGAGGGAAATCCACCTATTGATATCTCAATTATTTATGGCCAATGGCTATATGCACATTCTATGAAGTCATCTGAATATCTAGAGGAATGAAGACTCACCACTTATCCTTATCTTGCTCATCCATGGCTGATAATTTCTTGCACAAACCTCTAAGATGAGTGACTAAGTGGATAAGTGAAATTACTCCACATATCAAAATATCTCTCATCCATAACCTAAACATAGTTACATAGATATTGAAACTTGATGATCACCTAGGGAGTTGAGATTAAACCACATGTCACAATCTTGGTTACTCATAACCAAAGGCCCAAGGTGCACATTTCAAAGCTCAATGAAGACCCTAGGAAGTGAGATCAAACCATGAATCCTAATTTCATCTACTTATTATCAACAAGCCAAGTAGTCAAAGACAAGGACATATTCTAAGTGACAAATTAAGAAAATGCCATGTATACTACTTTGAATAAAGAGTAAACACAAAGGGAAAGCAAGTCCTAGAAAAATGATTAAATGACATATAGAAAAATTGATGACTCAATAGGGTGACTCAATAACAAAAACATGATGACAATATTCCATGTGACAAATAGTCCTATAGAGATCTCCAAAAAAACAAAATTAAAAAGTAATATTGGCATGAGCCCAAGGAATTTTCTACAACCAATTCCTTTGTATAGGCAATCTAAGGGATCAAATTCTCAAGTATGAATGAAATCTAAGATAAAATCAATTACAAATTAATGATAATAGTTATGAAAAGATCATAAAACCTGGATTTTAAAGTTCATTTAAAGTGATACATAGAAGTTTCATAACATCATCATCCAAAGAAAAAATCCCCTTTTCAAGTATTTATTATAAGGGAAATAAATAATTTTAAAGTAGAGATATAAAATGAACTAGTAGAACCAGTAAAAAAAATGAAGTGGCTTAGATAAAAACAATGTTCTTGGATAAGAGGAAATTCATTTGGCACTATAAGGAAGGCAGATTCAACTTAAAGATTCAAACACATAGGCTTCACCTCTAAGCAAGGACCACATCAATCTATTTATGTAATTGCATGTCTCGATTATAACTTGAGTCTATCCTTAGTTTGGCTACCTTTACATATGAGTATTTTGGTGAGAAAGGATTATCTACATGCATATCATAAAAACATGCCATAAAATTGATCTAATTATTTTAGTCAAGTTGAATTGGTAGTTCTAACTATCATTCCAACCATGACTTTATTTCATTATTATCTTTAGCCATAAAATTATTTTAAAAATAACTTTTGTGTCTAAATTAAGGATTATTTTTTCATATGTAGAACTTGCATGAATTTTGGCATATTATCCAATATTAGACACTTTAAATTTATACTCAACTTATATGATGTGACATCCCCATCACAAACTATATATACATGTGTCCTATACATTCCAAAGGGAGGAAAATTTTGAAATTATGGCAAATAATAAATTATACGGATTGTTCTACAAGTTTTTCTTGATGTGCTTGTCTTCTCTATTAGGTTGTGGAGCTAAAAGCTTCACTGTTATGCAAATGGTGGAGGTTGCTGAGTGTCAGAGTAATCGATGTCAGTTAGGCAAATCGACGTTGATCATATTCAGTTACATAGTAACTGACATTGGTTAGGGGTTGGCTGGCATCGGCTAGACATGAACTGACATTGACAACCTTTGTGTGTGTGTGCATTTGCATGCATCTCCGAAATTGGTCTAATTTTAGATGGATAGTTAGTTTGCATGTAAATACTAATTTTAGTCTTGAGTCTGCATTTCTAATTATTGTTTGTTTTTGGGATCTATTTAATAGACCCATGGGGCTGTATTGTAATGAAGGACAAGTATTAGATCCTTCACTTGAAGGCAAGAACAACAATTGGGTTGGTTGTCTCAAGGTGTGTAAGATCAGTTGATCTGCAGGTAGCAATATCAGGGAGATCTACATGGTAAGCAAGGTCATTTGATCTGTGGTGTAGCAAGATTAAGGAGATCTGCGGGTGTGTGTAAAAAAGCAAGGTCAGTTGATCTACGGGGTAGCAAGATCAAGGAGATCTGAAAGTGTGCCAAGGTTGTGTGCAAGATCAGTTGATCTATGGGGTAGCAAGATCAAGAATATCTACAACACAAGGAAAGAAGGACTAAGGACTAAAGTATTAGATCCTTCACTTGAAGGCAAGAACAATAATTGGGTTGGTTGTCTCAAGGTGTGTAAGATCAATTGATCTGTAAGTTGTGCAAGATCAGGGAGATTTACATGGTAAGTAAGATCAGTTAGATCTACAGGTTTGTAAGATTAAGGAGATCTACTTGGAGTACATGGTAGACTGGAAGTAGGAAACAACGGTTGAGTTGATTGTCACTTACTGGTGGAGGGAGCAACTCTGTGTTTGAGTTGGTTTGTAATAGAGAGAGAGAGAACTCTTGAGGGAGAATTAATATACATTTGAGAGGTGTGGGAAGAGTGTGATTTATTCATTGTATTTCCTTCTGGAAGAGTGTTAATACAATATTTTATTGTCTCTCATATTTTGTGCTATTTTTGAATTCTAGTTACATATTACTTCTGGTTTAATTCCATGTTTAGTTGCTTATACAAAGGTAATCAATTGTGATCTTAAGGAGTAGGATCCTAACAAGTGGTGTCAGAGCTTTGTGTTTTAGATCTTGACAAGTGGTATCAGAGCTTTTTTGTAGATCCTGACATTCTCTAAACCCTGTGTCTCATTAAATAATTTCTATCAAGCTAGTATGTTAATTATCTGAATTGTGAAATAACAAATTTGAAAATTGTGTTATTCATAGATCATACTAATATTTGTTATTAATATTAAATGTGTAAAAGTAGTTCAGTTGTATAAAACTATTTCATTATGACCAGTAAATATACTAAATATTTTATTCAAGTTATGTAGAAATGTCTTCATATAGTTTTTCAAATTGTGCAATAGTTTATTTGAGTGCTCTATGATTGAATCATAATCTTCCATTGATAGATGTGTAAAATAAATCTAGTATTGGTAGTAAAATTTGATTATGATTATAAATTTCACTATATTTTTTTCCTCAAACTTATAACTATGTTTGTATGTTTTGTGTGCTAATATCAACTTGAAGCAATTACTAGTTTTTATTCACTTGTCTATCCAAAAAGTAAAATACCATCTTAGAAATATTTCATCCGTATTTGAGCCATAAACCTTTTTTTCTTCCATACATTTTCATAATTTTATCTTTTTTGATCCAATCCACCTTAGGATAAATCCACCCATCCATCTCAAGTAGATCTCAGAATCATGTCATATCCAAACCATCTAAGGTAAACAACTATTCCACTCCCTACTATTCCACCACCAAGTTGTTTACAAAATTGAATACCTTGTAACTCATGCATTGGAGTGAATATTTTCATTTATACTAGAATTTTAGAGGCTACATCATAAGTAATGTGGTGCACATAAAACCCACATCAACAAGAATCTAAATTGGTGCTAGGAAGGCACAATGTCTGATTATTGAGATCCACTCGAGAAGGGGGTCCTTTTATGATCACTTTTTCATCCAATGTATTTTAGTTACCTGTTAAAATCTAAAAATAAAAAAATATGTTGTGGTTGGGCCAATAACCTATCAACATCATAGGTATTCAACATTATTTTCCATAAGTTGAAGATCTAATTAATTATCTTCCAAAATTTCAAAATGATGGCATAAGAATTACCGAGGAACATCTTATTAATTATTTATTATGCATGTTTTAAATGTCAAATATGAATATGTTGCTTGTAGCTTATTTATTTTTTATTTAGAAGGAGAGGTATTTGATTGGTTTTTAGGGTTGGAACCTAATTCTATTATAATTTGGAATGATTTTGAAAACATGTTTCTATTTCAGATGGTTAAATGATTGAACCTCATATTTTATTATAAGCATTTGTCATTATCAAAAGAGAGTATTTTGAGGTAATTAGGGATTTCAATCTTAGATTTCAAAATAATTATAACAAAATACCAAAAGTTTGTAGACATTCCCAAGTAATGGTTCTAGATATATATTTGCATGCTTTGGGTCCATTAACCTCCACTTTTTTGAGAATGTTTGTAGTGAAAACTTTGGCTATGGATTATGTATAATCTATTCAAGTGTAAGATAAATTATCATGCTTCAATCTAAGAAAATGGTATAGTTTTTTTATTTCCAAAGGGATGTAATATAAAATTATAAATCCACTCCTCCTATCATGGTTCTAGTAAAGTCCTCTCAGGCTACTATTCATACCATAGTTCAAATAGAATCCTTTCAGTTTTAACCATTTGGTCATCAAAATTTATATTTTATTAATCATGATATGCTTATACAAGAAGATGAAAATATAGGCAAGGATGAATACATTCAAATTTTAGGCCCAAAATATTATGAACAACACACGTAAGAAGAAGAGGAAGACATATGTTTATCAACTGATCCAAGCCTTACATAATTGTTAAGTGTTAAACCTTTTACTCCTCATAGGACCATTATCACGAAGATTAAAGTACATGAATATATTGATTATTATTATGCCAGTGAGGTAAATCTTTTCAATACCAAGGTCTATGCTGATTTTGTAAGTTCTAATGCTTATTCTAATTTTTAGACTAAGGAACATGATTGTCTTGAACACATGCTTGATAGTTGTCTTGGAAGAATAGGAAAGAAATTAAGAGAATGTTTAAGTGAATAAAAGGATGTTTTTTCATATATAAGGACCTTAACTAAAATAAATTAGATATTACCAAAGAGTGGGGTACATTCCAATCAAAGTTTCCAAACCCACCCTCCCAAATTTGTTTGGGATCTAGTTTTTTTATTAAAGTAGATTTACTACATTATAATATAGGTTTACACTTTCTTAGATTAATTTTACTATTTTACACATTTATTTTCATAGTTTAGTTGTTATGATTTCATAGATTAGTTTGTTTAGATTCAAAAATAATTTAATGCTATCATGAAGCCATCAAAATTCTCCTAACAAAGGGTGGCCAAAATCAAATTCAAATGGTGTTTGTGTAGATTAATTTTGGTGAGTTTGGGTCTTTGATGTTTTCATGCAAATTATAGAAATACTTATCATTCTAAAAGATTAACTGCACATCTACATATTTAAAACTTGTTTGAGAGATAATAAACATTGAGGAAAGTTAAAACATGAATGATATATATGATTATAAGATGAAATATTCTATAATACACCCAACTAATGGTGGTCACCATCCATTTTTACAAGAAAGGTTTGAAATAAATAAAATAACAAAACTCACGGAGGAAAGGTGGTTAAAGTAATTTCTATCAGGGCTACGGAAGCCTAGCTAGTAGTAGAGAAATGCTTAGAGTGGACTCAAATGTATCTTTGTTAGGGATTTGTATGCTTGGCTGATAACAAAGTAATGCCCAAATTATCCTATTTTTAGTTCTTAAAGATAGATATTTTAAACAAATAAATCAATACAATTTTCAATTTTGTCTAACTATTTGATAAAACTCTCATAGCAAGGAGGAATGAATCTTAACAATATCACACATAATCTAAGGAATGAGAAGGGTTAGTATGTTTCATGATTTCATTTGGAGTCTCTTTCAATTTTTTGATTTATTTAGTCCTTTATAGTAAATTTTGAAGTTCCGTATGATCAAACCAAGTTTTGGGTTCTCAAATATTCTAAAGTATTTATCCACTAAGTTGCCATTTTTTCGACCAACACACCCCCATTTTCAAAATTTAAATGAGGACCCATTTTAAGCTAAAAATTACATTTCTATGTCTAAATTGTATCAAAATTGTGGAAGTCTAAACTATAGGTTATCTTATCAATCTGGGTATTATCTTATAACCTCAAGTATAAACAAATACTAAATGCCAAAATAATATATCTATTTGTGCTTTCATATAAATGTTTGTCAAACTATGGTTTTGATCTATTGACTAACAAGGTTAATTTAATATGTCTCAAAGGTTTTTTTCTACTAATTTTTCTACTAATTCTTAGGTCACACATCTCTTTTACACCTAAATGACCATCAATTCTAAGAGTGGTAAAACAATATAATTTTCATTTAGGTTTGTAAGATCTCAACACTTGTCTTGATCTAGCTTCCCCACTGGTGATTTTGAATATTCTAAGTCTATTTTTCATCTGGGTCAATAAGGACTATCTAGTGTCTTGATCCTATTTATCTGTGACCCATGACTATATTCAAAGTCTATGAAGTCTTTTGGGCACCTTAGATAATGGGAATAATCCACATATCTTCATCCCATATATTTGTTTTCATTATCTCTAACACCTATCTATACATTTAATGATGCTCAATAACCCTTTGGATGAGTGAAAACCATTCATGTGGCACAATCCTAGGAACCTGTATCTTGACACTTTAAAACACTTAGTCAAAGTTTAGAGACCTTATGGTGAATCAAGATTACTCCACATATCACCATATCACTACATAGATTTACACAATCATAATGATAGATCAAAAAGTTATGGATCAAATGATTGAGTGAGATCGCACAATGTGTCCTCTTTGATATAGTCAGCTGCCACATGTCATACCATGTGTCATGATATGTGCCATCACCTTACTCCCTCATATATATATATATATATATATATATATATATATATATATAAAGAGATAACTATCCTTTAAAGGCCTCCAAGCAAGTGATCAAACAACACCATAACATTTTTCATCATCTTGGGCATCCAAAACTCATTATGTGGGCATACATAGTCAAGACCTAGCAATCACTTGAACCAGTGAGGGTCATCCACCTATTGACATCTCCCTTACTCATGGTGAATGCCTATATTCACATTCTAAAAAGTCATCTGAGTATACAAAAGAATGAGGACTGACCACTTGTCCTTATCCCTCTCATACATGACTAATAGTTTATTTCACAAACCTATAAGATAATGACTAAGCAAATAAGTGAGATTGTTCCACATGTCACAATCTCGCTCATCCATGACTTACGAACAGTTAAATAGACCCTAAATCTTGATGATCACCCAAGGAATAAAGATAAAACCACATGTATCCTATTTAATCATGACCATAGGTGCAAGGTACACATTTCAAAGTTTAATGAAAACCTAAAGAAGTGAGATCTAACCATGCATCCTCATATCACTTACCCATAACAAACAAGCTATGTAGTACAAAAACAAAGATAGATTCTAATTAAAGAAGTGAGAAAAGGCCATATATCCTAATTTGAATAAAGAATAAAGAAAAAGGGAAACCAAGTCCCAGAAAAGTGATAAAATGACATCTAGAAAAATTAACGACTCAACATGGTGACTTAGTAACAAAAACATAGTGATAATATGACATGTGGTAAATAGTCATATGGAAATTTTCTCCATAAAATCAAAATAAAAAATTAGGATTGGAATGAGACCAGGGCATTATATGCAACCAATTCCTTTATACAAGAAATTTAAGGGATCAAATTCTCAAATATGAATGAAATATAAGAGAAACTGAGCTACAAAGCAATGATCATAGTTATACAAAGATCATAAAACTTAGCATTTTGAGTTTATTCAAAGTGATACATATAAGTTTAATAGCATCATTATCTAGAGAACCAATGACCTTTTCAAGGATTTATTGCAAGGTCATTAGATAGTTTTAAATCAAAGATATAAAGTGAAATTGCAAAACCCATAAATGAGATGGATTGGCTTAGATAGAAACATTGTTCTTGGATAAGAGGAAATTCATCTAGCACTGTAAGGAAGGTATATTCAACTCAAATCTTCAAGAATGTAGGCTTCTCCTTCAATTAAAGACCACATAAATCTATATATACAAATATATGTCTGAGTTATGAATCAAGTCTTTTATTAGCTCAAATACCTTTACATCTTAGGATTTTGGGGAAAAAGTATCATCTACATGTATATTATAAAAATATCATTCTAATTCTTTGAGCTGAGTTAAATTGGCTATTTCAACTGATCATTCCAACTAGGATTTTATTTTAGTTCATATATTTAATCATATATTATTATGTAAAATCACTTGTGGCTAAATTAAGGATTATTTTTTCATATTCATAGCTTGCTTGATTTTTTGGCATATAGTCCAAATTTAGACACTATAAATTTAAACTCAGCTTAAAGGATGAGTTGTCCCAATCCCAAACTATATACATGTGTCCTCCACATTCTAAAGGGAGGATAATTTTAAAATCAAGGTGAATAATAAATTCTATGGGTTGTTCTACAATTTTACCTTGATGTGCTTGTCTTCTCCAAACCTCATGTCTCATTGATGGAGTTCCATCAAGTTGGTATGTTAGTTATTTAAATTATGCAATAGCAGATTGGAATTTCATGTTGTTCATAGATCATACTAATATTTTTTATTAACATTGAATGTTAAAAATTAGTTTAGTTTTAGTAAAATATATGATTATGACAAGTAGGTTTAATAAATATTTTCTTTAGTCTATGTAGAAATTTCTTCATACAATTGTTCAAATTGTGCAATAGTTAATTTAAACACTTTGTGATTGAGTCATAATCTCCCATTGATAGAGAATGTGAAAAAGTAATCTAGTATTGGTGATAATCTTTTATTATGAGGATATCATTCACCATATTTATTTACTTATACTTCTAACTATGTTTGTATGTTTTGTGTGTTGATATCAACTTGCATCAAGCACTAGATTCTATTCACTTGTCTAGCCAAAAAGTGTAAGAGCCTAGATTAAAAAGTTTTCATCCATATTTGAGTCATAAACCTTATTTTATACCCCACCTTTCCATCCTTCTATATTTTTTGATCCATTACACCTTAGGTTATATCCACCCATCCATCTCACATAGATATCAAACTCACATCACATCTAAACCATCTAAGGTAAACAATTACTTCGCTCTCTACAATTCTACCAAAAGAATGTTTAAAAAATTAAATATCTTGTAACTCATTCCTTGGAGTGAATTTTTTCATCAATCTTAAAATTTTAGAGGTTACCTCATAATTTTTTGTTGTGTGCATAAAACCCACATTAGTAGGAATCTAAATTGGTGCTAGAATGAGGGCATAATATCTGATTGTTGAGATTTAGTTAAGAGGAGGGGGGGGGGGGTCCTTTTGTGATCACTTTTTCATCCAATTCATTTTAGTTACTTGTTAAAATCTAAAAATCTTAAATATGTTATTTATAGGACAATCATCTATCAGGATCCTAGGTATTCAACATGATTTTCCAAAATTTGTAGATCCACTTATTTATTTCCTAAATTTCAAAATGAGGGCATAAAAACTACCAAGGAACATATTGTTACTTATAAATATACTATGCATGTTTTAAATGTCAATTATGATGTTACTTGCAGGTTATTTCCTTTTTATTTAAAAAGAGAGGCATTTAATTAGTTCTTATGGTTGGAACCTAATTGTATTACACGTTGGAATGATTTTGAAAAATTGTTTCTATTTTGGTATGGTTAAATGATTGATCCTCATATTTTATTACAAGCATTTGTCATGATCAAAAGAGAGTATTTTGAGATAATTAGGGATTTTAATATTATATTTTAAAATAATTATAACAAAATACCAAAAGGTCATAGACCTCTCAAGCAATGGTTCTAGATATATATTTGCATGTTTTTCATCCATTAACCTCCACTTTTGTGAGAATGTTTGCACATTCATAGGTACTTGAAAATGTTCATTATTGAAACATATTGAATCACTTGAATTACACTCAAATACATGAAACATATTCATAGTTCCTCTATTAATTTATATATGTGCAGGATTGACCTTTATATTTGTCACTATACTACACAAGAACACCAATATTAATGCTCAAATTGCCTTATATAATTCTCAAATTACTTCCAGTTTCTAGACAATTATCCCTAATTTTTAGGACATGTCGATGTTAAGATAGGTTCATTGGTATAGACATTTTCACCTAATTTGGCCTCATCACTACATGATTTAATGGCTAGTTTCCAATATTTTAAATATTAATATGGATATTACTGCATGTTCTATTTAAGGTAAAAGTGAGTTTTGAAAGGGACTCAACCCATTACATAAAGTCACCTAAGTGACAAATACCAACCATGAAACCACAAAAAAATTAACAAAAAATGAGAACAAAGACCAAAAATAGTAAATAAATTACACATACACAGCTGCTTCACAACTCAATATTACAATCAATGTTTATATTTCCACTCCTCATATGCATTTGTCCATTTATTGATCATACTTTGGAATTAATTCCTATTTATTCCATTTCCTAATGGATTCTCTAATAGGTTTAATTTTTATAATATATTGAGATCCATTGGCCATATTATTTTTAGTTTTACTTTTCCTTATCTATACAGATGAAAATCATCCTTTGTTACTATGTGATCTAGTATCTGCTTGCCTCTTAAAATCAACTAAAATAAAGTCCTTATTCTCTTTATTAATTTCCAATTTAATACTTGGATAAATACATGCTACATAAATTCTATTTGAAATTTCCTTACTATCTAACTTATCATTATTTAAAGCTAACTTAGAAAGATGTTCCTTTACTGGGGAAAAATTTGAGTTGGTCATATATTCAACCTCCACTTCCTCCAAATTTTCCAAACATTGGAAAGGATTCTTATTCTCAGGAGACTCTAATTGAGAAGAAATCATTGAAATTAACTCCAATTTTGATTTTTCTTCATCCAAGTCAGTTTCAATTTCATGTATCTTTTTTGAAATATTTCTTAAAGAAGGAACAATTATCTATAACCCTGCATCCAATCCTGATTGTGCAACATTATCCTTGTTTATTGATTCAAACAAACTACCTACTTCAGGTAGACCCCTACCTTTATTTGAAGTAGAAGCATCCTTAAAAGTAATTGAATATTGAAATAGTACCTCATTATGAACAATCTTCCTTGAAACCTTTTTTATACCAATAGTATTTTTCTTAGCCCAAATATTCTGATCCTTACTAAACACAAAAGCATTCCCTTTTTTTAAAAAGGAAGGACAATTTTTGGTGACATGACCCAATTTTTTACACCCCTGACCTTTTAACAAAGAATTCTCATATTCTATTTTTTGAACTAGCTTTCCATTTGAGGAATTTAAAACAACTAATTCTGGTAATTTCAAATCCATTCTAGCATTAACACAAAACCGAGCATGCACCATTCTAGTTCTTGATTTAGTTGCTAAATAAAATGTAATGAGATTGACAAAAGTATTTGTAATAATAATAAATAAATCCTTATCCCAAAATTACACTAGAACCCTTGAAATCCATACCCATATAGGCATCTTATGTATATATTTCTGATTAGGATTAAATCCTGGAGACCATTTCTTTAAAAAAAACTAGATCTACCCAAAAACCATGGTCCTCTCATTAATTTTTGCACATGATCCTCCTCATTATTGAATTTAATAAGGAAAAAAACATTACAAAGGGCTAAAATATACAAAGAACCTTTGACCTTCTAATGAATCCTAGCCTAGGCTCTAAATCTTTCAATGTTAGGACACTGTCCTAAAAACTTACACACCAGACTCAATTTCCACCATAATGAAGCTTTATTTTTAAGAGAATCTAGAATAGCAATGTGAAACCCTCTTGAATATTTTGAAATAGGTAAATCCATCCCTAAAAATAAATATTTATATTCCCATACCTTCCCTTTAAGCTTATCAACCTAGGATAGGGGATCCATTAAAATATTTTGAGAAGTAAAAATATGTTCATTAAACTAAATAAAATATTTAAAAACATTTTTTTCCTAGCCAATCTTACTAGACACCTTCAAATACACTAAATGTTTCAAAAGAGACACCCTTATTGCTGCCCTTAGTAATTGTGACCCACCCGTATCAACCACTCTATCTCCTAACGTCAATAGACTAGTCACCATTTCAATAGGGGTTTTAAAGAAGAAAATAAAGGCTATTCTCTCCTTAATAATGATTCATCTGGATCCTCTTTTATTTCCCTTATATCAGCTTAATCCATACCTTAACCTGCACCACAAAATCAACTAAATGAAATTGTTCAAAAGGTTCACTACAAATGTAAATCAAGAGTCATTCATTTAAGGACTTGATATCTATCTGACATCTATCTTTTACACTACTGAACACTAAGAAAATCTATCCTATTCTTCCCAAATTTAATATCAACCACTAGGATTAGTAAAAAATCAAGTTTGAAATATTTCAAATCAAGCCAAGAGCTAACATTTTCAAGTGTCAAAGATAAAATTTCTAGTTGCATACATATATTCAAGGTGCATAATTTCACAATCAAACTAGGCAGAACTATGTATGAATTGATTCCCTTATCAAAGTATCTAGATATATTAGCAATGATCAATCATCAACATGGGTTATTGGGGTCATCTCAACCGATTACACCCCCCTTATTTTTTATAGGTTTATAGATATCATTAGTACCCCTAGGGTTTCCAAGAAAAAGAGAAGAAAATAGAGGTTTTTGTGTAGTATTAACAAAATCAAAATATCTTCAGGATTGATGAGAAGAAAAAGAATATTCAAGAGACTACTGAAGACATGCTACATAGAGTTCAAGTAAGGATGGATTTTAATTTCAAATATATTTAAACTCATCAAGATAAATTTGAAAGTTTAGAGGATGAGGTCAACTTGCATAAGGCATTCTTGAAATGGTTTATAAAAGATCATTCTAGGCTTAAATAGGAGGTGAGCAATCTCAAAAAGTAGGATGTTTTATATTGTACCAAGGAATGAGAGATTGAGATGTCTTTTAAGATTGATACTTTGAGGGAAAGAATGATTAGGCTAGAAAATGAGAATAAAGAACTCAAACAAAAGCTAAATTTGTTTGTAAGTTTTAGAAAAGTGACTATTCATAATGTTATACAAAGTATGTAGGGTTTAGAAAGATTGTTCAACAATTCTAGTACTCAAGGTAATGATAATTTCCTTAAGAAGAAGATTAAGGGTGAAGATTCTACTTTTACTTAGGAACAAATGGATAGTGGAATGGATATCAAATTTTAAGGTAAGGTTAATGAATGGATAAATTCATATGATGAGTGGAAAAAAATCATTGATGGTGATCTAATACTATGAAACTATTGTGTAAGTGTTATTTTTATATTGTTTTTGGTTTTTGAACTCTTTTTTCTTTGGTTATGGTTTGATGGTTGGTTTTGGTCACTTAGATGACTATTTTTAATGAGTCGAGTCCCTTTCAAAACTCACTTTTAACTTTAATATAACAAAATAAAAATATCTCAACCCTCTTATAAACACATGCACATGTGGCATAACCATCATGGTTTCATCATAGTCAAAGTAGATAAGTCTATAGTTAACATATAGGACCACATTAAACTGTTATCTAGGGAACACAAACTTGTCTAAACATAAAAGTATATTTTGTCTTTGTATATGAGTTGTCATAATCCTATTGAACACCTACTATAATCAACCAAAAATTAGAAAATGCAAGTATCTTACCCTTGGTTGTACTTACTATTTTTAACATATGTTACTTATCAATCAAATTCAATTGTCAATTCTAATTTACATTCAGATTTATGATTAAATTTCATATATTATGATCTGAGTAATCTTTTAAAAATTTCTATCTATTAAACACTATTAATAAAAAATAGGATAAAACATATTGGTGAACTTGTTTGTTGCTGGAACATTACTTTTTCAATTTTTGTTCTAGATTTTTAATTGAATTCATGATTCCCATACACTAAAGAGAAATATGATCATCCTTTCTAGGATTTGATTGATAAATTTTATAGAATTTCTCTTTGACCTATGGGTTTCAAATTTAATTCTTGATTTTCGTATACAAAAATAATTTCTTTTATTGGATTTCATTTTTTTTCTTTTAATTTTATAGCAATTTTAAAACTCATAGGAGCTATTTTTATAGGTAAAAATATCATTAGTTATACCTGAACAGTGGTGTGAGGGGTAATAACCTAATATTTAGGCCATCAAAAATCACTATATAAAAACTTTAGTTTCTTCGTACCTCACAATCTTATAGAAACACATAGGGTTTGTTAATTTTTAGCCATATGAAGTATTTCTATCATTTGGTTCTATTGTGCACTATTAAGAGGTTAGTCCTATGAAGTTACTCTTAATGTACCTTAGATATGGGATAGTGTAGTTATGGGATTGTGGGATCCTTGATTTTCAATTTCCCTTTGGGCCTTGTTCACTATTTATGACTATGATCAGTTTATCCAAGAGCTTACAAATCAAACACAACCTACCTAGTTACACCCTTAATAACATTTCCAAATTCAAAAATTTAAAATAAAATCATGACTATAATGAATTTATTTTTCTTATATAAAAGGGACAAAAATTAATAATGTATAATCTCACCCCTTCCTTAACTCACATTATTGCAATATTATATCATGCCATAAGTCTCCTAGGATTCAAGTAATGCTAAGGTTTTTTTTTATAAAATCAATTAGGACTTAGAAACAAGAAAAATTATACATTTTAAATTTTACAATGCATACTACACACCCTATTGTTTGAATTATCATGACTGTTGAGACCAATAAATCTAATACAAAGAAATTAGATGAAATTAATGACAATAATTAATTTAATATCTTAATGGCTTCAGAAAAAATTTATGCATTACTATACAATGCAAGAGATGAAAAAAATAAAATAGTTCAAACCTCTAGATCAAGAGAAAAATATGATCCCTTCTGTGTTCTTAATCAACCTTTTATAAGTTTTCTAGTTACTGGCATTTCTTTTATTCCTATATTGACACCCCCAACAACACATGTGATATCATATCTCGATATGGGGGAATCCTAAGGATTATAATAGATTAATATTCATATTTGTACACATGCATCATACACACCTCTTTTGATTACTACACATGGTTCATCACCAACCTCACTTAATGCACATTCCTTTGAGTAGACTGTTATAGCCCTACATGTAAAGGTGTTATAATTAGAGTAAGTTGTTTCTAGAATTTATCACTCTATGAATTCTCGTACTTTTCTTAATAATAATGTAACACCTAAGATAACATAATACCCATTACCAATAGGGTTTTTAACTCCTAATTTTACACTCTAATAAGGTAAAGGTTATCCTGAACAACATCTTCAACACTCTAATAAGGTAAAGGTTATCCTAAACAACATCTTCAATCATTTCATATAGCGTGATTGGATTGAAAAATTATTAACAAATCTATTTTCACAAATACTCAAATAATATTTTTTATGATGGTTCTATGATATTCCACTCCAATTAATAAAAATCATTCAACCCTTTGGAAGTTCATTTTATAACACATTTTTATATTAACACTGGTGAAACACTATCTTATACACAAATTTATAAACTCAAGGGTCCAATGAGCTAATCAATGAATATATTCTTTGATACAAAACTATGCTAGCTAAGATGAAAAGTTATATGGTAGATAATGAGTTACAAGACATTCAAAAAAAAATTTCTAGCACCACTTCTTGAGTCTATCATTTTTGACAAATTCATTTTTTTTTGATGAGTTATACCATATAGTCAAAGAAAGAGAAGTCAAGCTCATAACATTGAATAATCTCATGTGTGTATCGAATGATACAAATAATTCAAATAATACGTTATAAAATAAACCAAACTACAAATTCAAATCTAATGAAAGAAATAATGAAAAAAAATTAATGGTTAAATTAGTATCATAACCAACAAATAAGATTTAGTTAACACGTCCACCAAGGAGGCAATTTTTAAGATTAACATCACCTCATCATATATTATTACCAAATTTAATTAAATGCAATCTCATATCTCTCCATCTACCATTATAAGTTGATATGACTAAGCCTCAACATAAGGGATTCAAAACTAATGCATATTCTGACTATCATGGATGTACTATACATTATATAAATAAGTGTTACAAGATAAGACATAAGATACAAGATCTTATCGATGACAATAATATCGATTTAAGTACACACATAGAGGACACTAAACCAAAAATAAAGACATTGTAAAGTAAAAAATATTCACTAATACATTTCCAAGCCATGGACCAAGATAAAATAAGGATAATTTAGAGGCCCACCATGTTTAAAATTCACATCCTTCTCCTTAGAGATATGAGTATCCAATAGATGGTATTAGTGGTACATTTAAAGTCACATCAACACCACATCCTATGAGCATAATTGCTGATGATGAGATTATTGATGATGATTCCTATAGGAATGCACTCTTTATTCAAGTTTATATCAACAAAAAACCCATCAAAAATTCTATGATTGACAATGAGACAAGTGAAAACACATGTACAATGACAATTCTTCACGTTCTTAGGTATATAGAGAAAGATTTAAAATATACATAAAAATTGGTTAAAGCATTTAATGGATATATAGAATACTATTGGGAATATAGTACTACCTCTTCAAGTTGGTTTAATGAAAATGGCCAATCCATTCTTAGTCTTACCAAGCACAAGGATATTTGATATGTTATTAAGACACCTTTGAATAAAAAACAACTATGTAGTGCCATCCATAGTAGTTTGATGTCTCAAATATATACATTATAATCAAGTTATCAAAGATTAATTCATTTAATATGAATACCCTCTATAATTAGTGGTATCTCCTCCTCCTCCTCCCCCACCACCACCATAGTTTGTTATTACACATATTCAAGAGCATAATGTAGAGACTATTATCACACCTATGCAGGAAATTTATATATAGTCTGTTCAAAAGATAGTAGTACACCCTCCTAGATAAAAATATTTACATCTAAGATTTATTCAGAGTTTAAATATTCATCTTCTACAATGCATCCTAAGGTAGTACCAAATATAGTTCATCATGTTCCATAATGAACACAAGCAGTGAGACATTTTCCTACTATTTAATAAACTCCTTCAAATATTGAACCCTTTATAGTTACATATTTTAGACAAGATTTTATGATCAATGATAAGGACGGTTACTTTACAACACCTAATGCATTTTTAGACCCTAATTGATCTACATGTAGCACTTTTATTTAACAGAATACCACCTTCCCATTTTATGATATAAACACATACTATGGTCCTCCTATTGATGACATCATTGGCTAGTTTCTTTTGGTACGCAATCAAATATTTTAAAAAATAAAAAAATAGTCAAATATTTAAAAAATATAAATTCAGTCAAATATATCAAAAATACAAAAACATTCAAAGATTTTAAAAATACAAAAACATTGAAAATATCATAAAAAATAAAAAATAGGACTTGAGCATGTCATAAATCACTAGTTTATCTTTTTACACGTTATTTATCACATATTCTAGATAACATTTGTTTTTTTTATACACATGCATTTCATGAGGTCTATGAGTGTGATACAAGACATACATATCAAACATGGATTCTTAGATGCTAGACTCCCTTATACCTAGTGGCTATGATTGTGCTAGGGGCATCTTATGCTACAATACATTATCACAGGTTATATCTATGACATTTATATGATATTAAACTACATTTATTACAAGTGTATTTTTAGTTACCTAGATCTTACATTGTGCTACATGGATATGCAAATTCATCATGATGTAATATCGATACGTATGGATTGTGTAGACTAGTTTTCACTTGTTCTATGGGCCTTCAATGTTATTACTGTATTGCATGATAGGATAGTCATTGATTGATTATTATGTGTGGCCACTTGAACTTATGTGTGACATATATATGTGTTGTGTTTATGACATTATTAATTTCCTTTGCATGTGGCCTTTGGCCTTATTTGTTATGACAAGTTCATGTCCTTTGTTTACAACTCTTAGACTTATGTGTTACATTATGTGTTATGAATTTTATGGTTGTTGAGATTGATTAGTAGTCTTATTAATATATGGTATCTTTAACACATACATCATTTTTATAGCTATCTAGACATGACACTTTTATGCCTCACATCACATATGTTACATACATGCTTCAATGATAATCATTATATTATGATAACATACTCTTGAGATGTTGACATGATTATACATGATTATGTCTTTATGACATGATACAATTAATTATTATTTTTATTTGAGGGACTTGTAGGCTACATTCCTAATCTCAAAATGTGGGCATTATAGTGGGCTTGTCTTAGATATTCAAGCCTCTATGAACATAAAAACTAGAATACAAATTTAAAATATTTAAAGTAATTCAAAAATGAGATACATGAAAGATATTGGCACACTGTTAAGATTATGAGGGACATGACATGCATATGCACCCACTTTATAGTAAATTGTGTAAAATATCGTACGAACTTGGTTACATATGAAAAAATAGTTACATGAACACAAATTACAAGTTTTAAATATGGTTATAGTTGAGCATATAGATGCATGACATTCTATATAATTTAACATAGATTCAGGGGGAATGATACTGGTTCATTCACATATACACATTTTTCAAATTTAAAAGGCATGATTCTGGTTCATGTGCATATGCACTATAATATAATTTATAGATTCAATGGAAAATGGTTTTTATTTAAAAAGTATTAACATTATGCTCATGATGGGGGAATTAATATTATTCATTTTATTTTGATCATATGAATAGAATATAGATCCATATGTAGTGGTGTGATTTGTTTTGTATGGTTAAGGTAGGTTTGAGTATAGAGACACTAAATATAATTGACATTACTTCTAACAAACCCATTGTGTGGTTGTACCTTTTGTTATGGGTGATGTATGTTCAAGTCTAGTGAACCCATCATGGTTCTAATGTTTTTGGATTAGTATATTGGGTACTTATCCCCATTCATTAGGGTTGGAGCATGTGTATTTCCAACTAAAGGGATTGATTTGTTATTCCAAATTAGGAATTGATCACTTTAATTTTCCAATGATTCAACATGAGGAACCATCTCTCCAAGTTATTTGACAAGGGGGAATATTTATCCAATGCTTCATCATTTATTACAAGTTATTGGGAAATATGGTTTCATGTCATTATAGGTGTACTCATTCCTTTATCTCTTTTCAATTTTAAAATTTAGATTTTAGATTTTCATGTGCTATTTTAATGTTTACTAAAATGAGTGCCTTATATAATTGAAGTTTCTTATTAAAAGACAAAGTGTGTTGTACACACCAAGTTTTATCTTTCTCCTTTACTTTAGAAATTTCATTACTAAAATAAGGTGGGGATTTAGATACTTGAATATGGTTATAGATACTTGAATATGGTTATAGATACTTAAAAATGTTAAATTGTTGACACATATTGAACCACTTGAATTACACTCAAATACATGACTCTTATTATCCATTCCTCTAGTAATTTATCTATATGCAAGCTTAAACCCTTTGTTTTCCACTACTAATACACATGAATGTTCAAATAAATGCTCAAACTAACTTATATCAGTCTTAAATTGGTTTTAACATTAGTAAAATTGTCCCTACCTTTCTAGGATAGGTCCACACTAGGTAAATAAATATGCTACCATGGATGTCCACCTATTATGACCTTGTCCTCATGCTATTTAAAAACTAGTTCTTAAAATTTGAAATATTAATATGGTCTTGTCACATGTTTCATAAGTCAACTAAAGGAAATTATTCAAAAAGTTCACTATAAATACAAATCAAAGGTCATTTATTAAAGGAATATATATATATATATATATATATATATATATTACACTACTACACATCAATAAAATATTTATTATTTTCCAAATTCAATATTAATCTCTAGAAATAGTCACAAATCAAGTTTAAAACATTTTAAATCAAGTCAATAGTTAACATTGTCAAGTATCATAAACAAAATTTATAGTTGCATACATATAATTAATAAACATAATTACATAATCAAACTAGGTGGGAGAACTATGGGTGGCTTGATTCCCTCAGAGTATCTAGATATGTAAGCAACAACCAATCATCAAAAGGGGTGATTGGGGTCAGCTTAACCTATTATAATCCATATTTTTTTTTGTAAGTTTATAGTTCTCACAAGTACCCCTAGGGTTTACATGATAAAGAGAATAAAATAGAGGTTTCTACAAGACACTATAAAAATTGAATTATCTCAACCCTCTTAGCTAATAAGGTGCATGTGGTAGAGCCATCATAGTTTCAACATAGTCAAAGTAAGAAAATATATAATCAACAAAACATGAACACATTATGTTACTCTCTAGGGAGTGTAAACTTGTTGAGACACAACTACAAACTCTATCTTTGGATCTGAGCTATCACAGTCATGTCTTATCCCATTTCTCATTGATAGACATCTACTATAGTCAACCAAAAGTCATAAAACACTAAGTATCTTACCCTTAGTTGTACTTACTATTTTTAGCATATGCCACTTGTCAATCAATTTTAATTTTTAATTATGCTTTACATTTAGATTTATTCTTAAATGTCATATATTATAATCTAAATAATAATTCAAAGTTTTGTACATATTAAACACTATTACTAAAAAATAGGGTAAAACATTAGATACTGAAATCCAAAGCCTATTTTATAAAATTTTTCTCGCAATAATTATGGAAAAAGTGGGTTTCAAAACTTACTAATATTTTTATGTGTTTTTTCATGTATCTATAAACTTTGAGGTTAATATTTTATAGGGAAATATGCTTAAGTATGGGTTTAATGCCCCGAGTTCTAGTAAATGCAAAGTTTAAAAATAATACAAATTTTATGGCCAAAAGTAATGAGAATGTATTTCAATATAAAGGTGAGGCTACGAGTGTGGTCAATGCTGGACAAAAATCATACAACATGTTTATATTATCTCAAGAAAGAGAGCACAAATAATTTACAAGATTAAGTGAATGCCCATAAAATGTGTTGAAAATATTGATTTGAATGCAATATGATTAATTTTCCTCTCAATTGTGTTTCATGATAGTGACATTACAAATGATAGTTCCTATAATAGGCCATTATTCATATGAGATTTCCTAGGTGAACATCCAAAAGAAAAATATGGAATCATGGTTAAAAATGGATTAAATATCAATATATGCACTAAGAAATTTATCAATAGTATTATAATTTATCAAAGAGACTTGCAATCACTTCAATAATTATTATAGGTTATGATGGAATTGATAGAGAACTTCTTGGTTATATTATTTTACCTATAACATTGTATCATAATATGCTTCTAGTTTAATCTCATATGGTACAAAATAATGGATCCTTTGATATGTTTCTTGGAAGACCATGGATAAATCAAATGAGAGTAATCCCATTCACTATATATAAATGTTTTAAATTTGTGCACAAGGGTAATAATATTATAGTTCGTAGATTTTTTAACTATCCAATATAAAAACAAATTCAAGAATAGGTCTTACTTAATGAAATACCATATAAAAAATTAAAAAAATAGGCATTAAACAAGAGAGCATAAATTTCAAGAGCCTAATAACACATCTAAAAGGTAATGCTTATCACAACATATTGATGGTACACAAATAGAAAAACTAAAAATGATATAATTTTTATGCCAATATTCACATGAATGATCACATTATTATGTAAGAAGGTACATTATATACTACATATAGTGGAAATGATGATTTTTTATTTGATAAGGTAAAAACCAGGTTTTACAGGGATCCTAAAACCATCAAAGTGTAGGCCAAAACAAGGCCAAAAAAACAAAATAACAAAAAATACAATATTAAATAGAGAACCAAAAACATAAGAAGCCAAAAATAAGCTTAGGAGGAAAGCCCCTCTGGTGGGTCTTCGACATCTTCAAGAATCTTCATCAGGATGATCTGTTTTACCTTGGAAACCTTTGCCTGAGTATGGTTCCTGGGGCCTTCAATAGCTTCATCAGTGAATAGCATTTTGGGGATGATTTTTCCTTTAATCTGTAGGGAAGACTATTTTGGGGGAATCCAAAGGGGGAGATATAAAAACTTTAGTTAACTGAATGGTAGGGGATGAGGCAGTTTGAACAGATTGAATAAGACTTGAACCAATGTTTTAGCTTGTCTATGCAAAGAGTTCTAGCCCTGAATGAGTTTTTTAAGGGCCATCCCTACTTGTTGAACCTTGAAGTTAAATATATCCATATATGTTTTTTTCCTTTCCATTTCATTAGTTATAATGGCTTTCCCTTTTTAGGAGGTCTCTACTGGGGTACCCACATTGAGAGATATGGCTTTAGGTTTGGGAATAAACAAATTAAGTGGGAGTTTGTTAGAGGGAGACTTAGATAGGCTATCTAAATGGGAGTGAGCAGAGGTCTAGTGGGATCCTCCATTGAGGAGTCTTCCCTAGAGTATGATCCCATAGGAGTAACCTCCTGACCATGAAGGGCTTGACCATGTTTAACAAGTAGGAGAATCAAAACTTGGTGTAGGATGGGATTGGAGACATTCACTTGATGCAGTAAGATAGTGCTTTTAAGGGAGTTTAATAAGTAAGGTAGAATAATTTTGTAGCCAATGAAATGATTTAGCAGTAGAAAATGGTGGGAAAATATAAGAGTGTATTTACCTTCAAGCATGATGTAACACATAACTTGAAGACAAATGTCAGGCCAATAGCATGGGAGATCAGTCTATGGAAAGCCTTTTTTGTCTGTTTGCATGAAATCATTTGTCCTAAAAATCATTGTAGTAACTCTTGTTTTTTTGATTGGTCTTTGAATACCTTGGTGCCTTCACATGTCATACCAGTCACTTCACTAATGAATTCCTTAGTCACATTAATTCTAATGCTATGAATGGTTAATTTTCACTTGTTTCAAACTACAGTGAAGTTGTGGGCAACCTATACATTGTACTCCATGACTCATTTCATAAACTTCGTAAGACCCCCATGTTTCACCTTTTTCCAGTCTTTCTTCTAGCCATGAATATCCTTGTAGGAGGTGGGTTCAAATCTATCTCTATGGCCTCCCATGGAAATGGTGAATGCAAAGCTGATGTGAGGAGGAAGTTTCTAGATACAGTAGATTTGAAAGAAGCAAGAATGGTTTGGGAAGCCCATCGAAGACTTGTTATAGAAATTAAGTCCCATTATATAGAAATTATTACGGATCCACCTCTCTAAAATAAGATCATGTACATATGGAGACATGATGATATGACATTCATTAGTACCTACAGCCCATAAGATGTTAATAATATTGATGGGGATGTTTATTACACTGTGATAATTAGTTAAAGAGTGGAGTTCAACTCTAATGCTGGTAAGGAGGTCGACCATCCTATTTCCTTCCCTATAGGTGTGGATAATTTAGAAGTGAGACATGCCCTTTAGTAGTTATTTGACTTCAACAATGATGTCTTTGATGGTGTGAGAGGGGGTTATTTTCCCTTCTAAGGTATTTATAATATTCAATGAGTCACCCTCCATAATTGTCCTATTATTATTATTATTATTATTATTATTATTATTATTATTATTATTATTATTATTATTATTATTATTATTATTATTATTATTATTATTTCTTGATGCCAATTGTAAACCCTAAAGAGCTACCTTGGCCTCTGCTAAGTGGTTTTTTTTGGGTTCCCATGGGACTTGCATAAGTAGCCAACATCTCTATTTTTGAATTCCTTATAATTCCTCCTCTACCTACAGGACTTGGATTACCTTTGGAGGTGCCATTGAAGTTAAGTTTCACCCATCCTTTTTAGTGGAGCCTTTCATTTAGTGTTCTTATGAATTAAAGATTTTGAGGGAGAATGTAACACCTATTTAATAGCCTAATTTTTGAGAATTTGTAAGATAGAGGGAGGGGTAGGTTATTTATCTTTGGGGGAAGGCTTCTAGTTTTCCAAAATGGTTTGGTAAAGGTGAATGAAGAAACCTTTTAGATGGTATTTTTTGTTAAGGAAGATTATATCATTACAAATTTTCTAGACACATTAGAACCAATGGGGGAGAGAAAGATGCCAAAAGAAGATAAAGGAAGGGAGATTCTAGAGGGAATTCCATTGATCAATGAGGTTTAGGATATTCTTTGGTATGACCCAAGAAAGGTTAAGGTAATTGATCAACTAGTTTAATAGTGTTGAGCTAAAGGGACATTCAAAGAAGAGATGCTGGACTCAATCTTTTGCACTTTGATAAATTGGGTACCTAGTAGGGATTAACAAACCTCTTTTGGCCAAGTTTTCCATCATCAAAATTTTCACCTTTGCTACAAGCTAAAAAAAACAAATTAACTTTTGGAGTCAAATATTTTACCCAATTTTTTTTCTAGAAATAACATTCACTTTCCAAGTTAAGGTCAGTGGCATGTCTTGAAGCCATTGAGTAGGCGTCATTGTTTTTTCTTACCAAATAAAATGATCTTCCTTCTAGAAGTAAGGGATGTGAACCTATCTTAGAAATATATTGAGGGTAGGAATAGCCTAAGATTCTTCTAATGATATCCCATAACTGGGGAGGACTTTATAGCAATTCACTTCTTCCTTTATTTCCCAGTAATATTTAAATTTGGATCCCCATCTTTGCTTGAGATGTCTAAAACACCTTATCTAAGTACCATAAGTGGAGATGGGGTTGGCAGATAGCCAAACATCTTCTTAGAAGTCAATTTTCTCACCATTACCAATTTTTCATAGGATACCTTTATTTAAGAGATCCTTCCAACTAGTTATGGCTTTCCAGAAGATGGATCCATCAGAATGGCCTTCTTCCCATAGGAAGTCATCCTCTTCCATTCATTCTAGGTATTTAGCCTTTATATTTATAACCCACTCCCCATTTTTATTCATCAGGTGCCAACCCATTTTTCCAATAGGGATCTATTCATGGATTTGATGCTTCTTAGGCCCATACCCTCATTGGATTTATAAGATAATTTTTCCCAAGTAATAATATTGTATCTAAATATTTCTTTAGTGCCCATCCATAAATTTTTTTTGGATTTGTTCAATTTTAGAGGTAACATTGGATAAAATTATGAATACAAATATTTGGTAGACATGAATGCTATGTATTGAGGCCTTGAGGAGCTGGTATTTCCTTACCTAAGTGAGAAGGTATCCCTTCCAACCTGCTAGTTTTCTTTGGATGTGATATATTAAGAGGTTCCAAAGCTTAGAGTCCATTTTTCCTACAAATAGAGGGATGCCTAAGTGACTTGTTGGTATATTTCTTACTTGACAATGTAAGATTTTGGCTATTATTTTTTGCTAAAGGGGTAGAGTATTTAGAAAGAATAGGGAACTCTTTTGAAATTTAATACACTAATTAGAAACTTTTGCATAGTTATGTATGATGCATTTGAATTCATTTTCTTCCTCAATAGAGGCATCTCCTAAGATAATAATGTCATTAACAAACTATTGGTGGGTGATAGGATATATATTAAGGGCTACTGAGATACCCTTAATAAGTCCCTAAGTGTAGGCCCTCCTCAAGCTTCGTACCAAGGTTTTTTCTAAAATTATGAAGAGGTAAGGAGAGAGGTGATCCCCATATCTTAGTCCTCTTGAATTAGAAAAGAAGAATTTTGGAACACCATTTAAAAATAAATGAAAATTTGAGTGTGAAGATATAGTTCCAAATAATTTTTCTAATATCTTGATTTATCCCCAACTTTTCCAAAATCTACATAAGGAAATGCCAAGAGACCTGATCATAAGCTTTTGAAATATCCAAATTGAGTAACATGATCTGCCTTAAGGATTTATAAATATAATGAATAGCTTGATGAGTCAGAATAATTCCATCCATGATTTGCCTGTCTATCACAAAGTCCCCCTATTACTCTCTAATGACTTTATCAAGTAAAGATTGCATGCATTTTACCAAGATAGAGGAGCATATTTTATAAGTGGTATTGTATAGGTTCCTAGGCTGAAAGTCTTGAATGTTAGTGGCACCTTGTTTTTTTGGGATTAGGATAAGGAAAGTGTTATTGATTTACTTTAGAATAGATTTAGATTGGAAAGATTCTCTAGCAACATCTTCAACCTCCAAGTGGATAATGTCCCAAAATTTTTGGAAAAAGAAAGGTGGGAATACATTAGGTCCCGATGCCTTAAATCCTTCTATAGAGAAGACAAATTTTTTTATTTACTCATTCAAGGGAACCTTGGTGAGGGAATCATTGTCAACAGTTAGGAAGACTTTATCAAAATTAGTGAGGGTAGAAGAGATAAGAGAGTCATTAGGTACTCCTTCATCCAAGAGAAGGTTCCTAAATAAATTTATAGTATGGTGGGAGATATCATCATCTCTGTTGATAGTTCCATCTTTCTTTTGTAGTTGGGAAATCCTATTGATATTTCTATGCCTTGAGGCATAATGGTGAAATTTATTATGTTCTTGTCACCCTCCTTTAACCATAAGCATCTAGATTTTCATTTCCATAAAACCTCCTCTTTTTCTTCTAAGTTATGAAAATAACACAAGAGGTTTTTTTCCTTTAAGGCCGTAAGCTCATTATAATTACATGAGGTACATGGCTCTTTAATTGTTGAAAGTTATACTTCAAGATCCTTTTTATATAATAAAATATCCTTGAATACTTCCTTATTCCAAATTTTTAGCTTGGCTTTAAGAAAGTTGAGTTTTTTCATGAGGATAAACATGATAGAACCTGAGATGGGTTCTTTCCACCAATATTTCAGGGAATCTATGAGTTTGGGGTGGTGAAGCGACATATTTTCAAATCCAAAGGGGATGAATTGGGTTTTAAGATCATATTAGCTTTAAACACCAATGGATTGTGATCAGACTCTATCCTTGGCAAAGAAGAGAGCCTATTGGAAAAGTGTATGTCTCAATTTAGTGAAATTAGAAATCTATCCATGCAGACTTGAATTAAATTCTCTCCTAATTTTTTGTTAGACCACGTTAATGGAATACCATTAAGATTCATGTCTACAAGGCCTACATTAGCAATGAATTCATTAAACTCTAGCATACTATCCATGGGGTCAATAAGGCCACATTTTTTTTCTCGAGAGTGAGTGGGGTATTGAATTCTTTAGCAATAATCCAATTCTAATTTATATAGGTCCTTTAAAATTATAATAAGGCTCTCCATAGAATATTCTTGGTAGGTTTGGAATTTGGGGCATAGATGTTTGTTAATATCCATTTGTCTTTATTGTCAAGATATGTAAACAAAACTAAAAGCTAGCTATTGGATTTCCATAGAAGGTATCCTCCTAGGACATATGGGTTCTAGAAGACTACCAAGCCACCCGAGGCACCTATAGACTTTGAGGAGAGGGCTTGGGTGTTATTATATATGTTTCCCATTCTAGCTTTAATGATGGATTTATAAATTTTTGTTTATTGAATTAGAAGGATAAAAGGATTGACTCTTATTATAGTATTGGAAAACGTCCTTTGTTTCCTAGGGTTATTTAGACCCATTACATTCCGTGAGAGAACTTTCATTTTTATCACATTGGACCTTAAGAGTTTGTTGAGAGCCTTTAGCAATCTCTTTTGTAGTTTCTAAGTTTCTTATGACCATTCTTGGGGATGTACCCATAGGTTTAGGAGTAAGGCCAATATTGGCCTTACTCCTACCTCTTTTTTTTTTGATCAAGTTACAAATGCATCATCTAGGGATAAATACTAGAAGGATTAGAGAGATTCAGAGAATTGTCCCCCATCTTTGCCAAGTTCTAAGGATTTTGAAAAGGGGGAGAGGGGGGGCCTTAGAGGGAGGGGAGGGAGTTGTCCAGGCCAAAAAAAGAGGGATATTCCATGTGAGGTCTTGGGTAGACTCTAAAAACTATGAGGGGAGGTAGGAGCTACAGAGGAAGGGGGGAATGGGAAAGGGAAAAGGCATAAAACATAGAGGGGAAGGGTGGGGGGAAGGGGATTATTGGGGGGAGATGAGGGCAAAAGTGAATAGGTTAGAGCTCAGGAGGGGGGACAAGGAAGTAGGCAGGGGGGAGGAGAAGAAGATGAGGAATGTGGGGTGAGAGGGGCTCTAGGGTAGGCATGGGGACAAGGGGGTAGGGGAATGGGAGGGGAAAGGTTGAGGAGGGGGCCAAGGAGGGGCACCACTAGGAAATCTGACTCATACAAGTATTATAAAGCAACAAGTGAAAGAAGAGGAGTGAAAGGGTTAGAATAATGGGTACCTTTGAAGCTGTCAGAAGGAGAATCTCTCAGTGGGGCATAGGGGGAACCAATCCTGAGAGGGTGTTCTGGTCTTGAATCCATATTTGGTGCCTCTTTACTAGTTGTTTTTTAGAAAAGACCACATAAGCCTTTTTGAGGTTGTTGGATGGAGAAACATATGGGGGGGGGGGGGTTCAAGGGGAACCAATCTTGAGAGGTCATTCAAGCTATACATCCAACTTTGGATCATATTTATCGGTCCTTTATTGAGAGAAAGTTGTTGAGTCTTCACCTTTTTTTGGATAATCATGAAGAATATGACTTGAAACATCATACCAAGGAAAATGATAGCATTATTTTTGTAAATGATGTTATGAATATAAATTCCATACTTTGACTTGATCTTGATCTCATGAAGTAGGGGCTTGTTAGTCGGTAGAAAAACATGGAAATGGGCAGCAACCAAACTTTAGTGGGAGAGAGTAATTGGGTCAATTTTGATAGGTTGGTCTAGGTCCTTTGCAATCCTATTGATGATCTTTGGATGCCAATATTTCAAAGGGAGTTTAGGAAGGATGACCCACATTAGAACATCATCCATGGCTGTGCTACTAAGGCTTGACCCAACCTTCCATCTTTTGATAGAGACAATGATGAATATGTGGTATTTTTCTTAGATTTATGGGTACCTCATCATCTTGATTTGAATTTTAATGATAAATATGCTTCAATTTATATAGTATATGATGATGATTCACTTGATTATGATTGAATAATTTTAAAATTTTGTTTAATTAATTGATTGTGTTTGACATTGAATCTTCTCTATTACTTGCATATGGTTTACTTCTCTCTTATTGTTGACATGTTTTTTCCCTTTATCTATTTATTTGTCTCACTCTTTCTATGTGTAGTATGTGGATTTTGGGAATCAATGTTTTACCCTTAATTTTACTATATGACCTAGTCTCCCACTTGGGTCCTTCTTTGCTCTCCAAGTGCTTACTTTTGAGGATTTATTTGTTTCCTTTCTCCACCTTTATCAACATTGTTTCTTTATTTTAGGTTGTCTTACTTTCATCATATCTTGTTAGATTTATTATTTTCTTATTTTCCTACATTATTCTATTTATTCTCACATAACATCTTATTTTTCCTTTCTATTACTTGTCTCCCTTGATATTTGATTAGTTTTTTCCATCCAAAAATCTTGGGATAACTTCCACATGATGATAACACATTTATTTGGGTAATATGTCTCTAAGAGAAATGTTTTTGATGGAAGTTGTAGTTATAATTAGTCCCATTTTAATTTATTTTTTCTCTCAATTTGATTTTAAGTGATTGGGTGATTGTTGGGAGAATACTCATGCATGATAAATGAATACATAAGATATATATAATATGTACATAGACAAAAATAAATAAAAACACAAAGATACACATGATTTTCACCTGGAAAAACCATTTTGGGTAAAAAACACAACCCAATAACCTTCTTCATTATAACATAAACTAAATGGTCTTAAAATTCTAAACCAAGACCTAAGGTTATTTATGATTATAAAATTAATTAATATATATTAAAATGCACATACTTGACCATGTGTTTTTAACATTTAACAACTTTTTTTACGCATATCATTCCTTATAATAACCATGCATATATGTGGCACTTTAATTTATAAAGTTTGCATCACAAATGAATATGCATTCATCAACTATTGAGCCAAGTGATAACCATGTAATCCTTAATAAGTCCATGTCAAAGTGCCACCAAGATGTTGGCTAGCAGTTCTTTATTTTGATAGATAGAATTACATAAGTGTATATATGTTTCATTATTTTACATTTTACATAGCTCCTCACAACATCTTATTATGTCTTAGCCATTGAGAACTACTTTGTAACTTTTTTTGCAGTGTAATGAAATTATGTATAATGACCTATAAAAATCTAACATCATTTTCTCATACTTAAAACCTTGCACAAATGTCATAGGTAGTCTCCATGAAAGTATTTGCAACCATCTATTCTTGTGAAATAAACTTGTGCAACATCCAAAGGAAATAGCATTTAAAAAAATCATGTAACACAATTACAATTACACAAATCCATGAAAATTTGAGACATTTTAAATAATCTCTTGATTTTTTAACACTTTGAATAAGAGAGCACACATTCATCCTTTAACAACTTCATGCAACTAGACCCATCTCCTTATTGTACCAAGAAAGTGTCTTGGTGTTTAATGGTTATTTTTATTTACTAATGAAATGAAATAAACCATTAAACTATTGAAACATTGATTTAGATTAAAAAATATAAAAAAACCTAAATATGAAATATATAATTTGAAATGAGCTATAAATAGTAATAAATAATGAAATTCATAAACCTAGCTTGGATGTAATTTATGATGACTGTGAAAGAAGAACACTGATGTAAAATTGAATGGAAAGACATGAATAATTTTGTAGTTGAAAAAAATATTTTGTGATGTATTTAGATAAGGTCACACTAGGTGAATAGGGCACACTGCATCCTTATATGTTGATTATGGTTGTGTCTTGGTTGATTGTATGATTGATATTCCTATATGGGCACTTATAAATATTAGAGATGGTTTGCTGATTGACTTTGGGAGATAATTATACATGTGGAAGACCTAAAACAACAAAACATTAGTTTATACAAAAACCAAATAGATATAAAATGCTAAAAGTAAGGAATCAAGTAAGGGGAATAATCGAGATATGCTCATAAAACCCTAAATAATCTAAGTGATGCTTACATATCCCAAAAGGGCCTCAAAATAATATAGTTATCCCTCGTAGTGTGAGTGTGTGAATCTTGATATTTTATATATGGATGTAACTAGTAAATTATACTTAATGATTATAATGAATGCCCTTGACTTACAATAAAATGGCTTCAAACTTGGCTTATAACTTATGATAAACCATAATTAGAATTGGAAAGATTAATGCCCTTTTACTTAATGTATAGTAAAGTTTCCAAGTATTATTAGATGTGTATTGAATTACCTTGATGATCTCTTTTTAAATTTGATCAAGTAAACAACCTAGTTTTACAAGGATACATAAAGCATAAAAGTGTTGAACCAAAAAGTACTAGGCCACCAAGGCCAAACAATAGAAGCATCAAAACATTAGCTATAAAGTATCATAGATAGTGAAATAAAATAACATAAAAGTAGATCAAGAGGGGGGGCCTCTGGTGTTTACTTATCCTCAAATATCTTCTTGGGTACTCCCCACTTGTTCATGGAAACATTGGCCCTCATCTTATTTCTAGATCCTTTAGCACCTTTTCCTAGGAGGATCATACATGGCCTTTTCTATCCTAGTACCTACAGAGGGGTTTTCTTGAAGGGATAAAATTGGGGATACCAAGTGGGAGGGTCTCCATAACCTTTAGTATCTGATTAATAGGGGTCTGATTTAGCTTGATGGAATGGGAAAAATACTGAATAGTCAAGTCTACATGCCTATGTAAGGCATTAAATTCTTAGATAAGGCTAGCCAAGTTTAATCCAACTTCCTCCAACCTATTGTTAAAACTATCAAGCTGATCCTTATTTTTTATTAATTCATTATACATAAGGAATTTTCCCTTCTCGGTGGCCTCCATAGAGGTTACCTTATCTAGAAAGACTAATTTGGGATTGGGAAAAATAAATTTAGTGAAAGGTCTTCAACAAAGTTTTTAGACAGGGGAGCTTGGGGGTACTAGTAGATGGGTGATAGGATCTTGAGGTGGAGTCCTCTTCTAGATATTCCTCCTTAGTAGAGGAATACCTTAGGGGGACCTTCCTCCCTTGAAAAATTTTACCATGTTTAACCAAAAAATGTATAAGCCCTTGATGAAAAATGGTGTTTGATTCATTAACTTGGTGGGCAAGGACTATGCATTCTAATGACTTTAATAGGTAAAATAATAGGCTAATATTATAACCCTAGAAATAATTTAATAACATAAAGTGGTGGGATAAAATTATGGTATACATATGCTCTAGAGTTAGTTATCTCATGAACTGGAGGCATACCTTTGGCTATTACCATAGGAGATCCACTCAGGGGAAACCCTTCTTATCTATTTTCATAAACTCATTCATATGAAAGAAGTGATAGAGGATTTATTGATTTTTAGTTTGGTCGTTATAAGCATTCACCCCTTCACATGTCATGCTCATGGCCTTGATTATGAATTCCTCTGTGACTTTAATATTAATTCCCCACATCACTACCATACACTTATTCCATCCAACGATGAAGTCCTTAACAACATCAACATCATGCTCTATAATACATAACAATAGTTTCATGAGATCCCACATCATAAATTTTTATAGACTTTATTTTGTCTATGCACCTCAGTACATGAGATAGGATCTAATCACTTTCTATCTCCCCCCATTAACATTGTACTAGTAGACCTGAGATAAATTATTAGGAGGTTTTGTAATAGACTGGTTTGAACAATTTGAAATAGACTTGGGATACAAGATATCTTCATCTTTAGGCAATTAATCCACCTCACTCTTTCATAATGGTAGTTCATGATTTTTAAAACCCATATCTTGATAAGAAATTTTCACACGTGTTGCCTTGATAACCCACCTAGACTACTGTACTTTCATTATGTATGGCCAATTGGATATTATTGGGGATGTGGTTTCCTTCATGCCAACTGGTTAAAAGGTGAAGTTCTACTCCTATGTTAGCAAGTAGATCCACCACCCTATTGCCTTCATAGTATGTGTTCACAATTTGGACTTGTGCCATGTTCCTCAAATGTAGCTTTATGTTGTTCATGATATCTTTTATAGTGTGAGATGGGGTTATTTTTATATCTCTATCATTTAGAATGTTTAAAGAGTCACCCTACATGATGATTATTTCTAATTTAAGTCTGAAGGATAGTTGGATATCCCAATAAGCCACCTTCACTTTGATAAGATGGTTTGTTTGAGTTCCTAAAGGCCCTACATATGCAACAATCAACTCTCTTTTTGAGTTCCTTATGACTCTTCCCCCACTTGGAGGTCTTGAGTTCCCTTTAGAACCACCATCAAAGTTTAATTTAGCCCATCCTTTAGGTGGAGCCTTCCATTTTATATGTTTGTGGATAAGCACTTTTGAGGTGGAACTTAGTTTTTGAACCACATCCTAGTTGCTGAAGATCTATTTATTGAAGTAGGTCCAAGGTTTTTATCCATGGGAGGAAAAACTTTCTAATTTTTAGTGATAGCCTATTAGATATGGAGAAAGGCCCCTTTAGGCTCGTGCATTTTGTTTAAGAAAAGGCTATCATCATAAGCTTTCCATGTACACCAAAACTAGTGTGGAAGAGATAATTTCCACAAGAACTCTAAGGATAGGAGATTGTAGGATGGTTTCCATTGATTTATGAGATCAAGCACATTGTTTGGTTTCACCCAATTGAGGTTGAATTTATTCAACATCCAGTTAAATAATGTTAAACCAAAGAGGCAATTTAGAAATATGTGGTAGATCGATTCCTCCATAGTTTTACATAATGGGCATTTATTGGGGACGATCAATCCTTTTTTAGCCAGGTTAAGATTTTATCCTGAGCTACTAGCCAAAATAAAAATTTAACTTTGGGAGTCAGATTCTTTATCCATAGGTCTTTCCAAAAATTCAAAAAGATTTCTAGGTTAATATTAGTGGCATTTCCATAGGACACTGAGTACAAGCCACTATCTTCTGTAGCCCATATAAAATGATCTTCCTTCAAAAATGCAAGAATGTGGATCTAACTAATAGAGGAATTGAGAGTCTGTATTACCTAAACCTCTTCAGCTATGTGCCCTTTAATGGGTAGTATTTTATAGCTTTTTGATCCTTCATTCACCACCTAGTATTATTTGATTTTTGAACCTCATTTTTGCTTGAAGTCCCTATAACAGTTATCCCAAGTCTATTGTGAGGACATGGGGGTAGAGGACAACCAATCATCTTACTAGAAATTAATTTTATCTCTATTTCTAATTTTCCATTTGATGCCTTTTGTTAGAAGGTCCTTATAGTTGGTGATGCCCTTCCAAAATATGAATCCATCCTCATGACCTTTTTCCACTAAGAAGTCATCTACTTATGGCCCTTATAGGTATTTAGATTTAACTATTCTTGCCTATTCAATGTCTTCCTTCATGAGTCTCCAACCCATTTTTGCTAGCAAGGCCCTGCTAATAGATTTTATACTTCTAAGACCTAGTCCTCCATTTGCTTCAGGAAGATAGGATTTTTCCCATGAGATGAGGTTGTACCTAAATCTATCTTCAGTGCCTCTCCATAATTTTTTTTTCAATTTATTAAATTTTAGCATCCACCTTGGAGGGTATTCTAAAAACAAACATTTGGTAAATGGGAATGCTCTATATCAAGGCTTTGAGCAATAGGTAATTCCCTACATATGTCAAAAGCTATCCTTTCCATCCTACAAGCTTCCTTTTTGTTAAATCAATGAGGGGGTTCCATAACTCAAAATCCATTTTTCCTTCAAAAAGCAAAATGTCCAAATGACTTGCCACAAGTTTTCCCACTTGATATTCTGAAGTTATAGCAATTCTTTTCTAATGAATGAGAGGAGTGTTAATGAAAAATAAAGAAATCTTTTGAAAATTGATGCATTAGTTCAAAACAACCTCATAATTTTTTAGGATAAGTTTTAGGCATTTGGCTTCCTCTACAGAGGCTTCCTCTAGGATAAAGGTGTCATCTACAAATTGTTCATGCATGATAGGTTCTATATTAAGTGTTAATAAAATTCTTTTTATTAGTCCCTAAGTGTGGGCTTTCAGTAGAATCCTTCGCAACATTTTTGGTACAATGATGAAGAGGTATGGAGAGAGGAGTTCACCTTGGCTTAATCCTCTAGAAGCAAGGAAGAATATTTTTGTAATTCCATTTATAATAACAAAAAATTTAGGAGTGGATATGCATTTTGAGATGATCTTCCTGTGTCTTAATTAAATCCTAGCCTTTCTAGAATCAGCATAAGGAAGTGCCAAGAGACTTGATTGTAATATTTATTAATGTCCAACTTAAGGAACATTCCCTACCTTGAGGATATAGAGATGGAGTGAATGTTTGATGAACCAGGATGATACCATTCATTATTTGCCTGCTAGTCATGAAAGTACCTTATTACTCCCCAATAACCTTATCAAAGAGATGTTGCATTTACTTTACCAAATTTGAGGAGCAAATTTTGTATGTGGTATTATAAAGGTTGATAGGGTGGAAGTATTGTACATTGTTTTCACCATATTTTTAGGGATCAACACTAAAAAAGTGTTATTGATTTATTTGAGGATGGTTTTGGATTAGAAGAATTCTCTAGCAGCTACTTTGACCTCATTGTGAATGATATCCCAAAATTTTTGGAATAAAAATGGGGGGAGCTTGTCAGGTCTTAGGGATTTGAATCCTTCCATCACAAAGACCACACTTTTTATCTCCTCTTTAGAAGGGACATTAGTATGGGAGACATTATCAATGTTAGAGATGACTTTATCAAAGTTATTCAATGTGGTAGCCACTATATGTTCATCTGTGTAACCTTCTTCTGTGAGGAGGTTTTTAAAGAAATTGATTATATGGTGGGAGATCTCCTCATCATCTCTTTTAATAAACCCATTTTACATTTGTAATTGAAATATCCTATTAATGTTCTTGTGTCTCATTACTAAATGATGGAAAAACTTGGTATTCTTGATCCCCTCCTTTAGCTAGGTGCACTTGGACTTTTGTCTCCAATAAGATTCTTCTCTTGCTTCAAGGTTGTGGAATTGACACAAAGTTTCTTTTCACTTGAAATGAATTTGTTCTTTTTTACCACTCATTACATAGAAGTCTCCAATATCTTATAGTTTTGCCTCTAATACCCTATTTTATAGGAAGATGTCACCAAATATCTCATTATTCCAAATATTCAACTTCATTTTGAGGAAGCTTAGTTTTTTGGTTAGAATAAACATGTAAGATTATATAAATGGTTCTTTCCATAAATCCCTTAAGGATTCCATAAGATTAGGATCATGGAGCCACATGATTTCAAATTTGAAGGAACTAAATTTGGGTTTCAAAATTTTATCCCATTTAAAAATCAAGGGGTTGTGATTAGACCTAATTTTGGGGAGGGAAGAGAGCCTGATGGAGAAGTGGATATCCAAGTTTAAGGAAATCAGAAACCTATTGAGCTGGACCTAGATCAAAATTTCACCCATTCTTTTGTTGGACCATATGAATGCGTTACCATTTAGATCCATATCCACTAGTCCTGCATTAGCAATGAAATCATTAAATTACATCATACTTTTAGTGAAGTCTGTATGCCCCCATTTTTATCCCCTAGAGTAAAGGGGGTATTGAAGTCCCCAACAACAATCCAATTCCAAATATCTTAGGTCCTTTAGAAGATCACCAAGTTTTCCCATAAACTATTTTTGATGGATTTAGAATTTGGGGCATGGACATTGGATAAGATCCATTTGTCATTGCTATCTAAATCCCTAAAAATGACAAAAATATAGTCATTTATCTTCCACAAAAGGTATTTTCCAAGGTTCTCTAGGTTCCAAAAATTGCTAGGCCCCTAGAGGCACCTTTAGAGTTTGAAGCTAAAACATGGGCATTTCTCCAATTTTTCACAACACAAGATCTTAGAATAGATTCAAAATATTTCATTTCTTGGATGATAAGAATAGAAGGGATAACTCTTTTAATAAGATTATAGAGGGTCATTTATTTCTTAGGGTTATTTAAACCCCTAACATTCTAAGAAAGGATTTTCATTTCTTATCCCATTGGATTTTAAGGGTTTTTTAGGAACCCTTTGCAATCTCTTTATCCATTTATAAATTCCTTGTGACCATTATGGGTGACCTACCCACTGATTTTGAGGTGAATCCAATGTTAGCTTTTTTCCTCCCTATATTAATTTTAGAGTTTGTGGTAAAACCTTCATCTAGGAGTAAATCTTGAGGATGAGATTGAGTCTTGAAACATTATCCCCAATCTTTGTTGTGTTCTAGAGACTTCAGAAGGGGATAAAGAAGGGTAACCTTAGGATGGGGAAGATTGACACATTCTAAGCTAGCAAATAGGGGGATTTTTTAAATCAAAGTTTGAGCTGACTTAGAGGCTAGGACAGGCTTAGGTGAATGACAAAAAACCAAAGAGTGAGAAGGAGGGAGAGGAGGGGGGAGTAGAAGGGACCACATGGGAGAAAAGTGGGGGAGGGGGTGCTTGAGGTAAAATTAGGGGGGAGAAGATGATGGGTTAGGTTTGGGAGGGGAAAGGAGAGGCTCAAGGGTAAAGGTGAGGACCAATCCACTCAAGAAATGGTGATACACTTGAGAGGGGTGACCAAATCTTGATGAGAAGATGGGGGGGGAGAAAGAGGATGAGTGGGGGGGAGAGAGAGGGGGAGGTTAGGGGGAAAGATAGGGGAAAATGATGTGGGGAGGGGGAAGGGGTAGGGGGTCCAGGGAGAGTCATCCCAGGGGGACCTTCTCACTTAGGGATATCAAGTCAATAAATAAATTAAGAAGAACAAAGGAGTTATTACAAGGAATGCCTTTCAAGCCACCAGATAATGGAACACTTGGAGAAGCTCTAGGAGAACCAATTATGAGAGAATATTTTACTTGTTGATCCTTCCTTGGTGCCACCATCCTAGTCTACATGTGCATGGGGGTGGTAGAGTCTTGAAATTTCTTGGGATAGTCCCTCAACATATGGCTCAGAACATTGCAATTCAGGTAGATGATTGCATTGTTATCATACATGATGATCTACACACATTCAGCATATTTTGACTTAATTTTGATCTTATATAGTAGGGGCTAATTCTTAAGAATAAAAACATGCCCATGAGTTGTAACCATTCTTTGATGAGAGAGAGTAATTTGGTTGATGTTAATGGGTTACCCAAGAGCCCTGGTGATACTTATGATAACCTCCAAGTGCCAATATTCCAAGGGGAGTTTAGAAAGAAGGACCCACATTGGAACATTATCTTTGGTAGTGCCATTGAGATTTGACCTAGCCTTCCAGGGATTGCCATGCTTACCTTACCCATGAGCCATGACCCTTTAGAAAGAACCTTTATACAATTATCTTGAAAATAAAATTTAACCAGGAAGAAACCCCTTGATGACCTTATATAGAGGAATATTTAGAATATTTCCATTAATATATCTTGGTAAAAACATGAGAGGGACAATATGAAATGTTTACAATTTGAAAAGGTACTATTGTTGTGTGGGGGAGAAGGCCATAATAGTGGACAAATTTGATATGTGGCCATGTTTACATAATGATTATCCCTGAAGGAAAAAGATAATTATGATTTGGTTGATAAGAACCTGTAAGTAGAATAAGGATGCCTGAATAATGTTTCTAGAAATTATAAGATAATAAATGTAATAATGAAGGCTCTCATAAAGATTTCAATTTAATAGATTGAGGAATAGACCAAATAAGGTAAGGATTCCAAGATTAAACATTTACAAGCACTTAATGATTAAATTCAAATGTTCACATTCTCCCCCTTTATCTAGTGATGTAGTGAAGTGAAATTACTAAAGTAAAGTAGATGAAAACCTAAGTGTGTATACATAACTTGTATTTTGATGTGAAGCTTTATTTTTCAAGATTTATTAATGAAAAACCTACAATAATACCACTGAAAGTATTTACTATTCATATTTTAAAATTTTAAAAGTTGAAACTTGAAATTTGCAAATTGGAACAAAGAGCAAGGAAAGTGTTGGAAATTTGGCTTGCCAAAACCAAATGCCAACCCCTACAACTAAAAACTTTTCATGTCCTTGTTTTATTGTGTCCTCAATTGATGTGATTGATCATCTTGATATCATTGACTATCTTTTAAAGGGAGTAGGTATCAATCTTGTCATTGTCATGTCTCATTTCAATTGGTGTCAAGTGTAATTATGATGTTTGAGAATGTTTAAACATCCTTGACAAAGAATTCAATTGGTTTTGTGATCTAAAGTGCCTTGATGGATATGTATGAGAGGTGGTAGCTAATAATTCACTATGAGTTTCTTTGGTATATCTAGTTTATTGAAATATGAAACAAACTATAAGATTTAAAGGTGTGTTGTAGACATATAAAAGCCTCATTTAAGCCTTTTAGGAATGCTATAAGGTATTCTTCATCATACTCATTGACAATTCTCCTTATGAAGCTATGTATATTGCCTAAAAGAGAGGTTTTGAGTCTTTAAATGATAAATTTTGAGTCAAAAGGCCCCTAAATCATTCATAATACCTTTGATCACCTTCATAGTCATTAATTTATTTAAGTCAAATGTTTCATGCTTTGGAAATATCTCATCTTCAAGTCTAAAGAGTAATTTTGCTCTCCAAAGATCTCCCATGTGTCAAATATGTCGACATTTTGATCTCAAAAGACTTTTTATTTATTTTAATATGCTTGTTGACTCATACTATTCATAATGTTGCCCTAAATTGGTAGTTTAAAGCTTGAAGTATGAATAAAATACAAGATAAAGGGTATTTTCATATGTTTTCATGTAGATGTATGGATTTGTACAAACTTTTACATACAATGGAGGATAGGAATTTGAATAAGGTTTCATGATAGGTGTTTTAGATAATATTCATGGAAAAAGGATATCATACATGTGCAAAATTGATCCTCAAACACCACCTAGTTTTTTTGTAGCTCAAGAGATTCCTTCAGGTTTTAGATGGTATGACCATGAGAGAGAATATCAAGATCTTAAATTTTGGGTAGAGGAAGGGGTATTAGAGAGATTACATATTTGGATCTTGGTTATTAGTTTATATCTCTCTAATTTATGAAAAATACTCTACAAGTTAAGGCACTCATAATGGTTCCTTCATTCAAGTAGGCAACTAGTTTTCTGAGTTTTCTTCTCTCTTGAGCATGGTGACAAAAGAATGGAAGTTATAGAGCTTGTCAAAATTATGGACCACCTTTACATGAAATAATTCAACTTCATCCCACATGTGTGAGGATATTGAGATCATATTGAACATGTTGAAGCAATGAAAGGTCTAAGGTGGTAGTTGAATGTATATTTTTGTAATGGGAGCTTATTTTTTCCTTTAAATACAAGCTTATATGGATTAAAGAGAAGTTTGAGAGTGCTCAAAACTCTCAAAAGGATTTATTACACTTCTCCATACATTAATATTATTTTCATTACATTCTATAATCATATAAGTATTTCAAATGGGCTAAATACTCCATCCTTCATGCACAAACTCTTAAGAAGAGGCATTGTCTGTACTAGTCCATACAATAGCTTGAAGGTAAGTTAAGGTGGCATGATGATTATATTAATATATGTGAAATATTTAAAGAGTGCATAAGAGGTTTGGATTGAGTTGAAAATTTGTGATGTGTTAAATTTAAATAAAAAACAACTCAATGTAAGGCTCATTGTGAGATTTTCATCTACAACCACCTACAACCCAAACATACTAATATGAGTTTCAAGAGGTTTGGAGGTTCTATTGAACAAATGTCTATTGAATAAACTCAATCCAAGTTAGGGTTATTGACTTAACTCATTTTGAATCCTTCTCTATCAACTAAAGTCAAGTCAAGATGACTATGAAATCTCATTAAGCCAATAAGAACTAAGGATTATTGCAGAGCATACAAGACAAGGACCAGAGGGTTGTCATATGAAGAATTCCATTGAGATTGTAAAGAATGGGGTTTGAGAGGTTGTGAAGAGGATGAATTTGATGGATACATAGATAAATCCAAGATGACACTAAATTATATCAAGAATCTTCTCAATATCATGACTAGGCCTATTCCAAGTTTCCTAATCAACACTTACAATAGTCAAGGCCTTACCAATAGGTGAAAAAGGTCTCTAATACACTATGGTAGTCATCTAAATGCAAGTAAAATGAAACTAGGGAAATGAATATTAAAGAAAATAAATAAAACCAATATGTTCCTAGTGTAATATAGTAAGGAGAATCAAGATATGGAGACAAACAACTTGAAAATTCTCCTTATTAGCAGTTTTTAAGGTAATTTTGTAAAATTTAAGCTAACTTTTGTTCCTTGTTTCTTCTCCATTCTACCAATATTGTGGTAAGATTAATGATAATTCAATAAAAATGAGTCAAAATGGAATAAAATAGGTATTTTTACCATTGTGCATCATGGAAATAAACTTCCAAATAATACCAACAGTCTATTCAGTGGCCTAAATGCACACCTATAACCAAGTCATGAGATAGGAGAGAGGTATAGGGTTCTCAAGATAGAAGTTGTTTCATTTATATATATAAGGGTAATTTATGAATATTGATCACTTACATGAGTTAGTGAGTGGTGAGGAATATTTGAGTGTACCTACTCAAGATCCTAACCATACTCATTCCCTCCATTCAAAGTCAAAGAACTCAGTCAAGATCTCAAGTGAAGGTAGAGTTTTGAGTTGAGAATAAGAGATGAAATGAGAGATCTACCTCACTATTATGAATATATATGAAGGATACCAATTTTTTTGAGAATTTTACCTATTGAATAAGGTCACTAAATGAATTTGACATGGAGGTTTCTAGCCTAGGAACATGGTCCTAACTCTAATGAAAACACTTACGGGTAATTAGGCCAATAGTTGGTGATGAACCTAGTAAAGACAAAGAGACAAAGGTGAGTGAGAGAGGTTTAAAATATATATTAAGACTCTAAAAAATTTTCCAAGGGTTTATATAGGTTAATATGTAATGATGATAAGCTTAAAGACCTAAGAAACTCAACTAAGATGCATCTACAGACACAGTGAATGCCATAGGCAGTTTTGAGAGACTTTTAGGTTTTGAAGCCTATTTAGGTGTAATTAAGAATTAAAAATTGGTAAAATTAATTATTTTGAGTGGGTAAATATTCTTATGTTATCTCAAGGGTCATATTAATAGTGTAAACACTCATTGTTCTTTCAAAAATCTCTCCTAGTTTGTTGACAATTATTGGAGATCAAGTGAGTAAATTGAAGGTTTGAAGGTAGGTTAAGAGCTAAGAATTCATTAAAAAGTTGTGGAAATAGAATATTTATATAAATATTATAATATTAATTCTAATTATAAAATAGTTAGACTTAAATATAGCATGCCCTTGAGGGCTAGTTAAGAGTAACGACCTAAAATAAGCCTAAACATAGAGTTTGGGGTTATATGCATAGATTTAGGTTCTTGAAAGGTTGAGAAAAGATGATATATAAATGATAGGGATGAATATTGTGTTTTAAATATGTATAAATCTTATTTGGAGGTTTTAAAACAATAAAATCAATCTTGGGGCTACTCAGGCCTAGTAAATCCTAAACCCTAAGTTGATTGTATGAAGTATGTAGGGGAAGAATTGAAAGATAGTTTGGAACTAAGAGTTTGGTTGACATTGAAAATGTGATTTATAAATATAAAATATATCAAACTTACATTGTAATAATAAATAACCATGCATACATCTATCTTGCTAAACACACAATCTTAACAATGCTAACCTATAAGCAACCACTTGAAGAGAAGAGAAGAGTTGAATTTTGAGCATTTGAAGATTAGAATAGAGGTTGAGAGTAGGTATAAAAGAGGGGTTTCATGATTTTTTTGTACCCAAAACTTTTATATATATCACCTTAGACCCCTAAAACTCAATAAAGGCCTTTTAGGCATAAGAAATAGTCTTGAAGCATAGAAGGCTCACACCACCATGAAGTCATTTTTAGAACTTCCTAAGGAAAATAACACCATGATAAGGTTTAACGGGATGATATAGGATTTATAAAGGTTATTTAAAGTAGGTAAAATCAACTAGAGGGTCATTTGTGTCTCAAAAATTAACTTGAACCACTCAGCCCTTAGCAGTCAATTTGAGCTACCTAATCAAGAGCTTGGATCTCTCATCAAAAGAAGACTTGAGTCAAATGATCTTATCAAGAGTTAGATACCATAGCACATTTGAAATCCATGTTGGGGTTGATTGAGGGGATGAGGTTTATGAATCATTGCTAAGACTATAAATAGGCCAAGAATGCATGTAGGGAGCTCATGGTCAACTTATCTACATATGTATTTTGACACACCTTTTGCATGGGAACCCAAGATTATCAATAAATTTTAAGGGGTTTATGGACTAAAAATATATAGTAAGAAGTGCTAGTTAGGAGGTTTGTAATTTATGAACCATTGTTAAGATGGTGGACCTCCAAAACCCTCCCTAGACCCTCCTATAGACTACTTTTGAGAAAATGGATATTATTGCATCCAAACACCCATGAATTTCCATAGAAAGAATTGAATCATTAATTAAAATCAGATGGGGTCCTAACCATGGTAGTGTGTTGTATGGAACTATACAAACCTATCATAAAATATTTTTTTGGGGAAAAAGACTAGAAATAGACGTACAAGGTAGTTTTAAAATATGCCAATCATTAGAGAATGAGGTTTGACACTTGTTATACCTTCTCAAGCCATTGGATTTTGAAAAACATGCCTATAAATGCCTATAAAACTCTCTTATAATCAATGAGTCTATAGGAGTGGAGGACAAGGTGACCTAGTCATCTAGTTTGATAATTTTACAAGTGTTTCTTGTTTAAGGAGGCCTATATTATGATTTGAGGCATTTATTCATGTCTATAACTCAATGGTTCACAAGTTTCTAAGGTTTCATGTAGGATTTAAAATCCATAAAATGCAAGTAGTTAGGTTAATAGGCCTAATTGGACAAGTAGACCTACTTGTTCAACAAGAGAAAATGAAGAATGGCATATGAAACTAATGGATGAGTTAAAGAGATAGTAATCACATGCATATCTGATCCTTGGGATACTAATTAAATGTATAATCTATTTTTTATTGCCAATTCATGAATAACTCATCCTTATCATGAGTTAACTATCCTAAAGTTGTAATTAATGCATGTTACATAACTTTAATGGAAGAAGGACTCATTCAATTAATTTGGTATTATGTTAAAAATAAAGATAATTTTTTATATTCTAATGATGTCCAACCACCTTGTTTTCAATGCCTAATAACTCATTCAAGGGGTCATGCAAGAGCATCAATCATGGAGAGACTTATTTAAGGACTATTTGTAACTAGTTGTAAATAAAGTGATGTATGAGTGAATGATATATTGATGACATTTTCTTCTCTCTTCCATGACATTATTATTTTCATCTCCTAATTTTATATATATTTAGGGATAATAGCCTTGTAGAAGATCCCTCTCTTGGGCATGAGGAAACTCTACCAAGATTTAACTTTGTATCCTCTTGGATTAATAAAATAGACTATTGTAACTTCTCTATAATTGAATTATAGTGTATATATGCTTGTTTAGATGTGTATAAGTGGTTTGAATCTTCCATTGACATGTCCTTACATCACCTATATGCTGATGAGTTATCTTATATAGGTTGTATGAAGTGGTAAAGGTTGGTGATCAGATTTGAAGTGTAACTTGATTAGAAGTGTCTCAAAGTAGACCTCTCTCCTTTCACCTCCAAGTTAAAGTCACTCACGATGACCTCCATGTAAAAAACTATTACATAAAAAGCCTTAGAGATAGTATTTTAGTTTATTTATGGTTCATTAGTGTTAGGAATACAATATTGAGTGGATGAATCATTTAGATGCATCACCATCACTAGTATAGGTTTTCCCTTCAAGTTATCTTTATAACTATTTTTAACCCCAAAATAAAATACATTTAATAAAAATATTCAAATTTGATACATCAAAGGAGATAGCCTCATAATCTAGATGTTTGGTCTAGCTCTAGGTATCCCAAAACCTAGAGCTAAATCCAAGGTTAGTCCAAGTTTTAGGTAGAATTGGTCACTCTTATTTAATAGAGAACAACTTGGGTTGTTAATAGTTCTAGTATGATCAGTGGGACTGGATTCAAGCATTAGATCATTTACATCATCATTTTTTTCTTCATAAACAACTTCAAGCAACCATCTTGGTCATCATTTCAAAGGTATCAGTAGTTCTAGTTCATAAGTTCTTTGATATTCATATGCACTGTATTAAGTGATGGCTACACATGGGGTATAATCCTTTCACATACCTCCTTATCAATAACCCTATGATCCATTACCATTACATTATGATCCTTATCCATCTCATACATTCACACTTTTCAATTGTATGAGAGCCATTATCAAGCCTATGACCCTTTTCAATATCGAGGACACTAATCTAGCCCTCCTTATGCACTTCATTCACCTCTTTGATAGCCTAATTATCAATATAATCAGTCATGGAAATATCATGAAATTCTTAATTAACTCAACAAAGTTATAATACAATCCATATCAAGCTTTAAACAAACCTTGTTTGGCTATGAGAAATGCATGGTGATCATTGACACACAAAAGAGCTATGGACATGAGATCCCTAAGAATGAGATTGAGAGCATGAGAGCTTCATTATATCAAGCTAAATAAGATTTGACATATTTTATAAGACAAGGCCATTCAAAATTCAATGGTGATATCCTTGACATAGGTGGTTTAGTTTATGACATTGAAGAGAAGTTGATAGTCCATGAGAGATTAGGTTCACCTTAACCAAAAACATGTTCCCTCCATCATTCCACATTAGTCCTCCATTGAAATACCTTTTTCCTTTCAATAATGTCAAACAAATGTGTATCATATCCCTCAAAGTTCATCACAAACATTGACAGTATTTATTAATTATAATTATATCCAAGAGAGACCTCAAAAGGTGGAAGAAGTACATCTTAAGGAGGTTGAGTTCCATGTCACATAATAGATCATACAAGGGCCTTCATCTTTTGATCAGTAGGGAGATATCTTCAATGAGATGGTGCTTGATTTTAATGCTTACCTTTTTAAAGAATTTGATCTTGCAAACAAACTCCTTTATCAGTTGTGGATACTGTAAAAGTAACTCCATCCCAATATGAGGTTCTTCCATTCATACCCATGGGTGTAATAAGGGCAATACAAGATGCTCCTAAACCCAAGTTTCAAACTTGTAAAAATATTCAATAGGAAGAGGAAGTGATGGTTGTCAAATTTGAGTAGCCCAATGAATCTGATGAAGCATCCATGGCAACACCTTTAGATTTGTCTTATCTTCTTGAGCTTTTCCAAGGGTCCACTATGCCAATCCTTGAGAAGGAGTATGTCCTTTGTGAGATAAATGAAGAAGATGAGCTGTAAGTACAAGATGAGATAAAAGAGAAAGAGGTTTTAGTTGAGAAAGAAGAAAATGGTTCCCAAGAATTCATTGGTCACATGATAGTTTCCATTCATCATGATAGCTCACAAGAACTAGTAGAAGTGGTAGAAGACAAATGTATATCAGTTAATGAAGATGAAGAATAGGTTGACTTTGAGAGCATGATAAATCATCAAGTTGGTTTTGAAGATGAAATAGATGACCAATCAGAGATAGTAAAGGATGATTTATAACCTCATGATCATGATGAGGAAAGTCCAATCACACTTGAGCTTGGTGAGAACCGATCAATGGACTTGTTTAATATCATCAATTCAAGTTACGTTTTACTTGAAGGTGATTCATTTTAGGTTGAGAGAAGTATCCCCAACAAGCAAGAAGGATTCAGATCTCTAAGAAAACCAATCTAAGAAATGAATTATTTTAACTTTTCAAGTAGGGTTATAAAATTCTCATTCCATCTTCATATATCTCTCCACTCTTAGAAAGTTGGCCTCAAGAAGTCATGAAATTAGATGCACCTCTCTTAGAATCTAGCCTTACAACCATGGCATAAGAATGACTTCAAGCTATCCAACATGACCATTAGTATCTCATGACTAAATAAGAATTGACATTATTGATCCAAGAAAGATGGACATGGGAGGAGTATGACTAGGTGTTGGAATCACATGTATAATCCATGCACCTAAAAGTGGAATTAAAATCCCTAGCTATTTCCCAAAGAGGGAATGAATGTGATAATGCTCCTAGATGAAAGTGGGAGCTATTAAGATGTGGAAATCATACTTTAAGATACCTGTTAGCCAAATTTCATACCTTATTTTATAGCTTCCTTTGGCTAAGTTCAACATTCACTTGTCTATTTTATCTCACTTGCAAAAGACCAGTTATTTTGTTTTCTTTTCTTTGGAGCTTTTATTTGGCCTTTTCAAAGTGTCTTTTTAGTCTTGTGACTAAAGTTTGAATTCTTTTGGGATTTTTGTCTTAGACTTTTGTCTCAGACAAAAAGTTCAAAATAATTCTCTCATCTTCCTTGAAAGAATTATTTTAACCTTTTTTTCTCAGACAAAAAGCTCAAAAGAATTCTTCCTTTGTATTTTCATGAAAGATTGTCCTTCGTAAATTTTTTGAAAGAATTGTTTCAGACTTTTTTTTAGAAAAAATCTTTTCAAAGGGTACCTATGAGTTTTTCAAAGGGTCATCCTCTCTTCAGAGTGCCCTTTGGAACTTTTTCGAAGGGACACTTTCCCTCCAAAGTGCCCTTCAAAACTTTTTGAAGGGACACTTTCCCTCCAAAGTGCCCTTTAAAACTTTTTTGAAGGGACACTTTCCATCAAAGTGCCCTTTTTAAATTTTCTAAAGGGACACTTTCTCTCTTCAAATTACACTTTCCCTCCAAAGTGCCATTCAAAACTTTTTCAAAGGGACACTTTCCCTCTAAAGTGTCCTTTGGAACTTTTTAAAAGAGACACTTTCCCTCTAAAGTGCCCTTTGAAACTTTTTTGAAGGGACACTTTCCCTCTAAAGTTATCTTCAAAACTTTTTCAAAGGGACACTTTCTCTCTTCAAAGTGCCCTTCAGAACTTTTTCAAATGGACACTTTCTCTCTAAAGTGCCCTTCAAAACTTTACCAAAGGACACTTTCCCTCCAAAGTGTCCTTCAAAACTTTGAAGGGACACTTTCCCTCCAAAGTGCCCTTCAGAACCTTTCCAAAGGGACACTTTCCCTCCAAAGTGCCTTTCAAAACTTTTCTGAAGGGATGTTTTCTCTCTTCAAAGTGCCCTTCAAAGTGTTTTTTAAGGGACACTTTCCCTCCAAAGTGTCTTTCAAATTTTTTTGAAGGGATGATTTCCCTCCAAAGTGCCCTTCAGAACTTTGTTGAAGGGATACTTTCCCAGCTCAAAGGGATCGTTCCAAAAGGATGTGACCTTTGCAAAAAGTCCAAAGGAATTGTTGCAGACTTTTTGTCTTTAACAATCCTTTAGACAAGCCGTACTTCAAAGGCCCAAAAGACAAGGAACATTCAAAGGGAAGGGCATGTGTAGGAAATATTTTGGGGAAAATGTCTGATGAAAGTGTCTATGGGAATTCATTTAGGGAAAGTACCCATGTGAATTATTTAAGAAGGGTGCCCAAAGGAAATATCTAAGCAGAATGACAGTTTAATGAATGTCACCTTCAAGATAGTGAGTTAACCATTAGTGTTCAAACAAAAGGATTCACAAGTAAATATAAGGGATCACATATTTCATATGTTGAAACAATGAGAGAGCCCATATCACTATTGATCAACTAGGATCCGTGTCATTTCGTGACAACCAACCAAGGAAGAGAAGAGGCCAATAGAATGAAAATGATAAATCACCATGCCCAATGGAAGTTAATTAGCATGAAGAAAAATATATAATAGGTGTATAGACACATTTATTCCATGAATCAACCAAGAATATCCCAATTTTGTTAACATAAACTATTGAAAAAGCATATTTGAGAGAGTAGGACCAAATGTGTAACAACTTGTGATGACATAGATCAACCAAATAGCCTGAGAAAGAATACTTTGTAGAGATGGTTTCATATAAATATGGTGACTTAAAACAAATTGATTTGTATCCTTTGTAAAAAAGGCTTTCCTCTCTCTATTCCTTCTTACTATATATATAACCCCTTGGCTAGTGAAAAATCATCCACACAGTGTATGATAAAGCCTTGCTAGAATGATATCACATTTTGCCTTTGAGCATTAGTATAGTAATTTATATTAAAGTTTTGAATAATTTCCTAAGTGCAAAAGTGATGTATAATGATAACATTTGATGATTTTTCATCCTTATGTCCTCTATCCTTCACACTTGAGTAAGAGTTATTGATCTAACAGGTCATCTAGAGTGTGTCTAAGTGCATGGAATTGTTGTAAGAGTTTTAACTATTGTTGAATGTGAAATTTGAATTTTGGTTCATTATTCTTCTATTTTTTCATGCTTCTCACCTCTATATTGAAATATTCATGTTAGAATCTCTATAACTTGAAAAGGGGTCTTTACATTTTGTTGTATTATGCAATAAGATATGACATTCATGTGGAATAAAATCTTGGTGCATCACCATTCTTAAGATAGGTTTCATTTATATAATTTATAACTCTTTTCCCTCTAAGAACATTAGTTTAGACATAAGTGGTTTTGTAGAGATACATATAGGGAGCTAGACCTTTAAATCTAGAGGTTCATTTCCCCTATAGGCACACCCACATGCCTAGAAATGTCCCAATGTTGCCCAAATTTGGAAGAGGCCTAAACATCCTCTTATAGGGTCCAATATTTGGAGATAATAGTACCATAACAGTAAAAAAATTTCATATTTACCTTAGAGGAAAGAATCTAGTATCAAGTTAGTTGTTTTAGTATATTTTATTGTTTCAATAAGTGGTTAACACAAGCAGTAGTCTTTTGCCTTATTATTTTATTTATCTTGTTTTGTTGTTTCCTTAGGTTATATGTGTGTGTTTATTAGTTTATTTATGTTTCTTTATTGTTTCTATTTATGTATTATTGTTTGTTGCAGTCATTGAGGTGTCACAAAGTGCAAAATCTATTTGGCAGTCTAAGGCAGTCATCAAAACCATGTTGATATGTTTCAAAATAGTCATTGTTAAGAAAAAGAGTCTAAATGATCTTGACCAATAGGTTGGTAAAACCCTATGAGTCAACAATTTTTTTTGTAAATTTGGCTTACCAAGGCCAAATTCCAACCCCTACAACTAAAAAACTTATCATGTCCTAGTTGTCTTGGGTCCTTAAGTGATGTGATTGATCCTTGATGTCATTGACTATCTTTTGAAGGGAGTAGGTATTAGTCTTATCATTTTCATGTCTCATTTCAATTGGTTTCAAGTGTAATTATAATTTTTGAGAATATTTTAAGGTCTTTGACAAAGAGTTCAAGTGGTCTTTTGATTTAACGTGCCTTGATGGAGATGTATGAGAGGTGGCAGTTGATAATTCATTATGAGTTTCTTAGGTATAACCAATTTATTCAAGTATGAAAAAAAATACAAGCTTTTAATGTGTGTTTAACACATATAAAATCCTTATTGAATCCTTTTAGGAAGGCTATAAGGTATTCTTCATGATACTCATTGACAATTCTCCTTGTGAAGCTATGTATATTGCCTAAAAGAGAGATTTTGAGTCTTTAAATGATAAATTTTGAGTCAAAAGGACACTAAATAATTCATAATACCTTTGATTAACTTCATATTCATGTCATTTATTTAAGTAAAATGTTTCATGCTTTGGAAATATATCCTCTTTGAGTCTAAAACGTAGTTTTTCTCTCCAAAGAGCTCCCATATGTCAAATATGCCCCCATTTTGATCTCAAAAGACTTTTTAATTATTTCAATCTTATTGTTGACTATTAATCTTCATAATATTTCCATAAATTTGTGTTTTAAATCTTAAGTATGAATAATATGCAAGAGAAAGTGTATTTTCATATGTTCTCATGGAGATGTATGGATTTGTATAGACTTTTTCATACAATGGAGGTCAATAATTTGAATAAGATTTCATGATAAGTTTTAAAAATAAGATTCATGGAAAAATGATCTAATACAGGCTAAAATCCAATTCTCAAACACCACCTAGTTTCTTTGCAGCCCAAGAGAGCCCTTCAAGTTTTTAGATGGTACATCCATGATAAAAAATATCAAGATCTAGAATTTTGGGTAGAGGAACGGGTATTAAAGAGATTAAATGTTTGAGGATTTGTTCTTAGTTTGTATCTCTCTCCTTTATGAACAATCATCTACAATTTAAGGAAATCATGGTTCCTTCATTCAAGCAGATAATCATTTTTTTGAGTTTTCTCCTCTCTTGAGCATGGTGATAGAAGAATGGAAGTTTATGGAGATTTTCAAGAGTATAGAACACATTTATATGAAATTATTCAACTTAATCCCAGATTTTTGAGGATATTAAGATAATATTAAGCATTTTTAAGTAATGAGAGGTCCAAAGTGGTAGTTTAATGTATATTTTTCTAATGGGATCTTGTTGTATCCTTCAAGTACAAGCCTTATAGATTATAGAGAAGTTTAAGAGTGGTCATAACTTTAAAAAGCATTTATTACACTTCTCCATGTATTCATATGATTTTAATTGCCTTATATCATCATATAAGTCTTTTAAATAGGATAAATACTCCATCCTTGATGCACAAGCTCTTAATAAGAGGCACTGTCTGTATCAGTCTATATAGTAGCTTGAAGGTAAGTTTAGGTAGCATAATGCTTGTATTAATATATGTGAACTCTTAAAATAATAGATAAGAGGTTTTAATTTATTTTACAAGTCATGATGTGTTAAATTCAAAGAAAAAACTTAATGTAAGGCTCATTGTGAGATCTTCATCTACAACCACCTACAATCCAAACATACTAATATGAGTTTCAAGATGTTTGGAGGTTATAATGAATAAATATCTATTGAATAAACTAACTAAAATATAGGGTGATTACCTTAACTCATTTTTAATCCTTATACATCAACTCAATTCAAGTCAAGATGAATATGAAATCTCATTGGGCCAATAAGGACTAAGGACTATCTCAAACCATACAAGATAAGGACCAAAGGGTTGTCATATGAGGAATTCCATTGAGATTGAAAAAAATGTGGTTTGAGAGATTGTGAAGAGGATGAATTGGATGGATTCATATATAATTCCATGGTGACACTAAATTATATCAAGAATATTCTCAATAGGATGACTAGGCCTATTCCAAGTTTCCTAATCAACACCTACAATAGTCAAGGCCTCACCACAAGGTACACCATAAGGTGAAAAACTTATTTAATGCACTATGGTGGTCATCTAAATTTAGGTAAAATGACACTAGTGCAAGGGATAATCAATAAAATAAATAAAACCAACAAGATCCTAGTGTAATATAGCAATGAGAATCAAGAGATGGAGACAAATGACTTGAAAATTCTCCTTATTAGCAGTTTTAAGGTAGTTTTACAAAAGTTAAGGTAACTTGTGTTCCTTATACCAATATTATGGAAAGATTCATGATCATTCAATAAAAATGGATTAAAAAAGAGTATCATAAGCATTTTTCCCATTTGGAATCATATAAATCAACTTATCAACACTACCAATAGTTTGTGCAATGGCTTAAATGCACACCTATAACCAAGTCATGGGATATGAGAGAGGTACAAGGTTTTCAAGGAAAAAGTTACTTCATTTAGTTATGTAAGGGTGATAAATGAATACATATCACTTAAATGAGGTTTTTAATGGTGAATAAGGTCTGAGTGGACCTGTTCAAGATCCTAACCATAATCATTCCCTCCATTCAAAGTCAAAGAACTTAGTAAGAACTAATGTGAAGGCAGAGTTTTGAGTTTAGAATAGGAGATGCAATGAGAGATCTACCTCAATATTTTGAAGACATATGAAGGATAATTTTTTTTTTGAGATTGTTAACTATTGAATATGGTCACTAAGTTTTTTGACATGGAGGTCTCCAAACAAAGAACATGCTCCTATCTCTTATGAAAACACTTACAAATAATTAGGCCAATAGTTGGTGATGAACCTAGTAAGGAAAAAGAGACAAAGGGGAGTGATAGAGGTTTGAAACATATATGAAGACTCTCCAAACTGGCATATGGTTTGATAGAGGTTAATATTTAATGATGATAAGCTCAAAGACCTAATAAACTCAACCAAAATATATCTACACATAGTCATACACATAGTCAATGTCATAGGTAGTTTTGAGAGAATTTAAGGTTTTGAAGCCTCTTCAATTGTAATTAAGACTTAAAAATTGGTAAAATTAATAATTAGGAGTGGTTAAATATTATTGTGTTATCTTAAGGGTCATATTAGTAGTGTAAACTCTCATTTTTCTATCACAGATCTCTCCTAGTCTGTTGACAGTCATTAGAAATCAAGTGAGTAAATTAAAGGTTTGAAGTGAGGTTAGGAGATGTGACTTCATAAAAAGGTTATGAGGAAATAAAAAATCTTGGTAAAGGTTCTAATATTCCCTCTAATAATGCAATATTCATCCTTCAAGATAGCATTCCCTTGAGGGCTAGTTAAGAGCAAAGGCCTAAAACAGGCCTAAACATGGAGTTTAAGGTTATATGCATAGTTTCAGGTTGTTGAAAGGTTGAGAACATATTATAGATAAATTATATGGATGTATAATGTGTTTTTAAGATGTATCAACCTCATTTAGAGGTTTTAAAACACTAAAATTAGTCTTGGGGCTACTTAAGCCTAGTAAATCCTAAACCTTAAGCTGACTATATGGAGTATGTAGGGACAAAATTGAAAGATAGTTTGGACCCAATGTTTGGTTGAAATTGAAAGTGTGTTTTATAAGTCCAAAATATATATATAACTTATATTATAATGAGAAATAATTATGAAAACCTCTATCTTTCTAAACACATAGTCATAATAATGCTAACCTATAGGTAGCCACTTGAAGAGAACAACATAGTTGCAGTTTGAGAATTTAAATATGAGAACAAAGGCTAAGAGAAAGTAGAGAATAGGGGTTTCATGATTTATTTTTTACCCCAAACTAATATATAAATCACCTTAGACCATTGAAACTTAGTAAAGGCCCTTTAGGCCTAGAAACCAGTCTTGAATCCGAGAAGGCTCACACCACCATGAAGACATTTTCAGATTTTCATAAGAAAAATAAAACCATGATAAGGTGTAAGGGGATGATACGATACTTATAAAGTTTATTTAAATCAATTAAAAGTAACAAGAAGGTCATTTGGATCCCAAGAACTAGCTCAAACCACTCAGTCCTTAGTAGTCAATTAGAGTTGCCTAAACAAGAGCTTGGATATCTCACCACAAGAAAAATTGAGTCAAATGCTCTTATAAAGAGTTAAGAATAATATAAAACTTGAGATACATGGTCCAGAATGCATGTAGTGAACTCATGGTCAATGTATCTATGCACGTATATTGACACACATTTTACATGGGAATCCAAGATTCTTAGGAATGTTGAAGGGGTATATTAAATAAATATACATGTCAAGAATTTATGGTTTGGAGGTTCATAGTTTATGAACCATCATTAAGATGGTGGACCTCCAAAACTCTCCCTAAACCTTCTTACAAACTAGTTTTGAGAAAAGTGGAGATTATTTCATCCAAACACCCATGAATTACCATAGAAACAATTTCATAATGAATTACACTTAGAGAGGGCCCTGACCATGGTACCATGTTGTATATAATTTTATAGACCTATCAAAAAATAATGTTTTTGGGGAAAAAGATTAGAAAAAGAGGTACAAGGTAGTTTAATAAGATGATAATCATTGGAAAATGAAGTTTGAAACTTTTTATACCTTCTAAATCCTTTGGATGCTCAAAACCATTCATGGAAATGCCTTTACAACTCTCTTTTAATTAGACAATCTGTAGGAGTGAAGGACAAGGTACCTAGTCACCTTGTTTGAAAATTTTGAAGGTGTTTCTTGTTCAAAGAGGCCTATATTATGATTTGAGGCATTTATTAATGTCTAAAACTCACTATTTCACAAGTTTTTAAGTTCTCATGTAGGATTTCAAATCTATTAAATGCAAGTAATTAGGCTATTAGGCCTAATTGGCCTAGTAGACCTACTTGGTCAACAAGAGAAAATGAAGAATGACATAGAAAATTGATGGATGAGTTAATGAGATAGTAATCACATGAATAAATGATCCTTGAGATAATAATAACATGCATAATTGATCTTTTATTGCCAATTCATGCATAACTGATCCTTGTCATGAGTTAATTATCCTAAAGTGGCAATCAATGCATGTTGCATAGTCTTAATGGAAGAAAGACTCATTCACTTAACTTGGTATTATGTTAAAAATAAAGATAAGTTTTTATACACTAATGATGACCCACCACCTTGTTTTCAACACCCAACAACTGATTCAAGGGATCATATAAAAGCATCAATCATGGAAAGAATTCCTGAAGGACTATTTGTAACTAGTTATAATTGAAGTGATGTATGAGTGAATGATAGATCAATGATATTTTATTCTATCCTCCACACCATTCTTATTATTTTATCTTCATTTTATATACATTCAAGCCTAATGGCCTTGTAGAAGATCCCTCTCTTGGGAATGAGGAAACTCTACCAAGATTGAACTTTGTAACCTCTTGGATTAATAAAATAGACTATTGTAACTTATAAATGATTGAATTATAGTGTGTATATGCTTGTTTATATGTGTATAAGTGGTATGAATCTCCCCTTGCCTCACCTATGTTTTGATGAGTTGTCTTATGTATGTTATATAAAGTGTCAAAGGTTGGTGATCATATTTGAAGTGTCTCAAAGTAGACCTCTCTCCCTTTACCTCCAATTTAAAGTCACTCAACATGACCTCCATGTAAAATTATATTGCATAATAAACATTAGAGATAGTCTTTAAGTCTATTTCTAGTTCATTAGTGTTTTTAGGAATACAAAATTGAGTGGATGAATCATTTAGGTCATCACCATCACTAGTAAGGTTTTCCCTTTCAAGTTATATTTCTAACTATTTTCACCCTCAAAATAAAATAGATTTAGGAAAATTATTCAAAGTTGATACATCATAAGAGCTAGCCTCATAATCTAGAGGTTTGGTCTAGACATATGTATCTAACAAGCTATCGACCAGTCTAATGTTTGTCTAAGTTTGAGGTATAACTAAACACTATTCTTCAATAGGGTAAAACTTGGGTTGTTAATAGAAAGAATATATCTAAATGAGAGTGAAAAGTAATTTCAAAGTAACTTAAAAGTGTGTCTACCCCCTAGTTGAGGAATTTTAAAGAATGTTAAACCTATGGTGAATTGGAAGTGATCATGTCTCAGTTTGAAATCCAATAAAAGTCCTTGAGTTGGAAAGATTGTATGTTCAAACTCTCATCTAAATATGTAGAGTACTTTATAAAATAATGGAAGGGGTGGATCCACCAAATGTGTTTGAATGTAATTCACCATAGACATTGAGTGTCACTAGAATAAAAACATGGTAAGAGGTAGAATAAACAAATGTGGCCCACTAAAGTGTAACCATTAATATTGAGTATCACTAGACTCTAATGTATCCCATTTGAAAAATGAGATGAATAACACCACTATAAATAGATCGAGATTTTATTAAAATTTTTGTACCTTTAAAACATTTAAACTTTTGAAATTTTAAAACTTTTGAAGAATTGAAATTTTAAATTTGACAAGTAGAAACATAAAAATGAATGAGTATCATGCCCCCTATATATGTAATATATTGATAAAGTCTTCCAATTAAATTTGTAACTATTTTAAACTTGTAACTTGTAACTATTTTGCACATGCCCATGCATATGCATCAAGTATATAAGAATCTATACTCAAGTAACTATAGGAATGAGTGCAAATGCATGTCACATGCCCCCATAATATGTGAATTATTAGCTATGCTATAATTCTAAAAACTGTAACTATATACTATTATAAATATGAAATTAATTGGTCATGAGGAATTGAATTCTCAAGAAAAACCCATTATGATGCCCACCAAAATTGAGATGAGAGAAGTATCCTACAAGTCACTTGTCTCAAAAAATAAGTCTTACAATATGTGAAAGATATAATCTTGTAATAACATATGGACATTTTAAATGTATTGCATCATTATATTGAATATATCATTGAATTGCATATAAAACATATGTTAGATAGATATAACATTGAATCACATAAATAAAATATACATGATATGTATCATAATAGAGTAAAAGATAGAAACAATGCATGACATGAATCATTGTACCATAGTAACAAGTAATGAACATACAAGCAATGTCCCAAAATGTCACTGAATTTACATAGAATGTCACACATAAGGACCAAAGGATACATACAAGGGATATGTGAATGTTGCATAAACACACTAGGCCAAGGGCCACACTCAAATGACATGATGATGCCATACAATTAGAAACATGTATATATTTCACACACAAGGCCAAGGGCCACACAAAATAAGAAATCAAGTCTTAACTTATCATGTTTTAGACTAATAACTTTAAAAATAAGCATAAAATATAAAAGAAACAAAATCAAAAGAGCAAGATCAAGACCATGTCCACCAAACCAAAAACTCAACAAATAGTGAAAAAATACCTAACTCAATAAAATTCAAAAATAGTCTCAAATAACTATTAATTAAGTTCGTGGTAGAGATTCATAATCTTATCTATAGACCATAGAAGGGTTATATGAGTTTGAAATCCATTCACACAATATGAACCACTTTATAAATTTCAATGCCATGTATTTAGTCAATGACCCACAACTAAATCATGAAAATAGGGAGACTTATAGTCTTGTGCTAGGGTTTCACCCTTTACAGAAATAGAATAGCTAAGGACTTGTATTTTAAATCAATAGAACCCAACCATATTCTAGGGTCTATCATGTTCATAATCTAATGGTAAGAAAAAAAATGGAAACCAAAAAATAAATTCCTTTTTAGTACCATCGAATTCCAAAATGAAAAATGAGAGAAAAGTAATGCATGTTTGAAACTTACTCTTTCCACTAGGATGTCACACGTTTATTACTCTCTATTTTCCTCAATTTTTTATTCCCTACTCTTTTTTAATTCCATTCTCTCTTTTTATGCCTCCATTTTTCCTTCTCAACTTCCATTACCCACTCCATGCTACCACCATTCCTCCATAATTATGTTTTTACTAACACATACCTTTTCATAAAATGAAAGAACACTTATACACCACAAAAATTTGAAAATGATTGTTCCTCTAATTAGGCTCTATTTGATCTTTACGCATGTAAAAATGTGTATTTCAGTCTAATATCAATGAATAAAATATTTTAAAACATAATTGATAATTTTTTACTATGTTGGAACATATTTTATAATTATTCAATTTTAAATAATGAGCCCTATTGTGTTCCTTAAGTATTTTCATACTTGGTCTTTTTTTTGCACACTAATTATTTCCTACATAAAATCCATGTATAGAGCTATATTCTCAGAGCCCCCACTAGCATTTCCACATATCCCTTATGGAAAAAAGGTGAGTGTCCATTTGAATACATGGATATTTTAAATGATTTAATTTTTTGTACATTTTTTTGCAAGTATTAGAGGTGAAAAATTTATCAGAGCATCGAGAGGCTAGATAAATGAAGAGGCACCATGTGTCTCCTAACACTAAAAGGAGTCAAAGTTGTTAGAGCCCAAGGAGGTCTGATCCAATGAGGAAGCATCACATATTTCCTAAAACCTAGAGGCATCCAAGTTTTAAGATCCCTGAGAGACCTAATATAATAGGGAGATGCCACATGTCCCTTGATAGTTGGAGGTGCCAAAGTTTTCAAATCCCACAAAGACTTAATGAATAAAGATGCACCATGCATATTATAATATGTATAGGTATCATAAATATTATAACTAAGAGTCCCAATAAAAATAGGATGTGAGACATGTATCTTGATAGCTAGAGGTGTCAAAGCTATCATAGTCCTAAGAGGCCCATTCCAACGAGGAGGTGCCATGTGTCTCCTGACACATGAAGGGATCAAAGCCCCAAAAGGCCTAATAAGTGAGGATGTGACATGTGTATCCTGATACTTGGAGGTGTCAGAGATATAAAAACCTTGGGAGGTCTAAAAGGATCCAAAAAATGGTACATGTTATCCCCTACCCAATCACAAGCACTAAGTGTACTTTTGTACACTCAGGTAACCAAATTATATAGGCATAATTTTAAAAATAAAGAAATCCTAGTTCACTTAGTTTTCCCAATAATAAGTGGGTTCACCATTATTCAATTGATATGTGTCCAACCCTAGGTATAATCCCAAAACCAAAAGGGTTAAAATAGGCATGTGCCTAGCATGCTCCCATATTCCATTAGCTCAGTAGGGGAGATTGTGATCTGATAGCTATAGGGGTCCCATTCTATTGATCAACATAAATTGGGTGTATGTTCATAATTTCAAATTGATTCTAAATTTAGAAATAAATAATTTGGGTCTTGTGCCATTAACTTAGATTTTAATTCACACAACATACACCTACAATAATAATTACTATGAAAATACCACAAAGATCTATAATATATCATTCAAACTAAGCATAATTATTTTTCTCCTTTGCATCCAAATTATCCTAGAGCCCCTTGCCTAAACTTCACTCTAAAGTCTAGATAATCCCTTGTGCTAAATAATTATATGCTCTAAGTTCGCATAGTCTAGAAATGGCATCCACATCCTTGAATCTTAAACTAGAATGAGAGTTTTGAGACACTAATTTTATACAAGGTGTCACTCAGTTCAATAACTTTAATGAGAATTTTTAAAACCTAATATCTAATATGAAAATTATCTCATTACCATAAGTGTTTCAAGATTACATAAAAATATGACTAAACATGAAAACTTCCCATGTGTTGACCTCTTAAGTAACCTATTTCTCTCTTCTATATATAACTAGGATATTTTGAGATCGCCAATCACTATATTCAAATTGAAAACATCTCTAAGCTAGTGCTCAAGAAATATTAAATTCTCCTAGAGTATAATATGAACTATAACAAGGATCTTGTTGACACCTAGACCAAAAATCATAAAATCTATGAGGTCCTTAATGATTGAACTGAGGACCAAGAGATCTAGGTCAATAAGGTAGACATCGATGCATACATAATCATAACCTTCAAAGATGATGAGTATTGATTAAAGAAGGTGGATGAAACCACATTACTTTCCCCATACAAGATATTGAGTAAAATCATACATGTCCACGAAATGGTCCAGATGAATTATGCTACTATTAATTGAATAAAACTCCTCCCCTCCCCACCTTACTTGAGGTGGGAGGGTAGTTGGTGAAAGTGAAGCTATACTGAATAAAATCTTTAGCTTTGTCAGATGCTAAGTGGGGAAGGTGTTTAGGGTACACTCCTCCCCTACCCACCTTATCAAGGGGGAGGGGATTTGGGTAGGTGAATATAGGTTGATGATTATTAGATGAAAGGATAAGAGGTCATAGATTTGGAGACCCTCATCATATTAAAACTAACCAAGTAGGTGAATGGAGTTTGTGTAGGTGGAAATTTTAATGTGGTGTAATACATAGTGGATGTCATCTGTGCCACCTTAGACTTTTGAGGCATAGATTTTGCTTAATGGGTGTCAATGGGATTCATGGTGTATGTAGTATTATACAAATTATACATACACCATTATTGGAATCACATATAAGATATATGTGAGTATTTATACTCCATGGTATATTTTATAATTAATGAAAGGCCCATGCCTAAGACCTCAGATGAGATCCATGCTTCACTGCAACTCATTAGTGCTTACTAGTACTATAAGGATAGTAACATAATAAAAGTAGAGGGTATTTAAGGGGATATTATCTTGTTACCATACATAGGCCTAGACCTCTTAGTAGATCAAAATATCACCTACCAACTTACCCATGATGTAGTTGTAGAGATGGAATCCAAAGATAGTTAGATCAAGCATTAGTTAAGAAAAATCAAGAAAATGCATAAAAACATAAATAGCTAAGACAAATACTTTGATGGGGTTTTTAAAATGATAATTAAGAGACATTAAAAGAAAAAACATACACAATACCTTCCCAAGAGCATCCCAACATCCAAATATGGCTTAAAATGTGATTTTTCCCTTGATTTGGTACTCATGTTTTTAGCAATGATGCAAGGCAAAGCTTATCCATCATCTCAAGTGAACCAATGAGTCTAGGATCATGATATTTGAATAAATTTAATTCCTATATTGAAGCTATCCTATTGAAAATTAAGAATAATAACACTACACAAAAATGAGTTATGCAAAGAATTCTGCATAATAATTTTACACAAATGAAGCTTAAAAATGGTGGTATTAGCTCTTATATTTATAGATTTTTAAATTTAATCAGGATCAACCATGACCATAAATCTTGAGATCAAGATGTGTGGCCATAAATTAATCAAATTTTGGAGAATTAATCCATAAATACCCTCATAAATATTTGGAAGGAAGAGGCATTAAAGAGGCATGGGAGGCCTTAAAATTGATATTTGTTGAATTTATGGCTTATGGATGCCAGCCCACAAATGATGTCATTTGATGATGTAGATATTAGGAATTGATTTTCAACTACTTCCATGGATTTTTCACTTAAACTCTTAATTTAGATTTATTTTCCTAAGTGAGATTAATCAAATTTTATGCAATTATTTAGAAATTGGTTACACACTATTAATCAAACTAGGTAGAATGTCATATTATTGGGTTATAATTTGACCAAAAAGGAATTGGAAGAAGATAGTTTTATATGGACCAATATACCATTTAAGACATCATTGATATGAAATAACACATGCACATGTTGTGTGCTTTTGAATTATAAAAATTTAGTGATCTAGAGGGTCAAATTGCATTTTCATCATTTTGAATCAAAATGATTTAAGAAAAGTTAATAATAACATAAAATGCATTACCCCATTTAGGGATACATTAGCCTAAATTGGCACTTGTATATGACAAGCTCAAATGCTTTAGTGTATTTAAGTGATTTTGGCCTAAATTATGCATTTTCACAAATTTTAAGCAAGATTGATAATTTCAACACAATGGTGTTAAGAATTAGATGTCTACATTTTGCCTCTGTTTGAGAAGGCATAACAAGACATTCAAGTGAAGAACATATTTTCAAAGAAAACAGTTTTCAAGTAGAAGTTGGAAATAAATGACCCATGATGCCCCCTTGAGAGGATATAAAATGATGAAAGAGAAGGATGAGCTCTCGAAAAGAGAGAGAAAGTGAGATAACCTATGAGATAAATTAAATTCATATGAGGTAATGATTGAATGCATTGATTCTCAATTATTAAAATATAATTAGAATATAATGGGCCCCAAGGATGGGGGGAAGTGGGAAGGATAAAATCCTAAAATATAAGAGACACACTTTGAATACACCCAAAGCTAGGGTGCAAGATGCATGCTTAAGAACTGATCAATCTTGAGACAAGTTGCACACAAAAATATTATCAGAATTAGGGCAAAAGTCCATAGAGATTAGAAGTAGAATAAAAAAGAGAATGCTACTTTAGAGAAAGGAAATAATAATGTGCCCTTGTAGAGTAGATTTGATCAGTTGATAAAATAATTTTACCCTAGTAAGGCTAATTTTGATCACCGATAATTAATTAAGCCCTACTAGGGATGATTTGATTTGGTGATGGTCCAAATTTTGTGCCCTAATAGGGTAAATTGGCAAGCATATCTCAAGGATATAACCTAATACATAGACTAAAATATGAGTGTGTGCAAATTTAAATGAGATGGTCCACTGACTGAAATAGCCATAAAAAACCAAGCATAAGAGGATGTATAAAGTGATGAAAGGGATAAATAAAAGAATAAAATTGGTTGAAGTAACTCGAGATATGTCATGTATCCAAGCACTACCTACATAGTCCAGATGGACCTCAAGCTAATGTAGTTCACCTAGAAACAAGAGAAAATGAATGAGGAATAGAAGAAAACAAGCCACTTCTTGATTAGACTCATGATTTATGCCAAGAGATGCTCATCTTGCATAGAGTTTGGTATGAGATAAGACACTAGTGTCATCAATGCCTAGTTTCATTGGTGCACTTGAGAGCTAATCTTCAGAGCTACATTGATCTTGAGACTTGGATCCAAAGCACTTGATGCTTACTATAGCAAAATGAAATTATGCATCATAAGTATGAGTGACCTATAATGATAATGTATTTTAATTACATTGAGCTATTTCAAATCTAAATATTTATAACTAAGGATAATGATAAGAACTACTAATACCAGATTTATAACTATTTACATTTAAATAAAAACAAATAAAAATAAAAAGAATATATAAATGAACCTAAATTAAAATAAATATATGAACAATCAAGATTTAAAATAGGATCTATAATGTACAAAAATAAATCAAGAAAAACTTAACAAACAACATGAAAGCAAGATATGAATAATCTAGCTCCATGTGTACTATCAAGATGTACTTGAAAAATAAAATAAAAGAACAAGATAAATTATGAATATAAAAGACCAAGAATAAACAAAAAAAGGAGGAGAAATAAATTAATTAACAGACAAGAAAGAACAACAAAATACCAATGAAAATCAAATAAACACACACAAATAAGAGTTACTCATAATGTTAGTATGGTTTGAAAATAATTGTGCAGGCACATGTAGTAGAGGTGTTACTTTCCACAAAAAATTAACAAGAACAAAGGACACATATTTTCTCCTAAGTGATAGGGAAACAACACATAAAAAATGGGGGGAAAAGAAGAAAAAAGAAGGGGATGGATGAGTTGACTGCAAATGTACAAGCAAGTGGATGCTGCCTACATAGTTCCATGGATGTTAGATCTATCATTAAATTCATGCCAAATGTAGTTTTTCATAGGAAATGGAATAGAAGAAAAGTGATGAAAAAGATAACATGATTAATTTTGTAGAGGAAATAAGGAAAATGAGCTCACAAAATGGTAAGAACATTCAAATTAGTGCTTGAAAAATGATAAGAGCATGGGATGGGTAGAATAAACAAGAATGAAAGATAATGTTTTTAATTGTTTTGTTAATCATTTTCTAATGTTTTTAGAATAACAAGAAAAAATAAAATATTTAAAAAATGTCTAAGGAAACTACCTAGCTAAGGAGATGCACGTCCATAGGTAAGAGTTCAAATAACAGTTAAACTGATTGTAAAAGGGGTCATGGATATAAATAATAAAACAAAGAAACAACTAATTGAAGAGATGATCATTTGAACCTGGCTACAATAGCCCATGCTCATAAATGGGCAAGAGTGAAATCTTTCTAAGGCCACAATTCCTACCAAACAATAGCAAAATAATAATCACACAATATGCAACATGAGATAACTCTGAATAACTATTCAACAAGCAAAAACCATGAGATGATGTATTTGTGTTTACTTGTATGTAATAAGAAGATGCAAAATATTGTTCATGCTAAACTATTTTGTAGAACTGGCATTGAATGTGTCCACAATGCCTATGAGTCAAAATTAGGATCATAATTGGTTAAGGGATAAAAGATGTCCAAGTTACAATGGCACAAGATATAAAAAGAATGTAATAGGTTTTGGAAACTTATGTTACCTGTGGTGAAATGATGGTAAACAATGTTTATCTATTCCACAAAATTTATATTAATTGATGGTTGGGAGTCATCATGGTGTAATTAATTAAAAATTGTAACTATCTCTGCTAATAATAGTGAATTGTGATCAAAGATAAAACTATATACTAATTTAAATATATATTTATAATGAAGTCTAAACTAAAGTGATCTAGTTAAAAAAGAAGCAAAAGAGAAGGGTAAGGAAAAAATAAAATAAGCGATTACAGATCCTTAACTTAGATATCATGACAAAGTTTTAGTTATAACTGAACCTGTATTTAACTAGTATATGATACAAAATAGTGAAATCTCAGATCTCACCATACACCAAGAAAATTTATAAGGATAGTATGAAATCATACAAGTAAGAACTAGATTTTTATTAAAATATTATTTACCAAACTCAAATAACATTAGCAGATATGAATACAAAATAAATGAAGGAAATAAATTAAGATCCTTCAACTAATCTATCATAAGCACAAATTAGAAACCTTGTATCACAAATAAAAATTTAGAATTCATTAAACTATTCAAAGTCAAGCTTTAGAACCAATAATTGAGAGAAAGCCACATTAACAATTGACACATCAAATTTAGACAATCTTCACAAAATTCCTTAATAGTGTTAATTACTCAAAGTATATAAATTTTGATCAAAAATTTATCTCTTTACAACATGGTAGTACTACTTTTTATAGGCAAACAAGCTAGTATACCCGTCAGTTACAAGATACAAATATACAAAAGCTAAGGAAAACTATCCTTTTTTAGAAAGTTCTAAAATACACTTGCTTTTTCTAACTAGATTGACCTAGAGGCAAATATGCTAATACACTAGCATATGCCTTTGCAAAAAGAATATTCCTATTTAAAATATTACAATGTTTTTACAAAAAGGAATGTTAATTAATTGGTGGACCCATTGCTGAAGGATCTCCCTATTGCTCTTATAGAAGCTTCATAGCTCATTGATGTTGTTCCTTGGCAAGATCCAAATCCATAGCTAGATTTAAGAGATAGACATCTTCTTGGTCAGCTAAGTCCTCAAAGTCTCTATCATCCCTTGTCATAGTTTCTTTGATGCTTCTAGCTTCTATAATCTTTTATTTAGTGGTGAAGATCATGTCTAAAATTTTGCATTTGTCACTACTTGATCAACCTTAGCTTTTTCCCTTTACTTTCTACATTACCAAAGTGAATCTATGCTTATATTATACATCATCAATAATTCCCAAGGCTATATATTTTTTAGGATTAGCCAACATGGTGCCAAGTAGATGCTTAATTCTAGCAATCATCTCTTCATCATCCCTCAGGAGTCTATCTAAGCCTACTGACCAAGCACTTAAACTTTGGATCTTATCCACCACTATCCCAAATATAGAATTTAAGTGGGATAGGCTAATGGTTTTGAACTTATGAATTAAATTCCTAATAGATATATTGATGAGATCCCTTATTTTAGCCTCTACATCTTGACACTTTGTCATCAATCTTTTGGCCACTTCACTTTGCTATCTCAATGCATCCTGTCTTAGCATCATTGATTTTAAGGAGTCAAACATACTAAAAAGGATGCTTCAAACATATTAATTATGGACTCAAGTACTGATAAGATAACCTAGGTCTTTAATTTTTTTCCTTTTCCAAGTTATGGATCCTTTATTTCATTCTTCTAATGCCAACTCTGACTTGAGCTAAATGAGCCCCAGTTAGGCTTTCAATATCCTATTCATGTATGGGTATTTCACCAGGTTGCAACCCTTTAATTAGAGTTAAACCTATAAAAGGTTTAGCCTTTTAGAATGTGAACCCTTCATTCCCCACCATGGCTTTTCTTCTTATGACTCTCTCTAATCTAGCTATCTCTAGATTGAATTATATAGTAGTAGAAGACTCTATGTATTTTGGAGGTTTTGGGACCTCTATCTTTATGCTAATTTATGCTCTTGGAGCATCCATATTATTTATTTTTGACCCTATAGTGGACACTATTATTATTTATTATTCTTCTTTCATCAAAGCCCTTATCCATGGCTTGATATTCTTATACACATCAATGTTAATAATTTAGGTCAAGGCCCAAGAGTGAGACAAAGTGGGAATATTTTAGATTTTTCCATAAATGAACCAATTAGGGAGGAATTGTCCATGAATAGGGTATTCATCACTAAATAAGTTTATCTAACTTGTAGGATGCATGAAGGTCAACTTTGGCCTCTTTGATCCAACTAGGACCAAGGCTAATTCTACCTTTATTTTTTGTGGGGGTGTTACTAGAAATAAATCCAAAGCGATATCTTTTCCTCTATCTTTCTCAAGATATTCTACTTGATCTTGGGGTTTTTAAGCTTGCTCCTCCTCTTATTCAGAGCCATATGATTTAGCTATCACTTTAAGTGCATTATCTACTATTTTGTTGGGATCTAAGGCTATCATATATAATAACTCTATGGGGGACCCTAATCTTTGAGGTAGGGATAAGGATGAAGGTCCCTCACTAGGCCTCTCTTACAACTTTTCATTACCAATGCATTGTATAATATGTGCTTGGGGTTGGGGCTGTTCCACTTATGGTTGCTCTTGAGGCGGTCTTGATGGTCCAAGAAATAGATGATATTGCATAGGTGCCATTTTCCAAATGTCACCTGGTGGCTTTTCATTAATAGTCAATCTATGTTCAAGTTTAACATTATATTTATTGAACATAGACAATAATTCTTCAAAGTTACTAGACCTGATGTGTAGAGGATCATAAGGATCATGTTGATGCACATAAATTGGCTTAGGTAGTTTTTTTCTCTTCAAATGCTTGCCTACCCTATCATAAGGATCCCAATGCTTCAGATCATCCAACTAAAAACCAAACGAATCTCTATGTCTATAAATTGTGTCACATGTTTACAATCTTGTAAAATAGTTCTACCAATTATTAAAGGAAAGGGATGAATAAGGCACTTAATTTTATCCTTGTACACTCCATCAACACCATGAAGGAGTTAGCATGTAATTTCCTAGTCTACTAGCTTGTTGGGAACATAAACAAACAAATTTTAAGGTTGAGTTAGAATCCCTTCAATTTTGATCATAATATAATCTAGATACAACTAGATATCTCCCATTAGTTCCACATATTTCTTGATTAGAGGGCTTACCCTAGGCATAGGGATCCCTATGATGGCTTCTGCCAAAGCAGGATAGAGACAATCATAGATGAAATACATGTGGTGTCTATATTTGAATATATGTAGCTACAAATAATGGTGGTAGATATGTGAATTTTTCCTCAGGTGACTAGTTTTTGATGTGAGGGATTTGGGTGGAGGCTAGTAGAGCATCCAATAGGTAGGACATCATGAAAATTATTTACTAGTCTTCTTCTTAATGGCTGTAAATTGTTTCCCTAAGTGGATGCTGATCATATCCCTAATTAGGGGAGTGAGCCCTTTTTATACCATGAAGTAGACATAAAAAACCAAATTTTATTAATAAATGTGGTTTAAGGGGCCCTAGATATTATATTCAATAGGGTCATAATTACCCTAATTCCTTTCCTAAATTGGTCAAGTGCGATGTTGTTAACAGGGTCTCAAATCACAATGTTCCCATGGAGCAACCATGGCCTAAGGATGGTGTCAAGATAATTCTTGCTAGTCCATTGCTTTATGGTGGGTAGGTTCATAAAGGGTTTTGGAAGTTTGTAATACCTCTCAAAATCTAGTAGGGAAATATATTCAACTCTCCTAGAGCTACCCTCATGAATGATCTAGTCATTTTCAATTCTATAATCTACAAAAATGGGAGTAAGGATATTAATAAAATGGAGTATCTTTGGTTTAGTAGCAACATGATGGAGACCAGCCATTTGAAATGAAACCAAGTCATATTACCTCCTATTGACTATGGAAATCATTTGTTCTTCTTTGGTGGTGATTTACATTTCCTAAATGGTCCAAAAGAGCTCAGACCAATTCTTGTTTTTAGTGTTCAAGGCCATAATGTTCAGGTCACTATCCTTGAAAACCCTTCCCTCACTATCTATAGATAGATATAATTTTATTTTGTCCCTCAATTTTTTCCTTTGAACTACCATGGCTTCCACAATTGTGAATTGCTCTCAATTAGATTGCAAATAGTCTCTAGTTTAGTTCCTTTGTGCTTAAATCACAATTGGACTTCTTTCATATTGTTGTAATCAATTTGAGTTAACTTAGTGTCTTTTATGTAAGTCTTATTGATTTTGAGATTTAATGGTGGTAGCTTATTCAAACATAGGCTTACACATGCCTTAGATTTGATTTTGACACTTTCCTTTATACATCTACCTTTTAGACACACAAGATCTTCTATTTTGTCACTTTGTGCTTACATGGCGCTTATTTGGAATCTATCTAAAACTTTTTAGGCATTTTTTAAAACTTATTTGGAAGTGGCATTTGAAAAATGCCTTTTACTTCACACTATTGGATCAAGATCCTTAGATCAACATGGGCCATTGATTGTGATCTGGGCCCTTGCTTGTCATTGGTTCCATTCAATATCAATCCCCATGGTTGTGCCACTTGGAACCTCTATAGGCTTTCTAATATCTATCACCATTTATATATCACATATTGGATGTACTTTCACCATGTGTCAAGTCCATGGGTTCTTATAACTTTATTGTCAATTTTGCACCATTGGATCATCCTTTGCGATGAAGCATGAGCTGTTGGATCCTGTAAGATGCACAAGCTTTAGTCAGTGCATAATTGTAAAAAAACTTAGGCTAAAATATTTTATACTAATTTTATTTCATGTCAACAAACAAGCTATAGACTTAGGTTAAGATATTTGATACTAAGTTTTAAATCAAAGGACTTAGATGGGGACTTAGGTTTAAATACCTTAGGCTAAGGTTTATTTTGTGTTTATTAAACATGAAATAAATTTTAGACTAAAGTGTTTGTGCCTAAGTTTTGTAGGATTTATACAAAAAAATACCATGGATAAATATTTTAATCAAGGTTTACGTTGTTTCTAATAAACAAAATGAATAATTTGGGTTAAAATACTTATGTGAAGCTCTTAGAACATGCCTAAAGGGGTCAAAGTGGTATAAGGACTAAATGCCATAATTTGGCCTAGGGCTTTATTGTATTACTAAACATGATAAAATATTTGGTTAAAGTCATTTAGGATAAGTTTTATGCCCCCAAAAATTTTAAAACAAGACTTTGTATAAGTCTCTAGTCTAAGGTTCATGGCATTCAAACAAATGAAATGGGGACCTTAGGTTATAAACTTAGACCAAATTCATTTCTACATATATTTAGACTATGATACCATTTTGTTATTTGTAATTCAAATATTTCAAGTGTTTCAACATCCTCTTAGAGGTCCCATTAATCTATAAATGTAATTCATGAGCTTTTAAACAACATTTTGGAGTATATCCTAGTCTTGAGTAAAATAATCCATTTGCTTAAATTTGATGGCCTCATAGATGTCAAATACATCCTCATGGATGTTAAATAATGGTCATGAGAAAACTAAATTTAGGATCATGAAGTTCTCAGTTTTGATGGGCTTAAATTTGATGGTCGTGCAGACATCAAATAAATCCTTATGAATGTCAAATGATGATCGCATGAATGTCAAATTTAAGCTCATCAAACTCCTGTGTCCTAATACGAGAGTGCCACTTGGTGACTCTATGGGGATTCTTGGGATCTCAGACTCAATTCACTCTATCTGATTAAAATTTAGGATGAAGTGAGAGCCATTTGATCATAATCTAAGATCTTGTATGTGATTAGTTCCTATTAATATGTGGGACCCTTTGCTTTTAAGTCTCTAATACAAGAGCACCATGTGGCAACTCCATATGGCTCTTAGGGATTGGAATTTTCAATGCTTTCTTCACTCTCTCTGATCTTTGGTCCATGATGAAGAGCGAGGCATTGATTATGATCTAAATGATTGAACATGATTAGTTTGGAGGAATAATTATTAAGTTTTATTAGGTTTTCTTTACATCATCTGATTGAAAGGCCACTACGAGCATAGACCATTGGATCCTATAAGAAACAAGGTTTTTAATTAAGACCCTAAATTAGATAAACTTAAACTAAAGCATTTAGACTAAGGTTTCATTCATGTTGATAAATATGAATGGGGCCTTAGCATTAAATCTTTAGGATAAGTAGGTAATAAAGGGACCATGTTAGAAAATTAAAAGGACCTTTCTAGCATAAATTTAGACCATGTTAGAAATATAATAAATAAAAAGGGAGGAAAAAAAGGGAGACCAAAGCATAATTTTTTAGGCTAAGGTTTAGTTGTGTTTAAATAACACAACTAAGCCTTAGCATAAAAAATGGGCTTAAGTCCAAAAATAAAAATGCTCCTCCCAATTTGTTCTCAATAAATTCAAATTTGAACTAAGGTTTTATGCTAGGGTTTTAGAACATGAATCTACTAGTAAGGACTCCATGAACCCTACTTTTTAAATACATGAAGACTAATTATTAGTAATATTAGGCAAGATTAAAGTAAAACATAACTCAGTAAGCCAATATTATTAAATTGGACGATTTTCAAATTCTAATAATGTTCAAAATAGGCCATCCTTTTAGGGTTAAGCTTCAAAATATCTCAAGGGCCCCAATTTTCAAAAAAAAGGGGGGGTATGTTGACCTCAACAAATGGTGACTTCTAGGGGAAACATAATAATATATTATAACTTAGAGAATCTATTTTAGACAAACAACTAAGTCATCTACTCCACTTTGATCAATACCATTATCCATATCATATTATGGTTGAAACAAACCTTGCACTTGCAAAATTGGGATCAAACATTGGGACATATCCATGTTGTGTGTGTGCTTTGATTCCACTTACTGTTTACCATGAGATTTAGGATATAACTTCTAGGTTTCATATCCTTAATAATTAATACTAACTTAGAACATGTTTAGATTTTCATTAAGACCCATGCATCTAGTTCAGGGAAGGATCAGATATTGATTTTCTACTAGTCAGGCATTCATATCCCTGACAGAGATGTCTTTGGCTTGACTCATGGCCTTGATCCACTACTAGCCAGACATCCATAGCCCTGGTGGAGATTACTAGAATCACCTATGCTTGAAAAGCTTTTGATTTTACACTACATTCTTATTTTTTGTATTTTAAATATTTTATTTTTTCAACAAGGTTGGGAACCAAGGTACCCAAGTTCAAGGATTTAGTTAGGTGTTTGATCCTTAGAGAAACACCTGTGGCTACAACCATTATCCCAGCTAAAGATGTTTGTTAAGTGAAAGCATGAATATGCTTCAATAGATTAAGCTTTAATCTTATAAGTTTAACTCTTCTTGAAACCAAATTTAGGTCAAGATAATGTTCAATATCTCATGGAATAGTTGGCCTCTTTAATTAGTCTTTGCCAATTTATTCAAATCATAACATTAGGCTTATATTTAAAAACCATGGTCAACATATGTTATTAGGTTCAAACCCACATTACTAAACTTTGGAATTTCAAGCAAGCTAAATGGACTTTAAGCTCATGATTGTCCAAAAGGACTTATTGGAAACAAGGAACATGGAAATAGAAGAAAACACACAATAAAAGTAATAAAGTAAGAAACAAAAGGAAACAAACAAATATGTACATGCTTATATATAAACAAGGGACATGAAGGAAAGAGTTGAAAGAGACTAACTAGCCTACCTACACTAAGTCTAACCATCTTATAGTTTACTCCATAAAGACCTTTGGAGGAGAAGCAAAGAAGTAATGCTTGAGGTATTTCCCATTGGTAGGCAGTGTGAACTCTACTCCTTGTAGATATTTGAGCTTGAAGGTGTTTTTCCCAATGTGTCTATAATATTATATGGGACAATCCATAAATGTGTGAATTTTCCATGCTTTACTTTAGGCTCAGATGCTTTATCTCAAAGGAGGACCAAATCTCCTAGTCTAATCACCTTGATCTTTGATCTTTTATAAAACCACCTTTTCATCATGGTCTGATGCTTGCTATAATTAGAAAAGGTTTTCTGCCTTACATCTTCCATCTAAATTATGTCTTGTAATCTTTAATTTGTGATCTCTTGGTCTTCATCCATATACTCTTGCATGAATATATATGTTGGCAACTTGAGAGTGATAGGGAAGATAGGCTCTTGGCCATACACCAACATAAATGGTGATGCCTTTAGGGATTTCTTGATCCTTATCCTATCTACCCATAGTTCATACTTGAGAAGTTTGTGCTCAGTCCTGGGCTTGTCTATAATAGACTTTTTGATTTCTTTCATTAAATTCTTGTTGGTAGACTCAGACACTCCATTTCAATGGGGGTAATGATTGGATGAAAACTTGAGACAAATACCATTATCATATGCCCATTCGGTCATCTCAATAGATATAAATGTAGATATATTATCACACACCAAAGATACTAGAGTTAGACATTTGGTACAAACATTGTCCTCTAAGAAACTGATCACTTCTTCTATCCTGCATTATTTGGTGACTATAGATTTAGTCCACCTTGTGCAATAATTTTTGGTAGTCAAGATGTACTTGTGATATTTTGATGAATTAGGGTTAATTACCCCTAAAAATTCTAACCCCTATTATGCAAATGGTTTATCAACCATGACTAGCTGTAAAGGCGTTGTTGCCTTAGACTCCTTTGTACTAAAGATTTGGTAGGAGTAACATAACCTCATGTGCTTATGAGTATCTTTGAAAATAGTTGGCCAATAGTATCCAGCTCTCAAGATCTTATGGGTTGTAGTATTCCTAGATGGGTGCCCATTTATGAACTTCTCATGGAATGTACTCATGATTTTGGATGCTTCTTCCTTTGAGACACAACTTTGATATACCCCTTCAAAGTTTTTCCTATACAAAACCCCATTTTTGATCAGATAATGGGTTGCCTTGAGCTGTAGCTCCCTCTTTTTTTCCCTTTTTAGTCTTATAGGATAGGTACCATTAATTATTAAATGAATTATGGAATCATACCACTCACTATCTTGAAAGTTATGTTGATCTAATTTCGTAATACTTAGCTTAGGTATGGTACTAATAATCATTTGGATCAAGACTTGGCACCTTACCAGTTTTGTCATTTTCATTTCTATGTCATATTCTTGTAAAACTAACATCCATTTACCTCTACTTTATCCAATTTAATTTTGACTCAACATGATCTTAGTGACAGGGTCAGGTAGAATAACATGCACCTTATTTTTAAAGATATAGTGCCTAAAATTTTTCACTACCTTAACTAATGCATATGCTTGTTCATCAATCAATAAATAATTTTTTTCAACATTATTAAATTTAGTACTCATGAAAGCTATTGGGTGATCACACCCATCAACCTTCTAAGTTAAAACTGTAGCCATAGTATGGTCAGATGCAAAAGAGTAGAGATAGAAGTCCTTTGAAAAGTTAGGACTTATCAGGATTGGAACTTGAATAATTACTTCTTTGATGTCATTGAATTCCTTCCTAGATTCTTCATTCCATTTGACCTTAGCATCCTTCTTTATCATGTCATTCAATGGCTTGATGATATCTAAAAATTTAGAAATGAACTTTATTACAAACTTTATCTTACCAAAAAATGATTTTAGCTCTTTCCTACTATTTGGAGGCTCTATCATAGATATGGCTTCCACCATTTTAGGATCTATGGAGCTCCCATATTTAGTTATGACATGACCAAATAATTTTCCCTAGGTAATGCAAAACATACTTTTCTTAGGGTGTAGGGAGATTCCATACCTTCTGCATCTCTTAAAAACTTGTTGTAAATGCATAAAGTGATCTTACCTATTTTTAGAAAAAATGGTTAGATCATCCATTTATATAATGATGCACTTACCAATAAGACCTTCAAAGGAATGGTCCATGGCCCTTTAAATAGTATCTCCTATGTTTATTCAACCAAAAGGTATTCTCTTATAGGTGAAGGTTCCCCATTTGGTTTTGAAAGTTATCTTCCTTGTGAACCAATACCTAGTTGTATCTTGAAAAACCATCAAGGAAAGACATCATAGCTAAACCTAAAACAACTTGTATCACCTATTCAAGAGAGTGAATATGATAGTTATCTTTTTTAGATTATTTTTTCAAATTTCTAAAGTCAATGCATATCCTAATCTCACCATTCTTATTCGTGACTGACACCAAATTAGCCACCTAGGTAGAATGCCTGATGGGAAACACAATTCTAGCATCTAACAATCTCTTAACTTCTTTAAAGATCATTGGTTCTAAGATAGGGTTCATATGCCTTTTATTTTTCCTAAAGGGTTTACAAATTTATTTAAGGGGTATAGTATGGGTGATGACTCCTGGGTCAAAGATCTTTAATTCATCATAAGACCATGCTATGACATCCTTATACTTAGTTAATAGTTCCTTGGTCTTCTTGTTCTTAGTGTTAGTGTAGGCTTTTCCAATGTTTACCAATTAGGGTTGATCTTGGGGTCTAAGGTCAATAGCATTGTAATCCTTCCAAATTATCATAGGAATCTTAGAAATCTTAACCAACTTGTCTTGATCAAATATCCTCTCTAAGGTAATCATGCCTTTGGGAATTTTATTATCATTCAACTGAATGACCTTACCATCAAACTTGCCTAAGATATATTTTCATTACTCTCATCAATGATGTGAGCCTAAAATTCTATATAATTAGTCATGAAATCTAATATCTATTGATCATCACTGAAGACTTGAAAATGATTCACATTATCAGGGACTGAAGGGTAAGGTATCAATTCAATGCTGAAGCTGGGGGAGTCTTGGTTGGGCATGAGATTGGTTGCAACAAATGATAACTCATAAACTTATTGGTTTTCTTCTCTAGGGATAGAGACAATGCTAAAAGCATAAAAATACTCAATTATATCATAAACCCTAAACTTATACCTCTTAAGGTATGAGAGCTTGCATTGATATTTGCTTCTCACTTGGTTGACTACTAGTTCTAAATCCCCACAGACTAGTAGTTCTTTGACTTAATTTTTTTATAACAAATTAAAAACCTAGGGTAAGGGTCTCATAATTATTAAGGTTATTTGTGAAAGGGATTTGAGTCTATAGGAAGCATGGTATTTCTTACCAGTAGGATCAATAAGGACAATACCGACTCCAGATGAAACCTTACACCTAGCACCATCAAAATGTAGCTTCCATAATCTAGGCATAACATTAGTGCTCTTAGGATCATATACCTTTATAGTATCTAGGGTGGAAACCCCTAAGTATGAGTCAATTATGTCTACCCTTTAATTCACAAAATTATAATAAGTGATCATGTGCTTCATCCTTGGCTCTCTTTTAACCCTGATCTAGTTTGGAATTCCTTTACAAGGCAACCACAAATGTGAACAATCTGTGGACATGTAGCCATTCAAAGTTTTGGTCCATTATTTTTTATAAAATATTACATAAACATTAATAATATCAAAAACTTAGATATCAATAAACTATTACACTCTAAGCTTAGAAGCCAATTGCATATAAACATTTAATAACTGTCTAACCACCTTGACTCTAGATTTGTCTAATTGAGTGATAACGCTATCAAAGTTTATAGGTGTTAAGCCAAGTTGTTTAAAAATACATACTAGCATGATGTTTGTAGATTCAATAGAATCCAATAATTTTTTTTCAAGTTCTTACCAAACATCCTAACTGTGATCAGGAAGGAGGAGACTCTAGCTTAGCCTTGTGCATAGTCACATTAGCATTGTTAGCCTTGGATGGTTGGCTGGGTTTATTTGACAATGATTCTAGAAATAGGTCCCTTTGTTCTATGATGTACATTAATTCATACAATGTGATGTTAGATTTTATCTTATTCATGTCCTCAACAATATTGTAACCAGTCTTGTTTGAAAAACTAGGAACATCAACTCTATGTTTAGAGCTAGTCCCTTTGGGTGGTTCTAGATCATTGCTTGAAGAAGTTTATGGAGGAGTTCCAAAATTATTTGGAGGCATTGAGGTAGTCAAGGGTTTCCTATAATATCTATTCCTCAAAGGATAGGTTTTCTTCAATAATTTTTGGAAGGCCTGGATCTCTTCAAAGACATCATCAGTTTCATTGTCCTCTTGAAAGGGGAAGTCAAAAGTCTCCACCGTGAAGGTTGATCATATGATTTAGACTTGGAAGTACCTACACCAATATATTTATTAGGGACCACTTCAAATGTATCTAAATCTTCTTGGAAATATTTCAAAGCCTTACAAAACTCTATCAATCAATTTCACCATGCTTGGTTGTATAATGCACTCAATAATAATTATGTAATGCAATATCAGTAAGATTAATGTCCATAGTCCTATTTTTCGAAGATGTAATGCAATATCAGTAAGATTAATGTCCATAGTCTTATTTTTTGAAGATGGTTAATTATTCTTATCATTTTTAAAACTATCATTCTAAAATCTATTGTTTGGCCTATTAAACATTTGGAATGAAAAGTTCCTACTAGAACTCTCTACAATATTGCTAGCTTATTTTTGTAGCTAAAGAAAATCAGTGCTTAACTTTTAGACCATTTTTAAGATAGACTCATTCTCATTCTTGAGAGTTTCAAAATTGTGCACCTAGTTATTTTTAGTACCAAAAGATGGTACTAAATCTCTTTGATCATTTGCATTGAATCCATTAGCAACAGCATGACTTAAGAATCCTAAATTTTGATTGGGAGCAACATGACTCAAAGGCAATTGATTCATATTTGGGAGTTGATTTAATGCTAAAAAATTTTGGTTGTTGTTTGGGAAGATGTTTAGAATGGGCATATGTGGATTGATATTTAGAATAGAGGAGGGCTTTTTTCCTTGGGGCTGAATTTGATCATTTGTGATCATTGCTTCAAAATAATCCCTGGCCAATGAAGTTATGGCTGGAAGAGATCTTTAAAAAAATATAGAGGTCATATGATCTACTACTTCCTTATAGATTTATAGAGCTAAGACCTCATTAGGTTTATAAGGTTCTATGATTATACTATACATTTTCTAGAATCTAGCATTAAAGGACCTTATGGGCTCACTTGCATCCCTCCTGATGGTGGTGAACTGGTGATATATGACACGTGGACTAACAATTTTACTAAACTAGTCTATGAAAACATTAGTGATACCATCCCAACTAGTAATATAATTATTAGGCAAATTTAAAAACCATTTATAGGTATCATATTTAAAATTAAAGGGGAAAAACCTCTATGCTACGTCTTCATGTGTTACATTACGCAACCTTAAATCAACTTTAAAATATTTAATATGCTCTTCAATAGTTACAATACCAGTTGGACTAAATGTTGACAAGTATTTTTAAAGGTTATGTGGGAGATCATGCACCACACTTGGCATGTTGATTAAATAATATACTAACCAATCCATACCTAGATAAAGGTTGAAGTCAAAGGTACCTTGAAGAGGTGAGGTTGGCAAAGATTTGGAATGTCTACACCTATGTTTATCTTGCCTAGTTTTTTTATGAACTTCAAGCTCAAGTAAAGGCTCTCTTATCTCTGACTATGATCTTATTCATATCCTTGGTAATTCCATCTTGAATATTGAATATTCTATTTGAAATATGATGTATCAAGTTAATCTTTATAAAGAATAAGGATTAAGCTGCACATTAAGCTCATTTTGCAAAGATTGTGTAAAGAATAGTAAAGAATGCAAATATTTGACTAAGTTAGCTCAAAGATGTGTCCAATTATACAAATGTGGTCTATCTTTAGAAGTTTAAGCTCAAATAAACTCAGATCTATGAAATATATGCTAACCTTTGATCAAAATAATCTATTCTAACCTCAAATACTGTGGGTCTTCAAATCTTAAGCTATCTTTACCAAAATCAAGCATCAAACCTCAAAGAACTAAGATCTTTATCTAAAGGAAGCACAAATATATCTCACAAAGCACAAAGATCAATGATGTTTACACTTCTAAGCAAATAATTACTCAAAATCACAAAGATAACACCAATATTAGATCAAAACACACTAAGATAAGCAAATATTTAGCTAATTCTCAAATAAAGGCCCTCCTAGCACTAACGAGACTTGTTTATGCCTCTATGCATAACACAAATGTACATAGTGTTCAAAGAACACTTGTTATTTTAGAATTCTAGGAATTCAGAGCATGAGTAGTAGGTTTTGGTAACTTATGTTACCTATGGTGAAATGAAAACAAAGCAATGTTTATTTATTCCAAAAAATTTATATTAATTGATGGTTGGGAGCCATCATGGTCCAATTCTTTAAAAATCGTATCTTTATAAATAATAGTGAATTGTGATCAAAGCTAAAACTATAAACTAATTTAAATAGATATTTATAATGAAGTCTAAACTAAGGTGATCTGGTTAAAAAAGAAGCAAAAGAGAAGGGTAAGGTAGAAATAAAATAAGTGATTATTGATCCTTAACTCAGATATCACGACAAAGTTTTAGTTATAACTAAACCTACATTTAACAAGTATATGATGCAAAATAGTGAAATCTCAGATCTCACCATACACTAGGAAAATTTCTAAGGATAGTATGAAATTATACAAGTAAGAATTGGACTTTAATTTTAATATTTGTTACCAAACTCAAATAGCATTAGCAGATATAAATACAAAACAAATAAAGGAAATCAAAATTAAGGTACTTCAACTAATCTAGCATAAGCACAAATTAGTAACCCTATATCACAAATGCAAATTTAGAATTCATGAAACTATTTAAATTCAAGATTTAGAACCAACAATTGAGAGAGAGAGCCATATTAACAATTAACACATCAAATTTTGACAATATTCATGAAATTCCTTGATAGTATTAATTTCTCAAAGTATACAAAATTTTCTCTCTTTACAACATGGTAGTACTACCTTTTATAAGTAGACAAGCAATATATCGGTTAGTTACAAGATACAAATGTACAAAAGGTAAGAACAACTATCTTTTTTCAAAAATTCCTAGAATACACTTGCTTTTTCAAACTAGATTGACTTAGAGGAAAATATGTTAACAAACTAGCATATGCCTTTACAAAAAGAATATTCTTATTTCAAACATTACAATGTTTTTCACAAAAAAAGACTATTAATTAATTGGTGGGCTCATTGTCAAAGGGTCTCCTTGTTGCTCTTGTAGAAGCTCCCTAACTCTTTGATGTTGTTCCTTGACAAGCTTGAAATCCACAACTAGCTTTAGGAGACAAACATATTCTTGGTCAGATAAGCCTGAAAGTATCTATCATCCCTTGCCATAGCGTCTTTGATGCTTCTATCTTTTGTAATCTTTTCTTCAGTAGTGAATATCATGCCTAAAATTCTACTATTATCACTACCTAATTGACCCTAGCTTTGGCCCTTTACTTCTTGCATCACCAGAGTGACTATGTTTATATTGTACATCATAAAAAATTCCCATGGCTATAGATTTCATAGGATTATCCAACATAGTGCCAAGTAGATGCTTAATCCTAGCAATCAAATCTTCATCATCCCTTAGGAGTCTATCCAAGCTTACTGACCAAGCACTTAAACTTTGGATCTTATCCACCACTATCCCTAATATAACATTTAAGTGGGATAGGCTAATGGTTTTGAACTTGGGAATTCTATTCTAATCAATATATTGATGAGATCCCTTATTTTAGCCTCTGTACATTTCCACTTTGTTATCAATCCTTTGGCCACTTCACTCTGCTAGCTTAATGCATATTATCTTAGAATTATTGATTTTAAGGAGTCAAACATATCAAAAAATGATGCTTTAAACATCTTAATTATGGCCTCAGGTACTTTTAAGATAGCCTAGGTCTATAAGTTATCATTTTCCTTCTCCAAGTTATGGATCCTTTATTTCATTCCTCTGATTCCAGCTTTGACATGAGTTGAATGAGCCTCAGTTAGGATTTCAATATCCCCTTCATAGATGGGTAGTTCACCAGGCTACTACCCTATAACTAGAGTTAAACCTGTAAAAGGTTCAACCTTTTAGAATGTGAACTCTTTAGTCCCCAAGATGTATTTTCTTATTGTGACTCTCTCTAATCTAACTATTTCTAGATTGAATTGTACAATAGTAGAAGACTCTGTGTATTTTGGAGGTTTTGGGACCTCTATCCTTGTGTTGCTTGATGCTCTTAAAGCATCCATCTACTTGTTTTTTGACCTTGCAATGGTAAATATTATTATTTATTCTTCCTCTTTTTTCAAATCCCTTATCCATTGCTTGATATTCTCATGCACATCAATGTTAATATTTTAGGTTAAGGCCCAAGAGTGAGCCAAAGTGGGAATCTTCTACATTTTTCCATAAATGAACCAATTAGGGATGACTATTTCATGAATAGGGTATTCTTAATTGAATAAGTTGATCTCAATTATAGGATGCATTAAGGTTAACTTTGGCCTCTTTAATTTAACTAGGACCAAGGCTAATTCTATCTTTCTTTTCTATCAGGATGCTACTAGAACTAAATCCAAAGCAATGTCTTTTCCTCTATCCTTATCAAGATCTTCTATATTCTCTTAGGGTTCTTGAGCTTGCTCCTCCTTTTCTTTAGAGCCATATGATTCAACTATCACTTTAAGTGCATCCTCTACTATTTAATTTTGATCCAAGGCTACCATATCTAAAAACTCTATGGGGGACCCTAGTCTTTGAGGCAGGGCTGAGGATGAAGGTCCCTCACTAGGCCTCTCTTCTAACATTTCCTTACTCGTGCCTTATATAATCTGTGTTTGGGATTGGGGCCCTTTCACTTGTGGTTTCTTTTGAGGAGGCCTTGATGGTCTAGGCAACTAATGATATTACATATGTGCCATTTTCCAAATGTCACCTAGTTGTTTTTCATTAACAGTTAATCTATGTTCAAGTTTAACATTATGTTTCTTGAACCTAGCTAATACTTCAAACTTGTTGGCCCTGATGTGTAGAGGATCATAAGGACCAGGTTGATGTATGTAAACTAGATTGGGTAGCTATTTTCTCTTCAAATGCTTACCTACCCTATCATAAGGATCCTAATGCTTTAGATCATATAGCTAAAAACCAAAAGAATCTCTCTGCCTAGTAATGGTGTCCACGTGATTCTAGTGTTGTAAAATATTTCTACCAATTATTAATGGGAAGGGATGAATAAGGCCCTTCATTTTATCCTTGGACACTCCATAAACACCATGATGGAATCATATTACTCAGACTTTTTAACTATGTTTATTAGTTTTATGTGTTAAAGTAGCAGTATACAAGCATTAGTTTTCTATCATTTATCCCTATCTTGGATTTGGTTAAAAATAATTCATGTTCTCTATTTATAGATCCCCTTTTCTACCTTACCTTTCTCTCTATTTGAAGTTTATTTTAATCCAATCCACTTTAAAGTAGATCCATCATCACCCCATTCATCTCAAGTAGATCTAAGATTTATATCCATACCTAAACCAACCAAGTTAGTAGTTACATTGCTGATATATATTCCACCACTAGTCACTGCAAGACCTAATACCTGCAACTCTTGACCCAGAGAGAATTTGGTCTTTGCTGATATCCCAAAATGTTAGAGGTTACTTCATATGTGTTCTTCAGTGTGTGTAAAACTTAGAACAACATAATTTGGTGATAGAAGGAGGGCTTATTTCACTATATAGAATTTAATATCTCTTAATTTACACTAGATATATCCCAAATATTAGTTAGGTCTACCTCTATAAAAAACATGCTACATCTACCCATGCAGGCCCATAAAAAAACTAGGTCAGACATAGGTGTTCTAAGGATGTTCTAGGCTCAATCATATTCTCTAAAAAAATGACCACTCCCATGTCTAATGGATCAACCTTGGTTGATGGGTTATAAATTTAATATTCTAGGAGGTATCCATGACAAATCTTGAGAAATACCTTCCCACCTTTTCTCTCTCAAGGGGTAGAAATATCAAAGAACATGTGAAATCCTATAGAACTACTTAGGGGATACTAAATGTAGTCCATGAGGATGTATCTTGTTGTATTTTACCATTTACACTATAAGATGCTACTTATTACTATATTTCTAAGGGTTACATCACATCCTAAACTAATTGCCCCAATATCTTATACCAACTATTTACTATCATGAAGAGAGAGCCTAATGAACCCATTAGGGTATTTAATGCAAGGTTTCAGAAAATGTATATCTAGATAAATTATTCATATAAGCCAAATGCTATATTATCTCTAGAGATGTACAAAAATGCCTTAGATCCTATAATTGTAGTGTTTTTACATAGGGTAGCTAGTGACATATATTTAACCTAAGCTTATGTTAAAACTATAAAGGTTGATAGATAGATGAATCCATAGTGGAAAGGATTAGTAAGACCAAATTTTTATTAGGCCTATTTGATGTTAAATCTAATCCCAAGTGATAATCAAAACATTATGACCCACAATCAAATTGAGGTCCATATACATTTTCCCTTGTCTCATATTACACCTAACTAGATTCTAGGTTTCTTGAATAATCCTTTTTAAGTAGTTGATCCTCATATAAGACAAGATCTAGTCCTAGTCAATGATTCTACTACTCAAGGTACTTTTATTGATTCTAAAAAGGATAAGATATATTCCATCTAGAGGATGGTACAAAAGTTAAGTAATAAGTTCTTAACTATGCAAAAATAGGGAATGTTGGTAAATGGAACACCAACTAGAGCTTTGGATACTAGAGATACAAATAGAATTTTAACAAGCTTGATAATAATTTTAAGTAGTTACTCAATAAGATGCTAGAGATGAATATCATAGAGGTTACATTACCTAACCGGTGTATAGTTCACAACATAGCCAAGCATAGATAAATGAATTATGAAGAATTATGTATAGCCTTTGAAATATCTCATAAATATATGGATAGCTAAGAGATCCTAGTAAATCCACTTGAGTCATCTCCTCTTGACACTTCAATTCACTCTAGAATTGGTATGGTCTTTGATACATATGATTTTCCATTTCTAGTGGAAAAAGATAATGAACCAAAAAATGTTTTAGATGAAGTCCATGTTTTCTATTAGTTCCAAATAAATAATTCAATCTAAGGAATAATAAGCCTTTTGATACCTCTAAAAGTCTAAATAATAATTCTAGCACTCCTTTAAATACAAAGAGTAGCAATAATCCACTTCCACCAAAGGATAAAGATCAGATGTAGCAACCATAATCACTAAATAATGAGGGTACAATATCATAGAGGATATGAAGAATATCAAAGCCAATATCACCCTACATGAGTTGGCTCACATCACTGAGTAAAGGGAACTATTAATAAAACCCTTGAATGGAATATATTCTACAGACGTATCCAAGATTGCCCAAACACATGTAATAATCTATAAGGACAAAGCTGAGGTTCCACTCTTCCTATTAACAATCAAAATGTTTAATAAGAATGTTCACATTTGTATAGTTGACTCAGGATCTTTATTCAATGTGATACCTATAACCATATGTAAAAAAATTGGGACTATCCCCAGATAATTCAAAAAGGGTAATCCTACAATTAGACAAATCTACATTACCTTGTGTAAGGAAATTATTGAATGTACACATACAATTGGTCTCTGAGCTTCATGTATAATAATTTATGTTAGGGTGTGGAGCTAAAAGATTCAACTATTTGCAGACACAAAGAAGAGGATGCTGAAGAACCAGAAGCACCAGCGTCGACAGCATGACCGACGTCGGTTAGATACAGTGCAGAAGGCAACCGGTGTCGGCAGCTAGTCGGCTGACGTCGGCAGCACCAGGCAAGCAGGGACCGGCGTCGGTCGCCTGTGTGTTCCAGAACTACTGTTGACGAACAGTCAGTTAAGTGAAGTGAGTGTTTACATGTCAAATGACTAATTATAGTCACGAGCTGCGTGTCTAATTATTGTAGTTAGATTTCTATTTTTGTAACCATGGGATTCTATTTAAAGACCCATGAGGCATGTATTGTAATTATCAAGCAGGAAAGTAAAAGCATTGAAGCAAGCAAGGTCAAGGAGATCTACAGGTGTAAGGTCAAGGAGATCAGCTGAAGCATTCAAGGAGGGATAGCAACTCAGGTTGTAGAGTTGGTTTTGTGTTGAGCAAGAGAGAGAGGGAAGAAGGTCTTGAGGTGTGGCAAGCCTTTGAGGTGGAGGAAGAAGTGGCATCTTCCTTATTGTATTTTCTTCTATTAATATCTAATACAAGAGTGTGTATTGTCTCTCAAATTCTTTGCTGTCTCAAGTTTCTAGTTACTTTATCATTCTGGTATAATTTCGTGTTTAATTGATTATAAGAAAGTAATCAATTGTGCTTCCGTTGGATAAGGGGTCTCATAACAGTTGGTATCAGAGATACGGTTTGCAGGGAGCATGTTATTGTTTTTTATTATAGGTCATTCACATGGTTTTCTGATTGAGTGGGAGTTCAGCAATGGTAGAAGAAAGTAAGCTACGAATGGAGAAGTTTAATGGCAAGAATTATCAACATTGGAGGATGCAAATTGAGGATTATCTGTATCAGAAGGATTTGTACTTACCATTGGGTGGGATTGCATGCAAGCCCACAGATATGAAGGATGAAGAATGGAGTGTTCTTGATCAGAAGGCTCTCAGTTCCATAAGGTTGAGCCTTGCATCGTCTATGATTTCCAGCTTATCACAGTGCAAGACAATGGAAGAGTTGATAAAGTCCTTGGCAAATTTATAAGAAAATCCCTCAGCTTCTAATAAGGTATATCTTATGAAGCAGCTATTTACTTTGCAAATGCAGGAAGGTGGATCGGTACATACTCATCTCAGTGATTTCCATGGTTTGGTAAACCAATTAGCTTTAGTCAATATTGTTTTTGATGATGAGATAAAGGCTCTCTTGATTTTATGCTCTTTGCCTAAAAGTTGGGACAGTTTGGTTATGGCAGTAAGTAATTCTGCATCTACTTCTAAAATCTTAAAAGTTGATGATGTTGTGAGTGTGATCTTGAATGAGGAAATATGCAGGAGAAGCATAGGTGAATCATCAGGGAATGCTCTAAGTGCAGAAAGCAGGGGAAGGCAAAGGGAGAAGATTGAGCAAGGGAAATCAAGGTCGGGAAGGAGATCTGAGTCCAAAGGTGTTACCTACTGGTTTTGTGGAAAGAAAGGACATACAAAGAAGGAGTGTTGGTTGAGAGATAAAGAGAATCAACATGTAGGTATTGAAGAAGCAAAGGATGCAAATATTGTGGTACATGATGCTCTCATACTTTCTTTGGATAGTCAGGTAGGATCATGGATTTTAGATTCTGGTTCATCTTTTCATGCATCCCCAAACAAAGATTTGTTCCATGAGTATGAACAGGGAGACTTTGGAGTGCTTTATTAAAGGGATGGTACGCCTTGTCAGATAGTTGGCAAAGGGAAAGTGCAGCTGAGATTACAGATTGACAACACATGGGTGTTGAAGGAGGTCATGCATGTCCCAATTCTGAAGCAGAGTTTGATTTTTGTAGGAAGGTTGGGTGATGAGAGATGCACAATAACCCTCACAGTGGATTCTTGGAAGGTTACCAAGGGTGCACTTGTTCTAGCAAGAGGTAAGAAAGTAGATACTCTTTATCTGTCTACTTGTATTGTTGATTCTACTTCTGGTTTATCTACTTCAGCTGTAGATTTGAATATGTGGCTTAATAGGCTTGGTCACATGAATAAGAAGGGAATGGACATTCTTGATTCAAAAGGTATGTGTTCAGATTTGGAAAGTATAGATAGAGTTCATTGCAAAAAAAGGAAATTTGATGCTTTTGACAGGAATAAAGAAGCCTTGGTGTTTATGGAGGAGATGAAGGACAGAGATCAGTCATAGGGGCTGAATAAATCTGAGCAGGGTAGTATAGACAGAGGTTTGATCCAAGATGAGCTCGTGGATGAAAAATTCATCACTTGTATAAAAACACAGGTACCGACGCTGGTGCTCCCATGGCACCGACGTCGGCCAGACAGAAATCAACATCAGTCATGTGCAGACCAGTAGGATCGGTAGGTCAGGCAGGAGAAGTCCGATGTCGGCCATCAGGACCAACGTCGGTAGGAGGGACACTGGTGTCGGCCAGGGAAACGACGTCGGCAGTCAGGGTCAGTGTAGGGAACCAACATCGGTCGGGAACAGACTGGGATATGGCCGAGATCGGTCACTGAAATGGATGATGGGTGGACAGTTAGCTATCAAGGAGTCTCAAACACCCATATGGAGGTCAAAAATGGTAAGTGAACCTCATATTCATTGTTCACCTTCTTTATATTGCTTACTGATAGTCAAGAACTAGGAAGATGGAAGATGTAATGCAGGTAGAATCTAGAAACAGTGGGAGCTTGGCATGGATGAGGAGTGTGAGTCCTTGGAAAAGAACCAAACAGGTATTCGTTGGTAGAGTTGTCAGCTGGAAGAAAGCACTGGATAGAGGGATGGATTCCCATATTAGAGAAGAGAGTGGATGGACATGTGAGACAGAAGGCTATGGTATATGGTCTTGATTAGGCTATAGAACAATGGAGGTTTGACCATTGTATTTTATCTTTACCAGGTTGGTTAATATTAGCTACATTATCCTGTTAATGTATTGTGTTACTTGTTGCAGGGTTTCATAAACAGGGAGTTTTCTGAGCTAAGGGTAGAGTTGGTTTAGAAGTATGTCATGAAGAATTTGGGAGCAGCAAAATTCTTATGGCATAAGTGATAGGTATAGCATCACAAGTTTGTGTGGTGGTTAGTCTTCAAGAGTGACTTTGAAGAGGGATACAGAGCCAAAAAAACAAAATAGATGGTGTACAGGTACAAGTATAGTATTAGCTATTTATCTCCAAGTGGGAGATTGTTAGGATGTGGAGCTAAAAGCTTCAACTATTTTTAGACACGAAGAAGAGGATGCTGAAGAACTAGAAGCACCGATGTTGGTAGCATAATCGACATCAGTCAGATGTAGTGCAGAAGGCAACCGGCATTGGCAGCTAGTCAGCCGACGTCGATAGCACCAGGCAAGCAAGGACCAGCATCGGTCACCTGTGTGTTCCAGAACTGCTGTTGACGAACAGTAAGTTAAGTGAAGTGAGTGTTTGCATGTCAAATGACTAAATATAGTCACGAGCTGCGTGTCTAATTATTGTAGTTAGATTTCTATTTTTTTAACCATGGGATTTTATTTAAAGACCCATGAGGCATGTATTGTAATTATCAAGCAGGCAAGTAAAAGCATTGAAGCAAGTAAGGTCAAGGAGATCTACAGGTGTAAGGTCAAGGAGATCAGCTGAAGCATTCAAGGAGGGATATCAACTCATGTTGTAGAGTTGGTTTTGTGTTGAGCAAGAGAGAGAGGGAAGAAGGTCTTGAGGTGTGGCAAGCCTTTAAGGTGAAGGAAGAAGTGGCATATTCCTTATTTTATTTTCTTCTATTAATATCTAATACAAGAGTGTGTATTGTCTCTCAAATTCTTTGTTGTCTCAAGTTTCTAGTTACTTTATCATTCTAGTATAATTTTGTGTTTAATTGCTTATAAGAAAGTAATCAATTGTGCTTCCGTTGGATAAGGGGTCTCCTAATAGTCCACTTCCACCAAAGGATAAAGATCAGATGTACCAAACATAATCACTAAATAATGAGGGTACAATATCATAGAGGATATGAAGAATATCAAAGCCAATATCACCCTACATGAGTTGGCTCACATCACTGAGTAAAGGGAACTATTAATAAAACCCTTGAATGGAATATATTCTACAGACATATCCAAGATTTCCCAAACACATGTAATAATCTATAAGGACAAAGCTGAGGTTCCACTCTTCCTATTAACAATCAAAATGTTTAATAAGAATGTTCACATTTGTATAGTTGACTCAGGATCTTTATTCAATGTGATACCTATAACCATATGAAAAAAAATTGGGACTATCCCCAAATAATTCAAAAAGGGTAATCCTACAATTAGACAAATCTACATTACCTTGTGTAAGGAAATTATTGAATGTACACATACAATTGGTCTCTGAGCTTCATGTATAATAATTTATCGATATACTAGTGGTTAATATAATAGAGGCCTATAGTCTACTACTCAATTGAGATTAGTCAAAAACCTTGAATGGATATGTAACCACTGATTTATTACATAGGTGGCTACCTTGGAAGGTTGTGGCCAATCAAATCAGGATTGACTAAGAGTAGACGATGAAGTAATTAATCATGGAATACAATGCTAAGAATGATAAAGTCAGCTTCATATCATCACATGCTAGTATCTACACCTTCACTACCAAACATAGATCTCATCACCAAGATTTCAAAGGATCTTCACAATTATGGACCCTTTAATTTGATATTCCTTGATCAAAACAAGGATCAAGTGTTGTTGTAGCCTTGATAGACCCCAATGGAAATTAGTACCTAGTAGTATACAAATTATAGTTCTCTTGCACTAATAACTAGGATAGGTATGAAACCTTGATCCTAGGCCTATAATTTTCCTTAAGACATAATGCTAAATAATTACAAGTATTTAGTGATTTATAGCTTGTGCTCAACAAGGTTAGAAGGAAATATCAATGCAAGCTAGCATACCTAAATAAATACAAACATAAATCCTAGGACCTGATTGATCTATTTGATGATTTTAACATCTAATCTATTCTAAGAGAAGAGAACCAAATAAAATATTCATTAACATCCTCAAATTATAACTTAAATCCATGCTCAGAGTCTAAGATGTATAAATTTTCCATGGAACTGGTGCCTTGCCCTTCATTCCCTAAAAACGTTAAAAAATTCTAAGTCTTGAAGGATGATCAACATATTATCCAATTCATAAATAATTCTAGAGCCTTTGATTAAACAATTATAGATGAAAATGAATTTAAATGTCTGAAATTAGAGGAAATTAAGGATGATGGTATTAGATAGCTCAAGAAAAATAGAATCCCCATGGGGATGGTGTCTTTAGAAAGGGTCTTTGATATAGACCCACAAGCTGACAGGTAAAGACAGCTAAAAATAAATCAGTTTAACTTTGACAAAGAGAATTTGGGAACTCAATAACACCCTTAATATGTTAATATTATTCTATCCTATAATCATTATGAAAAGTAGACGTTGAAGGAAATAATGATGAAGTACAGGATGAGATTGTTTGGACCTATGAAGTCTTAAGGACTTTCCCAAGGTGATCAACCATACTAATCCCTTAACTCTAGGTAACTAAACCTTTAGAAAATGTCAAAGGACCATGAATCCCATATTAGAGATTCTGATTTAGACTAAAGTTTATAAGTTATTATATGCCATAATCATATTTCCTATCAGGCACCCTAACTGGGTGGTAAACTTGGTACATGTCAAGAACAAGAATGGTGAAATAAGGCTATGTATCAACTTAAATAGTTTGAACCATTCTTAAAATAAGGATAAATACTTTTTACCTTACTTAATCAAGGTAATATAGGTTTTCAGTGGGTGTAAAATGATGTCCTTCCTAGATTTTTTCTCTGAATACAACTGGGTGCTAATAGAAGGACAGGACCATATGAATACAACTTTCACCACAAAGTGGAGAACATATGATTATAAGAGGATGCCTTTTATCTTAATAAATGCTGGTGAAACATTACAATAAGCCATGGAACATGTGTTCCAATTAACTATTATTAAGTGCATCATTATCTATATGGATGACCTCACTATGTTTTCCAAGAATAGAACTGATCATACAAACCACTTGCAAAAGGTGTTTAATAGATGCAGAAGATATGGAGTATCCCTCAACACAAAGAAAAACATACTTAGGGTGATAGAGGGAAAGTTTATAGGCCACATCATCACCAAGGAGGGAGTTTCCATCAATTTATAATGGGTCCAAGCCATTTCAAAGTTGGCACCTCTTAATAGTAGAAAAAAATTAAAATCATATTCAGGTAAGATCAAATTTATGTGCAAATTCATCTTTGGGTTTGATGAGATTATAAAACCATTGAATCCTATGTTGAATAAGGAAATGTTGTATCCAACACATCCATATTTTAAGAGTAAACCCATTCAAAAATGAAAAAATATAAAAAAATCTAAGGTTTATCCCTCATTTGGGCTATGCATGTGTGTGTATAAATTTGATGTTTTGGATTTTGAATCACTTTTGGGTGCACCTTTATTCCATTGGAAGGACTTATTTAAAATTATATATTAATATAAATTTTGGAATTTTTGTATTGTATGATAGGTATTTAGGTTTGTTTTTTTGGGTTATTTTATTCAAAGTTACTTATTAAGATTTTTTTATTTAATATTTCAGACATTTTCGGTCTTTGACATATTTATCTTCAAAAACTTTTCAATAGAAAACTATTCAATTGGGAACTTTCATTCAAAAGGTTTCAATTGGTATATTTTCAATCGGTAACTTTTGTTTGGATAATTTTGTTCAACACTTCTTATGTGACAAATTTACTTTAGAAACTTTGGTCTTCAAAAGGTTTTGGTCTTCAAGAACTTTCTCTTTGGTAGCTTTCATTTAGAAGGTTTTGGTCAAGAACTTTATCCTCAGTAACATCTTCCCAAACAAAAATCTCCCCAAATAACACTGGGTTTTTTGGATATTTGGCAACTTTAATTTGGAGCCTTTTAGTTGGGAACTTTATCTTCAGTGGATTTTGGATAAATCTTCCTGAATAAATTCCTCTAAAGACCATTTTGGTCTTCTAGGTATTTTATTTAGAACCCTAGGCTCACTATATCATATCATTTAACCTAGATGTAAATTTCAACCCACAAACTAAACCATATAGTTACAAGTGTCAAAATAAGTATCACCATGGTACCTCGAATGAGTAAGAATCCTATGTGGCATGCCCACTAGGGCTAGGTGGTCAAACTCAAATTAAATTAAGGCAATGAGCTCATATATTTTATTGATTAATGGTACACTAATTGGAATGAATGCAAAATTATATAACATATATCTACTAAATAATTTCACCTCATTTAATTATCATTGAGATCGAGTACACATAGCCTTCTGTAATTTCAAAACCCCTAGCTTTGTCTAAAAATACCTATAATTTGGGTAATAAAGTTTTAGACCACCATTTTCAAGAGATAAAATCACACCAACATTAAGAAAAAATAATGTCATCTTCATCCAGGGAATACAAGGGAGTTTCAACACCTTATAGGTTCTCCATTAAGGATTCCACTAAATACATAGACACAATTTTTGATACAATAGTGTTCAACGATCTCCATGCCAATTATTCAGCTCTATGGGAGGCCATAAAGAATGTTAATTTATTCACATGTGAGTAGGATGTCTCATTATAAGAGAAGAAATTTTCAATTACTTACTACCATTCAAATACCAAACACTCCACTATGCATCCACCAAACTAGAAGTTATGTTGTGCATCGACTTATTATGAGATTTATTCTTCAAATAGAGAATTGTAGAGGGTGGCTATCTACACTATGACACCAATAATATAATTTTTTCATATAGATCAAGTGATGCATTCATGATGTATTTATGTTTTACCATTCTAGATGCTATATTTGACTTACATAGTGTGGTTACATGGAAGAAAAATAATAATGTGGAATAAGTAGTAGGGAAATGGCTTCTCCTAAATGATATTTTCACATTCAACAAAACTACTAAGAACCTCATCCCCATCACCTAATTAAAGATGGGAATTTGTATTGGCATGGTATTATTAAATAAATTCTTTGTCTACCCAAGCATTTATTTCTTGCATTTATAATGGGTGCCCCTACTTGACCTGCTCATCATTTTAGAGTGCACCTATATATTAGGGGAGTTTATTAGTGCCCATCTACAAGAACAAATTCTATAAAAAGATAAGAGGACCTAAGGTGGGAACTTATACATGATGTCATATATTTTGAATGTAGTCATAGGGACTGTTTATAGACATAATGGGACTTTATGGAATCCCAATCCTAACTGTATCAAGAATAGAATCTACAACTTCTATTATTTTGATCACATATATGCATATGTGAGGAATATTTATAGAATTATAGAGGACATGTATCCTCAAGTCTGGATGGAAGTTCTTGACCTTCCTCTAGCCAATATTTTAAAGAGAATCACCAATACATTCATATATTTGGGTGATTATTGGATTTACCCAAACTACACTATCATCATGATTTTTGGACTTAAGGTAGATCCTCTTCAGCTCCCCAGATTTGTCCTAGACAAAGTTGTCGAGTAAGAGATTGTTTTCCAATTATGGAATGGTATATATGAGGACTTGACCAAGAGTAATGATAAAATAAATTTCCATTGCTTCCATATCACTATTAGGAGGCTGAAATATACATATATAAGACATTTCAAAGAGGTTGGTAATGCAAGGAAGGCTTATGCCTTAGCTATGCTACCCTACAAGGATTGGGACCCCCACAGGAGAACAAAGTAAAAGGTTCATAATATCAACATCCCATATAAACATGAACCTTTCGACCATGAATTTTTTGTCCTTAATGAAAAATATTATTAAGAAGTAAAAGAAATGGCTAAGACTATCAGCCTAAGAGAAAATTTGTTAAAGGTAATACAAGAAGATCCCTTCCTTACATTCAATCAAGCCAAACTTAGGATCCCTATACTAGTGGGATGGAAATCATCTAATTTTTGGAATGGTATACTTTCAAGTAGCCATAAGACCAAATCTAGGACCTCCAATAACTAGCTACTATGATGACAACTCAATATGAGCAAGTTGTAAGGGAAACATCAACTGTTAGAGAACATGAAGAAGAGAAAGTGACAAGAGAAGCATTATCTATTACTCATCATGAGGAATAATATATTATTCAAGATGAAGTATATAATATTTAACTGAGGAAGGTCAAATGAGAACTAGTAGAATAACTAATGTAGGAGAAAGATAACACTATTAGGGAAGAAGTGGAGATCATTTGCCTATAAACCTCTGATGAGGAAGAGATGGCACCTACTATGGTAGATTTAATGACCATAACATCCATTATGACTCTTCCCTCTCCTACCCAACAAGTGACTTCTCCTTAGGCTGAGAGGACAATAATTTGCTATCAAATAAAATCCAAGGCAAAGAGGCCATATCCTCCATCCACAAAGGTAACGAGTGAAGAGGCACAACCTTCAATTGAAAGTGATCCAAGCCATGAAGTGGATGAATAGGAGATATAATAAGCTAAATTACTAATATTTCAAGGATTGAAAGTAAATTCAGCCCTTAGTGGTGACCAATCTGGTAAGGGTGCTCTATTCATTGCTCCCCTAGGCTTTTATCATCTTATGTCATTACCAATTGTTTCCTCTATGCCATTACCAATTTTCTCTACTTTTAATCCTATGAAAATATTACCTACTATGTTTGTTTTCATTATGAAAACCACTACTCCAACCTCTTCTCCTTCAATCTCCATCGTTGCTTCCATAAACACCAACCAACTCATCACCCAAGTGGAAACTGCTTCTACTCAATTGGGTATACCACTACCTTCATCAAAAGAAGTACAAACCACAAAAATGGTGGAAATAAAGAGGGATCCTAAGAATAAACCATTATTCATCCCATGCCAAATTTAGGGAATGTAGATTGGTCCAAGATAATTTGGCCCTCAATGCCTAAGCCATCCACTAAACTTGAGATTGATCTTATAAAGGACACATAAATAAAGGCACAACCACTAGATCTATTAAAGCTAAATCTTACAAATTAGGCCAAGGAGTTAGGAACATCATCTTATAAGAGACTAAACTTAAATATCACTGACCTTCCCACTATGAGCTCACTCTTTGACAAAGTAATACCCTCTGTACAAAGGATAAAGAAGAGGAAGATAGAAGATAGTAGTGGCAAAGGCTTAATTCTAGAAGAAAGATAAGAGATTTACTTTATTTCAAAAAGATAGGATAAAAATAAGGGTCAGTCCCCCTACATTGATAACCTTAAGTCCTACATGGATACCCACACTAAAGTAGTATTGACCATTAATGAGGAAATAAAATAGGCCAAAAAATAATTATAAGAAGAGTTGGAGACTCTCATAGAACAACAATAAGTAATTCACTTTACCTCTTGTATAGATAAAGATGTATAGAGTGTGACATTAAGATTATATGAAATTTTGGATACCATTCATTCTTTGAGGGTACAATTATCTCTAGATGTTATTACAATAACAAAATTGTTTAAACTTTTCAAAAAAGATGAGAATAGATTAAATTTCTTAGTTTTGTATACTCTTAATAAGGTATTTAGCTATTTAAATTTGATGACTTATTTAGAGGTAACCAATGCATTAAATATAGATATAGTAAGGACTCAATAAGCTTGGTATTGGGTGAGTGATACCAATGCTCTAGTTACTAAGATTATAGAAAAAGAAAAGCATGCAAAATAAATTTTGGATGAGCTAGAATTGATAGGAGCACAAGATAGTATTGGGAAGATGGTAGCCTGAGATATTTTTGAACAAAAGATACAACAAGATTTAGACAATTTCATGAAAAGTTTACAAGTAATACCTTAAGAGGATATTGAAGCAAAGCTGAGTTCAGAAAGGAAGAAGGCAACTGAAGTGGAGGTCTTTTGAGTAGGCTTATGAACTACCAAGATAGATCATGCAAGGCTAATAGAAAAATTAGACATAATAACCAAACCTCCCCTCCTTGATATGAGATTAATATGGGTATAACATACTAAAGGATACAAATATTATCAAGAGTTGGACATTGAGAAGAAAACAACCTCAACACCATCTATTACCTCAACAACTTAGACTCCATATAATGTGATAGCTATAACACCACCATCAATTTCATTCCCTCCCAGCTCAACAAGTGCATCAACTCTGACTCTCAGCTCATCTATAGTTATAACTCCAGTTCAAACTACTAATTCATCCCTAAATACAACTCTAGTTACCATGTATACTGCAATAAACAAGTTCACCTTTAGTTACCAGCTCAGCTAAAATTACAACATCAGTTCCAATAACAACCATAAGAAGTGTCAAGTAGGAGATACGTTAGCCTTAGCTGAATGTTATTTTTGTAAAAATTTTCATGTGATGATTTAAAATGGATAGTTAAGTCTTTCTACATCTATGTTATAATTACAAAAAATATTTTGTTAGCATGCACACATTGCATGTTTGATGTAATATATAAGTTATAAAATGCAAATTTGTATCAAACTAAAACTTATACTCAAGTTATTTTTATGTAATCAAAGTTTTGCTATTTTTGGAGGATGTGGCGACCCCTTCCCCAAGTACTTTAAATACATGTAAAACCCTCATTTGAAAGGGTCAAAATTTTTGATCAATATATAGAAAGAGATTAAGAGATTGATTGTCATGCAACTGGGTTTGTTCTTTCTTTTTCCCTTTCTATGTCAATGAAATTTAATTTTCTTTGTCTGTATCAATTCAATAATTTTGAAGTGTGCTAATGTTATGAATGAATCTAATTATTTCAGTTAATAAATATTTATCTTAGATGTGCAATAACTATTGAATATTAGTAAATTTCATTAGTTTAAGAAATTAGTATAGATTGAGTAGATAATTCAAGGTGTGTGCTATAAATACTCTATAAATATTTCTGGTTTGAGTTATAACCTCTTAGATAAGGGTGTGAAACAATAACCCTAAGGAGATAAATCTTTGATTGAGATCAGCAAGTTTCCTATAATTATTTTCCTAGACTAATAACCATACTTATTCATGAGTGTGTAATAGCTACAAGTAATAAACACTAGTCTTAGAGATACTTATCCACCAAAGAAACAATCTTAGAAGTGACTTTTAAGGAACACAAAGCCTTCTTTTCTACCTTACACTTCTTTCATTTTTTAAAGTTTTCTTTGAGATATACCCAACATATAGTAATTATTCACCCATTCAATTCACTTAGTGATTAATTTATATTAGATTCCGCACATCCATCCACAAAACTTGGTTAAATAATCCACAAGCTTAACCTACTATTCCATCACCTAGTTGTTTTATCGACATACCTACAACTCATGCCCCAGAGTAGAACCTCATTCCATAGAGATATAAAAACGTTAGAGGCTACCTCATTTAACCTTTAGTGGTGTATATAAAACCCACATCAATATGATTAAAATTTGGTACTAGAAGGAGGGTACACTTATGTGTTTTATCAACACTAGAGGTTAGCCACTACGTAGAATTGAACTGGAGACACCTAGGAGAGTAACAAGGTCTAGATCCCAAGATATCCTTTTGGTATCACCTTTTTAAAATCCTATGAGGCCTATACTTGTACCAATCATCCTTAAAGTGCATTGAGCCATGACACCTTTCCCTATAAGAAGCATCCCACTTATAAATCCTCCTATGGTTTAGCCTTGGTTAGTTGAATCTATTATTGCCATCCTTGGAGACCAACATCAGTTGCCAAGGAATCTCAAGAATTATTTGACTACCTTTTCCCCCTCAAATGAGAGGATGGTAGAAGAACATATCAAATATTTTAAGGCCACTCTAAGACTAATGAATGTCACCCATGAAGATGTTACATGTAGGTTGTTCCCATTTAATTTACATGATTCTTCCTATGATCAATATCTCAATTTATAAGAAATATCTATTACCTCATGGAATGAATGTCAAAATACATTTCTTGCACAATTTGGGCAAGTGACTAATCCAAGTCTGGTATATCAACATTTCAACAACATAAAGAGGGAACCCAATGAGTCAATATAGGCCTTCAATGTAAGATTTTAGAATATGTACACTCAGTTGAATGCTGTGTACAAGCCAAAATTAGAATTAACACTCAAAATGTAAAAGAACACTCTAGATCCCATTACTACATTGTTTTTATGAATATTTGGCACAACTAGTATTTTAGCTTTGGCATATAAACAAGTTATTAATATTGACAAGTATCTCAATCCATAACTTAATCCTTAGAATTAAAGAGGCCAAATGTTTAACAATGGGTTCCCATACTTGAACATAATTTTGCATACTAATTAGAATACCCATGTATTCAACTAGAATAAGTTATACACTTTACCTCCCATGATGCAAAAAATAACCAATCAAAATTATGGCCTCCTAAGTAATCAAACACAAAGGAATGGTCATCAGTAGAACCAACATAATCAACATCTAGCTTACACCAATGAAATAGTCACTCAAGGTTATGACTCTACCAAAGCTAAATTGGATTCTATAAAAAGAATGGTCTAAAAATTGAGAAATGACTTCCTAAATATGTAAAAAAGGATGGGTAATACCACTAATCAAAATTACAACCATAATTTTGGTTTTCTAAGATATAATAGGCCTTTTAACAGGCCTACCAAAAATGTAAATCAATAACAACCTAATAAACTATCTTGAATCAATATCATGGAGATGGTTTTATCTAATTGGTGTAGGGTTTACAACACATCATAATAGGGGGAATTAGACTATATAGAGTTTTGTGTAGCCTTTGAAATATTTTAGAGGGAAATGATTAGACAAGATCAAATGATGATTCCTCTAGATATTCCTCATGAATATGTCCCTTCAAGTTTAGTTATGGTCTTCAAAACCTATGATTTTCCTTTCCCTAAAAAAGATGACAACATTTTAGAGGATAATTTTTATGAAATGGAAGCATTACAATAATTTAATAGGAAAAATTACAATCTAAGGAACATATAACCTCTCACCACTTCTACTCCTCCCAATAATACAATGATTCACCCCAATCCTAAAGCTGATAATAATCCTCCTCCCCCAAAAGGGAATGATCAACCGTAACATAGATAATAACAAAGCAAGGGAGGCTAAAATATTATTGAGGATATGAATAAGATCAAGGCTAATATCACTCTTCATAAAATAACATAAATCAAAGAACAAAAGGAGCTCTTATGGAAGTCTATCATAGGCAAATATGTTGTAGAAAATTCTAAAATAACCAACACAAATGTTATATATAAAAGTAATCCCGAGGTTCCCCCTTTATTGCTAATCATTTAGGAATTTGGAAAGAACATACATATTATTTGGTATATTTCAGAGCTTCAACAATGGTAATGTTAAACTCTATCTGACAAAAATTTGGTTTGACCCCAAGTCCATCCAAGAGGATAGTTTTAGAGCTGGATAAAATAGTAGTCCCTATTTTGGGAGAACTCAATGATGTAAGAATCTAGGTTACATCAGAACCTTTATTACATATTACTATTGACATACTGGTAGTAGATATTTTAAAAGGATATGGGCTACTATTGAGTAGAGATTGGTCAAAGATTTTAAATGGATATCTTTCCATGGACTTCTCTCATATTTGGCTACCATGGAGAGGCATTGCCAACTAGATCAAGATCAATCAAGATCCAAGGATGAAGCATCCTATTATAAAGTAAAACATTACCAATGATGAAGTTATAAGTATTTTAGCCTTGGAATTTATATATTTACTATGAAACATGAAACACATGAAGAAGTGAAAGGCACTTCCCAATTATGGACCCTCTATTTTGATAGGGTGAGATCCAAGCAAGTATTAGGTGTTGGTATCAAATTAATTAATCCAAAAGGAAATAAACACTTAACATTGTATAGGATCTAATTTTCATACTTCAATAATAGATTGTATCAGAGTATGAGGCCCTAATTTTGGGATTATAGTTTGCCTTCAAAAACAATGTCAAGTAACTAATAGTATAAAGAGAATCTGAACTCATGATCAACTAGGTCAAAAATAAATACCAATGAAAATTTTCATATTTAAATAAGTACATCCATAGAGCCTAGGATCTAATTGAATCATTTTAATATTTCAACATAGTGACCATTCTAAGAGAACAAAACCAAGCTACTAATTCACTAGTCACTTTAGTAGCAAATTTAGCACCCTTATAGGAGTCAAAAGTGTAAAAGTTCTACATCAAATTGGTACCTTGTCCCTCAATACCAAAAAATGTTGAAACTTTTCAAGTGTTTGATGATGATCAATAGATCATCCAATTTTTGACAAATTCAAGACAATTTAAGTCTTTTATAATTAATGATGAGGAAAGAAGGCATAAGTACCATGAAGAATTGGATAGAGAAGATGTTATCCAACTAAAGGAGAATCACCTCCCACTAGGGATGGTTGCCTTAAAAAGGGCCTTTGATATAGATCCTCAAGTGTAGTGATAGAGGTAGCTCAAGGTTAATGAAATTGAGTCTAGCTCAGAAAATGTGGGTGATGAAAGGAATGTACATCTCATTAAAATTGGCTTAAGTTTCACTCCTGATGAAGGGAAAAAGGTCAAGGAATTGATTATTAGGTATAAAGATGTGATTGCATGGGCCGATGATGATTTAAGGATATTCAATCCTAAAGTCATCACCTATATAAATCTACTTAAACCTAATCATAAATTATTTAGGTAGAGGTAAAGGTTGGTTAATCTTATCTTAGAACTAGTGATCCAAAAATAAGTAGAGAAGCTACTGAGTTCCTGGATAGTCTTTCCTATCAAAAATTCAACTTGAGTGGCTAATCTATTTATAGTTAGGAAAAAGAGTGATCAAATCAGATTGTGTGTCAAATTCAAGAACCTAAATAAAGCTTCTAAGAAAGACAACTATCCCTTGCCTTCATTGGATGAGGTAATACAAATTATTTGTGGTTCCAAAATGATGTATTTTTTATATTAGTTTTTTGGATATAATAAAGTACTAGTAGAATCAAATGATATGATGAAAATGGTGAATATATGCATACAAGAAAATGTGGATGATCAATTCTAGAGCTACTTTTTAAAGAGTGATGGATCATGCATTCTAGGGACTAATAGGCAAACACATAATTATATACATGATCTCACTATTTTCTCTAAAAATAGAGTTGATCATTAAGCCCCAAGAAGAGTATATTTGGCATTACCAAAGGCAAGCTGATGGGCCACATTATCATTGAATATGGGATCACCATTGACCCAGATAAAATTCAAGGGATTTCAAAAATAATTTTTCCAAATAGTAAAAAAGATCTCAAGTCCTTCTTTGGGAAGATTAATTTTGAGAGAAATTCATATAAGGATTTGCAAAAATTATCAAACCCCTTAATGCAATTATTAAATATGACACTAAATTGGAATAAACACATAAATCCAAGAAGTTTTTCTAAGACATAAATAAGGATATATCACAAGCCCCAATACTGGTTAGCTTGGACTTTTCTAAATATTTTCTTATACTCATTTGCTTTATAGCATACAATCATTGTTATACTCATGTAGAAGAGGTAAGAAAGAGAAAACCCTATTAATTTTATGTGCACCAACTTGAAAGATGTATATATTAGATAATCTTTTATTGATAACCAAATATTCACCTTTTTTAAATTAATTAAAACATTTAGTCACTACATCCTTTAAAATAGGACTATCACCATTATACTAGATCTTATTATCAAGATCATGCTAGGACATAATGAATTAGGAGAGTGTAAGGTAAAATGAATGAAAAAATTACAAGAATATAATATTGATATTAAATCTTCCAAGATCATTAGAGGATAAGGTATTTTTTTAGCTGATGACTGAACCAGAATTGCACATCACCATCAAAGAAGTCTTCTAAACACAATTTCCCAAGAGGATTGGTATAAAGGTATTATTCAATTTTTACTCATTGGAACATGTCCCCAAGAACTCAAAAGATAGTAAAATAGATCCTTGAGGCTCAAAAATTCTCACTATATGATCAAGAAGGGCATTCTTTATAGGAAGAACTACAAAGTCATCTATTAAATATGTGTGTCATGTAAACAAGCTCAAGAGATCCTAGAAAATCTGAATCAAAAGATTGGTAATGACCATCCATCTAGCAATGCCATAGCCCATAAAATAATTAGAATGGGATATTATTGGCCAACAATCTTCAAGGATGTTAACTTACAAGTAAAGACATGCTATCAATACCAAGTCTTGACAAAAAGAGAGGTATTGAATTTATAATAATTATAATTAGTGCACACTCAAATAGTAATACCAAAGATGCATAGAAAAAAATCATCATGTTTAAATGTAACCATTCTTTTCATTAATCAAATTATAAATAAAATAGAGTCATAGTATTTGCAATACTATAAACACTTTTCTCAAGATTTTTAATGGCCTAAAGGCTCACAGGGAAGCTTGGGCATATAAAAATGAAGCCTTAATGGCATCCATACTACTTATAGACCTAATGGAAATCATTATAATGTATACAAAGCATTTCCAAATTTCCATAGCTTTGCTACAACATCTTTGCATCATTTGATTCACTGGTTCAATATTTATTTATAGCTTTCATGAGCAGCTTCACCAAGGTGGAATGTGCCTGTTAGGTGCTAAGATGGAGCCTTTTTAATCATTCCTGATGGATCCATCACCTTACACCCTTCAAATTATAGTTTCCACATATCTCCCAACCTAGAAGATGCCCCAAAAATCTTAGAATTGGTTAGCCACCTACCAATTGGCACAAGATATGCACTAATCCTTATAGATGGCACCAAGATGCCAAAAAGTTATCATCAACCAAAAATGATGCCTCACACAAATATATATGTCATTCTATCATGAATCCTATACTTACCAAAATGAGGGGCCTAATATTACCCCATACAAAATTTCTAGTCCATCTGTAGACTAGGTTGTCAAGGTCTTTGGCACATAGAAATTGAGCATGCTCTCCTTAAGCTTGGTACCAAAGTCTTCAAATCCCTTTATGGTGAGATTTATTTGTTTAATAGTGTTATATATTTTAGTAAATGCTACACTAAGTACAATCATGTTGATCTTTTCTAGATCTTTCTTGAAGGCCTCTAGATTTGCTTTAGCCTTCATCACACTCCTATCAAGGATTGCTCCTTGCTCACATGCCTTAGTTTGTAACACAGAAGAGTGATTCTAGGTTTTGTTATTTATCCTTGATTTAGGTTATTAGTGCATTGACATTATTCATGATCTGCATGCACTCTAACCTATTTATTGAGTACACTTTAACCATCACCTTATCCTTCTCCTCCTTTACCTACTTTATGTACACATATATGACTGATGCTTGGTTTGAGAAGATCAAGAAGATGGAATTAACTACATTTATTCCCCCTTATATTTCATAAATAGGTCTTCTACCTCTTTGAGTTTAGAATTAATCTCCTTCTATATCATAATGTAGGGATATTCCTCTTCTTCTTATGCTAGCTCTGGTTTCATCCTTAGGATCATCTAATATAATAACACACAAATATTATCAACCTCAAATAGGTTTGAAATATTGATGCCTACTAGAAGGGATGGTTCAACCGTCTCTATGTGTTCATAGAGTTATAGTAGCTTAAACTTAGTGGCCTATGTTTCCTCTTAGGATTATTTATAGAGTTGCTTCCATTTTTTTGCCCTACCATCATTAATTATATTATGACAAGTAACATCGGTAGCCATCCTGATCAACATAATCACATTTAGACTCAGTTCATGGCATGAGGATTTATGAGGAGGGATTCTTGGCCTTCTTTATGCTCTTTAAGGCTTGAATTGGCTACCCTAGGTGTCTCAAATTAAGGCTCATCCATATAATAATCAAATGTAAATGTAAGTCTTGCATGTTCTATTTATGGTCACTTGGGAAGGCATGATGTCATACATGTAAAAGTATTCATCATTCCATCTCTTTTGTGCCTTTTCCCTTATACTCATCTCTACATCATATTTCTCGATGATGACCATATCTATTTATTCTTCCTCCTCTCCATTGGCACTGCCACTTTCTTTAGTGATTTCCTTAGAGGATTTTTCTACTTTTTTTTAGGGGTTTCTTCTTTATACTTTTCCCCTTCATCTGCTTATTACTCATAGGGTTTCTCAAATTTCACCTCCAAGTGAATTCCCTCAGTACCAACATCACCTTATTCTTAATGGTATTCATTAGCAACCACCATTTATTATTCTAAGGTGCTAATATCACCTTCTTTTTCTTTAGGCACCCTTTCACTACTTAGTCATACCTCTCGTGCATATTTTTTTGCCTTCCTAGTGGGGGTGATAGGAACTTTCTTGGCTACTTTGATGGCTTTCCCTATGCTTACAAGAACCTTCTTGGCCTTTTTTTTATCTTCTTTGGCCTCCACTTTTTCTTAGGTGAGTCTACACTTTTATTCAAACACCAGTGCCTTCTTAATATTTGCCTCAATCAAACCCATTTTATTCCACACCCTTCTTTTCTCCTCTTATTTATATGGACGTGATGTGGAGGGTTATTCACTAGATGAGGAGTTTGTCATCTCCTCTACTTCTTTAAGAGTGGTGGTTGTGCCACTTTTGAGGGACTTTTGAACATCATTGGTGCTCAGCTCCTCTTTTTATTCAACCTACATGATGTAGGTCCCTATTCCTTCTTCCTTAGTGTCTTCCTCCATCCCAAGTGTGAGGGTCTCTTCCTTCTCCATTTTTGCTAGAGTTATTATTGGGAATGTAATGGGTCTTTTAGACTTCTTATTTTTATGCTTCTTACTAGAGGAATTAGTATATGACATTAAGGTTACATGCTTCTTGGGGGATAGGGGTGTACTTTACTCTTTAGAGGCAATATTTAGCTTGATGGACTCTCTAATATCTTCAAGTGTCTCTCCCCACTTCTTCTAGGGGGTATTCTCTTACATCTTTGAAGCTAGCTTCCCTTCATCACCAATCAAGAGGGGGTGATCATCATCCTTTTTATGATTGATGCCCTTATTTCATAGATTCATCTCATAATACATGTTGAAGATGCACTTGGTTATTATCTCTCTTTGGAGGGAATGGAGATCTATCCTGTCAAAGTCATCCTCCTTATCCTTTATGGCCTTGGTCCTAAGACACACATACTAGAACCTCAACCTTCTCCTATCTTGATCCATGATCTTCATCAATATCTACAACTACTACATATTTGGAACCCTCCTTAGTGCTACCATAAAATAATTGGTATAAAATGCATAAGGCAACTTCAACCATCCAGATAGGTTCCCATCTATGAGCACTAGATGCACTACACAAAAATGCTACATTATGGCAAAAGTCTCCATTCCTACCATATATTAGGGGAGATCTTGAGGGATGCCCCATTTAATCTCAAAGGCCTTGATATATCGGTCATACCACACTTGCACCTTTATTTTGTATTTTTTCAAAATTTTGGGTGGATAGATGAAGTCTTGATACTTCAATGTTGGGGACTCATTATGGGGTGAGAACACCCAAAGGTTGTCATCATCCCTATTTGGTACATCGATCTCCTCCATTATGTTAATATAAGCATGGATCCCCACCTAAAGGTTTTCCACACGTTGTATCACTCTAACATAATTTTAATAATCTCCTCCACATAAACTTGGTGATGTTGAACTTTACTGCTTATGCCATGTGGTGGGTTGTGAAAAAGTAGGTCTTGTTGATGTCAGACCACTATTTGCCAAGGCATATCTTGGAGCTAACCAAGTACACCATGACCCTCATGCTAGGGTATTATATATCTTTAATAGGTAATGTAAACCCTACCTTGTAGTAGCCCAAGATTTTTGTGACCCTCTCCACATCCACATTATCCTCTATCATTTAGAAGATGTCTACCCTTGTGCTTAAGAGCCTTATGATTCTATTGATGAGGCATGCCAAGATTCACATGTGCCTCCCTACAAAATAGAAGTGATCACACAAGATGTATAAGAGGAGGAATTACACTAATTCCTTTAGCTTGCCAAAACTTGACAAATCATATAATTGGGTTGCACTTGTTATCACCCACTTGTCTTAGATGGAGATGTCAAATAGTATAACACCTACCTTCATCTTTCTCCCTATATCAAAAATCTAGTCTTGGTTGAGTTCTTATGCATTACTAGGTTTCTAATGGTTGTACTCCTTAAATTTGCACATGTGTGTGAAAGATACCCATTTCTCCCCCATTCTAACCTTGAGGGGAACTGAATCTCTCTATAATCAAGATTAGCATTTGCTTTTGAGTCTACCACCATGATGTTGACTCCTCATACTAGTTGTGCCTCTCACTTTATAGTGGTTTTTTATTTTACCATATGTGTCTTCTTGGCATCCTTTTGCACCTATGACAGACCTATACTTAATTTTTTCTTGCCCATTATGAATCAGATACTATTAAATCATGTTTGATTAATGTTTTTGAAGACCTTAATCTTTCTTGGTGCTTCTTCACAATCATCGGGTATGTGACTACAACTTCAGCTCTTGAGCTTCCTATGCCATTAATAATAACCTAGGTGCTTTCCATAATTTATACTACCCTATTATCTCACAATTCTTCTCCACTCACCTCTTTTCTAATTCAACTAGAATATAATTATATCACAGTTCAACTATTCTCACTTGGTGGTTGTGGATGCTCTAGTTTTCTTTGTGGTAACATTTTATAGTTTTTGTGTGGCTTCATCTTTAGTTTGGCTCTCTATGTTTGGTTCAAATTTAAATAAGGTTTATAGCCTTTAAAAATTTTCCATTCACCCCTTTATACCTTAGTTTCAACTACCTCATTAATGGCTAGTGATAATGGTATAGTGGCATGTGGATTTTTTAAAATCTGCTAAACCCATAAAATCCATAAAAAACTATCACCACATTCTAATTTATTATGGATATTTTACCTCTACCATCACCACATTAAATTTTATTAATGGTGTATTTAGTGAAGTGATAGATGATTCAAACAATCACTTCTTATCGATCATTAGGTGGGTGCCAAATATCTTGATGATATTTATCTTACACTTTATTCACCATGGCATAATCATTGCCCTTCTTATAGCAACCTAGGTGTAGTGATTCACATACACATGATTTAGCCTGCTTGGTTCCATCTCTCCTTAGTGATATGCTTCCTTTCAAGCATGCCTTTCTTTCTTAGTTGATTTATCTATGCTTTTATTTATTCTTGCTTTGGCCTTCCTTACCCCATAAAAATTCTTGCACTGGTCCTCCAACACTTTATTCTCCAAGTTTTTTGTGCACTAGCATATTTTTCACCTCCCTTTGTCAACTTTTCCTCACATCTTTATAAATCTATAAAATTCCACATGCATATAAACTTAGGTGTCTAGCCTCAAGAACTTTAGAGAGTATTAATGCTCAACTCACTTGAATGGATTTATGCATGTAAGTGTTAGAAGAATTTTCCTATGGACCTAAAAGCACCATGATTATTCTCTTAAAAAAAATCAACCAAAGATAAAGAAATATTTGGCTTTCACCAAATTTTATTATGGTCAAAATAAGGAAATCAACTTATAACTAAGAAGTTAGTATTTGGTGTAAGCACCATCTTATTGACAATAGGGATTTAATATATTACTATTGAAATGCCCAAGGAGCATTTCACCCATCAACATGCATAGTTTGCATGTGCTAGTATATAATATATTATAGATGATATAAGGTCCCATCCACCTAATTTACAATTTGCCTAGGTACTTGAGGTACTTGGAGTCATATATCAAGACCAGTGCTCCTTTAATAAGTACCTTGCACTTGATATAATTATTCCATCATGCTTAGGTGTATGTCTCTTATAAGTATTCCAAGTCTTCTAGTCATGTAATCAAATACTCCTAGTCATCCAAATGACCAATGTGTGTAATGCACAATGAGGGCACTATGAATTCCATCGATAAAACTACCTCTACACCAAACACTAGTTAAAATAGTGTAGCCTTGTTTAAGTACTTGTATGTAATGTGATAAGCTCACAATACTACTGACACATGATCATCCCAATCTTTATGACCAATTTTTCATATCTTTGTGAGACACATCCCTAATATCTTATTGAATGCCTCAGTAGTGTCATTCACTTGGGGATGATAAGGTGTTATCTTATGGTGCTCCACCATGTATTCAGTTAGTAATATTTGAAGGTTTTATTGATGAAGTGTGTTCCATGGTCACTAGTAAAATTAAGTAGGCATCCACAAAAATTGATGATATTCTCCTAAATAAACCTTGTTATGATGGTGGTTATGCAATCTTTATTTGGCACTAACTCAACCCACTTGGTGAAGTAATCTATGGTTGCTAAAATGTGTTGTGTGCCTATGCACCTCATAGTAGGAGTAATAGGCTGAACAAAGTCAATGGCCCATTTTTAAAATGGTGCATGGGAAAATATGGAGATGATAGGCATCTCATCTTAGTGGTTTGGTTTTCTCATACCTTGGTAGATGTCACATTCTTTGGCACACTCTTTTGCATCCTAAAATAGAGTTGGCTACCACAAACTTGATTGTAGTAATTTGCATGCTATAGCATCTCAAGTGTAATGACCTCTAGTAATCCTATTATACACCACTTACAAGACTTAGTCCAATTTGTACTCTAGGACACATTGGTATATGAACTCATCTCAGCTCAACTTGTATAGTTCCTCATTAATGAGTTGAAAAGGGGAAATGCAAATTGTGAGCTATTTCTTCTCCTTAGTTGTCATACTCTAAGGTGTAGATCCATAAGTCAAAAATGTGGAAATATCTAACAAGTATTTTGAGATACACTATAACTTATAAAGTTACATGTCAGGCATATCATATTCAATAGGTGCTACTGCATCACCAGAGTTAATGTAGGATAGATGGTCTAGGCTTGAGTTTTGTTTTCTAGGTTTTACTATACTAGAGAACTAGAATTCTTGAAACAAAATAATCCATTGAAAAATGCACCCATGAAGAATGAGATTGTTCAATAGGTACTTATTCACCTCATAATCAATACATAAGATGAATTGGTTACCAACAAATACTACCAAAATTTCTACAGGGCATAAACCATGGCCAATATCTCATGCTCAATTCTGGTGTAGTTATGTTCTACCTTGGTCAATTTTATACTTGTAAAAGAATTGGAATGGTCTATTTTGCCTTCACTTGGTTGTGCTAAAATGGTGCCAATTATAGAACTAGACGCATCGATGTGGATGTGGAATGGAGTCATCTAGTTATGAAATTATAATATTGGCATGTTTGCTAGTTTGAGCTTTAGGGTCTCAAATACATTTGTGTTTCACCCCAATATAATGGGACATGATTTAATAATATATCTTCTAGCAGTGCTAAAATCTTGGCATAGTTCATAATAAACTTCCTATATTACCCATAATGGACAATAAAGGTGTGAACATCTTTCTACATTGATAGGGTCTAGAGATGAAGGATGATTGAATTTTTTTCTAGATCAATGAACAAACCATCCTTATAAATTATGTGCTTGAGAAAAGTGCCAAATGGTGTTGTGAAAACACACTTCTTGAGGTTCAAAGAGATCAAAAACTACCTTCACCTCTCAAACATCAGGTGCAAGTTATCATAGTGATCCTTCACTAGTCCATACATAGTCTAATCATCTAAGTATACTTAGATGAATTTGTGAATGAAGTCCTTGAAAGCAGTGATCAATACTCATGAGAATATGGTTGGTGCATTATTGAATCCAAAGGGCATCACATTGTATGTAAAATAACCTCATTCTATTGCAAAGTTAGTTTTGGGCTTGTCCTCCTTGATTTAGAATTGATGACATCCTAAGAACCCATTAGTGAAATTGTATATATCATACCCTATGACACCATCTAAGACTTTATCCATAAATAGAGTTGGAAAGGGGTCATTGATATAGGCAACATTCAACAATCTATAGTTGAAACAAATTTTAATGTGCCCATCCTCCTTGATGTTGATGATCATGGGGATAACCCATTCAGATTCTTGCACAGGGTAGATGACACTTGTAATTAGCATACCATTAATATATATTTTGACCTTGGCATGAAGATTAGGGTTCATCTTGTAAGGTCACTTATTGATAGGTCTTGCACCATCAACTAGCTTAATGTTAATATTCCCAAGAGATGGGTGTGTACCTTTTATATCTCATTCATTCCAAAGGAACAAGTATTAGAACTCCTTTAAGAGGTCCACAATATGGGTTATCTCCATGCCAAACCAATAAGCACCCAGAGTATAAATCTTTAGTTCCCTTTCTGAGATGATGTATACCTTTGTAGTTTTTAGTGGCATTTGGTAAGGTTCATTATTCTCCTAATGTGAATCCTCAATTTTTATTTTGACCTTAGTTGTTTCTATAAGAAGGTGTGTAGGGTCTTATTCTTCTTGAGCACTATCCTCAACTTGGTACACTAATTTCCTTTTTCATGTCAAAATTTTCTAGTTATGTGCCTTCTATGTGTCATCATCTTCATCACTAGAGTCACTATTAAGGGTTTTATCTTCAAATAAAGTCTATAATGCCAACCCTTTTTCATTGAACATGTATTTTATGTGATTATCTAATATTATAGTGTCCTCCTCAAACACTAACCTTCAAACTATCTATAGTGGCTCAATCATTTCAAGGTTTTGTAAAGAAGAGGAGAAGGTGTGAATAAACCACTCTTTAAGGGCATCCAAATTGGCTATCTCATGACTCATCTCATTGAAAATGTATCATACATAAGCCCATGTATTCAAGGTCCTATAGAAGGCATGCACCCATATATTCTTAGGGGCATTCTCACCTCAGACAATCCATGTTTATTTGCAAAGTGTAAATGTGATATGGGGTTAGATTCACCATAGCAGGCTAAGATGTATAGGTCCTTGTTACTTTTTTTAATCTAGTGAAAATAGGTACCTTTACATATTACCAAGTTGGCAAGCTAGGACTTTGCACTACCCACCAATGAGAAGTAGTTCTCTTCAATGTATACACTAATGTGCCCATTCTATCCACCTATTTTGGGATACATGATTCAAGTTCACAGACATATTATTTCACTAGATTACTCCATTCATATCCTATGAGTGATATAATTTTACCCTTACTAAGGCAAAACACCATATTTCCTTTCTTCTTGGCATAAAGGACCCACCTCTTACAAGTGTGATCAATCTAGACCTAGCTTGTCACTAATTTTGGTGCCTTTACATGTACCAAGTGGCACCTTCAACCAGTGGTCTCATATGATTCCTTGACCCATCAGTCATAAGTAATGTTAGTAGTGTTTGAGGCTGATTTCCCATCCTCCTAAAAAAACACTCCTTGATCATTGGGGTCTAGTGTCTCAGTGCCTTGCACCATGATGTTATATATGTGGTTGATCTCATCTTCAAGGTCCATACTCTTGATATAGGGGGGTCCTTGATTGTGTGAGAGGGGTATAAATAACCTCTCTTTTCCATTCTCAAATGTCATATAAAACATCTTAAATAACATGTCTACATTATTCACATAACACCATGGCCTTCCTAGAAGCACCAAGTAGCTGTCCTATTCTACTAACTTGATTACTTAAAAGTTAGTATAGAATTTTATGCCCATGATATCTACATCTACGATATTCATAATTCTAATAGGTTGTGCCTAGGTATTATTGTCCATGAAAAGTACATAAGGGGAAGGCCTCAAGGATGGCCTACCCATTTTATCCTAGGCATTCTTTGTTAATATGTTGACCTTGATGCTTGCATCAATAAGGATCTTATAGATAGACCATCCATCAATAGTGGCATTCACTAGGAGCTCTTGGTCATACTCCACATTTTATCTATGCCAAACTTATCATACCCTTTCCATGTGTTGTGTAGTGACTTCAACTGACTTTTGACCTACATGATCCAAGATCAAGTTCTTTAACAGGGAAAATATTCCCTCTATTTGTAGGAGGCATAGGATCTCAGTTAATTATTTTATCTCAACCTCCTCATTATCTTTCTTCTTTAAAGAGGCAATAACCTAAAATTCTAGGTCTCAAGCTAATTGGATTTCCCCTTACAAGTTTTGGATTACTCTTATAGCTTAATGCAATATATCTTTTTGGCATACTAGGTCTGGGTAAGGTGTAATTTTTGGTTCAATCCATGTTATGCACTTTGTCTGACCCTTATCCCCACATTAGAAGCATAATTTAGGCATTAGCATAACTAACAATTGAGTGGTGAATCCACTATGAGTAGTTGCCTGTACCTTAACTATCTCTATGCAGGTCGATTACACCTTTGGGGTCCACTTCTCCACTTTTAGCTCATGCCTAATAATTCTTGTGGCCTTGTTTGTAGTAGGCCTACCTTGGGTCAAATTTTTATACAAGTCAAGGAATTATTCAACCTTATGGGACCCTTGACAATACCCACACATAAGATGTGTAGGGGAGTCACACTGATAATGTTTTATGGAGCCACACTTGTAACATAACTAGGTGGTAACCTTTCACCACCATATCCTCCACTTCACCCTCTATCACCTCATTGCCTCTAAAATCATGTATTATATTGAATATATCCCTCATTTATTAAGTTAACTTGCCCTTCAACTACTATAATGACCTACCTTGCACCTCTTTCCATGTTCTCACACATTTATTTAATCACTTGATAATGAGCAGTGTTATGGGTGTGTCGTATAATTAACAATAGCTAGTTGTGTTGACCTGGATAACACATTGAAATAATGGGAAATTACAAACATCATGTGCCTCTTAATAGACTTCACAACTTAGAAATATGGTGCACACATTCCTTCATGTGTAGTTATTCCTCTCATAGCCTTTTGCTTCATATTTGGTGAACCATAACCCATTTTGAGCATCTTATAATGAGCTAGCATTAATATTTTGGAGTTGGGAAGTGATGAATGAAATTTACACTTTTATAAATGGGCTGATCCTAGTATTAGTTCTTCTAACTACCTCAAATTTGAGTGCAACTTCAAGTGCTTTATGAGGGTCTCTAAAAGTCTTAATGGAAAGCACTCTATAAAATGGCACTAAAAACCCTCCAATAAACCACTACACATGTTAGAAAGGGTTAATGTCATAAGGGAGCTTTTATAAGATAGTCTTGAACCTTTTATCATATAGGCACATAATTTATAAGAGTCCTTGGGTAATCTCTTTTAGCATAATGATGCTTTGTTATTCAAACTCTAGAGTATCAAATTTATTAAGGAATGCCTCATTCAAGGTATCATAATCAATCATATCCTAGTTAGGGTAAATTTTACTATACCAAGTATGGGTGAAATCAAGTAGAGTGGTCACAAACTAGGTTTCCTTGTGATTTGATTAGGTTTTACCCTATGCATGCCATTGTAGTTCACACTTTAGCAGATGCTCTATAACATTATCCACATCACAATACTCTAGAAAGTGCATGGCCATTTCATAGTAGATTTTTAATGTGGGGGAAGCTGGGATCTAAGGTGGTTATCCACCTAACATCTATCTCGATGGTAGTCCTCTAACACCTCTAGCCATTGGGTTAGGTGTTGGTCCCATCATTATTGTTGGTGCCATTGATGTCAATGACACTATATTACTTACTTGTGGCACCAAACCCCTTTTTATAGGATATTTACCACTATGCATTATCGACATTGGCTAAGATGGTATGCTTACACTCAAGTTCTATTGTGGAAAGTTAGTGCGTACTAGTCTATAGGTAGTTACACTCACCTCTTTATATGGAATAATTTATTCAATCACAAAGTTACACTCCAAGCCTGAGAAGCATCTAAGATCTATGTTAATAATAGGGTCAATTATCACTTTTGTACTTTCTTTAAGTGGGAGATCTAGTGCTTGATCATGTGTCATAGGTTCAAATGGGGTAGGTGCATCAAGTGTATCTTTAATCACCAAATCCTAAAGGAATATAGTGTATTATACACCTATCAAGTGTTCAAATTGATCTATCACTTAATTTTATCTCTCATCCTCATAATACTAATTTCAAGAGGTCCTTCCCCATGCCCTTCCTACTCACTATGGGTTCTCTTAGCACTTTTAAGTTCCAGACTTACATCAGTCTATACCATCTCTTATTATAAGTTTGTCTCCTAAGCTCTCGAGTGTAAATCTACTCATATCCTTCAATTACACTTCACCTACACATCCCATTTTCCCCCTTTACATTGCTCATATGTGAAAGGACTTTAGCCTTCCATCCCCAAAGTTTCAAAGTCATAATCCACCAGTATATTTTTGAGCTCTACGCTAAATTCCTTGACAAACATACCTTGAGGGTCATGAAAAAATTGGTACTCTACATCCCTAAGACATGAGTATGTTGATATTAAAAACTTAAGTATGTATCTATTTAGTGCTCTTTACTACCATTTATCTACTATTCTATTCCATGTGGCATCCAAGTTCTTAATCCTCTTTAGGTGCTCCTTCTTCCACTCATAACATTATCCATAACTTCATCTTCTATGGGTTGAATATGTAGCCAACCATCGATACACATGCATAGGAAATTCATAGAAAAAGACCTCATATAGAGCATCATACAAGTTATTCTAAACCCTCTTGCTCATATTTTGTGGTTTACAAGTTGGATTATTTAGCATAAAGTTATCTTCCATGTATTATAGCCAGTGTTTGATGTTTTCAAGGGAGGGTTGGTACATAGTTCTACCACATCATTACAATAACAAAATTCAACATGGGTCCTAAAAATGGAACCAAAATGTTATAGAAAAGGGGTGTACAAAGTTATCTTAGTTGGTTCTAGGCTTATTACACTCAAGCACAAACATGGGATATCCTTTATGTGCTCAACATTTTACACTTGGTTACATCAACATCAATTCTCATAAGGCATAGGCCTTATGTACTCACCTAAAGCACAAATGAGAAGGAACCAAGGCCTACAATGGGCTAGTTGTGTCATGACACAAGTCATCAAATATAAGATTTGGCCAATTCAAAGAAGGCTCAAGTAGATCCATAGGTATAATCCTTTCATGGGCTAATCCTAGTGGCCTATATGAATAAGCCTTTTGGTGGACTAGTTCTAGAGTCATATGGGTGCAATCCTTTATTTAAATTATAGCTTATCATCATATTAGTGTGAGAAAGGTCAAAGGGATACTTCCACTTTAAGTGCTCATACTAGGCTCATGCTTCTTAGCAAAGGCATGAACATTTGGTACATGAGATTTGTATACTTAGTATTTATGCACATTAGAGCAGACATCATCATCTATTATAAGGATGTCATTAACATCATGAACCATAATCTCATTAACAACATTATTAACATAAATATATTAAATTTATAATAATTAAAATAAATGCACATTCAAATAGTAATACCAAATATGCATAGACCAGATTCATCATGTTTAAATGCAATCATTCTTGTCATTAATCAAAGTTTAAATAAAATAGAGTCATAGTGTTTGGAATAGAGTAGACACTTTTCTTAAGATTTTTAATAGATCAGAGGCTCATAGGTGAGCTTAGGTATATACAAATGGAGCCTTAATGGCATTTATACTACTCCTAGACCTAATGGTAGCCATTACAATGTATACAAAGTATTTCCAAATTATTATATCTATGCTACAACATTTTTGCATCATTTGCTTCACTAGTTTGATATTCTTTTATAGCATTCATGGGTAGCTCTATTAGGGTGGAATGTAAATGTTGGGTGCTAAGTTAGAGCCTTTGAAATCATTCTTGATGGATCCATCATCTTGTTCCCTTCACACTACACTTTCCATGTATTTCTTAACCTCAAAGATGCCCTATAAATCTTGAAATTATTTATCCATCTTCCAGTTGGTGTAGGGTATGATTTGATCCCTCCAGTTGGTGCCAAGATGCCAAAAAGTCATCATCAACAAAAAATTATGCCTCATACTAATGTGGATGTCATGTTAACATGAATCTCTTACTTACCAAAATGAGGGGCCCAATATTTGGCACACCTATTTATTTGGTTTATGGGCCAAAATTTCAATTAGCAAAGTTTATAGAATGGGCCCATGATAATTAGATCACAATCAGATCATACTCCAATCAATACTCACAAGGGAATGAATTGGTTGAATAAAAAAAATAACCTAATTGATTTTATCAATAAGTTTATTTGTAAATAAGCCCAGAGAGTGGCATCTCTTATTGAAATATGCACTCTAGGTAGATCAAACCTAATATAAGTAGGCCTTTAAAGCCTTATCATATCTACTAGTTTATGAGAAATAGCTGGTGTTCCTAATCATTTTAAAGTTGTCAACATATCAATTTATGTAGGAATACATGGATCCAAAAAATAATATAGAGTCCATATTGTTGGACATCATTAAAATGGAAGATTCTAGGAGTGGAGCATTGCAAAACTCTAGAAAACATCAAGATGTAGTCAAAATATGGTTTAATAAGAGAGCAAAATATAAATCATTCAGGATTTATGACTTGGTGATTCTATGGGAAAAATCCCATGAAAGGTACACCTCATTATGACTAGGAACTTATCAGATCTTTGAGATCTTGGGTAATAATTCTTTCTTTTTGAAGGACTTTCAAGGTAATGAATTAACATATCTAGTCAATGGATAATTTTTGAAACATTACTTATGGATGCTCCATCTAGAAAGGTCGTTAAGTAACAATAGATGTTCTGGTAGAGGTAAGAATAGGTTAGATTTGATTTATTAGTTAGCTTCCTAATTTTAGTCATTTGTTTTCATTAGAATAATTTGTGATTACTAGATTAGTTGTCTTTGGTTTCTTGCATTTTGCTTTGCCTAGTGTAGTTTTTAATTTCATAGTAGTTTTCCCACTTTCTAAAATAGTTTTCCTTCATGGAAATCTAATTGATCACTATTTTTATAATCAAACAACAACCTGTGTGTTTTGATCCAACTTGAATCATTGGGTGTTTCATCTTATAGTTCATAATTCTTAATCTAGGTAAGCAATGAAAGAGTTATCCATAACTATGTTACAAAACTAATGATTCTATTAGGTATGTAAAAGATACTCCCATGGTTCTATGTATATTTAAAAAACTCTCCTTATCCTCTTGGGTTAAATCCACATTAAATGCTAATACTTGTTTTAGGTATCAACCATTAACATGGGTAAATTTAATAGGGACATTATGATTAACCAAATTTTACCAAAATTAGATCATGGTGGTCTCCTTTTTCCATATTTCATTTAGAAAGCAAAAATATATAAAAGGCATAATCCAAGTCCAAAAGAAAAACAAAAGTGGATTAAAATCATACATGATGAAATAAGATCAATATATCATGCATCATGGGAAAATATGGAGGAAAAAATAAAAGGTGATCAATGTTAACTTTGTCAGGGCTATGGATGCCTAGCTAGAAGTAAAGAAATGCTTGAGCTCCCCAAATTTATATGCACTTAATGCCCAATCAGAATGAAACCTAAAATCCACCCCATGCCTTTGCCTAAAACCCTTTAACAAGAAATAAAGAATATCACTTTACCACACATAGGTCCAAGGTATAAGTGAAGTTAGTATGTTGCATAGAATTATTAAGAGTTTTTTTTATGTTTTTGATTTAATCATTTCTTTTATAATGATTTATGGTGGATATTGGGATTGCAAAATTAGAGATTCTAGGTCTTTAAAACTCAAGAGTATTTACCCCTGTGAGTCTCCATTTTTTGTATCCAAGACACCCCACCGTGTAAGATGGGACCCATTTTTTTTAAATAAAATAAAATCCAAGGTTTATTCATCATTTGGGTTATGCATGTGTATATATATAAATTTGATGTTGTAAACTTTGAATTACTTTTGGGTGCACTTATTTTTCATTAGAAGGACTTATTAAAAATAATTTATTAATGGAAATTTTGGAAGCTTTGCCTTGTATCACAGGTATTTGGGTTTATTTATTTAGGTTATTTTATTCATATTTACTTATTTAGATTATTTTTTCTACATTTTGGACATTTTTTGTTTTTGACATTTTTGTCTTTGGAAACTTTTTAGTTGAAAAATATTTAGTTGGGAGGTTTAATTTGAAAGGTTCCATTTGGTATCTTTTTGGTCAAAAAAATTTATTTGGATCATTTTGTTCAGTACTTATTATGTGTCAAATTTACTTCAAAAACTTTGGTCTTTAGAAGGTTTTAGTCTTTAGGAACTTTCTCTTTGGAAAATTTCATTCGAAAGGTTTCGGTCAAGAACTTTCTCCTCGACAACATATTCTTGAACAATAATCTCCTTGAATAACACTTTTTTTTGGGATATTCAACAACTTTTATTTAAATATTTTTGGTCGGTAACTTTCACTTCAGTGGCTTTTGTATAAATCTTCCTAAATGAATCCCTTTGAAGAACATTTTGGTTTTTGGGGTCTTTTTTTTAGAACCCTGGGCTCACCATATCATATCATTCAACCCAAATGTAAAGGTTGACTCCCTAATTAAACCATACAATGATAAGTGTCAAGAGAAGAAGCAACACTATGGCACCTTGAATAAGTAAGTTTCGTATGTGGCATGCCCACTAGGCCTAGGTGGTTAAGTTTGAATTGAATGAAGGTTATGACCTCGTAAATGTTGGTGATTAATGGTGAATGAACTAAAATGAATGCAAAAATATATAACATTGAGATCCTAAATGATTTCACCTCATTTTATTATCATTGAGCTCGAGTGTGCATAACCTTCTATGATTTTAAAATCCCTAGTTGCATCTACAACAACCTATAATTTACATAACAAAGTTTTGGACCACCATTTTCGAGAGCTCGAGTCACACCAATATTAATAAACAATAATTACATCTTCATTTAGGGCATACAAGGGATCTTTAAAACCTATAGGTTCTTCATTAAGGACCCCATTTAATACCTAGACTTAATTTTTGATGTAATAATGTTTGATGGTCTCCATGCTAATTACTTGGCTCTATGGGAGGTCATAGATGATAATGATATATTTACATGTGAGGATGTCCCAATAGAAGAGAAACAAGTTGTATTTGACTTACTATGATTAAAATTCTAAGCACTCCACTATGTAACTGCCAAGCCAGAAGTCATGTCATGCATAAACTTATTGTGAGACTTATTCTTTGAAGGGAGAATTACAAATGGTGGCTATATGCACTATGTCACTAAAAACATAATCATTGCATACATCTCAAGTGATGCATTCATGAGGTATTTATGTTTTCCCATTATATATTCTACATTTGACTTACATATTATGGTTACTTAGAAGAAAAACAATAATGTGGTACAAGTAGTAGGGAAATGGACTATCCTACATGAGACTTTCATAGTCAAGGAGATTGCCAAGAACCCTATCCATATCACTTGATTCAGGATGAGAATTTGTATTGGCATGACATTGTTAAATTGAGTTGGTGGCCACTTAAGCATTCATTTATTACATCTAGAATGGGTTCCCTTACTTGACCTACTCATCACTTAAGAGTTCACCTATGTATTGGGGGAGGTTATCAGTGCCCACCTACAAGAATAGATTCTATACAAACATAAGAGGCCCTAAGGTGAGAACTTCTACTTGATGTCATATATTTTAGATGTAGTCATGAGGAATATTTATAAAGGGATTTTATAGAATCCCAACCCTGACTATATCAAGAATATAATATGTGGCTTTTATCTTTTTTTCACATCTATGCATATGTGAGGAATATTTATAGAATTATAGAGGACATGTATCCTCAAGTTTGGATGGAAATTAATGGCTAGCCTCTAGTCAAGATTTTAAAGAGCATCTCTAATACACTCATATCTTTAGGTGATTATTGACTTTACCCAAATTACACTATCATCATGGTTGTTGGGCATAAGATAAATCCTCTTCAACTCCCCAAATTTGACCAAGACAAAGTTGTCAAGCAAGTAATTACTTTATAATTATGGAATGGTATAGATGAGGACTTGATAAAGATTAAGAAAAACACATTCCATGACTCCCATCTCACTATTGAAAGGATGTAATATACATACAAAAGACATTTCAAAGAGGTTGGTAATACAAGGAAGGCTTATGCCTTGGCTACTCTGCCCCACAAGGATTAAGACCCCCATGGGAAAGTGCAGTAAAAGGTTCATAATCTCAACATCCCATACAAGCATGAACCTTTCAATAATGAATTATTATTCCTTAATGAAAAATATGATGAATAAGTAAAGTAAAAGGCTAAAAATATTGGCCTTAATGAATATTTATTGATGGTAATACAAGCGGATCCCTCCCTTATACTTGATCAAGCCAAACTTAGGATCCCACCACTAGGGGGATGGAGATCATCTAATTTATAGAGTGGTAGACTTTTCTATCAGCCATAGGACCAAATCTAAGACCTCAAACACCCACCTACTATGATGATAAATCTACAAGAGAAAGTTTTATGGGAAACATGAATTGCTAGAGAGCACAAGGAAAAACAAGTGGTAGGAGAAACATCAGTTACTCTTCAACAAGAGGAAGAATAGAATACTTAAGTTCAAACATCTATTGTTGAACTGAGGAAGGTCAAATAATAATGAGTAGAAGAAATAATGTAGGAGAAAGACAACACTATTAGGGAAGAAGTGGAGATCATTTTCCTAGACTCATCTAATGAAGAAGAGATGGTATCTATTATGGCAACTTTGATGACCATAACCTCCAATATGGCTCTTCCCTATCCTACCCAACAAGTGAATACTCCTCAAGATGAGAGGATCAAAATTTTCTATCAAATAAAATCTAGGGTAGAGAGGCCACATACTCAATCCACAAATATAACAAGTAGAGAGGCACAACCTTCACTTGAATGTGAGTCAAGCCATGAAGTGGATGAATAGGAGCTATATCAAGATAAAGTACTGAGCTCGTAATGATTAAATACAAAGTCACTCCTTAGTGGTGATCAATATGGTAAGGGTGCTATGTTCACTACTCCTTGAGGCCTTTTTCATCTTATGTCATTACTAATTGTTTCTTCTATGTCATTGCTAGTTTTCCCTACTTTATTCCTATGTAAACATTACCTACTATGCCTATTTTCATTATGACCACCACTGATCCAACCTCCACACCTTCAATCTATACCTTTCCTCTTTTAATCAATTAGGTTTACCATTGCCTTCATCAAGAGTAATACAAACCAAAAAAGTGGTGGAAATATATAGGGATCCCAAGAAAAAAATTGTCTACATTGTGCATCCCATGCCATGTTTAGAGAATGTAAACTAGTTTAAGATAATTTTTCCCTCAGTTTCTAATCCATCCATTAAGCCTAAGCCAAAAAAGGACACACAACTAGAGGCACATCTATTGGATCTATCAAAGTTGACTCTTCTAGATTGGGCAAAGGAGTTAGGAACATCAAATTCCAAGAAGCTAAACTTAAATATCACTGAGCTTCCCACTATGAGCTCTCTCTTTGACAAATCAACAACCTTAGTGTTGAGGGTAAATAAGAGGAATATAGAATATCACAGTGGTAGAGGCTTAATTCTGTAAGAAAGAAAATAGATTTACTCTCTTTTGAAATGAGAAGATAGAAAGAAGGGTTAGTCTACCTATGTTGAGGACCCTAAAAACTACATGGAGACCCACACTAAAGCAATACTAGCCATCCATTAGGGAATAGAGTAGGACATAAACTAATTAGAAGAAACACTGGAGACTCGTAGAGAATAACAATAAGTAATCTACATTCCCTTCAGTATAGATCACAATGTATAAAGTGCGACATTAAGATTATAAATTTTTTTGGATACCATTCATTATTTGAGATTACAAATGGCTCCACGTGTAACTAAAATAAAAAAAATTATTTAAACTTCTCAAAGAATATGAGAATAGATTAAATTTATTAGTTTTAGATACTCCTAATAATACATTTAGCCATTTAAATTTAATGACTCCATTGGAGGCAACTAATGCATTGAATCTATCTATCATAAGGACTCAAGAACCTTAAGATTGAGTGAGTGATACTAATGCTCTAGTTACTAATATTATATAACAAGATAAGCATGCAGTATAGATTTTGGATGAGCTAGAATTGATAGGAAGACAAGATAGTACTGAGAAGTTGGTAGCCTAGGTTATTTTTGAACAAAAAATACATCAAGATTTAGATATTTTCAATAAAAGTTTACAAGGAATAACTTTAGAGGATATTGAAGAAATTTGAGTTAGGAAAGGAAGAAGGCAACTAAAGTGGAGGTATTTTGGGCAAGATTATGAGCTACCAAGATAGAGCATGTAAGGCTAGTAGAACAAGAAGATAGGGTAACTAGACCTCCTCTCCTTGATATGATCTTAATATGGGATAACATTCCAAAGGATAAAAACATTATAAATATTTATACTCTAATAATAAAGTAGCCTCAACACCATCCAACACCTCAATAACTCAGACTCCACCTAATGTGTCAGTTACAATACCACCATCAACTTCAATCCCTCCTAACTCAGCAAGTGCATCAACTCTACCTCTCAACTAAGCTCTAGTTATATCTCCAGTTCAAGCTACAATTTCATACTTGAATATAAATCCAATTACCACATCTACTAAAACAATAATTTCAACTCTAGTTTCCATATCAACTTTAGTTACAACATCAATTCTAACAATAACCTTGAGAAGTGTCAAGCAGGATCTAAGTTAGCCTTAGCCAAAGGATATTTTATATACTTTTGCATTTAATGATTAAAAATGGCTATTAAGTCTTGTTACATATATGTTATAATTGAAAAAATTATTTTCCCCACATGAAAATGTTACATGTCTGATGTAATATATAAGTTATAACATGCAATTTGGTATCAAACTAGAACTTATGCTCTATTTATTTTGATATAAACAAATTTTTTCTATACTTGGAGGATGAGATGACCCCTTACCTAAGTCATTTAAATACATGTAAAACCCTATTTTAAAATGGAATAAGTTTTTGATCAATATACAAGAAGAGATCAAGAGAATGATTATCATGAAAATGTGTTTGTTCTTTCTTCTTCCCTTTCTGTGTTAATTAAATTTAAATTTATTTGTCCATATCAATTCAATTATTTTGAAGTGTGCTAATGCTATGAATGAATATGATTGTTTAAATTAATGAATATTGATCTTAGATTTGTAATAGCTATTGAGGACTAGTAAATTTAATTAGTTTAAGTAATTAATATAGATTGAGTTGATAATCTGAGGTGTGTAAAAATATTTACTTTGGTATAGTCATCTGGGCGTGAGCTATAACTATTCTAATTTTTTTTGTATAAGTTATAAGATCTTATATAAGGGTGTGAAAAAATAACCCTAAGGAGATAAATCTTTATTTTGGATCAGTAAGCTTCCTATACTTGTTTTCCTAGATTACTAACCATGCTTGTTCATGAGTGTGCAATAGTTGCAAGTGATAAACACTAGTCTTGGAGATACATATCCACCAAAAAAATAATTTTAGAAGTGACCTTTCAAGAAAACAAATAATTATCTTCTGCCTTACCCTTATTTTTATTTTTAAGTTTTATTTTTTATCTACCCACCATATATTAATTCTCCACCCATATAACTCACTTAGTGATTACTTTCTATTAGATTCCAAACATCCATAAAAAAAAACTTAGTTAAACAATCCACAAGCTCAATCTTATATTCCATCACTTGATTGTTTTAACCACATACTTGAAACTCATGCCTTAGAGTGGAACATCATTTCATAGAGATCCAAAAATGTTAGAGGCTACCTTGTTTAACCTTCTATGGTGTGAATAAAACCCACATTAATGGGACACAAAAATAGAATAGACAACAAAGGCAAAGGGTTACTTCCAAGACATAAAAATGGCCATTGCTTAGGGCCCAATGTTGATTAATCTTAACTTCACCAAGGAATTCCACATGTAATCCTTCCCTTTAGAATATACCATTGTCATAATATTCACTCAAAAGGTAGATGATAATGAACTCCTAATCACCTTTATGATTACTAATTTAAAAGAGGAAGAGATAAAATATTTAATGATAGATAAATAAATACATACATTGATCAAAGTTGTAGAGAATTTTAGGAATTATATCCTAACACATAAGACTTATGCCATGGTCCTAGACCCTATAATCAAGCTCACTTCCAACCAAAATGAGATGGGTAAAAGAAGAGGAAAATAGATGGCCAAGTTATAAGAATTTTACCTAGAAATTAGTCTAACCAAGATAGTAAGGGGCCAAGGGATAATCTAGATAATGACAAACATAAACCCACACATTCAATTTGAGTAATTCATTAAAGTCCAAATGGCTGGAGGAGAGTGGTATGATCAAATCATTCACTATTTACTCACATGGGCATGCCCCCTTAAGTTGAATAGACAATAAAGGCAAGATTTAATAATCAAATCCACCCACTAAATGATATAATGAGGAGTCCTATATCACAAAAAATATGAGTTTATCTAGCTAAGATGTGTCTTAAGAGAGGAAGCTGTAGATATATTGGATAACTTACAACAAAAGTTGGGCAATAGACTATTTCAAGTTGTCATTGATGTCATATGATTGTGTATGGTCATTGATGTAAAAATAAGAATGAGGTATGGTGATCCATTTGAATATATTGTGATTAATAATGAGGAATGATGAAATGAGTAATTATAAGTCTTTGATAAAGGATGATGTCATGAAGTGACGAGAAGGCTTGAGCAGGGATATCTAGTTTGGTACAAAAAAGAACATGATGGATCTAAAATATAAATGCACTAAGGCATAATAAGATGTCTAAGGACATTTTAACATACATTTAAGTCATGGAAACACATATTTATGCTTCATAACATGAATATATTGGTAAGACCTACAGGTCTAATATGCAAATAAGCTAGACTCTATCTGATCTAACTAGGGTTCCTAAGATGTTAACATAACCTATGAAGGATGAAAGTTATTGATATAACATGTGAAAAGGTGTTTTAAAATTTTAATAAGTTTTAAATTTCATCTAAAGTGGTAGGAAGGTCAAGTTTGAGGCTTAATCCCTGCATGAGAGACCTAATATGAAGACACAAGATTAATAGCTTAATGAGATGAATAGTATAAGACTTATGTGAACATGTTTGGAAAATTTTAAGTTTTTTATGATTTAATATGAAATTTGGATGAGGTTTTGGGATCAATACAAGAGGTTTATAAGTGTGTTCAAAGGTCAAAATGTAATTGGCAGTCTTAGGCCTAGTGTGCAAAGAGACCTAGTGAGGACTAATGAAGAGTCAAGATGAGTTCCCAAGGTTATTAGAGTATATGTGAGCATGGTTTTAGATGTAATAGGTTATTTAAATGATTTTTACCAATAATAAGGTCCTAAATTTAAGGAGGAAGAATGAAATTTGGTTTCAAGGTCTCCTGTGTATGCAGATTAAAGATTTCCAAACACAGAAGGAAATTTTGATGTTCATTGGCACATGTGATCATTTCATGGGAAGTTGATATATTTGGGAGAGATGGAAAAGGGTTATAAGAAGGATTTAAAAGTATTATTTTAGAATTTTATTGCAATACTATATGAACAAATGTTAAGAAGGTTAACTAGTCTAAAACCCTCTCAAAACCCTCATAATGACCCAATTGGGAAGGTCTCATTGGAAAGTGTCTAGAATGGATTGTAAATGATTGTTTGATGTTTGGATAATATATAGAAATATTTTAGGCATCTCTAGGTGGAAGTGGTTTATCAAGGTAGTGAGTGAAAGCTATATAAATATACTCATTTCTAAAGAATTTGATGCTACAGGCAAGGTCGACCAAGTCAATTCATGCAAGTGGATGGAGATTGAAGGTCAAGACTTTTTATTGATGTTCATGGTGTTTTTTGGAAAAAATATATCCTATATTTCAACTAATTTTATCACCCAATTTTACTTATTGCTAAACTATAAAAGAGTGAAAATAGTGAGAAAAACCATTCAAAGTGAGAAAGCATTTAGGGATTGGTTGTAGAGGATTAGGAATGGTTTCAATTATATGGGGTCTCTTTTCAAGACTTATACCTCATATTACTTTGGTTTATAAGTGTTTATGATGCTCATACAAAAGAAATAAAGTACTCTCAAAGTGACATGTCTATGTAAGTGAAGACAATGAAAGAATGAGGATCAAAGTTTGATCGGTTTGGTCTATATTTTCTATTTAACATCTATATATTTGTGTTTTAAGTTTTTATAAGGTTGATTGAGGATAATCAAATTGAATTAAAATATCTTGATTATGATCCTACAGGGGTTGGAAGTCATGTTCACCATGATCGTGTCTTAAAGTAGTTTGATTATTCTAGGTAATAATAATGAAGTGAAGTGATTTAGACTCTATTGAGGTCAAAATACCCCCATTTATGAAGAATAGGGACACTTGTTTCAATTTTTTCAAATTTGTGCCTTGAATTGAAAGTTCACTTGATCAGATTACCATTAACATGTTAACACATTATCTTTATTTGAAGATCATCCAAACCATGGTTGGAGTGGCATATTTACGTATGGTTCTTGTTTGATCTTGACTAATATTTCTAACATTAGATGTCTATGTTTCTAGGTTGTAGGTTTAATGGAACCTCAATTAGAACGGACAATGCTTAGAGTTTTGTGTTTTAAATGTTAAATTGATCCTTTTACTAGCCTTTGGTCTATAGTTGACTTGTTAAATCTTTATTTAAATCATGCTAAAATCCTAGTCTAATTTAATTTAGCCTAGGTCTTTTTAAAATAGATTCAAATTTACAAAGGTTCATCTTATTTGAATTTGTGTGGGATGAAATTTACATGAGAATGCTTTATTATATTGACTTAGTTTATATTTTATCCCAAGGTATTGATCATGTTTATAAACATGACCAAATATTTAGTTTAAGGTTTTATCCTAAGTTCTTTATGTCTCAAGACCCCTTAGTATTTTTATTATTCGCATGGACTAACTAATTGTGAGGGTACTTTATTATATTTCATACTTAGTGTAAAGTTTATCCTAAGGTTTTAATTATGCTTATTAACACAATTAAAACTTAAGTATATAACTTTATCCTATGTTATTTATGTTCCCAACCCTTACTTAGCCTATTTTATTATCCACAGGATCGATGAAATACATTTGATTGGGTAAAGTAGATCCAATAGTATGAGACAAAGTTAATAAGTCAAATATCTAGATCAATGAAGCATGTTTGATCAGCTGAAGTAGATCTAATGGTGTGAAGTGAATTCTAAAGGTCAAAAGTCTTATGAGCAAGTGTATATATGACAAGTGTCATAACCTCAGGTCATGGATTAAATCTCAAGAACTATATTGAAGATCGATGATGTGTGGCTAAACATACACATTCTAATCAATAGTGAGTATTAATTCAACAATTCAAAAAGTCTTATGAGCAAGTATGGAGATGATGAGTGTCATAAGTTTGGAAAAATAATAGTGGGAAGCCAATGGCATTCAATATCTCATATTGAGATTGATGGAGTGCATTGATTTGTGTAAAGTAGATCAAGGGTATACAGAGCAAATGATAGAATCAAGTGGATAGATATTGATGGAGTGCATTAATTTGTACAAAGTATGTCCAATGGTGTAAGATAAAGTTGAAAATTCAATGATGCTAGAATGAATGTGGTGGTGATAAGTGTCACAACCATGATGAATGCAATAAAGGTGAGCTAATGGTGTCTAACCTCCCAACTTGAGATTGATTAAACATGTTGATCCATGCAAAGAAGATCCAATAGCACAAATCAAAATAAATAAATGGTCATATTTCAATAAATAAATAAACATAGTGACATGGATGTGCCACATCAGCATACATGTTAAATTAAAATATCTTATGGAACCGAAAATGAAAATGTATAAATATGAGATCTAAATGTAATCTAAGTCACAAAGCTCACATAATTCAAATAGATTACCACTATTAAATCTTTGTACAAACCTCCAAAAAACTCTATAATGTATGTAAGCCCTAATTTGACCCTATGTTCATTATAATAGAGCCAAGGAAAATTGAAGTGTCATCTGTGCAAGGATAATTCAATCCAAAGCTGAATTGTAGTCTACTAGTGAGCAATTTTATCAAAATTATAGCAATGATAGCTCAAAAGGGTGTCTCAAAGGAAGATATGGAGTTTTATCTAACCTTAGATGTTTAAGGATGTGTTTTCAAGGACATAAAATTCATTTCTAATGCCTTAAACATGGGAGATAATAATTGGTCTAATTTTTTCTAGACCATCAAGAAACAGTTGACCATTACCCAAGAAGAGCAGAAAAACCTACCAGTAAAGAGACTATATGATGATAGAGTAGCAATCCAAATGGTGGGACTTTACTACATTGCTACAAAACTTGATGTAGTCCATTGTATCAACATTCTTGCTCCTATTTTCAAAGAAAATAAGATAGATAAGAGATGGATAATTAATGAACACACTCATAGAAATGTGGCCTAAATTTTTGCTATGGAATTTGAGTCATATTATAATTTACTTAAACCCCAAATTGACTTAGCCTCAATCAATTCCTAGGGAATGGAGAAAAATTTGATGACCATCCTAACCATGTGGTTGGATTTAGAAACTAATTATTTTCATACTTTGATTAGAAAACCCCTATTAGCTAGTTTAGATTGGGGATAAGGATGATTTTGACAATGTTAAAAAAACTATGTGGAAATGCCACCATAGCCCATGTTGATCCTATTTGGGTTATAATTGTCTATTTCATGGTTGAAAAGTAGACCACTCCTCCTCTAGGTTAAATAATAATAATCTCTTTAAGTAGATATATTTTTAAAATTAGCAAGAAGAAGACTCATATCATGGGGATATATGGATTTATCTAGAATACATGGTTATAAGGGTTGAAAGGACTCAAAGTTCTCCCCTCAATTTACCTATTCATGTCCCTAACAAACTAGCTAAGTACGAAGTTACATATCAAATATTCGATGGAATTGATGGTCTATATAGGACCAAAAGAAAGGGAATCCTTCATGGCTTCCAAATAAATATTTGGAAGACCATATTTAAATAATATGGGAACATTGAGGTAATAACCAAGCATAGAATGTTAGTACCCAAATTTTAACTAAAGTAATCGAACCCTTATCTATAAACTCTTGTGTCCAAGTTGGATGAATGTCAATATTTTAGCTACTAACCCTAGTCCTTTAGAGGATTAAAGTAAATTTTTACACTTAGTTGTGCCCTTTGTGTCACTTTGATGAATGGGAGTATTCCTTGACTCTTTGTAGAAATATTAAGGGGCACTTTCCAAAGATAGAGGGCACTCTCAATAGCCTCGAAAGAATTATAAATGTTGATTAAAGATCTCATGGTAGGAATTTTTTTTTTTTGATAAGATGAAAGTATAGCTAGGCCTTTCCCTATGAATTGATTTGATGCTTTATGATTCAAAGAGGAGAGTTTTGGGGCCCTAAATGAAATTATCAAATTACACTTGTTATGTTTTGATGACTAAGATGAGAAATAACTTGATGGATCAAATGAATGACATGTGTTTAATTTAGGGGATTTATATGAATATTTTTGGGGGTGGGAAGTATCTTGTACCATTTCCCAAATGGATAAAGTTTATGTAGAGGTAAAAAATGTGTAAAATCCCAAACTCACATCTAAGTTGGACACATGGAAAATTCTTAGGAATTTGGATATTTTAGGCCTTAATTAAAAATTTCCCCACTTACCTTTTGGTGGGTAGGGTGCTTAAATTACTTAGAGGCCCAAACACTTGAATTTACAAAGATAAATTATGACACATGCAATTCTTACATCCCATGAGGAACTTGAGGCTTATTGCATCACTGAACCAATGAAAAGTAACAAGTGAAAAGGTGTAAAAGTCTCCAAAGGACCAAAAAGGTATCATGATGTATGATCCACTTGTATGACTCCACATGTTCTAAGGAGGATTGCTTGGCATAGAAGGAAACATTTATATTTTCCCTCTCTTTTTTGAATGAGGTTTGGAGTAATTAATGCGTGGTTGATAATTAGTCATTGGGCTTCAAAGAATTAATAGAAACCCTAATATTAAAATGCAAGGGATTATAACTTAGGTATTTTTATTCATTATAAAATTACCCTTTGTATTCAAAGATTTTATTTTTGCCTTTGAATTATTTATGTGACCTAGCTAAGTGCGATACAAGAACATGATTACAACAAATTCTTCATGGACCTTCAAATTCCAATGTGAATGGCCCTCTAGATTAAATAGTAAGTTTCCCAGTTTTTCCTTATGTTGTGTTATTTGAGAGTATTCAAGAGGTATCTTTAGGGTTGTTTGAGTGAAAATTTTGTATAGTATTAAGATATTGCACTAGAGATCTAGGGAAAGATGGTGACATCTTTAACCTCAATAAAGGGTAATATTATTTCAATTTTGGATTTGATTAAGGATATATATGTTATGAGGTTAGATTTTGGGTCCCTATCAAATGTATTACAATAACTAATCCCCCGTGAGTAGCTACCAACATTAGCATGAGTTACATCACACCTGCGACAACATTTCCCTTGGCTACTCTATACCTAAAACTCATTATTGCATGTGCTCAAGCATACTAACTAGACACTAGGACTATTATTGATGGTGGTTATTAGATTATGTCTTCACCCTTTTGGACCTTATTACCATGCTCAAAATTATCCCAAGCTATAAATCATTACACTCTCCTTGGAGAAATGCCAGGAGTATGTAAAAAAGGATGATAAGGCTATCTAGGATATTATCAATTCTTGTTGGCTGGCTAAAAAGAGATAAAAGGTATCTATAATGTCTAATAATTTGAAATTAGTAGAGTTTAATGAATTATTTTAGTATGTATTTCCATTCCCACCAAGATCTATGGGGTGCCTATTGTATAAAATTTTTAAACATGGATGTTCTTAATTATGATTTGCATGTTGGAAGGGAAGAAAAAACTAGACTAGGCAACCATACTTAGTGACAATCTCCATAGGTATATGATGAATATCTAAGATATAATTATTTATAAATAGGAATTCTCAAGAACATTCTACATGTCTTCTTATTTTATGTACAAAATGTTTCACAATAGGATGTTCCAAGGGCTCACAAAGAACCTCAATGAAATGAGGATATATGAAATATATGTAGAAATCACTATGGAGGGATTCAAGAAGAACTTATAAAAATTTTACAACTAATTATTTAACATAATTATGAGTCTCTTATTCCCTTTAATAAGCCTCAATAGGATGTTCATGATGGACAAACAAGTAATTAAAAAATACGGCACCACTTACATACAATTCAGAACATTCACACACATCATGGTGAGTGGTTACTTAGTATGCCCACATAAAATACCAATATACTTAGATGATAAATTAGTGGTGATGGAGCTAAGCTGACAAATGGTGCCACCACAAAAAAACATCATAGCCAAGAAAATTAACAATCCTTTCAAATTTCTTATGATAATAGGGTATTATTCATGTCCTTTAGTTACCAAGGTAAAAGGGTTGGAGTAAGAGATGGACCTATATGAAATTGATAAGATGCCACCCAAACCTAGTTATGACATTAGGTGGTTGGTAAATATGGTTACTAATGTGATATTGTATCAATAACATTATGAGGACATCTAGTTTGATTGCATCATTGAAGAAGATGTCTAGAAATGGGAATTTATGAGGTTGATAGTATAAGAAATTATAGCATACAACATTATTCCCATCCCTAAAGACATGGTGGATGACAAAATGACATTTTATTCATTATATAACTTAAAAAACATTAAATCCAAACCCATCTCCTAGCCAATTTTAGTGTTCAAGAAGATGATTCCATCCTTGGGATATTAGTGCAAATCATGAAGAGAACCTTTATATGGCTTAAGGAGCATGGGGTTGACCTTAACACATATGAATCCCCTAACCTTTAAGAGTTAAGGAAGGTTAAAGAGATAAATGATTTTCTTATAGAATATAGTAGTGACCTTATAGCTCAATCATCAACCATAATAGGTAAGGGCAAACACAAGCTTCAGGATACATGAGTTCACCAAACTAGTAGATGTGGGGAAGATAATAATAGCACAATCCAAGGTCAGGCTATCCTTTTCAAATATAAAAAACTTAGCATAAAACTAGGATAAGGTTCTTATATGGTAATTTATGCTAGTTAGTGCCACCCCCATATCCATTTTAGGAAAGGGAGCCCTAACAATACCAACCATTCTAACGACTATTCATATGGATAGCCTAACTACACTCCCACATGATCCACCTACATAATAAGTGGTAGTTGATCCTCCCTTGAAAAAATATTCAAGAAAGAGAGGAGGTAAGGATTAAGGGGAACAACTAAAGTAGAAGAGATTCAATAAGGATCTATAACCTCCACATAAGTCACTTATGAAGAAGAAGGAAGTTGTATTCAAAGACCCACTATCCAAAGAAATCTCTATGAAGAGAAGAGGAGAACAAACCTCATATGCCTAAATAATAAGGGATATGAATGAGGAGGAAGATTTAGATGAGGGTAGACCCATTATTGAAGTAATGAAGAAACAATGTGCCTTCACTCCTCAAGTGAAGACTGGGCAAAGGACTCATAGAGAGAGGCCCCAAACTCCAATAAAGGTCTCAATAATGGGTTTGTTTATAGAAGAAAGACCCTCGGTGGTAGAAATAAAAGGTAATGAAGAATATTCCATAACCTTAGATTACCCTTTATCTTTTGATGATGTTGTATAGGTTGGTGCTAAAGTGATTATACAATCTTTGGCTCCTCTTGAAAAGGAGACTATTTCTCCAAAGATAGAGACATTCATTGACAATCTCATCACCCAACCAATAGGCTAATATGACTAGGGTGGAGTTGAAGAATAATATAAGACTGAGGATAAAGTCAAAGAAGGGCCTAAGTAAAATATTTAAAATGTCACCATTTTTGAGGTGGTGGCTGAGCATGAAGGCTCACAATAGGTTTGAGATGCACCATGAGGCATTCCTTTCAGTCTAGAGGTGTCAAATTTGGCACCATAAGAGAAGGCAAATATAGAGAAAGGTAGGGGAGTAAGCTTGCAAATGGGTACCCCCACCCCTATAAAAAAATATAAAGAAGTTGGAATTTTCAATAAAGATGTTGGGGAGGAAGTTTTAGGATGATTCACCTCTATTGAAGTTCCACAAATTATTCTCCCTCACATCAAGGTCCATGACCCAATTCCTAATAAGGTTCCTAAGGCCATGACTAGTGAAAATTTTCCTAAAAGAAGAAAGGATAGCACCATAGCCTCATCCATGAATGAAGCCTAATTGAATAAAGAAGATGAAGTGACTGTGTAACCTTTTAGCTAGTCAGTTGAACAAGGAATTTTAATTGAGAAATTGCTCAATGAGTCTTATCAGCCTGGGTCAAAGTTCAATGTTTTGGAGCAAAAAGAGATAAAATTGGAAAGGGGTGGAAAAAATAAAGAAAGTGATGAAGACATTAATTAATTTGTATTGAGACCATAACCCAATCCTATAGTGCTCCATATAGTTAGCTCATCATTAACACCACCCCTCGCTATCTCAAGGATATCTACAATGTCTACAACTTTGATAGGATATCAAACCAGACCTATTCTCTAGGTCATAGAGAAAGTAAAAGAGAAGGAAAAAATTATGAGCAAAATAGGGAACATTGATTTAATGAATATCATTTAAAATCATAAGGCCAAGCCCCTTAAGAAGGCCAAAACACATTCCAAAACCACCTATACTGCCATGGGAGAAAGAAATGTTGAGGTAGTTTTCCCTCTACCTGATACATTAAAGAAATATGCTCCCCTAGAAAGTTACTCCATTTATATTTATAATCTCAAGGAGTCATCATGAAAGGAGCTGAAGCACACATCACAAGTTTTGGCTAACATGGTGGCATAAAGGATGGATAAAGATAAAGCCACCATGGAAGAATAAAAGGCAAAAAATCAAGCTCTGATCAAGTAATTGTAAAATCTACTGAGTGATCCCAAGGCAGTGACTTCAATAGCTAGCAAGGCTCTAGGCTCTCTCCATCTATCACTCACCTCATTTGACTCTAGCTATATAGATGATTTAAAGGCCAAAGGATGAGCAATAAAAGAGTGGAAATAGGACTTGGGCACTAAGGCTAAAGAAGTAATCTACTTGAAACTCAAATGAATAAGTAACATAGTATAGAGTAAAAGGGAGTGCGATGCATAAACATTTTTCTATGAGGTGGACACATAGATATGGGAGGAAGCTTGATAGAAGATAGAGGAGATTTGTGGGATGAACATAGATAATTTTATCATATAAAATATTATTTTTCTAAATGATTAAAATAAGCCTAAAGAATGTCAAATAGAGATCAAGAATCATTTGATGATGCTCAAAGATGGCCTCTTTGATCTGAAAGGAGAGGAATAGTCTCTCAAGATTTCCATGAGGGAGATAGAGGTTGCACTGAAAAAGATGGTGATTCTTGATGGTATAAGTGATTTGGGGGAGGAAGTAGTGTGTTTTTCTCTAAAGAACCTCATTGATTTACCTTAGAAATCCTTTGATATCTATAATATAAAGTAATTGGTGTCACTTGAAAAATATTGTGACCAACTTAGAGGAATTGTTGGACAAAATCAAACTTCTCTTCAGTGGACTGTCAGTTGGTTTGAGGAATACATAATCAAATTCAAATACCAAGCATGCCTAGACCAAAAGGATCTTGCCTCCATGATTGATGAATATACTAATTATAAGAACAAGTTGTCAAAAGACTCAGTCATCAACATTGATTCTAGAGCATGACCAAGTCTTCTAATTCCTTTTGATATCTCACTAATCTTCCCTCTTTTCTCTCTCTTCTTTCATCTCTCTTCTTCTTGTTTCCCACTTGGAAACTATTGTAATCTTCCCATTAGTGGCATGTCCCATTCAAAATTAGTTTTAATAATCATGTGTATAGTAAAGGGACATTTTTATTTGATGTACAAAGAGACAAATGTTGTTATGTCCCTTGAAAAATTGTCCTCCATGTGTATAACTAAAAACATTCTACTATAGTGGAGTATCAAGTTTGTTATTATGACAAAAGCATGAACAGTAGTTCAAGGAATCATGTTTGTTACAATGTTGAATAGACTCTAGGCCCACAAAAGAATTTTTCAACTAGAGCATCTTAAGGAATATGCTAAGCTTAGCTAAAATTGTATAAGTAAAGGGGGTCTATCCCTTTATAAAGGGCAGTTAATTTTTGAGTCTAAAGCTATAGCTTAGAGAGTTCCCCTTGTGTGATTTTTTGGCATCAAATTGATTTCTATTGTAAAATCATTGGCAAGCTTTGAGAGCATTCAAAATGTCTCCCTTGTTATAGAATTGTTTCACATAGTGTTATGTTATGTAATTTTCAATACATGTTATATTCATCTTTGATTCATTTGATAAATGAAATCTATTCATGGTTTATTGTTCCTTCTCATTGTTGAAGTATAATGCTCTATTTTACATTCTTGGTAGGTTAGTTAGCTAATGTATTCTTCTTTATGGTAGTCATTTAGGGTTTATACCTAGAGTATAAAATCCTTTCTATTTTGATATTTGGGAATAAGGTATTGATAGCCATTTTAAGTGTAGTTCTAGGCTCATGAATTCAGCTAGAGGGAATTCTTGAGGATGATTTGCAGCATTGCTAATAAACTTTTGAGGATCATTTGTGCATGCTTTTATTATATCTATTTCTGAACTGAAAAGCATTTGTTAATGAAGATAGTATAGCCATTTTGTGAACTTATTCATGCTCATTTACTAGCCATCCACACCTTTATCCATAATTTAAATAAATCTAGTTTTACCCTATCTCACCCTACAAACATGTTATTTTCATAGTATAAGTGTTGTTTTCCTTGCAGACGCATAAGACCTTGAATGACTTAAAATGTGTTTGATGTGTATGCTTCAAATTCTAGTGTTGTAACTCTCACTTACTCTCTGTTGTTTAAAATAGTTGTCAAAATGGAGTTTGTAACCACATTATCTTTTGTCTTTAGTAGCTTGTATATGATGTAAAGCAATTGTGCATTTCACATGACAACCCTTCATGGGTGAATTGTACATGTTCAATATGATTTGGTCATATTTCCCTTTTCATACCAATAATCCTTATGGATATTGGAGTGAAAAATCCTTCATGTGAGCAAGATACCTTAGTAGGTCCTCTCACCTTAGTTTAGGAAAAGCCAAAAGTAGTAGGGAGTTAAGCATACCCTCTGTAGGTGCCTCCCAGTCATTTTATCCATTAAATCCATTTTAGATGTTAAACCCTTCCTTGGCTATAAAAACAAATTAGTGGTTTCTCATCTTAGCTTTCCATCCTCTTTAAGTGTGCAAGGCTAAATGATAGAGGTGTAAAACTAGGAACCAACACCTTTTTAGTGTTATTACTGAGGAATAAATTTCTATTACCCTTCTTACGAGGAATGCTCATAGAGGAGTTATAAGTTTTTTATATATTTTTCTCTCTATTGTTACTATAATGAGTTGTTCCTTTTTGGTTCATTGACACCTTTATATATTTTCTTGGTAAATCCATTGGGAATGTTCACCCTTATTTTGTGAGAAATTGTTCAACATTTTGAAGTTGTTTTTAGTATCTAAGAGTCGGTATCGCATCTATTGCTATGAGTATTTTTGTTTGTTTTAGTCTATAAGTCTCACTTCTAGTGGTGACTCCATTATATTGAGTTTTAAAGATTGATACCTGATATATATACTCTTTTTTGTTAGAAGAGTTATATTTAAGTTGGAAAATCTAGAGGGTACTAGATCTTCTCTTCAAAAGAATCCATCAAAAGACCTTGTCCCTGAGTTAAAAGTTCCATTCAAAAATAGACAACTGTGGAAGCTTGTTATAGTCCAAAGCTCAAGTAATAATGTAAAAATTGATTATTTTGTCACCTACTATATTTACCCTCTTTTCTCTAATATCCCTTTAGTTGAAGGATACCAGAGCATGTCAAAGAAATCTGAGCTCCCTATAAGTCAAGATCCTTCACTATAAAGAAATATCTCTCCTCTTGATGGGCCATCAAGGATCCACTCTATCTCTCCTCCTTCAAGTCCTCATAGTATCCATTTTCAACCATCCCCTAGTTTAGATTCATCTTTAGATTCAAAATTGGGAGACCATGACCTGAGAAGGAGGTTGTTTAACACATACAATGATAATGATGGAGAAGATGATTAAGGTCTGGATAATAGATGTAGACTATTTATGATCCCAAAGTTTATACCTATTAACTTTAATGTTATGCTTAAATTCCTTAATGAGGTCACTATAAAGATTATAAATGTATTATTTAAGTTTCAGGGGAATAATTCAGTATCTAGGGAATAACATTTGAAAGCCTTCTTAAATGTCATTAAAGATTATGGATTAGATCTTGAATATGTATGTATAAAAATCTTTGTGGACACACTTGAAGATGAGGCTCAGGAGTGGTTTAAATCCCTCCTCAATGGATCCATTGACATATGGTAAGCTATGATTTATGCATTTAAGATGCAATATGGTGATAGAATTGACCTTAGATTCTTACTTGTTGAGTTTGAGAGCCTCAAGAAGAATCCTAATGAGTATGTGAAGGATTTAAATTCTAGATTCATTAAGGTGTTAAGAAGGCTACTAGAAGATATCAGACCTAGTGGTGTTTCTTATTTTATTAAGTATTATGATTCATTTGATAAGAAAGCAGCCTATTATCTCAAAGATAAGGCTCCTACAAATCTGTGGATGGCTTTCAATTTATCCATCCAAATAGAAAATAATATCAATGATATAGGTAAGCCTTTAAACAAGAGGGATAATGTCAAGTTGGTGAATCTTGAAAAGCCTCAATCCCCCCATAATGGCATAGATATAGAAGAAATGGTGAAGACTTTGCCCACTACTATGAAAGATATCTCTTACAAGCTAGCTAGAGATGAAAAGGGGCTATCTTAGGGTCCTTCTAACCATGATGATAGGAGATATCATAAGAGAGATGAAAGGAATCATCCTTGAGATTAGGGTCAAGGTAGGCCACCTTTCCAAACTAGGAATAATGATAAGGGAAAGTGCTTGGCAAGGGATGATAAACATGAAAGAAACCAAAACTGGGGAAGTGGAAGGGAAGTACCATATCTGTTAGCTTTAAAAATCAACATAATTGATTATGACATCGATTGGTGTGATGAAATTTTCCTCCCTCATCCCCCTTCTATCATAGTTAGTGACAATGGTCAAGATGTAGGTGGCTTTGAAACTACATCCAACAAAGATGATATCTACATTGTTGACTTTTAGGAAATGGAGAGTTATACTTTCAAAGAAAAAGTTGTGAGTGCCTTAATTGTGAAGATACCCCCGCATATGAATTTTTTACTTTTAAATTTGATGAACCAAATTTGATGGTTGCTTCTCCATCAATGGAGCCAATGGGTGTTACCACTTCTCAAGCATTCTAGAGAGCATGTGAAAAGGTAAGGACCCCATCTATGGATTTTATTTTTGAGATAAACATGATGCATGAATATGAGTTACCTATTCATGAATTTGAGTTTCTAAGATCAATGATGAAACAAAAATATGGAGACTCTCCATCATCAGTTGAGGATCAAAAATTTATGATCTACATAGTAGCTCCCTAAGAAAAGGAGTACAATTTGAGAAGGACCAAAATACTCCTCCAAAAGGTAAAGACTCTTCTACTCCTAAAGTAGAAACTAAAGAAAAAGAGACCAAAGGGAATAAATAGGTCTAAGATTCCACTAATCTTAGTTTTTCACCCTACAATGTCAAACCAAGAAGTACCCAAGCTAAGAATTAAACTCCCTTGTTGTCTATTATTCCTAAGAAGGATGAGCCTAGGAAGCCTCCCTTGAAAAGTGAAGTCAAGAATGCTAGTTCTATTTCTGTTTCCCTAAATCTTGAAGGATGTATACTAAATGAGAATGTTACAAGCTTACCTAGTAACACTCCTCTACCCAAATATAATATTTGTGATGTGGCCCATGTGTTAAGTCAACTAAAGGTCATAGTACCCTTTATGGAATTGCTTATAATTTTAGAGCATAGGAAAAGAGATTTTGAGTATTTGGGGTTCATAGAGAAATTCACTACCAATGAAATTGTTGAAGCTGAGCCTCCTCTCACTTTACTTTTAGAAGGTAAAAAAACCTTAGGATCTCCTAAGCATCACCTAGAGGTATACTTGGGAATAAAATTGGTGAAAAATTAGATGGATGTTGACCCATTTTATACCACCCTATTAATTAGTGGATTAATTGTTCATAACTACATGTTTAACTCTGGTGCATCCCATAATATCATGCCACTAGCTATGCTGAATGAACTTTGCATAAGTATAATTGTAGCATATGGATGATGCCTCACCATGGATTCTAGAGAATTACCTATTATTGGCATGGTCAAAATATTAGTGGTGCAACTCATGCAATACCCTAATAAATTTTTGAGTACAGACATCATTATTGTATATTTTCCATCAAAATGGGGCATGTTTCTATTCAAAAAGTGGGCTAATAGTATTGGGGGTAGTGTTTAGATGGATTTTTCCTATGCCACTATACCTCTAGATGGGAAAATGGTTTGCCTAAATTGGGAGCTACAAATGCTTCATGTTTAAAAGATCCTAAGTACCAATTGAATGAGGTGCTATATGTGGATATAGACATTGGGAATTTTTTAAGAAATGTTGAGTACATAAAACTACCTCCTAAATTTGGTATTGAGGATGAAGACTCCATCTACACCATACATTTTGATGGAGCATGTTCAAATATTGGAAATGGGGCTGGGGTTGTCTTTTATACCCTTGATGGTTAGGTTTATAGGTACTATTTCCAATTGAATTTTGAGTACATGAACAATATAATGGAATATGAAGAACTCATGATTGGCCTCTAGATCACTCATGAATATAGATTCAAAAGATTACTGGTTAAGGGTGATTCTGAACTAGTGGTAAAATAGGTCTAGGCTATTTACACCATGAAGTAGAAAAGGTTGAATCAGTACTCAAATGTTGTATAGGACTATTTGGAATGATTTGATGCCTTAAATATGGAATACCATGACTGAGATTTTAATCATATGGTATATATACTTGTGAAGAGGGTTGCAAAATTTAAGGTCAAAAATGGAAATCCTTCTTGTGAGTATGAGGTTGAGATATTGGTAAGACCTTTAGTCTTAGATAACATTGATCATTAGCAAATCTTTGACAATGATGATAAAATAAAAAGATTTTTGTATTGTATAGATGAGTTTGAAGGAACCATTATAGATTAGGACTCTATGATAAAGATCTGTGATGGAAAAGAAACCTTATATAGAAAGGACATAATATAGTTAAAGACTAATACTATCCATAGAGGATTGGTTGGTCTGGAAGCATCCTTTGATGGATCTAAAAGAGTCAAATATAGAAACATTTTTATATCAAATGATGTGAATGAGATTAATATTGGGACAAAAGAAAATCCAAAGAAGATTTAGCTCGATACCCACCTGAGTAAGAAAGAAAATGAAGCATTCATAATGGTATTAAAAAAGTACTAAAACTACCTAACATGGTCATAATCAGAGTTGAAGGCTTATAAGGAAGGCTTGTTATAGCATGTTATTCCCCTCCACCCTGATGCAAAACCATTCTACCAAAAATAGCAGCCTGTCAATCCCATCTTGGCTACCAAAATGTAGGAAGAATTGAAAAAATTAAGGGACATTAGGATCATTCAACCCATCAAATATTCATCATGGGTGGCAAATTCAGTCCCTATCAGAAATAAAAATGGAGATATTTGGTTCTGCTTTGATTTTTGAAACTTAAACAAGGCTTCACTGAAGGATAATTATCCATTACATAACATGGACAACATGCTCCAAGGTGTCACTGAATCCAAAATATTTTCAACTTTGGATAGCTTTTTTGGTTATAACCACGTGGTAGTAAAGGAGTCTGAAAGGTCCAAGACTACTTTTACTACCTCATGGGGCACCTATGTATATGTCTGAATGCCTTTTGGTTTGATGAGTGCAGGTGCCGCTTTATAGGGAGAAATGGATGTGGCTTTCACCAAATTAATTAACCAATTTATTAATGTGTACCAAGATGATGTTATAGTGTACTCCAAGAAGAGAAGTGACCACTTAGCGCATTTGGAACAAATGCTTATTAGATATAGGGAGTTTGGAATCTCCCTTAATCCCAAAAATTCCACTTTGGAATATAAAAGGCAAAGATATTGGGAGAAATTATGTCTCAAAAAGGTGTCATGATAAACCCTAAAAGGGTGGAGGACATTGACAAAGTAACCATCCCATACACCAAGAAATTTATCTAATCTTTCTTTGGCCAGATTAATTTTTTTACATAGTTTGTTTCCAACTTTGTAGAGATTAATCTACCTATCACTTCAATGTTGAAGAAGGATCAAACTATAAAATGGGAGGATAAGGCCACCCAATTATTTCAAGATATCAAGGAAACTTTAAAAAATGCCCCATTGCTTGCTAGTCTAGATTATAGAAAAGATTTCCAAATCTTTTCATTTACCTCCACACATACTATTGTCGTAGTGCTACTATAAAATAATGATGAAGGTCATGAGCAACCAATTTAATTTTTTAGTAAGGCACTACAAAGATCTGAGCTAAGGTATACCATGTTGAAAAAAAAGCCTTTGCTCTTTTGAAGGCTATCAAGCAGTTCAAGCCTTAAATTTTAAGTTTAAATATTATGGCCTATGTTCCTCACACTATGGTAAAGGATATATCAACTCAATGTGAATATAATGAAAAAAGGTGTCGATGGGTTAAAAAACTTCAAGAATATGACTTGGAGATATAGACTACTAAGTTGGTTAGAGGCATGGGTCTTGCCAAGCTGATGATTGAAACAAATTTATAGGTTGTGAAAGTGAATAATGTAGAAGGGGAGGTTAATAACCCTAAATCCAAGTACAAACATTATCCATGGTACAAATATATTGTCTATTATTTTAAGACTTTGAATTGTCCCTCCCATTTAGATATAAATCAAATGAGGACACTAGAGCTAGTATCCCAAAAGTATCTTTTATGATAATATGACCTAGCTTAGAAGAACTTGGATGGTGTTCTCTTGAGATGTCTAATGGAAAGTGATATTCCTTCAATGATTAAAGAATTCCATAGTGGTGTGTGTGGTGGGAAATTTTCTCCTAAAGTCACTGCACATAAGATTATGAGGGTTGGATATTGGTGGCCCACATTATTCAAAGATGTTGCTACCATGGTAAGAATATGTGAAGAGTGCCAAAAATTCTCTAGAATAATGAAAGCATCTGGTTTACTTCCCTTACATCTAGTCTCTATTGAGGGACCTTTTAGGTAATGGGGGATGGATTTCATGGGTCAGATATTAGATGCCTCAAGTTTTGGTAATAAATGAATCCTAGTGGTTATCGATTACTTCACAAAATGGGTTTAATCAATCCCCACTAGAAGATAAACCCACCAAGTAGTCATTGATTTCCTATTGAATAACATGATTTATCAATTTGGAGTGCTAGTCAAAATCATGTATGACAATGCTATGTGATTTAGAGATATATAGTTAGTGGCATTATGTGAAAATTATGGGATCGATTTATCATATGCCTTAAATCATAATCTATAATGAAATGGGCAAGTTGAGTCTAGTAATAAGAATTTTTTAAAGATCATTAAAAGGACTTTGGATGATAACAAAAGAAAGTGGGGTGAATAGTTGAATTTTGTTGTCTGGGTGGATAGGATGACTCTAAAGAGATATACTGGGAAAATCCCCTTTAAGATTGTTTATGGAACTCAATCTATTTTACCCCTCAATCTATAGTTACCCACTTACCAATTTATTCAATAAATAGTGGAGAATGAAGAAAAAATGAACCACTATAAAGAAAGGATTGACCAAATCATTAAGATTGATGGGTCTTGTAGATAATCTCATGAGAAGCATATAGAGTTTAAGGAGTGGCTCAAAAGGATATTTGACAAGAAAGTCACCCCAAGAGATTTTTAGTTTGGTGATCTAGTTCTACTCTGGGACAATAGGCATGAGGACAAAGGAAATAGGGTAAAGTTTATTCCTTATATATCAATCCTTACACCATTCATTATCAGATAGGAAGCCATACATTCTATCTTAGAGATATTGATGGATAAATTTTAGAACTACCTATTAATGGTAGACACGTCAAGTATTTATTGAATTGAGTTCATGACTGCCTTTGTAAATATGTATATAATGTGTTGTCCTTTCTTGTCTTTGTGGTCTTGTTGTAGTTTGTGTTTATATAGTTTGTGTCTTTCTTATTTTGTTCTTATTGTTTTATTTATCTACCTTGTTATAAATCTAATTACCCATGGTGTGTTTCTACTTGCCTCTATGATGAAATCTTTTGACTCCATGGCCTAATGGATAGGAAATTAGTTAGGTGTTCTTTGTGTACCCATTGGGGTACCCATCCTTGAGTGAGAGCCTATGTTAGTGCCCAATAATACACTGGAGAAATTGGGCCCTTATCTATAAACTATTGTGTCTAGGTTGGATGAGTGTCAATATGTTATCCACTCACCCCAATCCTTCAGAGGATCAAATTAAATGTTTACACTTAGTTGTGCCCTTTGTCTCTCCTTGACGAATGGGAGTATTCTTCCACTCTTTGTACAAATCCTGAGGGGCACTTTTTGAAGATAGAGGTCACTCTCAATAGCCTTGAAGGAATTATGAATGTTGATTAAAGATATCATGGTAGGAAAATTCACTGTGATAAGATGAAAGTATAGCCAAGCCTTTCCCCATGCATGGATTTGATTCTTTATGATTCAAAGAGGAGAGTTTTGGGCCCTAAATGAAATTTTTAATTTACTCTTACCATGTTTTGATGACTAAGATGAGAAATAGCTTGATGGACCAAATTAAGGACACTTTATCTTAGGGGACTTCTATGAATATTGTTGGGGGTGGGACGGATCTTTCACCCTTGAATAGAGAAAGTTGATGTAGAGGTAAAAAATGGTCAAAATCCTAAACTCACATCTAATTTGAACACATGGAAAATTCTTAGGGATTTAGATATTTTGGGCCTTACTTGAAAATTTCCCCACTTAACTTTTAGTGGGAAAAGTGCTTAATGTACTTGAAGGCCTAAACACCCAAATTTACAAAGATAAATTATGATGCATGGAATTCTTACCTCCCATGAGGAACTCAAGGCTTATTACATCACTGCACCAGTAGAAAGCAAAAAGTGAAAAGGTGCAAAAGTTTGTGAAGGCCTGAAAAGGTATCATGATGTATTCTCCACTCGTATGACTCCACATGTTGTAAGGAAGATTACCTAACGTAAAAGGAAACATTTGTATTTTCCCTCTCTTTTTCAAATGAGGTTTGAAGCAATTAATGATAGTGGTTGATAATTAGCCATTAGAATTTAGATCATTAATGTTAACCCTAACCTTGAAATGTAAGGGATTATAACTTAGTTATTTATCTTTTTTCTAAAATTACCCTTCGCATTCAGAGTTTACATTCATGCCTTTGAATTACTTGTGTGCCCTAGTTGAGTATAGTGAGAAAATGTGATTACAATGAATTCTTTATAGACCTTTAGATTCTAGTGTGCATGTCCCTCCAAATTAAATAGTAAGTTTCCCATTTGATCCTTGTGTTGTGTTATTTGAGAGGATTCAAGAGGTAGCTTGAGGGTTGTTTGAGTGAAAAGTTTATATGGTATTAAGATATTGCACTAAAGAGCTAGGGAAAGATGGTGGCATATTCAACCTCGATAAAGGGAAATATTGTTTAAATTTTAGATTTGATTAGGGAAATAGATGTTATAGGGTTAGATTTTGGGGCCTTATTGAATGTCTTACAGTAGCCAATCCCCCTAAGTAGTTACCAACATTGGCATGAGTTATATCACACCTACAATAGCATTCCCCTTGGCTGATCCATACCTAAAACTCATTATTACATATGCTCAAGCATACCAACTAGATACTAGGACCATTATTGATATTGGTCATTAGGTTGTGTGATCCTTCACCCCTTTAGCCATTAGTACCATGCTAAAAATTCCTCCTATCCACGAAGCACTATACTCTCCTTGGAGGAATGCTAAGAGTATGAAAAAAAAGATGATAAGGCTATCTGGGATATTGTTAATTCTTGTTGGCTAGCCAAGAAGAGACCAAAGGTCTCCAAAATATCCATGAATTTGAAATTGGTAGAGTTTGATGAATTACCCTAGTATGTTATTACAATGGATACCATGATCTATAGGGTGCCTACCATAGAAAAAATTAAACCATGAATGTTCCTAATTATGATCTACATGTTGGAAGGGAAGAAGAAGATAGACTGGGTGGCCATATTCAGTGACAATCTATGTAGGTAGATGATGTAGCTCTAAGATATAATGATTTCTCAAGAGGCATTTGTAGGAGCATTCTACATATCTTCTTATTTTATGTACAACCTAGTGCATAATAGGATGTTCTACGGGCTCACAAGGAACTTCAATGGAATGAAGATATATGAAATATATCCAAAAATTACTATAGAGGCCTTTAAGAAGAATTTTTATAGAGTTTACAACTACTTATTTAACATAATGATGAGTTCCTTATTCCATTTAAGAATCCTTAATAGGATGTCTATGACAACCAAACAATAATTTAAAAATATAGTGCCACTTACATACAATTTAGAACATTCACATATATCAGGTTGAGTGGTTATTCAGGATGCCCACACAAACTCTAAGATACTTGGATGATAAGTTGGTAGTGATGGAAATAAGCTAAAAAATGGTACCACCATATGAAATTATCATAGCCAAGAAGATCAACAATCCTTTCAAATTTCCTATGGTAACAGGGTATTATTCATGTCCTTCATATACCATGGTAAAGGGGTTGGAGTAAGAGATGGACCTATATGCAATTGATAATATGCCACCTAGACCTAATTATGAAATTAGATGGTTGTTAAATATGGATATTAATGTGATATTTCATAAATCACATTATAATGACATTTGGTCTGATTGCACCACTTAAGAAGATGCCCAAAAATGAGAATTTATGTGGTTGACAATACAAAAAGTTATAGCATACAACATTACTCCCATCCCTAAAGACATGGTGGATGACAAACAGACATTTTCTTCATTGTAAAACATAAACAACATTGATTCCCAACCCATCTCCTAGCCAAATTTTAGTGTTTAAGAGGATGATTCCCTCCTTGGGAGATCAATATGAATCATGAAGATTTTCTTTGGATGGCTTAAGGAACATGTGGTCAACCTTGGTGTATATGACTCCCCTACCCTTCAAGATATAAGGAAGGTTAAAGAGCTAAATTATTTTATCCTAGAATACAATGGTGACCCTAAAGCTCCATCATCAACCATAATAGGTAATGGCAAATGCAAGCTTAGGGATACTAAGTTCACTAAACTAGTGGATGTGGAGAAGATAACAGTGGCATAATCCAATGTTAGGTTATCCCTTTCAAAGATAAAAAGCTTAGAATAAAACTAAGATAATTTTATTATGATGGAATTTATGCTAGTTAGTACCATTCCCATATCCATTTTAGGAAAGGGAGCTCCAGTAGTACCATCCATTCCAACGGTCATTCCTATGGCCAGCTCGACTACACTCCCACATGTTCCACCTATGCAATAAGTGGTACTTAATACTCCCCCAATAATATTAAAGAAAGAGAGGAGGTGATGACTAAGGGGAGAAACCAAATTAGAAGAGAGTCAAGAAGGCTCTATAACCTCTAAATAAGTCACCTATGAAGAAGAAGGAGGTTGTATTCAAAGACCCACTTTCCAAAGGAATCCCTATGAAGAGAAGAGAATATCAAGCCTTATATTCCAAAATAATAAGGGATATGAGTGAGGAGGATGATTCATATTAGGGTAGACCCATTTTTTAAGTAATGAAGAAACAACGTGCCTTCACTCCTCCTCAAGTGAAGATTGGGCAAAGGACTCAAAGGGAGGGACCCAAAACCCCAATAAAGGTCCCAATAATGGGTTTATTTATAAAAGGATCCTTAGTGGTAGAAATAAAAGGTAATTAGGAAGATGTCCTAACCTCAAATGACCCTTTATATTTTTATGATGTTATATAGGTTGGTGCTGAAGTGGCCATATAATCTTAGGCTCCTCTCAAAAAGGAAACTATTTCTCCAGAAATAGAGACATTCATCGATAGTGTCATCACCTAACCAATAGGCTAGGATGACCAAGGTGGAGTTTAAGAATCAAATAATACTGAGGATAAAGTCGAAGAAGGGCCTAAGTATAATATTTAAAATGTCATCATTTATAAGGTGGAAGTTGAGCATGAAGGTTCATAACAAGTTCTAGATGCACCGTGAGGCATTCCTTCTAGTCAGAGGTGACAGGTCTAACATTAGAAGAAAAGGAAAATACAAAGGAAGGTGGGGGAGTGATTGAAAATGGGTACCACCACCCCTACAAAAATAGATAAAGAAGTGGGAATTTTCAATAAAGATGTTGGGGAGGAAGTTTTAGGAGGATTCACTTCCATTGAAGTTCCATGAAGTATTCTCCCTCACATTAGGGTCTATGACCCAATTCATGATAAGGTTCCCAAGGCTATAACTTTTGAAGATTTGCCTAAAGGTAGAAAAGATAGCACCATAACCTCATTCATGAATGAAGTCTAGGTAAATGAATAAGGTGAAGTGGCTATGCAACCTTCTAGCTAGTCAGTTGAACAAGGAAGTTCAATTGAGAAATTGCTTGATGAGTCTCATCAACTTGGGTTAGAGTTCAATGTTTTGGATAAAATAGAGCCAAACTTGGAAAGGGGTGGCAAATAGTAGAAAAGTGATGAAGACATTGCGTAATTTATATTGATACCACAACCCAAGCTTGTGGCACTCCCTATGGCTAGCTCATCATTAAAACCACCCCTTACTATCTTAAGGTCATCTAAAATGTCTATAACTTTTATGGGATTTCAGACCAGGCCTCTTTTCTAGGTCTTATAGAAAGTAAAAGATAAGGAAGACATTGTGAGCAAGATAGGGGACATTGATGTAACAAAGATCATTTAGAATCATAAATCCAAGCCCCCTAAGAAGGCTAAAACACATTCCAAAACCACCTACAATGCCATGGGATAAAGGAATGTTGAGGAACGTATCTCTCCACCTAATACATTAAAGAAAGATGATCCCCTAGAAAGTTACTCCATATATAGTTGTAATCTTAGAGAGCCATCATGAATGGATCTGAAGCACAACTCATAATTCTTGGCTAACATCATGGTACAAAGGATGGATAAAGATAAAGCCACCATAGAATAATTGAAGGCAAAAAATTAGGCTATGATCTAGTACTTTTAAAAGTTACTAAGTGAGCCTAAGGTGATGACTCCAATAACTAGCAAGGATCTAGTCTCTCTCCATATAACATTCACCTCATTTGACTCTAGCTAAATTAATGATTTAAAGGCCAAAATATGAGCAAAAATAGAGTGGTAATAGGACTTAGGCACTAAGGCTAAATAATTAATCCACTTAGCATTTAAATCTCCAAGTAAAATCATAGAGAGTAAAAGGGAGTGTGATGCACAAACATTTTTCTATGAGGCAAACACCAAGAGATGGGAGAAAGCTTGATGAAATATGGAAGAGATCTACGAGATGAGCATGGATACTTTGATCATAGAAAAGATCATTGCTTCAAATGATCAGAACAAGCCTAAACAATATCAAGTAGTAATCAAGCATCATTTGATGATTATCAAAGACAACCTCTTTGATCTGAAAGGAGAGGAACAATATCTCAAGATTACCATGAGGGAGATAGAGGTTGTGCTAAAAAAGATGGTGAACATTGATGGTGCAAGTGATTTGAAGGAGGAAGCAATGTGTGCTATTTTGAAGAACCTCATTGATGTGCCTTAGGAATCCTTTGATATCCATAATATAAAGTAATTGGTGTTGTCACTTGAAAATTTTTGTGACCAACTCAGAGGACTTGTTGGACAAAAGAAAACTTCTTTTTAGTAGACTACCAATTGGTTTGAGTTATACAGAATCAAATTCTAGTGCCAAGCAGGCCTAGACAAAAAGGATCTTGCCTCCATGATTGATGAATATATTCTGTATAAGAATAAGTTAGCAAAGGACTTAGTCATCAACATTGATTATGGAGCATGATCAGGTATTCTAGTTCCTTATGAGCTGTCACTACTCTTCCCTCTTTTCTCTCTCTTCTTTCATCTCTCTTCTCCTTTCTTGTTTGGAAACCATTTTACTACACCCATTAGTGACAGTTCCTTTCAAAGTTAGTTTGAATAATCATGTGTATAGGAAAGGGATGTTTTTGTTTGATGTATAAATAGACAAAGGTTGTTTTATCCCTTGTATAATTGTCCTCCATGTGTATAACTAAAAATATTCCATTGTAGTGGAGTATCAAGTTTGTTATTATCACATAAGCATGAGCACAAGTCTAAGGAATCATGTTTGTTACAATGTTGAAAAAACTCCAAGACCATGAAATAATTTTCCATCTATAAAATCTTTAGGAATATGTTAAGCTTAAATAATATTGTATAAGTAAAGGAGGTCTATCCCTTTACAGAGGTTGGTTAATTTTTGAGTCTAAAGTTATATCTTAGAGAGTTCTCTCTATGTGATTTTCTAGTGTCAAATTTATTTTTGTTGTAAAATCATTGGCAAGCTTTGAGAGCATTCAAAATGTCTCCCTTGTTACAAATTTGTTTTGCATAGTGTTTTGTTATGTCATTTTCAAGACATGTTATATTGAACTTTGATTCAGTTGATAAAAGGAATCTATTTATGGTTTATTATTCCTTCCTATTGTAGAATTACAATTCTCTATTTTACATGCTTGGTAGATTGGTTAGTTGATGTATTCTTCTTTATGGTAGTCATTTAGGGTTTATACCTAGAGTAAAAAATCTTTTCTATTTTGAGATTTGGGAATAGGTTATTGATAGCCTTTTTAAGGGTAGTCTTAGGCTCATGAATTCAACTAGAGGGAATTCTTAAAGGATGATTTATAGCATTGCTTATAAAATTTTGAGGATCATTTGTGCTTGATTTTGTTTTATCTATTTTTGAACTAAAAATAATATGTTAATGAAGATAGTATATCCATTTTTTGAACTTCTTCATGCTCATTTACTAGCCATCCACACCTTTGTCCATAATTCACATAAATATAGTTTTACCCTATCTCACCCTATATATAACACATTATTTGCATATTATAAGTGTTGTTTACCTTACAGACACATAAGACCTTGCATGATTTGAAATGTGTTCACTGTGTATGTTTCAAATTCCAGTGTTGTAACTCTCACTTACTCCCTATTATTCGAAATAGTTGTCAAAATGGAGATTGCAGCCACACTATTATTTATCTTCAATAACTTGTCTATGATGTAAAAAATTTGTGCATTTCACATTGCTAGCCCTTCACAACTGAAGTGTACAAGTTTGGTTATGATTTGGTCATATTTCCTTTTTCATACCAATAATCCTCATGGAGATTGAAGTACAAAACTCCTTCATGTGAGAAATTTACCTTAGTATATCCTCTCACCTTATTTAGGTAGAGCCAAAAGTAGTAGGGAGTTAACCATACCCTTTTTAGGTAGATCCCAATCATTTTCTTTATTCAGTCTATTTTAGATGTTAAACCCTTCCTTGGCTATAATGACATATTATTAGTTTCTCATCTTAGCTTGCCATCCTCTTGAATTGTGTAAGGCTAAATGATAAAGGTGTAAAATTAGGAACCAACACTGAACATTCTTAAAACTACAAATAGATGAACTTAGATAGTGGGAACCCTGTTTGAAGGTTAAAGAACATTTGAAGATCAAGGGATTGTTAAATATACCTTATGATGATCAGCTCAATGTTTTTGATCTTGTTTATACCAAATCCTCTTCATACTTTGAGGTCACTAAAGGGTTAAAGGAACAAAAACTTAGACCTAAATCTAGACTAGAAAGGAATTATAAAGGAGATGATAGGTGGAAATTGGGACCTAGACAATATCACTTGCTAAATAGTTCACCTACTAGACCTCCACTAACTCAACCATAAGCAAAATATAGACCTGAAGCATAGATTGAGAAAATACCAAAAGAAATAAGGCCTGATGAGATTACTTCTTCTTCATCTTAGGTAGAGGAATAAGGATCACCTTTGGAAGATATTCACATGGTATCCCTAGACCCAAATTAGTCTATGGAAGATGCATTAAAAGTGATATCTAGTGTTTATGATTTAGATGATGAAGAAACCCAGTTTGAGGAAACTAAGGAAGAGAAAGGGAAGGAAGTATTGGACGTAGTTCTTATTGGCATCCCCAAGAGGAAGGCTGAGCTAGTCATTATTCCCAAAGCTAAGAATCCCAAAGTGACTTTCACTCCTTTGAGTGAAGTCAATCTATTTAGTAAAGAAAAGTTGATTTATGGTCTAGTTATTCTAGATTGGTTCATTTATGGACCTAGATTATAGAGAGTGCCTACTATGCCTCATCATTGGGAAATGGTGAAGGATATAAACATCCATTTAGATCAAGAAATTAAGCCATGAATTGTGGCTCTACAAGAGGAAGAGGAGAAAAGATTGGCTACTCCAGGTAAATCAATTGGAGCACAAATAGAGATCCAAGCTCCTCAAGTGACTCAATCCTTAGTTGGGGTCAAGTTTGACCCAAAAACTATTGGTATGATGATGGTGACTAAGAAAAGATTATCCAAGGTTGTGAAGAAATGATCTATAAAAGGGTGGAACCTTTGGCTAGTTTGACCTAAGTAGGGAGATAAAGACCTGGAGAGGATCTAATATTTGAATAGAATCTATTAGAGTTAGCCCAAGCTCAAATTGAACAATTGCAAGCTACTATCAAGGGCCTATAATAGAAAAAGAACTTGGAGGAACAAGTTGTCTTGTTAGTTTTATATGCTATGATCAAAATGTTTGAAGAACCTTTATATGACATGTTTGACTCTTTGAAGTCAATAAGATCTAGGCAAGGTGTGGTGAATAAGCAGAGTAATGTGGCCATGATTATAGCTCACTAATGGTAGAACTCAAGTGGCAAAGTAAAAGATTTCATCAATATCTTGATAGAGGATCAAATTATTGCTTTCAAAATAATCAACTTGGCTCATCTAAATATATCCATGGGATTATTGGTAAATAAGATCAACAGCTTAAAAAAATGGTCTAAGAGCTTAGAAGGTCCTTTTGAGGATAGAAAGCAATTGGAAAACAAGATCGAGAATATATTGGGGAGCATGATCATTGAACCAACTACACAAACCTCTATGGGTCTAATCACTGATAAATAATTCATATTTAGGGCTACTTAGGTCATGCAAGAAATAAGAAACAAGAGCCAAGGAAAGATTGGGGTAAACAATAGTAGGATCTTGGACATGATTCTAACTATAGAAGAAAATATTAGTGAAGCCAGGAGCATCAAGGAAGATTTAGAGAGAGATGACAAAGATCTCAGAGGCCTGGTGGATCAAGATGATGAAATCTTCATGGAGCCTATTATCAATATAAAGTTAATTGATGATCAACATGAAAGAGTAGTGAAGATCCTATAATAGAAATATGGGACTTCAACAACAAAAGGGCCTCAAAGTCAATTTAGTTGACTTAGGAATATTATCTTGTATAGGAATATGTATGCCATTTTAAAAAAGAATATTCTTTTGTAAAGGCATGTGCAACTTGTAAAGCACATCGCTTATAGGTTAGTCATTTGGAAATGTCTAGAGGTTTCTAGATTGATTGTAAAAGGACATATGCTCTTAACACCTATCTAGTCTTCATTTGATATGATTAACCAACATACCTCATGAATTCTATGTAAAAAGAGGTATTGCCCATTGTTAAAAAGGATGGAGTTTTTGGAGATAAAAAATGATGTAAACTTTTGAGAAATTAATATAAGAAAGGAGTTCTATAAAGTTTGTCCATATTTGCTGGTGTATTTTGCTATCATAGATTCCTTGTCACTTGTTTGATCTAATTTCTATACTTGAATGGTTCTTATGAATTTTAGATGTGCACCTCTAAATGTAGAGTTGTAAATTTGTGTTAATGCTAGGTTGATTTAAAGTTCTTATGTTCATTTTATTTTCTTTGTTTTTATTGTAGATGTGATAATGTTATTTAATTATAGGAGTGAATATTTAAAGTGATTCTATTTCTTATTTGTATTATTTCATGATACCCTTAGATGTTTGCCTAATGTGTGATAGCATTTGAACTTATGTTATTTCATGTCATATATTGGGTAAGTGTATATTTGGATGAATTTGAAATTTCTCATAATGTTTGAATTGAAGATCAATAGTATCATTCTTTTCTTCCCTACTCTTCTTTTTACTCATTTTTTGACCTTTTCACTCTAGATTAGCTTCCATTGTAAATATACATTTTAGCTTAGATTCTATATCTTATATTTTGATCACAATTTACTTCACTTAGTTCATATCATTATCATTTCTATGAGACAACTATTAGGCCTTGGTTTCTCTCAACAACCAAACTATTACATTATAAACTTTGTGAAATAATTCTTTTGCTTTACCTCTATTACACCAAGGATAACAAGGATATCATAACCTATAACTCATACAATGGATTCTTGGAATTCAAAAATGAGAAGTCTTTCTTAAACATTCTAAATCACCTATGATACACTTTTAACCATCAACAAGATGAGCTTCATTGGTGCTAAAAGGAGGGCCTTAGTTAGATCTTTGTAATTTTGAAGTATATTTTCAAATTTTGGTGAATTTTGTTCAAAAATCAGGTTATTATTTGTATATTTGCATTTATTTTAACTGAATTGTGTAAAGATCATTGATAATCATGGTTTCAGACTAGTCTTTAAGCTTTCTTAGTTAAAGATAGCTATTCTTTGAAGATATGACAAATTATGGTAATGTTAGGTTAAGCTTTATGAATTCAATGGGTTCAAGGTTAATAATAGTAGTTTTGGTTCAAAAATGAATGATTATTTGAAAATTTGATCTTATTTAAACTTAGACATGCCAATATCATTCATATTTATGTGTTTAGACACATCTTTGAGATAATTTAGTTAAATATTATTGTCATTTATCATTCTTTATACAAATTTGTTTAAAATTTGCTTAATGCATAAATTCAATCATTATTATTTACAAAGATAGGGTTTACACATCATACTTAAAATAGGATTCAAATCTCACAAGCTAGAATTGCCAAAGATAAGGACCATGTCACATTTAGAGACAAGAGTTCCTCTTCTTTCATTAGAAGTTCATAGAAGAGCAAGATCTGACAAATAGGATTTAAAAGTCTCAACCAACTTCTCATGTACTTGATGCTCTTATGTTTAAACCTTACCAAGGTATGGCATGGTTATGATGATATTTGATCAACATGTCAGGTTTAATACATGATGTACCTTGAAATATTGAGAAGTAATTGCCTTCTTTTAGTCATAATGGTCTTGTGACTACAAAAGAGCATATTAAAAGTTTCAAATTTGTTTTAAGAATTTTAAATGTAACTCATGAAAATGTTGCATGTAGATTGTTTCCATTTACTTTTAGAGATGTAACATATGAATGGTTTCTAAACATTCCTAAGAATTATATTTCTAGTTAGAATAATTTTAATGACTACTTCATTGATCAATTTGGTAAAATTGTTAGTCCATGTTCCCTCTATCAATAATGCACCACTATGAAAAGAGATGCTAATGAGTTCTATTTTATTTTAAAAAAAATATTGGAGTTATATTCCTAAATAATAAAGGGGTTGAGCAATGGAAATCAATAAATAAATTTGTAAGAATTAACCTACTAATTTGTATAAAAAAATTATACTTTTACCTTGTTTAAATATAATAGGAAATGAGAGAGATTAGAACTCAACTTATTCCAACTAATCTAGACTGAGATAAGGTCTAAACTGGAGGACTAAGACTAAGAAACAATCAAAAATAGATCCATGGACTTTGTTTTTGGGTTAGATATAAGCATAAAAAATAGGATATCTTATTTTCTAGAGTTGTAGTCTTATTTTGGTGCTATTTTCTTGAGGCTAAAAGCTTTCTAGGTTCTATTTGAAATGTCTATGTTACCCTATCACTAAAAATTAAAGGGTTGGGACCTTGTGAAGCTTGTTGCATGCCTATTTTAATCTTAAAAACCCTTAGGAGATCCTAGTGCTTAAGCTTGAATGGGAAAGAAAGGGAAGGGGTTAGTTTGTCAGAGATACACTAGACACACTTCATACCCCATGTGTGGGCATGCTGCCTACATACCAATACAATGAAAAGGGATAAACTAATGTAGTTCTCTCATTGAAGTGCTTGGTGCAATTTGCATATGATTAATGCAAATAGAATGAAAAATTGGATGTGATTCAACTGACTATGGACTAGTGTAATGACTTGAGTAGGTTTTGAATAATATTAGAAGGCTATATGCAAAGAATGGGAAGGAGTGCTTGAATGTAATTGCTTGTATTCTTACACCTCTCTTATAGATGAGTGCCAACCCTTATAAATGGACTTCTAATGGCCTTTTATATGGAAACTAATCATTGTGAGTTAAATTAATTCACATGAGGTTGATAGATAAAAAGATAAGGATCGAGGAAAATCTAACCATTCAAGGCAAAGATGAGCTTGGATAACAACACCAAAAATAGGACACCCTAAATTTTGGTGCTCTTATCTTCTTTGGTTGTTCTTGTCCTAAGTGGATGAGACCTAGGGGATATATCTAGGCCTGAGAGGGTTTTTTGGGTCTCAAAAGATAAGTCTGAGAAGCTATGGATGACTAGGAATCAATTAAAGAAGTATCCTAGAAGAGTTGTGTGAGCCAACAAGAGGACCTATGGATTAGGTGTCTTAGCCATACTAAAGTTGTATAATTTAACATTACATGAATACATTACCCCATTTATTATAGTTATGTAGTAAAGCAAAATACTAGGATAAATTAAAAATATAAATCATACTTGAACTTACCTATAAGGATGAAGCTCATGAAGCTATGTGATGCTAGATGTGCATAGAGAGAGCACACTATGAAGTGTAAATCTAAAAATGAAAACATAAAGTAGATACATTATTACTAGATATTCTATATAAAAAATAAGAACGTAAAATATCTAAGTAAGAGGAAAAGAAAGGAATGAATACACCTCATCAAGTACATGAACCAATACAAAACTTGTTATGATGTTGAAATGTGCTGGATGATGCTAAGTGTGTGTTGAAGCAAGAGTAATATCATGAATGGAGTTGAGTGATCAATTCCCCAAAATGTGGCTCAAGAATTCAAAGGCTATCCATTTGGATCCATTATCACCAACTATGTGAAGTTAATGAATCATGCATGTGTTAATCAATGTCTAGACTGTGTGTTTAATCCCTCTGAATAGGTGGCTCAAGAATACAAAGGCTAGCCCTTTGGTCCATCATTGCCCCATGAAGTGAAGCTATGAATTAATAATAGTATATAATATATGCCATGTGATATGGCTCATAAAGCCCCTAGATGTGCTATAAATCTAATAACATGGTGTGGATAGCCTGAATAGATGCTAGAAACTAGGTCACTCCTGGCCATTTTGAAAGATGGAGATTTGGATTGTATGAAAGCCTCTCTAAAAATAATGTAAAATGCTTATATGAAATACAACTCAAGAACTTATGTACTCAAAATCCTAGACTTGTATGAAAGTTTAACTCAAAATGTGATGCCAACCACCTGTAGATGGAGTAAGGCATACAATTGCTAAGAATGCCTAGGTATAAACTAAAATTGGAAAGAAAAGAAGATCAATGTGCCATGCATATTTCCCCAAATAATTGATGTATATAACATGGATTGTGATTTAGAAGTCATGCCAACTATGTAATTTAAATTGAAAGTAAGAACCATCACGTTGTGTATGATAACCACTATATCTAAGAAAATTGTACTAAAACTATTGAATCTGATAGATCTAGAAGTGCAAAAACTATCCCTAAACTAAAATTTTAGCCTATTTATGGAAACCCTAAGTGTTTTCCTACCTAGATAGGAGTGCTAAAAATTGGACACCCCTATGTTTGGTGTTGTATTCCTACTTTGGCACTATTGTCTAGAGCCAAATCTAATGACTATTTTAGATTCTCTATTGTTTCCCTGGTCTATTTTGTGTCAGGGAATCCAAGAACAACACACCTTGTTCTGATCCCACTTGTTAAGATCTTGCTCCTCAGAAAGAGCACAGTATGATTACCAAATACAAGTAATTAAACATGCGGAGATAACCAGAAGCAACAAGTAACTAGAATTCACACATATCACAGAATATGAGAGACAATACACTATCTTGTATTAACACTTGTACAAAAAAGAATACAATAAAGAGATGCCAATCTCTTCCACCTTATAGAGGCTTGCCACACCTCAAGTGTACAGTAATTCTTCTTCAAAACACTCTCCTACCAAAAATGGTCCCAACACACAACTCACACACAGAATTGGTGTTCACCTCTCCAACCAGTCAGTAATAACCCTTCCAGTACACCAAGCACTCTAAAGTACTTCAAGTTGATCTCCCATGAACCTGCAACCTACAATTCAATAGACCATACTTACACATGTAGATCTCCTATGAGCTTGTAACAACCTGCAACTCAATGATCTTACAATGGAAGGATCTTCCTTGCCTTCCTTTCTAGCTCATAATTACAATACATGCCAATGGGTCTATTAATAGATCCCAGACTTAAAAAATAACTTAGACTCTTAGTTTACTATAATTATCCACACAGCTCAAGACTCGAAATAGCCTTTACATGTAAACACTCAGTTCAACTAACTAACTATTCATGCAACGAACAGTTCTAGAACACACAGGTGACCGACGTCGATCCCTATCTAATTGGTGCTGACTGACATTGGCCGACTCCCTGCTGATGCTAATCACCTTCTACACTGATCATGACCGACGTCGGTCATATTGCCGACGCTAGTACTTCTAGAACTTCAACAACCTCCTCTTCGTCTGCATAGTTGAAGCTTTTAGCTCCACAACCTAACAATCTCCCACTTGGAGATAAATAGCTGTAACTATACCTATACCTGTACATCATCTAGTTTGTTCCCTTAGCTCTGTATCCCTCTTAGATATCACTCTTGAAGACCAACCACCACAAATCCTATAGTGAAAAACCTGTCATCCAAATCACCTGCCACATCCACATCTACAAACCATGTAGAAAATAACTTGACCCTGCATAACATGTGCACCTGCTGCTAGTCCCTCTAAGAATCCATTGAACTGCCCTCCAATGCTTCTTTCCCATATTGGCTCCAAACTTGTGACAACTCCCACTACTTGGGAAAACTCAAGTTTAGTACATACCATACACTTAACCTCATTATGTGAATCAAGACACTATTCTATGAACTGTCCAACCATCGGCGTGCTGACCGGTCTCACACAATCATCCTGAAACAAAGTCAACCTATGACCTTCCATGTCCCTAGAACACACTCATGACATCCCTCTGAACTAGCTTTACCTTTATTTTAGCAACTCCCTTTATATGTAACCCTGCAACAAGCACATCATACAATAATAGGATAATGTAACTAATATTATCCAACCTGGTAAAGAGAAACACAATGATCAAACGTCCATTGCCCTGTAGCTTATACAAGACCATATACCCAGGCCTTCTATCTCATGTATCCATTTTCACTCTTCTTCATCCTGAACATCCATTCATCTCTTAGTGCTTACTTCCAGCTGGCAACTCCACCAAAAACTCTTGTTTGGTTCTCCTCTAAGGAATCAAATCCTTCATCCATGCCAAGCTCCCACTATTTCCTGGATCTACCTGCTCTGCTTCTTTAACAACTTCCTGGTTCTTTACCATAAGTGAGAAACAAGTAGTGTAAGGAAGGGAAATGATGAATTTGAGGCTTACATACCCTTTCAGTCCTCCATATAGGCGCTTGAGACTCCTTGACAGCTTGTTATCCACCCAAAATCTATCTCAATAACCGATGTCGATCACATCTCAGTCTGCACCCGACCGATGTTGGTTCCCTGTGACTGCCTCATCACCAACATTGATTCCCCCTAGCTGACACTAGTGTTTATCTATCCCTAAGTCACCAACATCAGGCTACACATAGCCGACATCGGTCCCTGTTTGGACACCGACACCAATTTTCCTACCGATGTCAGTCTCTATCTTTTGCTTGTGAGAACTGACTTCTACCCATGAGCTCCTTTTGGATCAAACCCTTGTCCAAATCAACCTTGCTCTGATCAAAATTCTTCTACCACTTGTGTTGAACTCTATCCATCACCTTCTCCTTGAAAACTAAGGCTTTCCTATTCTTGTCACTAACATCGGATTCCTCAAGAAACATCACCTTCTTCTTCTGCATACAAAAACCTCGATCTATGCTCTTCAAATCTGAAAGCATACCCTTTGACTCAAGAACATGCATCTCCTTCTTATTCATGTGACCAAGCCTATTAAGCCACATCTTTGAATCTACAGCTGAATTAGATAACCCAGAAAGAGAATCAGTAATACAAGTAAATAGATAAAGCGTACCTACTTTCTTACCTCTTGTTATAACAAGTGCACCCTTGGTAACCTTCCAAGAGTCCACTGTGAGAGAAACTGTGCAACCCTCATCACCCAAACTTCTTACAGAAATCAAATTCTGCTCCAAAACTGGGACATGCATGACCTCCTTCAACACCCATGTGTTACTTGTCTACAATTTTAGCTTCACTTTCCCTTTGCCAACCATCTAACAAGGCTTACCATCCCCTACACAAATTTATCTAAAGTCTCCCTGGGCATACTCATGAAAAAATTTCCTATTTGGGGATGCATGAAAAGAGGCACTAGAATCTAAAACCCAAGATTCTACTTTATCCAAAGAACATACTAGATCATCCTGTGTAATGAAATCTACAACATCTGCTTCTTCTTCATGTCCTTCATGCTGATCTTCACCTGATCTGCAATCTCTCTTTAAGTGCCCTTGCTTTCCACATTTCCAAGAGGTTATTCTGCCATACCTGGACTTGGATCTCCTGCCTATCTTTGACCTTGATCTCCCACACTCTATCTTCTCTCTTTCCCTTCCTCTACCTTCAACACTCAAAGCATTTCCTGATGATTCACCCATGCTTTTCCTGCATATCTCTTCATTCAAGATTACACTCACAATATCATCCACTTTTAAGATTTTTGAAGTAGATGCAGTATTAGAAACTGCCATTACCAAACTCTCCCAACTTTCAGGTAATGAACATAAGATTAAGAGAGCCTTAATTTCATCATCAAAAACAATATTGACTGAATTTAACTGGTTTACCAAACCATAAAAATCACTAAGATGACTATGTACGGATCTAACTTCCAACATTTGCAAATTAAATAATTGCTTCATAAGAAATACCTTATTCGAAGCTGAGGGTTTTTCATATAAATTTGCCAAAGATTCCATCAACTTCACCATTGTCTTCACATGTGATAAGTTGGAAATCACAGATGATGCAAGACTCAACCTTATAGTTCCCAGAGCCTTCCAATCAAGAACCTCCCATTCTTCATCCTTCATATCCTAGGGCTTGCAATCAACCCCACCCAAGGGTAAGTATAAATCTTTTTGATACAGATAATCCTCAATCTACATCCTCCATAATTGATAGTTCTTACCATTAAACTTCTCCATTCGTAGCTTACTGTCTTCTGCCATTGCTCTACTCCCACTCAAACAAAAACCCTGTGAGTAACCTGTAATCAAAACACACACTAACCAGATCTAATCCAATATGTTAGTATCCCAACCAAAATCTTTGATACCAGTTGTCAGGGAATCCAAGAACAACACACCTTGTTTTGATCCCACTTGTTAGGATCTTACTCCTCAGAAAGAGCATAATATGATTACCAAATACAAGCAATTAAACATGCAAAAATAACCAGAAGCAACAAGTAACTATAATTCACACATAGCACAGAATATGAGAGACAATACACTATCTTATATTAACACTTGTACAAAAAAGAATACAATAAAGAGATGCCACTCTCTTCCACCTTACAGAGGCTTGCCACACCTCAAGTGTACAATAATTCTTCTTCAAAACACTCTCCTACCAAAAATGGTCCCAACACACAACTCACACACAGAATTGGTGTTCACCTCTCCAACCAGTCAGTAATAACCCTGCCAGTACACCAAGCACTCTAAAGTACTTCAATTTGATCTCCCATGAACTTGCAACCTACAATTCAACAGACCATACTTACACATGTAGATCTCCTATGAGCTTGCAACAACCTGCAACTCAATGATCGTACAATGGAAGGATCTTCCTTGCCTTCCTTTCTAGCTCATAATTACAATACATGCCAATGGGTCTATAAATAGATCCTAGACTTAAACAATAACTTAGACTCTTAGTTTACTATAATTATCCATGCAGCTCAAGACTCAAAATAGCCTTTACATGCAAACACTCAGTTCAACTAACTAACTGTTCGTGCAACGAATAGTTCTAGAACACACAGGTGACCGACGTTGGTCCCTATCTAACTGGTGCTGACCGATGTCGGCTGACTCCCTATCGACACTGGTTGCCTTTTGCACTGATCATGACCGATGTCGGTCATACTGCCGACACTGGTACTTCTATAACTTTAGCAACCTCTTCTTCATCTGCATAGTTGAATCTTTTAGCTCCACAACCTAACATTTTGCTTGGTCTAATGTCTAGATTCTAAATTAGGTGATTTGAATACTATTGTTTCAAATACTAAGAAGTTTGATCTCTATGACAAATCCCTATTTGATGCCCCATCTTCTAAGGGAAGGAATTATGACCTTGCCATGACTACCCTCAGAAGAAAAGAAGTCTTGCAAGTGTGCTAAGCTGTATGGATGCAAGATATATCATTGAATATTTGAAAAGATATATAAATCTTTGAATTGATAATTTTTTAGATCAATAAAGTATTCCTAGATATATATAATAATGTAATATTATGTGCGTGATATTTAATTAGACTGGTAATGTTAGATATTAGTTGTTAGTTTGTATGGAGGGATGGAGAATGATGCCTATCATGGCATCCAAGAGAATAGGAAAATGCATGATATGGATCATGGCATTGCAACAATCAAAAAATAATCAAACAATAGGCATGCAAAGAAAGAATCCATAAGCATACAAGGGCGGCCAAGGGTCCATGAAAACAAGGGACATGGACACATGTCACTCAAACTAGAAGACATGCATGTAAGGAATGTTCAAATTCCATATACACATATAAGTGGAAGAAAAAAATTTGACACAAGGGCCACAAACACATAAAAGAGTATAAATAAATTAAATTGGTAGATGTCCTAAGGCACACACATGAATAGAGGCAAAGGAAATTGGTAGATGTCCTAAGGCATAAATAGAAGACAAGCAAGGACTGGAAATGCAATCACACAAGCTATGCTAAGTAAGGAATGAAAGATAGAGTAAGCAATATAAGATAAAAACACATTTAACTAAATATATCAAATGTGAAAGTATGCAAAACATGTTTAGTACAAGACTAGGTATATGCTAAGAAATACATAAGTGCTAGGTAATAGTGATATGCCGATGTATTTATATATGTAATATAGTAAGGAATGTGCATCAGTATGATAACTTAGAGTGTGTAATGTAGGAATGACATAACCTAGATGGTGTATTCATGTAGAAGATTCCCCTAATGGTTATTTATATTTATGTGTGTCTCAAATGTAGAAGTAGGAATGCCCCCTCAATGGTTAGAATGAAGCAATCAAATAGATGGATGTTACTGCACACATGTAGTCATGTAGAATATTCCCCTAGTGGGTATGTATATTAATGTGTGTATCAAATGTATAAGTAAGAATTCCCCCTTAATGGGTAGAATGAAGCAATCAAATAGTTGGATGTTACTACGCACACTCAAAGAATATTAAGTGAAGCATGGTAATGTAGATAAATCAACATACAATAGTATGAAACAACAAATATAAGTCCTATCATGATATTAGTAATGTAAGCATGGATGATGCATATAATCAAAAATGTTTTTATGTACAATCAAGTAGGAAAGAAATGATGCTAACCAATGAGTCTCATAAGAGACTCCATATCATGGTGTCCTAAATTAAATAATGGGATCATGTATGATCATGAGGCATGATGGAGTGTTAGAGATTGTGTAACTAAAATTTGTGTACATTATAACTATTCTAAAATATTTGAAGTGGAAACTAAATGTGGGGTCCTATTATGACTCTGAGAAGTGGATGCAATTATAGGGATCTTAGGGAACCATCTAAAAGTAGGAAAAGAAACTATATGAATAGGTTCTCTTTATGTAGCTATATGAGACTGCAATGTAACTACTCAAGGTGTGAACACTGTAGCTAGAAGCTATCTATAATCTTGAAATTATGGGGGTATATGAACCATCTATACTAGTGATGGATGCTATAAATGTGGCTAGATTAGAAGTGGAAGCTATATTAAAATTAGAGGAGAATCTGAAATTGGTGGAAGAACTAGAGATGGTGACTAGAAGCTGGTAGATGGTTTTGAAGTGGGGAGTGGTGACTCATAAGGAAATATAACAACTATAATAACTTGATTAGTGTGAATTAATATTATGTATCTATGAACTATATAAGGTATTGCCTTAAGTTTTTGAATCCATGGTTAACCAAGTAATATGTCAAAAACTCTTGCACTAGAAAATATAGTGAATGGTGTGGCCACATATGTAGGACTAACCTGTAATGGAAGTAATATCTCACCTAATGAACTCTATATATGCCCATTAAAACCACTAATAACTATGTTTATCAGAGTGATATCCTACTTTGAATGACCCAAATGTTGTAGAAGTGAGAAAATGCACTTGTTAATAATGGAACCATTATCAATGAGTACACTATGAATAGGTTGATTCCAAGTATGTGCTTTAATAAATAGTGCATTGTAACCTATATTATTCTAGACAATCTCATGATATGAAAAATATATCAAAGGCCTGGATGGAAATATAGACTCATACACCCCTATCATACCACTCAAAGGATGTGATTCCACTGAAGGTGCCTAATGTATGTTGAACACCTGATGTGTCCCCTTGCTCTTATTTAGAATGTTGTGGAAATGGATCTAAAAAAAAATTCAAATCTTTATCCTATGTTGGTTCTACCTTTTAATGATCAACTAAAGTGCCCAGATCAAGTAGATTTCCATCAATAAAATCCTGTATCTTATGTCTCAAACTGATGCATTTATATGTTGTATGGCCTAGTGCCCTATGAAAATCACAAAATACATGTTTCACCTTAGATTGAAGAGATCATATCTATTACATAAGGGCTACCACATCAAGAGATAGGGATGTACTAGCTACCCCTGGTGGTGTAGAAGAAGGTTGGGCTACTTTAGAGGGTTGTTGAGACATAGTTTCCCTCATAGTGTCATTTGCAACTAGCTGCTTTGTGGTTTTAGAAGATTTCGCATTGGTTACTTTTTATTTCTCTTCTTGTAAAATTCTAAGTATGTCATCTTGCATATCCAGATGTTTGGTTAAGAGTTATTAAAGTTCTCTTTTATCAGTTTCATTAAAACCAGTATATTGAGCCATTCATAAATTAGGAAAACAATTTGAAACATTTTTAAATGTTTTTCAATATGTTTTAATAAGAAATGTGTGATAAATGGAAAGTACTAAAATTAATAAATGCAGAGTCCAAAAAATAATGAATTGTGAAAAAAGGATACTAAGATGACAAACATGTAAGGTGATACCTAAAAATCAAGTAGGTGCTAGTATATACCACTATGGATTTTTTAGAAATATTATTTGTAAAATACTATGGACTTTTGAATTTGAAATTGATTTTTTGAGTTAGATATGCAACTAATTTTTTTAAAAATGATGCAAAAAGTACTGAAAATAACTAAGAATGTATTTGATGCAACTAGGGTTTTAAAAAGATTTTTTTTCAAAATTAGTATCATAATTTTAAAAAATTTCAAGGAATTTGTAGAATTTAGCTTGAAAAATTTAGTAAAAATATGAAAATATTTCTAAATTAGCAATATATTTTTCCTAGTGGTTTGAAAGTATTTGTATGCAAATAAGACCTAGTATGTGTAAACTAGGGTTTGGGTGAATTCATTGAAAATATTTCAATTAATTTATAGTTTTCTAATTTTTAAGTTCAATAAAAATTAGGAAAATATTGCAAAAAATTAGAAATAATTATCCCTAGGGTTTCTAGAGTTTTTATGCAAAAATTCAAAATAAGTTGGGTTCACCAAATGTTTTATTATTTCAAAATATTGGAGTTATATTACTAAATAATAAAGGGGATAAGCAATGTAAATTAGTAAATAAATATTTAATAATTAACCTATTGATTTGTATAAATAGATTGTACTTTTGCCTTTTCTAAATATAGTAGGAAATGAGAGAGATTGGAACTTAACTTATTCTAGTTAATCTGGACTGAGACAAGGTCTAATAATTAAGGAGTAGGACTGAGAAATAGTAGGAAATGAATCCATAAACTTCATTTCTAGGTTTCACAAGAGTAATGAAAATAGGACACCCTATTATCTAGTGTTGTAGTCCTATTCTGATGCTATTATCCTAAGGCTAAAAGCTTTTTAGGTTTTATTCAGAATGTTTGTGTTACTCTATCAATAAAATTTTAGGGTCTAAGACCTTTTGGAGCTCATTATATGCCTATTTTAATCTTAAAACCCTTAGTAGCTCTTGGTGCTTGAACTTGAATGAAAACTTGGGAAAGAAAGAGAATGGGTTAGTGTCTAAAGGATACATTGAATGCACTTCACACCCCGTGTGTGGGCATGATGCCTACATACCAACACTCCAAAGAGGGATCAAGATAATTTAGTTATCTCATTGAAGTTATTGGTTTAATTTGTGTATGATTAATGAAAATATAATTCAAAATTAGATGTGCTTTAGCTGGCTATGGACTGGTGTAATAACTTGAGTAGGCTTTGAATAATATTGGAAGGTTGTATGAAAATAATGGGAAGGAGTGATTTAATGTACTTGCTTGTATTATTGTGTCTTTCTTGTAAATGAGTGCCAACCCTTATAAATAGACTTTGAATTGCTTTTTATAGGGAAACTAATAATCATGGGTTAAATGAATTCACATGAGGCTGATAGGGAAAAAGATAAGGATCCAATAAAATCTAATTGTTTGAGGCAAAGATGAGTTTGGACAATAGTGTTTGAAATAGGACACCCTAAATTCTAGCACTCCTATCCTATTTGGGCACTATTTTCCAAAGGGGATGAGACTGGGGGGGATAGATATGAGCCTAAGAGGGTTGCCTAGGTCTCAAAAATCTAAGTCTAAGAAGCTATGGATGACTAAGAATCAGTGAAAGTAGTAGCCTAGAATGGTTGTCTGAGCCAATAAGAAGACCTATGGATTAGGTGTCTTAGCCATACTAAATTTGTACAATTTCAAATTTTACATGACTACAAGTTCATAAAATATTTTAATGCTAGATTTTATAAGATGTACATTAGAACCACAACCCCCTATAAACTTGATGAAGCTTTAGCTCTAGAAATCTATAAATATGTTATGGACCCCATGACTTCTATGTTTCTTAAGAGATCTACACAATTCATTAATACATTAGCCTTAACCTATATTGAAGCTATGATAATAAATGACTAGATGTGACCCCAAGGTCAAGTGGCATATGTTATCCCAAATGTGAATCCAAATAAGCCCATACTGAATGTCATTCCAAATGCCAACCAAAATAGGTTTGATTTGAACCAAACCCTAGTCTTGAACCAATTATCCTTAAGTCATGCTCATCCTACTCAAAACTTAGGATTCTTGAACATTTTAAGTGGATCCCATCAATAAGATCAAATATCTTTGGTGCCAACCATTATCACTAGTAACATACAAGTTCATAATTTTGAGGCCCCAAATAATGAAAATGACTCTATCTTGAAAATGGTTCAAAAGTTAAGCACTGATTTCCTTTAATTGCAAAAACAAGTGGGTAATATTAGTGAAAGATATAAAATAAATTACTCTTTTCAAAGGTTTATTAGACCTACAAATAGATTTCTAAATAATAACAATATAAAAACTAATAACAATGAGTCATCTGATAACAAAAATGTGCTTGATATGAATCTTTTTGATGTAGCTTTACTAGATTATTATAGATTTCATTCCACTTCAAAGCATAATGAATTATATTATGTGGAATTTTGTAATTCTTTTGAAGTGTTTCAAGAAGAATTAGATACTTTTGAAGTTGTTCCTAATAAAGATTATGATGTAGGTACATCTGGGTCTTCAAAGTCATCCAAATCTTTTGATACAACTCTCATGGTGGAGACATTTGACTTTCAATTCCAAGATGTGAATGAGCCTAAGGATACTCATGAAGAGATTCGTGATTTTCAACAATATCTAAAGAAGACTTATCCCTTAAGGAATAGAGACCAAAAGTAACCTTTGACTAGTTCAACTCCACTTAAAAACTTTGATACTCCTCTTAATCCTACCAAAAAAAAACAACCCTAAACCTCCAAAATAAAGTACCTCTAAAACCAATGTTGATGATTCTATTCTATTTCTAAAGGTTGGTAAAATATAATTGAGTACATAAAAAGGATTAAATATAACATTAATTTTCATGAATTGACTCAAGGGATTTATTATTGGAATCTTTGTCTAAAAATCCTAGTAAATCACCAAAGGCTATTAATGATAATGTTGTAATGGAAAATAATAAGGTAGATGTTCCACCTTTCTTTCTAACAATTATAATTTTTAGTAAGAACTTGCATAATTATTTATTAGATTCTAGTGCATCTGTAAATATCTTACCTATAGTATTTGTGAACAACTTGGTTTGAATCTAATTAAGTCTGATAGGGTTTTTAATCAGTTAGAAAAATCAAGAGTCAAAGTAATTAGTGAATTATTGAATGTTCATATGCATCTTGCTTCTAAACCAAGGATTCAATAATCTATTAACATTCAAGTAGTGGACATCTTTGTTACCTATGAAATTTTGTTGAGTAGAGATTGGATAAGGACCTTAAATGGTTACATGTCAACTAACTATTCACACATGTGGATTCCCTAGAAAGGAGTTCCCAATCAGATTAGGATAGAGAGTGAGCCCAAGATGAAGCATATGATTAATAAATACAATGCAACAAATGAGAGGGTCAACTTGGTTAATTTAGATTTGGGTGTTTACACTCTTGACACCCCTAAGGTATGTGACTCTAAAATTTCTTGTGCTTTGCCTAGATTATGGAAACTATACTTTGATGGTCCTAGATGTAAATCAGGTTATGGATTACGAGTGGTGTTAATCAATCCCATTGAGAAAGAGTACAATGCATTTTAAAAACTCTAGTTCCCATGCACTAATAAATTGGAAAAGTATGAAGCACTTATTTAACGATTACAATTTGATATCAAACATAAGTTCAAAGAACTTTTAGTCTATGGTGATTCTAAACTGGTGGTTAATCAGGTAAAAAGTATAAACCAATTCAAATTATCCTATCTTAAGAAATATTATTTTAGAGTGTGGGACTTAGTTTAATGTTTTGATGCATTTAACATTATGTCAATCCCTAGGGAAGAAAATAAAGTTACAGATGAACATACTTTAGTTGTATCCAATCTTATGCCCAATCAAATTTCTAAGTTGCAAAGCCTTATTATTGAATTAATTCCATGTCCCTCAATTCCTGACAATATCAAATAGTTGTAAGTGTTATGTGATGATAAGTAGATCATAGAGTTCATGACTAGTTCAAGGGTATTTGAGTCTCACATAATTGATGAGGTTAATACTCTTGATGATGACAAACTTGAATGCAAGATTGATGACAAGATCATTCAGTTGAATAACTATAAAATTCCCAAAGGCATGATTGCCTTAGAGAGGTTGTTTGATTCAGATAAATTAGCTGAGACTATCAAGATTCCCAAGGTGAATGGCAATTACAATATAGTTGACCTAGGTTCCCAAGGTGAACCTTGACTGTTAGCATTAGTACAACCTGTACAAGCATAAAAACCAAAAGAGCTAAAGATTTACTGACCAAGTATAAATATGTAATAGCATGGTCCTATGATGACTTCAATATATTTGATCCAAGAGTCATAACTCATATCATACCTCTAAAATAAGCTTGCAAGCCTTTTAGGTAAAAACAAAGGCCAATCAACCCTATTCTAAAACCATTGATATATAAAGAGGCCAAGAAGTTATTGGATGCAAATATTGCTTTTCCCATTAGGCACTCTACTTGGGTTGCTAATTTGGTACCTGTCAGAAAGAAAAATGGTGAAATCAGACTGTACATAGATTTTATAAATTTTAATAGATCATATAAAAAGGATAACTATCCTTTGCCTTCTCTTGACTAATTTATACAAATTGTTAGTGGTTCAGCTATGATGTCTTTCCTAGATGGATTTTTAGGTTATAATAAAGTACTTGTGAATAAAGAGGACAAAATAAGGACTACATTTGCTACTAAGTGGGGCACTTTTGCCTATAAGAGAATGCACTTCAGATTAATTAATGCAAGAGAAAATTTTCAAATATCTATGGACCATGCATTCCAAGGCCTCATAGGTAAGTGCATTATTATATACATGGATGATCTAACTATGTTTTTTAAAATTGTGATGATCACATTATACACTTACAACAAGTATTTGAGAGATGCAGAAGGTAGGGAATCTCCCTCAATCCCAAGAAAAGCATTTTTTGTGTTATTAAGGGGAAGTTATTAAGACATGTTATAACCAAGGAGGGGATCTTTATAGACCTTGATAGAGTAAATGCAATATCCAAGATAAAACCCCTTTAATAGTAGGAAGGAATTAAAGTCTTTCTTTGGTAAAATCAACTTTGTGAGAAATTTTATTTTTGGATTTATAGAGATTGTAAAACCATTGAATAACATGTTGAAAAAATATTTCAAGATCATGTGGAGTGAAGAGACAAAGAAAACTTTCAAGGATAGAAAATAAGAAATTGGATAAACCCTTGTGCTGATAAGTCTAGATTTTAATAAAGATTTATATATCTATTAATTTGCTTCGGATCATACAATAGCTATTATTCTAACTTAGAAGATAGGTAAATGTGACCATCTTATTGAATTTATGAGCACTAATTTTAAAAATGCTAGGTTAAACTACTCCTTGATTGACAAACAAGCATTTTCTTTAGTCAAGGTAGTAAAGAAGTTTAGACACTATTCTTAGGGATAAAGTACATGCAATCTTACTAGACCTGACCATTAAGCTCATGTTGATTCAATTTGAAATAGGAGAGAGAAGAGATAAGTGGATGTTTTTACTTCAAGAATATGATCTTGAGATGAAGAATTCTAAGTTTGGAAGATGTCAATGTTTAATTTAGTTAATTGCTAATACTAATCCCAAGCTGAGTGTCATGTAGGTAAAACAACAAAGTTTTCAACCCAATTATTGGTATTATCCTATTTTTCATTTGTTAATCGATGGTTATTATCCTATAGGATTGAGTAAAGAGTAAAAAAGAGCTTTGAAGCTCAAGGCAACACATTTTTTGATCAAAGATGGAGTGCTCTATAGAAATAACTATGAAGGCATCTACCTAATGTGTATTTCTAAGGAAGAAACAACTGAAATCATGAGTACTTTCCATGAAAATATTAGAAATGGACATCCCTCTAAAAGGAAAACAACCCACAAGATCCTTTGGGCTAGTTATTATTAGCCTACTATCTTCAAAGATACTCATAAACATGTGAGACAATGTCATTCATGTCAAGTATTCAACATTAAAGATCCAAAGGTAGCCATTCCATTGAATCTAGTTATGATTGTTAAACCTTTTTACCAATGGATATTAGACTTTGTGGGGGTCATTAACCCCAATTCTTTAGATGGTCACAAGTATGTCCTCACGGCTACTAACTATTACACAAGATGAATAGAAGTATTGGCAACCAAGCAATGCATAACTAAAGAAGTGATCAAATTATTAGAAGAGAACATATACACAAGATTTGGGACACCAGTATCTCTAGTTTTTTATAATGGATCTGCCTTCATATCCATTGAGATGATTGAGTGGGTGTATGATAACAATATAATTCTCAAATTCTCATCAAACCATTATCCTTAAGGTAATAGAGTCTCATAATCAACAAATAATAACTTAATGAAAGACATTTAAAAGTCTACAACTAACAAACCAAAGACATGACACAAATTGATCAAGTATGCCCTTTAGTCAGATAGAACTAAAGTCAAGCAAGATCTCAAGGAATCACCATTCTTACTAGTATATGGTCAAGAACCTATATTTTCCATTACACTCAAGTTGCAAATATACAAGTTCATGCAAGAGTACATAGAAGAGGATTAGGAATAAGAAAGTTCAAGGTTACTTGACATCATACAGATGGAGGATGAAAGAGAGGAAGCTTTTATCAACTTTAGCAGACATCAAACCACAATCAAGAGGTGATTTGACAAATGTTCAAAGATTAAGGCGTTTAGACAAGGAGACTTAGTTATCCTTTGGGATAAAGCCAAAAGGAAAGCATGGGAAGTTCACCCCTTTATGGATTGGCCCATATCAAATTGATAAGACCTTGGGAGAGAACACCTTCAAACTCAAAGATTTACAAGGATTAGATTTTATATTTCCAACCAATGGTAAATACCTCAAGCACTATTTATCTACTATCCCACTTGAAGTCTTTATGGAGTGAACTGTAATATTGGTTAGAGTTAGTGTAGTTAGGATTTAGCTTATTTTATTTTCTCTTGTTTCTTGTCCTTTATTTGTACATAATATTTTTATATATTCATTTGATTTGTGTTTGTTTTCTTTAATTTGTTTGCTTGTTGTTTGTGTATTTCCTTTTCTCTACTTTGTTTGTTGATTTAAATAAATCTTTCTAAGAGAGTCCTTAACTTAATATTTAGGTAGTTGCTTAGGAACATCTCAAATTAAGAATGTAGGTATGACTTATCAACATTCATTGATCATGGATTTGGGAATTTTTACCTTGATGTTATAATTTGAAGAAATTAGTAAAGGCTAATAGGTAGGTTAATTTTTCCTTGAAATCTTAAACCTTGTTATGATATAAACTTTATTATAATAAGGATTGCATATGAAGGATGAAATCTTGAATTATTAGGACAAAGCCATGTTTTCACTTAAAGAACATTATTGCTTGGGATAAAGTTACAACCAAGGATGAGTGTCTAGGGATCAAACATTTGACCAAATCCTAATACCTGACTAACCTGGCTCCTAACCTTTGATAAAAAGTCAAAAATGATTTGAAAAATACATAAATAAAATCCTTAGAGTAAAATTAAAAATCTTTATGTGTAAAGGTGATTCTGGTAATCTCCACTAGGGCTATGGACACCTATCTAGTAGTGAAAAAGGCCTAGAGTGGATCCAAAGGCATCTATATTGGGGTTAAGGATGTTGAGCTAAAAACAAATCAATAACCAATCTTTCCCTAAGCTAAAACATGCTAAGTCAATGTTAATGGTTAAAGTCATAAAATCTATAAGTTGTTCCCTAAATACCATGACAAATACTAAGTGGACTCAAAGTGCACACATAACATGATTGAGTTTTGATGTTTGATCCTAATTATGCATAAGTAAGGATTTTTTAACCATGAATTGATCTTAATAATGGTACTAGTTATTAGTCTAAACCAAAGTCTCTAAATTCTAACATATTTCTATGTTCCCCTAGAATCCACCATTTGTTGAGGTCAACATACCCCGATTTCTAAAGAATGGGGACCCTTGCTTCAAATTTTGAAAATTTGTGCCTTGAATTTAAAATTCATTAAATCACATTACCATTATCATGTTAGCACATTATATTTATTTGAAGATCATTTGCACCATGGTTAGAGTGGAATATTTGCATATGGTTCTTGTTTGATATTGTCTAATATTGCGAACATTGGATCTCTATGTTTTTAAGCTGAAAGTTTAATGGAACCTCAATTAGAATGGATAATGCTTAAGGATTTATGTTTTAAATGTCAATTTGATCCTTTTACTAGCCTTTGGTTTGTAGTTGACTAGTTGAATCTATGTTTAAATCATGTTAAAACCCTAGTCTAATTTAATTTAGCCTAGGTCTTTTTGAAATAGATTAAAATTACAAAGGTTCATCTTATTCAAATGTACACAAGATAAAATTCACAAGGGAATGATTTATTATATTGAATTAGCTTATATTTTATCCCAAAGTTTTGATCATGTTTATCAACATGTCCAAAATCTTAGTCTAAGGTTTTATCCTTAGTTCTTTATGTCACAAGACCCCTTAGTATTTTTATTATTTGTGTGAACTAGCTAAATACAAGGGCACTTTATTATATTTAATACTTATTATAAAGTTTATCCTAAGGTTTTAATCATGTTTATTAACATGATCAAAACTTTAGTCTATAAATTTATCCTAAATTCTTTATGTTCCTCAAGCCTTAGCTTATTTTATTATCTATATGATCGACGGAGCACATTTGATCAGGAAAAGTAGATCTAACATTGGGAGGCAAAGTTAATATATCAAGAATCTAGATCAATAGAGTGAATTTGATCAGCTAAAGCATATCCAATGGTGAGAAGTGAAGTCAAAAGGTCAAAATTCATATAAACAAGTGTGGAGATGACAAGTGTCACAAATTAAATCTTGAGAACTATATCAAAGATCGATGGTGCACAACTAAGATTACACATTCTAATCAATGGTGAGAATTAAGTCAACACTTCAAAAAGTCCTACAAGCAAGCACAAAGATGACAAGTGTCATAATTTTGGCATATAATAGTGGGTAGCCAATGGTGTTTAATCCCTTAGATTGAGATCGATGGAGCGCATTGATATATGTAAAGTAGATCAATGGTGTATGGAGAAAAGGACATAATCAAGTGGATAAAAATATATAGAGTGAATTATTTCATACAAAGGAGATCTAATGGTATGAGATAATGTTGAAATTTAAATATCCCAGATTGAATGCGATGGTGAAAAGTGTCACAACCATGATGAATGTAATAAATTTCAACTAATGGCATTTAACCTCCTAGCTTGAAATCAATAGAGTACATTGATCCATACAAACAAGATCCAATGGTGTGAAGTAAAATCAACAAATAGTCATATTTCAAAAAATAAATAAACATAGTGGCATGGATGTGTCACTTCAGCATACATGTCAAATTAAAAGAACTAATGGACCCAATAATGCAAAGGTATAAATACTAGATATAAATGCAATCTAAATCACAAATCTCACATAATTCACATAACTTACCACCATTAAATATTTGTGTAAACGTATAGAAAGCCCTAACATGTATAGAATCCCTAATTTCACCCTATGCTCATTATAATCAAGCTAAGAAGAATTGAATTATTTTTTATGTAAGGATAATTCAATCTAGAGATGAATTGTAGTCTAGTAGTGAGAAATTTAATAAAAATTATAGAAATGTTAGCTTGAAAGGGTGTATCAAAAGAAGATGTTGAGTTGTATCTAACCTCAGATGCTGAAAGATGTGTTTTCAAGGACACATAATTCATTACCAATGCCTTAAACATGGGATATAATAATTGGTATTTTATTCTAGATCGTCAAAAACCAATTAGCCATTACCTAGGAAGAGGAGAAAAACATGTCAATAAAGAGACTATATAATGATATAGCAGCAATCCAGATGGTGGGCCTTCACTATGCGGCTACAAAACTTGAGGTACTCCAATGTATTGACATTTTTACTCCTATTTTAAAAGAAACTAAGATAGATAAGGGCTAGATAAATAATGAACACACTCCCATAAATGTGGCTTATATTTTTGTTGTGGATTTTGAGTCATATTATAAGTTATCTAAACCCCAAATTAATTTAGCCTCAATCAATGTCTAGGCCAAGGAGAACAATTTTATGACCATCCTATCCATGTGGTTAGATTTTGGAAACCAAGTATTTTTATAATTTGAAAAAAAAATTCCTATTAGCTAGTTCATATTGGGGGTAAGGATGATTATGGCAATGCTAAACAAACTATGTGGGAATGCCACCATAGACTATGTTGATCTTGTCTAGGTGTCAATTGTCTATTTCATGGTTGAAAATAAGAATAATCCTCTCTTAGGTTAAAAAATAAGAATTTATTTGAGTAGATATATTTTTACAATTATAAATAAGAAGAAGACTCAATTCTACATGATGTCTTATCTCTTAGATGCTCTTTGTGCCACAACCAAGATTCCAAACTAGAAAGAATAGTCACCCAATGGAATTTAGATGGTTTTATAATATTAATCTAAGTTAAACATATTCAAATACATGGACCACATTCAATTCATTATTGATTATGTCTATCCCACTCTACATGAGGCTATAACTAGGATTACAATGATAAGAGTCACCCCATTGATCAAAAAGTCAATTGAAGCTATGGGTGATATATGGATATAACTAGATTGCATGGTTATGAGGGTTGAAGGGACTAAATTTTCTCCCCTCAAGTTACCTATTCATGTCCCTGACAAGCTAGCTAAGAAAAAAATTTCATGTCATCTATTCCATGACATTAATGGTCTATGCAGGATGAAAATAAATGGACTCCTTCATGGATTCCCAATAACTATTGGGAAGAAAATATTCAAAAAATATGAGAAAACTGAGGAAATAACCAACCACAAAACATCCTTCAAACTAACAATAGATGAAATCAAATAATGGAACCCTTTTCTGAGAGTTAAGGAGCATTTAAAGATCAAGGGAATGTTGAATATACCTTATGATCATCAACATGGTGCTTCTGATCTTGTTTACACTAAAGCCTCTTCATACTTTAAGGTCATTATAAGGTTGAAGGAACACAACCTTATACTTGAGTATAGAATAGAAAGGAATTATAAAAGAGATGATAGGTGGAAATTGGGGCCCAAATAGTATCACTTTTTAAGTAGTGTACCTGCTAGACCTCCACCAGCTCAGCCACAAGTAGAGCATAAAACTGAAGCACAAATTGAGAAAAGCCCAGAAGAAAGAAGGCCCAATGAGATTTCTTCTTCTTCAACTCAAATAGAGGAACAAGGATCACATCTAGAAGAGATTCACATGATATCCCTAGACCCCAATGGGTCTATGGAGGATGCATTGAAAATACTATCCAGTACTTATAAGTTAGATGATGAAGAAACCTAGGCTAAGGAAACCAAGGAAGATAAGGGGAAGGAAGTATTAGGCTTAGTTCTTATTATCATCCCCAATAAGAAGGTTGAGATAGCCATTATTTCCAAAGCTAAGAATCCAAAAGTGACTTTCACTCCTCATTTGACTGACGTCAATCTATTTAGTGAAGAAAACTTGATTTATGGTCTATTTATTCCATAATGGTTCATTTATGGATCCATATTACAAAAAGTGCCTAATATACCTCATCCTTGGGCTATGTTGAAGGCTAAAAACATCCCTTTAGAGTAAGAAATGAAGCCATGGATTATGGCTCTACAAGAAGAAGAGGAGATAATATTGATTGTTCCATGTAAATCAAGTAGAGCATAAGTAGATATCCTAGCTCCTCAAGTGACTCAATATTTAGTTGGCGTCAATGACCCAAATACTACTAGATTAATGAAGGTGAGTAAGAAAAAGATCATCTAGGGTGGTGAATAAATGGCCTATAAAAAGGTGGAACCTTTGGATGGGTTGACCCAAGTAAGGAGACACAGACCTAGAAAGGATCAAATATTTAAAGAAGATCCCTTAGAGTTATCCCAATCTCAAATTGAACAATTATAAGCAACCATCAAGGGCTTACAATAACAAAATAATAACTTAGAGGAACAGGATATCTTTTCAGTTCTAGAGGTTATGATCAAAATGTTTGAATCATATATATATGACATCTTCAACTCTTTGAAGTTAATAAGATTTAGGTAAGGTGTGGTGAGCTAGTGGAGTATTGTGTCCATGAACCTAGTTCACCAATGGTAGAAATAAAGAGTTAAAGTAAAAGATTTGGTCAATATCTTGATAGAGGATCAAATTCATTGTTTCAAAACATTCAACTTGACTCATATAAATATGACCATAGGATTATTGGTCCAAGATCTTAGAAGGTATTTTTGAGGATGGTAAACAATTGGAAAATAGGATAGAGCACATATTGGGGAGCATGATCATCAACCCAACTAAACTCAACTCTATGGGTCTAATCACTAATGAGGAATTCAAGCTTAGGGTTATCGAGATCATGAAAGAAGTAGGAAACAAGAACCAAGGAAATACTAGGGAAAATAATAGTAGGATCATGGACATGATTCTAACTATAAAAGAAAAGATTGGTGAATCCAAGAGCATCAAGGAAGCTTTAGAGAGATATGAAAAAGATCTCAGAGGCCTAGAAGATCAAGATGATGAACTCTTCATGGAGCATGTTATCAGTATGAAGCTAATTGATGATCGAAATGAAAGATCAGTGAATATCTTAAAATAAAATAGAGGACTGTAATAATAAAATGACCTTAAAGTCATGTTAATTGACTTAAATATATTCTCTTGTATAGGAATATGTATAATATTTTAAAAAGGAATATTATTTTGTAAAGGTATGTGAAACTTGTAAAGCACATTGCCTATAGGTTAGTCATTTGTAAATGTCTAGAGGTTTCTAGATTGATTGTAAAAGGACAAATATCCTTAACACCTATCTAGTCTTCATTTGATATTAGTAACCAACACACATCATGAATTGTCTATAAAAAAATATATTGTCCATTATAAAAAGGGAGGGAGTTTTTGGAGCTAAAAATTGATGTAAACTTTTGAGAAATTAATATAAGCAAGGATTTCTACAAAGTTTGTCAATATTTTCTTGTGTATTTTGCTATCATGGCTTCTCTATCACTTTTTTGATCTAATTTCCAAACTTGAATGGTTTTTATGAATTATGGATGTGCACCTTTAAATGCAAAGTTGTTAATTTTTGCTAATGCTAGGTTGATGGAAAGTTTTTAAGTTAATTTCATTTTCTTTACTTTTCTTGCAGATGTTTTAATGCTATTTTCTTATAGGAGTGAATATTTAAAGTGAATCTGGTTCTTATTTGCATTATTTCATGCTACCCTTAGATGTTTTCCTAATGTGTGATATGATTTGACCTTATGGTATTTCATGTAATATATTGATTAAGTGCATATTTAAATGAAATTTGAACTTTGTGATAATGTTTGGATTAAAGATCGGCAATATCTTTCTTCTCTTCCCTACTCTTCCTTTTGCTCATTTTTTAACCATTTAACTCTAGATTATCTTTCATTGTAAATATAAATTTTATCTTATATTCTATATCTTATATTTTGATAAAAAATCACTTCACTTAGTTCAGATCATTATCATTTTTATAAGACAATTATTAGGCCATGGTTGTTCCCAACAACCAATTAGTTACATTATAAATTTTTTGAAACAATTCATTTGATTTTCCTCTATTCCACCAAGGTTAACAAGGATATCACAACCTACGACTCATGAAATGGATTCTTAGAATTCAAAAATGAGAAGTGTTTCTTAAACACTCTGAACCACCTATGATACCCTTTTAAGCATCAATAGACTCCATAAAAAAGTTGATATATCATTTGTATATGGTGTTGTGTTTTAATACCTAAATGAAATATTCATGATTTATAGAATGTGGAGAGATAGGTTAAGAAGTTGTAATGTGGAAACCAAAATGGCTTATCAAACTCTGCAAGGTCCGTGGAAGAGTGGATTAGGAGATTGATCTATAATACCAATGATTTTTGCTAGTTTGAGATATAAATATTGGAGGATGATTTAGAGAAAACATGGAAACTATTCATGTGCATAAGATATCATGAAAGTGTCATTTCAATTGCTAATGTCTAAGTTCTTCATGACTATGTTTTTGGAGCACTCAGGCAATTTGAGTAGTCATCTTGTAAAGATGAGTTAGAGGTTGTCTAGATAGTGTTGAAGAATCCAAATAATTTGAATTTGTTGAATAGGTCTCAAAGGTTCATTAGAATTATTTTAGAGTCTTGGTTTGTCCCTATTTAAGTGTGAAAAATTAAAAGCATTTAACTATGTTTTTAAGCCCAAGAGTGTTCATGAGGCCTTTTGGCCTAAGTGATGAAGAAAAAATCACTTGGTGATGACCATGAGGTCATGGAGGCTATATTAATATAATTTTTTGGTTTATGTGTCAAATTTGAATGATTGAGTCATATTTCATTGACAAACTTTTTGGTATTGAGAAGGCCTAAAAGATGAATAGGCCTAATTTATGGGTCCATGTAGTGAAATGGGCCAAATGAAGTTGGATACCTAAGGTGAAATTATAAAGGGTATATTGGAGGATTTTATGAAGTTTTTCATCCATTGGTTAAGATAATAAGTGTTTCTAAGGGTTAGAGTGGTAACGTATGGCTAAGACAAACCTAATTACATTAGGTCTAATGGTGGATTTGGTCCTTATGGACTATGATCGACTTATGTAATGTTTGTTTCACATTTAAAACATGTTTGGTAATATATTAAAAATGTATTTAATGTATTTAAAGGTTAATTTTTTACCAATATTGGTGAGATCAAGGGTCAAGTACTTAAAAAGTTTTAATAGGCCTAAATTGACTAGTTGAGATATTGAATATATGTGCAAATGAGATAGGTGTTTAGAAACTAGGTGAAGGTGTTGAAGACCATCAAAGAGGTATTTTTAATAAGTAATGAATATTCAATTGTGATTTTATAGGTTTTAAAATTTTTAATTTTACCTAATATTGCCAAGGAAATGACTAGTTGAACAAGAAGGCCTAAGAGGCTATTTGAGTGAGATTGAAGGGTAAAGAGTGAACAAGAAGGTTGTAAAAAATAGTTAATTTAGAAAAATGTGTTATAAGGTGATAATATATTAAAGGTGACATAGTTTTTTCTAATTTACCTAGGGGTTTAGAGCCTCTTAGCAAGATAGAGCTTGCAAAAGACTAGTTGAGTGGGTGCTTAACTAGGTAGGGGTTGGAGCTCCTTGTGAAGTTGGTGCATTACTAAAATTTGGATCTTGAAATTATAATAATGTAGTATATGTACATGGTTTAGTGGGTTTTATCACCTAATATTATTTCCCACATATATTTTATGTTTTATTATGATATGCTTGTGTAGTTGTTTATTTATACATTGATCTTTTAGGTGAATGAATGCTTCATGGAATGCTTCATGGAATTGAATAGATATTTTTAAGAAATTGATTCAATGCCCCCCTCTCATTATCTAATTATAATAATTGGTATCATAGCAGTTCATTTGGAGGAGGCTTGATAGCCTACAGGTGATCCTAAGAAGCACAAAGTGTGATGAGGACAATATTCATCTTGTTTGTAGGGATGGTCTACCAACAAATGATGGAAATTATAGAGTTATCTTTAAGATAAGAAGGACGCCAATATATGACTTGATAAACACTTAAACCAAGGTGAGTTATGTGTTAATCTAGGACATCATTCAGAGTTGAAAGCATGTCAAAGGTACCATTTGGTAGCTTAGAAGGACTATATAAAAGCTAAGTCAAAGATCAAATCCAAGATTGACAATCTAGAAGGAATCTTAGGACATATTGAGAGAAAAGTACAAGTAAAAGAATCAAGGTGTCTTATAGAATCTTCATTTAGGCCTTATAAATAAGGTATTTTTAACCTTGTGTTTCCATGAAGATGTTATGAGTTGATCATCAAGTTAAAAGAGCTGAGTTCAGTCTATGAAGTAGTCATAGATGAGTAGAGTTTTTTAAAAAAACTTGAGTATGTTGTTAAGACCTATTTTAGATCTATTTGAGCCTTCATGATAAAGGTATGAATTTATATATCCTTGATTATATTTGTATGGTAGTTAAGAATGTATGTATTGAGGTATTAAGAGCCAATGAAGGAGTTCATTGGAATCATGAGTGCACATGATATTGAAAGACCTAAGAAGATGAATGTAACCTATGCGGCATGATCAATGATGGACATGGTAAGTTTGGGTGATTATGTAGGTTTTTGAAGCATATGACATGACTAACATGAATAATGTTTTCAATATTCTATGAAGATCCAATAAATGTAAGATAACTATAGATTTGGTTACTTTGAGTCATTACCATATGAAGTCAAGTGATTTTAGTAAATAAATGGCATCAAGATATTATGATACATTTGGATAGTATATGAACTTCTTTTCAAAGCTTATGAAGTATAAATCAGAGTTTGATAATAAGTGATAGAGGTATGTCACAAAGATTAAAGTTTCACAAACCTAATTGGTAGATTTCCACATGGAAGTCATTCTCAACTAGTCTTAGCTATGATGGGTTAAGAAACATAATAAGGATAGACCACTACATGAAGAATAATTTGATATGATATCTGAATATATTTGTATATAATATGTCTAAGATTGTTCTTTGGAACAATTTTATTATTTGTAAACAAGCCTAGCATATATATGTCTCTATAAGATCATTGAAAGTGGTTTCAAGAAGATGATGTTATTTGTGTATATAGGCCAATGACATGTTGGAAACTTGAAAGGAGATCATGATATTAGGGGGATATTTGTAGCTCTATGTTCAAGAAGTTATCTATTGTAGTAGATGTGAACCTAAGATAAGAGCAAATATTGAGGATTTATGAGTAATCAAGAAAAGAGATTTGAGATACAAGTATGCCTATCAAAGACTAGGGATTGTGATGAGAATGAAGTTAAGGAAAGATCATGTATTTCTTCAAGATATCTCTAAGTAGGTAATCATCAAGTTTAGGTCCAAGAATCAAATAGTAAGGTACGAAGAATATATGGATTTAAGTGAATATCAAGAGCATGTTGAGAATAAGGGAGGTTATTTGATGCCATATGAATATATATAGAAGTAATATATCTATTAAAGAGTATGCTCGGATAAAGAAATGATATTTTTCCTATAGGAATAATGCTAATCAAAGTTGTATGCAAACTTAGTTGGTTGAAATGATTTATTGTAGGTATCATGAGTTGAGTCAAGCCCTAATGACTTTAAGAGTCTGTTTGAGATTTGTGGAGTTTTCTTAAGGTAAGAAAATGTGTTATGTGTTTGTTGTAACTAGTTGGTGTGTAGTTTTAGATGACATTATGTAGGTATGAATGAATAAAGGGGGAGATTACTTATTTATTGAAATGATCAAGTTATATGATAAATGGAATGTGTGTAGATAACCTTGTGAGAGTTTACATGACCTTTTTAATTAATGTTAAATGGGAAGAAAGGCTTGATAGAGAGATCCATCTTGAAGAGAAATGAATGGTTTGTTGTGTTAGAGTGTTTGCCATCAATGACAAAGGGGGAGATTATTACAAGTTATCATTGATGTCATATGTTTGTGTATGGTCATTGATGTCAAAAGAAGAGTGAGGTATGGTTATCAATCTGAATTTATTGTGATTCATAATGAGGAATGATTAAATGAGTAATTATATGTCCTTAATAAAGGATGATGTCATGAAGTGATGAGAAGGCTTGAGCATGGATATATAGTCTGGTCAAAGAAGGAACATGATGGATCTAGAAGATAAATTCACTAAGGTATAAGGGTATGTATACACAAATTTGAACATAAATTTGAGGACTGTAAACACCTAGGTATGTTTCATAACATGACTATAGAGGTAAGACCTCTTAGTCTAATATGCAAATAGTCTAGACTGTATCTGATCTAACAGGGGTCCTAAGATGTTAGCATGACATATGAAGGATGAATAGTATTTATATAACATGTGAAAATGTGTTTTAACATTTTAATAAGGTTTAAATGGCATCTATAGTGGTAGGAAAGTCAAGTTTGAGGCTTAGTCCTTGCATGAGAGACCTAGTATGAAGACACAAGCTTAATAGCTTGATGAGATGAATAGTATAAGAATCATGTGATCAAGGTTGGAAAATTTTGAGTTTGGTATTATGTTATATGACATGTATATGAGGTTTTTATATCTGTACAAGAGGTTCCAAAGTGTGTTCAAAGGTTAAAATGTAACTGACAGTCCTAGGCCTAGTGTGTAAAGAGACCTTGTGAAGACTAATGAAGAGTCAAACTGAGTTACCAAAGTGTATATATCACATGTGATAATGGTTTGAGGTGTAATAGGTTGTTTCAAGGATTTTTACCAAGCCTAAGGTCTTGAGTTGAATAAGAAATCATGAAATTTGGTTTTAAGGTTTATTATGTATGTAGATTGAAGATTTCCAAACCCTAGAATGAAGTTCTGATGTTTGTTGGCATGCGTGATCATTTCATGGGAAGAAAAGATATTTTAGAGAGATGTAAAAGGTTCCTAATAATGATTTAAAATAATTGTTTTAGAATTTGAGGGGAAATATTGTATGAACAAATGTTAAGAAGGTTAACTGGTCTAAAACCTTCTCAAAACCCTCACAGCGACCCAATTGGGAAAATATCATTGTAAAGTGCCCAAAATTTATTGGAAAGGACTTTTTTATGTTTTTAAAATGTATATTAATCATCAAATCATCTCCAAGTGGTATTGGTTTTTCAGGCTAGTGAGTGAAAGATATATAACTATGTTTGTTTTTAAAGAATTTGATGTTATAGGCAAGGTTAACTAAGTCAATGCATGGAAGTGGATGAAGGTTGAAGTAAATAATTATTATTTATGTTCATGGTTTTTTTTATGAGATATATCCTTTGTTTCAACTAATTTTCTCACCCAAGTTTACCTATCAATAAACTGGTAAAGAGTGAAAATAGTGAGAAAAACTAGTCAAAGTGAGAAAACATTTAAGGATTGGTTACAAAATATTAGGAATGGTTTAAATTGTTTGGGTATTTGTTAAAATAATATAAATAATTTTAATATGGTTGATAATTTATTATTATTATTATTATTATTATTATTATTATTATTATTATTATTATTATTATTATTATTATTATTATTATTATTATTATTATTATTATTATTATTATTATTATTATTATTATACACAATCAATAAAGTACTCTCAAAGTGACCTGTCTATGTAAGTGAAGATAGTGAAAGAGTGAGGCTCAAAGTGTGATTAGTTTGGTATATATTTTCTATTTGACATCTATATATTTGTGTTTGAATTTGTTATAAGTTTTAATTCAGATCATATAATTTAATTATAATATATTTATTGTGATCCTATAGGTTTCACAAGTCATGTTCATCATGACTGTGTCTTAAAGCAATTTGACTGTTCCAAGTAAGCATAATGAATTAAAGTGCTTTAGAATCCATAACATAAGCTGATATATCTTGCATATATGGTGTTTTATTTTAATACCTAAATTACCTATTAATTATATATATAAATTGGAGATATAGATTAATAATTTTTAATGTGGAAGCTAAAATGGCTTATCAGACTATGGAAGGTCTATGAGAGATTGGTCTCTAAGACCAACGATTATAAATAGAGTTTGAGATATAAATATTATAATATGATATAGAGACCATATATAAACCATTAATGTGCATAATTTTTCATGAAATTGTCCTTTCAAGTGCTAATGACAATTTTCTTCATGACTATGTTTCTTGAGCACTCAGGCAATTTGACTAGTCATCTTGTAGAGATGAGTTAGAGGTTGTTCAGATAGTGTTTAAGAATAAAAATAATTTAAATTTTTTGATGAGGTCTCAAATTTTCATGAGAAATATTTTATATTCCTTGTTTAAGTGTGAAAATTAAAATCATTTGACTGTGTTTTTTAAGCCTATATGTAATTCTATATAGTCATGTTACAGGAGTGTTCTTGAGTCCTTTTAGCCAAGTGATGAAGACCAAAACACTTTTTTATGACCATGAGGTCATGGAGGATATGTTAATGTGATATTTTTCATGTTATGTTTCAAATTAAAATTATTTATTCATATTTTTTTAGCAGATGTTTTGGCAGTGAGAAGGCCTAAAAGGCGAGTAGGTGGTGGGTCCAAGTAGTGAAATGGACCAAATGGAGTTGGAGACCCAAGGTGAAATTATGAAGGGTTAATTTTAGGATTTTATGAAATGTTTCATCCATTTTTTAAGACAATAATTTTTCTTAATGGTTAGAGTGGTAACATATGGATAAGATAGACCTAATTGCATTAGGTCTAATGATGGATTTGATCCTTATGGACTATGACTAACTTATGTAATGTTTGTTTTAAATTTTAAAAGTGTGTGGAAATATATTAAAAATTTATTTCATGTATGTAAAGGTTCATTTCTGACAAGGCCCCCCCTTGAAATGTGGCAAATTTAACCTTAAGGGGTCATTATTCAACATGTATTTTGTCTTCCCACATGAAATTATAATTTAAAAAGAGATAAATACATATTTAAGACTTTGGGAAAGACAAAGGGAACCCATTTTTACCCTTTTAGCCCAAATGGAGGCTCACCAACCCAAATGGGAGACTTTTCAACCCACATGGGAATCCACACCAACCTCACCTTATAATTTTAATCCCCCACATAGAAAATGGTGACACATTTGGTGTGCCACCCCTTTAAGTGCTTGTGTGAAAGCAATAAAGGATGGGGAGAAGTCTTTAAGCCTCATTCAAACCCATGTGCATGATTTCCATTCAAACTTGGAGACTCACCAACCCACATGGAATCCTCACCTCACCTTAACTACATAATGATCCCACTTAGATAAATTTAAATTTATTCACTAATCCTCTATTTTGGCATGTTTCTTCACACAAAAATGCTGTAAATACCCCCTCTCCTTCACCCAATGTTAAGTGGCAAGTTAGTCTTTTGTTTTTAGCATATTGCTACAGTTTTTTTTGGAGGAAGTCATCATCTTTAGAGGTCATCATCATATTGAAGGAGAAAACATCAAATAAATTAAGCTATACTTAAATTAATTCAAGCTTAATCAACATTAAACCATCATCAACATCTTCAAGCCATTTTAACAACATTGAGGTAATTTACTTTGTTTTATAATTTCAGTTCTTTATTTATTTCCCTTTAGCTTTATCTTTTATTAACCTACATAATCTTGATCCCTTAAAATCTTACTCTTTATCCCATTAATATAATTCAATCCTTTGAATGTTTTCATTTCATTTATCCCATTTATCCCATTCACCTCTTTGCCTTATTTACCTTTTTTCCCTCTTTGCCATATTTACCTTTCTTTTTCCTTTGCCATATTTACTTATTTGCTTAATTTATCTATTCATACCTTTGTATACTTGAAACCTTGACCATCTACCCAAACCAAAAAAAAAATCCTTTTTACCCTCACCACTTTACCAAACCAAAACCATAATCTTTACCAATTTTCAGCATTAGTATTAATTAAACTATTGCATTTATTTAGTTATCTTTGGCAAAGCATTTAACTTTATTGTATCAAATTTATTTATTTGATGTTTTAGTATAATTTATTTAATATTTTTATGAAAAATATAATTATTTTATCATTAAAACTTAAGTTTTTTGAAGAAGGTGGATTGACAACCTCCAAGAAAGCTTTCACTTTAGGGTCTAGCTCATGCTAGGCAATCCACTGAACTACTTGTCTAACAAACAAGTTTTTGTGGTAATGTTTTCTTATTTAAAGTTATTATTCCCTAGCCAAAGAATAGTTCAGCATAATCATCTGGATTTAATGCGTGCAATTTAATAGGTATTCTTCCACACCCTTCATTCCTAGTTTCTTTCTTTTCAAAAATTAAAAAAAAATAAGAAAAGCAAAAAAATTGAGAAAAACATTTTGGCACACCTGATGGGACCCTTGAGTTTTCTTGGGTTTATAGATGTTGTAAGACATTTATAATTTCATTAGTGAAATTCATTTATTTTCATTTTATGATAATTAAGGTTTATTTCTTACTCAATTAAAAAAAACACAAGTTTTAGTTGTATTTTTAGAAAAGTTAAAGTTTATTTTCCTTGCATTTTTAAAAGAAATAATAAGAACAATCATCCTAAGATTAGGACTTGAATTTTCATATTTTATTTATATTTAATTTAGATATTTATATGCATTTAAATAAATCTGAAATTTTATATTGGGTTTAAAACAAACACTTTGCATCCATTGAATTGTTTGTTGATCTTAGTTCATCTAGTAACTAGGAGGAACAATAATTTTATCATAGCTTTCACTTTTCTTCACACACTAATCCAAAATACTAAATAATCAATACATCAAAATAATATTTGAGATAAGGAATAACTATTATTTCATCACCTGATGATAACCTTACCCCCTTCTAGCTATCCCACTTATATTTCACCACCAAAGGGAGAACAACTCAGCTCTTTGGTTGAGTATAAACTCTAGACTCAATATATCTTGGCTAAGCATCCATCACCCTTATTATTTTGAGATTTTGAAGTGAGGGGGTAGGCACCAATACCAAGCCACATACTTAAGTTCAACATATATATTTCTTTTGAGTTCTTAGACATAACCCGAAACCAGACATAGACTACCTTATTTAGGATCTGTTCTACAAACCAAATTCCTTCTTTACACTTTCTAAGGTACAATCCAAAAGAGAGATAATTAAAACTCTACGATTTAATGTATCTTAGTGTATGATATTATTTCCTTGAATATTTTATTTTAGTTACTTCTTGTTTGAGGTATGATCTCCATTTATCTCCATTCTTCACATAGTTTTTACCAGACTACAAATTGAAGAATCAAACCAACCAAGAACCTATTTTCCAATAGCTCATCTCTACTACCTTGCTCAATAGATGCCTTTCATATTTTATATCATATATATCCTAAATTTTATATTATCTTAGATAATAATCCTTTTTCGTCAAAGTGGTACCTTGTATCACAAATCACTTATGCTCCCTTCCTTACCAACAATCAACCCAACCTTATCTACAACCAACCTAATCATGTCTAAAACCAACCCAATATTATCTATAACCAACCCAACCATATTTAAAATCAACCTAACCTTACTTATAACTCATTAAAATCCAACTTCAACCAACCCATAAACTATCAACCTTCACTTGAACTACCACTTGAGTTTGTTGTAGTGATAATAGACTGGATAGCTAGATTAGAGTCAAAACTTATGTCATCTATTTCTGGTATCCATGATCAATAAAACATCACTTACAATGAACCAATGGCTTATCATCATCCATTTAATTATTATCATGCCTAACCAATAACCTATCAACATCTATCATCTCAATCACCCCAACCTTGTCAAAGCTTAGTCCATTTTCCCCAACCATCATATCAACCTCAACCCACCTTGTTAACCCAATAAATTTCATCACCCTAAACTAATTAACCAACCTATTAATCAACTTATCAACCTAACCAACTTGTTAACCTATCAAACCAACTAGCCTCTTTAAGCCAACCAAATAACTTATAAATAGTTTCACACCCTAATGTGATAACTGAGACATTGGTACGCCCTATTATAACCCATAGTAAACATACAACTAAAGAAACAATAATAACTCCAACCTTAACCAATACACTTGTTGACCAAGTATAACCTTTAAAATTTTCCTTACAAACCTCAATTAATGAAACCAAAAAATCTTTTCCACTTCCCCTTTTAGTGAATCAAAGCCAAATAAAATCATTTGACACTTGTGAGGTGCATATGATCAATGTTGTTATGGATAAACCTATTACTACTACTTCCACCTCACTCATTAAAGTGGGGGAATCACTTCCCATTCTTTTTTATGACCAAACAAAGGAATAAATTACTCCCTTCCTTTCACTTGACACCATTACACCTTCCTCCCCACCACAAACTCACCTACTCTTCCTTTGGAAATTATTCCTTTAGAAGAGGTCACCTTATCCACTCCATCTATGGAAGAAACATCTTCTCTAAATTTTGAACCTTCCACAAAAAACATAGATGGATAAACCATTCCATCTTATCCACCCAAGAGTTTAAACTTTGAAATTAATGATCAAGGAACCAAACTTATCTACACGCCCTATTCTAGGCTAGTACAAAGCCTAGAGTTCACTTCTCAACCCAATCTCGATAGAGCCACTTTTTGGCATCATATTGGCCTCCCTTACCAAAATAAACAAGAACCCTTAGCTTCACTTGAATCCACCCTCAAACCTATCACTACCTTAGTCTAGGCATTGTTCCTCCCAACCTCTCTAGGAATGCTTGAAGAGATTTTATTCAGGGTACCTCTCATTACACCATACTAGGAGGAATCCTTTACAAACATGGTTTTGATGGTCTCCTTCTTCATTGCCTACATATCCATGAAGATTCCCATGCCATCAAGTAAAGACATGATGGGATATATGGGAGATATTTAGTGACCGAGTGGTTGCTAAATGTATCCTTCACTTTGGTTACTATTAGCCCACCCTCAACCAAACTATTGTCATTATGTAAAAAAGTGTGTTAAATGTCAATAACATGCTAATTTACATCATGCACTAGCCAATAGCCTCTAAGTATTTAAGGAATTTTATCCTTTCTCTCAATGGGAGCTCAATCTCATTGGGGAAATTAACCCCTATTATTCACAAAAACATAGCTCCATCATCACAACCACCAAATACTTCACCAAGTGGGTGGAAGCTATTCCTCTAATCTCTACCAAAGTAGAAAAGATTATCAACTTTATCAACCACCATATCATCTGCCACTTTGATGTTCCTTATAATATCATCACCGATAATGGAAAATCCTTGAATAATAAATAAGTCTAAGGTTTATATGATGAATTTGCCATTGATTTAAGCTTTTCCTTAGCTTAGTGACCATAATAAAATGGATAAGTGGAAGCCTCTAATAAAACCCTCACCAAAATATTAACCAAAGTTGTTAGTGCTTTAGGTTAGGATTGGTACTTGAACATCCCATTCACCTTATGAGCCTATCACACTAGCATTCAAATCTCCATTGGTGATACCCCTTTTTATCTAGTCTTCAGAATAGAGGTAGTCTTACCTCTTGAAGTCCAAATCCCATCTTTGCATATCTTTAAAGGAACTCATTTATGAAAAAGATTTTTGATAACATCATTTAGCTCAACTTAAGATACTTGATGAGCATCATTTATTATCTCTCACCCCACCTCCATATCTATCAAGAGCATATTACACGTGCTTATGAAAAGCACCTCAAATAATAAGAATTTAGTATCGAAGAACTTGTCCTAAAATAAAATGAACATGTGACCAAAAAGAAATGTAAATGAGGTAAGTTTGCATTCAATTGGATTGGACCCTACATCATCACCCATAATTATGGATCAGGAGCTTATCATTTGTCCTCTCTCAAAGGAAAATTAGAACCTGAGCCTCTCAATGCTTTGCATCTGCATCCATTTTTATGTTACAAAAGGATCAAGCTCACTTGTTTGTCTAACTTAAGCTCATCCCTTCATTATGCGATCTTAATCTTCACCCTCCTTCCTCCTCCCCTTTTGAGGATAATCAATTATAACATAGAACCATGTGATTAGCCATTATAGTCATGGCCTAATCCTAAATATGGATACCATGGCTCTACCCATAGCATGGTTCTCATGGATACTTTTCATCTCTAACAAGATGGAATCCCATGGTCATTATCTCTCAAAACCATAACCCTTCACTTATCATTGACCTTATTGTGTTCAAATTTTTCCCTCATAAATTCAAACCTATAAACCTCATTAGAATTGGCCACGTCTAAACACATTGCATCCCAAAACAATCTGGTTCCATATCTTAAGCATTGTAGACTACTCCCTCTAAAGATAGATACCTAAAAATAAAATAAAAATTTCCACATGTAAGGTAGACTTCTCTCTTGAAGGATGGATAAGTTAACTTTGTAAAAAGTAGATAAATTTCATGGAATCTTCCCACATCAATTAGCTTCCCATATACAACAATAAAGCAAAAGACCCACTATCACAAAAAATCTAAAGCTACGATGGGATTTCAAATGTAGACTTCCCACATTGATCAATCTACATCTAGTATATGGCATGGACTTGTATATTACCATTCTTAGGCCACCTATAGAAGGGGTACACTAACTCACATGAGGTTATCATACATATCACCTATTACCCTTGACACCACCTATCACCCTTCTTCCCTTTAGACTATTTGTAAATCAAGGGATTTAGAGCTTACTTGACACCCTGTGATCAAGAGACATTATTTATCAACTAAGCACTACTCATACACAAAATTTGAAGTTCTTATATTCATTAAGTCAATCTCACTTTGGGTCTATTTTTAGTCCTTGTCAAAAATAAAGCATCAGGCCCTATTCTTATCCTAATGTGCCTGGTTGATATTTTCACCGTGATGTGTACCACCTAACATTATCACAACAATAGTCATTCCTTTTATATTGAGTGAGATTACAAGAACCATAACCATACCAATCATAACCATAACAATAAAATTTAACCAAAAAGATCAAACACATTTTATACATGTTTACGTCAAACTATGTAATATTTTATTTAGGGTGTAAGGAGTCACATGACACATGCACAGTCATAAAATTACTCACACATTGCCTAATGTAATGCATACATTACTTTCATATATAAGCATTAGATATATTATCTAGTGACTATAGATTTGTGTTCAGCCATCCTTCTACTTGATTACTCCCTAAACTAACATTTGTAGTATTCCCTATCTCAACAACTGCTAAAGGGTGTACTCTATTATACTATCCTACATTCATCTCCATAGGGAGAGAATAATACTCTAATTTGGGTATTTCATAGTGATACATTCACCTTCTTTATCCTTTTACCCTCCTATTCCTACTAACCCATTACCACATGCTTTTAATGTCAGACCCCAACCATTGGTAATGTTTGCTCAAGCATAGTGACCTTTTCTTTTTTTCCAATTGAAAGGTCATCCATAGTAGGGGAATTATCACCTTATCCTAAACACATAACTTATTTTTGGTTAGGCCCAAACTAGTGTAACCAATAAGTCATTTGTTCCATGGAGTTGGGATAGAGGATGTAGACATGGCAACCATTCGTCTAGCCTACCTATGTAGCTCTTGGTTTAGGCAAGGTCTATCCTCTATCACTCACCACACTAATAAATTTTTTACTTGTAGAATCTACTTAAATGTCAAATAAATTATTTATAGGTCATCACTTCATTACTACCCTTAAAACTTGACTCGTATTGGTGATGAACCTTGGCCACAATGATTCTATAGATCTGAATAAATACCCACCTCCTAAATCTTGGCTCATATCGATAAACACTATCTCCAAACTCCTACCCTCACATAATTTAGGTGTAACCTCATAATAAATGCACCTCTTCTTTGGATTATCTCCATTAAAGATCATTTGTGGTACTTCACATTGCGTTCCCTTATAATTTATCCTACCTTGCCCATATATATCTCTCATCCTAATAAATGTGGGATCATTATGGTAATTATTTACCAACCTACCCTATTCACTTTCACTGACACCTTCACCAAAACCCAAAACTATTGTTTTACCAAACCTTTTCCCTCAGCCCAAATCAACCCATGTGATCCATCAAATTGGGGCATCCAATTTGAGCACCACTCACCCAAATATTTTTGGACTACATTGGCCTAATGTCCACAAACTATGTAGGCACTAATCTACTTTTAGGGAAAGCTCAGCCACTAAAAAATAATTCCCATCCCATTTTATTCTCACTCATTTCCACTGCTAATAGTTCCCTCTTGCTTAGGTCATCCTACATCAAAAAAGCTTTGAAATATTTCTTTAACATCTTTTTGTTTTAATGCCATAAGATACTTCCTCTTAAGTCTTTCCCCCATTGTTGGGATAACTACACTAGCCTGAGGTATTTTTGGACTATGTAGGTAGTACTCAGTTACTGAGGTTAGCTCAACCACTTCCTTTACTTTATTTTCCCTTCTCACCTAAAATCTCTTCCTCCACTTCTCTACCTATCTCCTAACCATCTCCCTACCTCTATCTTGTCAATCTCTTTTAACTACTTTTCTATCCTGTCAATCTCTTTTAACACAAGGGTTGAAAACATTCCCCATTAGGTACCCTTACCTCCCATAAAGCCACCTCCTACTCTGCTTTATTGGCCTCCACATAATCTTTCCTTGCATATGCTTCATGGCCCACTTACCCACCCACCTTTTGTATTTTTTGCTTCTCTTTCACCTTATTACCAACCTTGCCCTTTATGCCCTTTGACTTCTTTCTCCATACTCATTATATCCCCTTTCCCTTGGCTATTTTTGTATCTTCTTTATCACTCTCTTTTCCTCACCCATTCCATATCATACTATGCATCTTGTAGGATTTCTATTTCTTTTATTAATGCACTTTTTCTTTATGTGTACCACTACTCTACCATTCTACCACTCTTCTCACCGTTTCCATTTTCCATTCTTCCTATTTGATTTTTTCCATCCTTTTTATCTTCCCCTTTTTCCTCCATAACTAGTTCTCCCTAGGTATTTATCCTTTGAGAAGCCTTCCATAATTTTGCTTTTATTCTTATCTCTTTTTGCCTGTGGCCCTTTTTGCATTCTCATTTTCCTAATTCCATCTTGTTACTCACTTATATTTTGCATATGCATGAGTATACATGCTTTATATCCCTACTTCAATTCTTCCTTTTTGTTCTTATCATCTCTGATCTTCATCCCTTAGTTTCATCTCACTCCCTTTCATTGTGTCCCCCTATTTCTTCACCACCTCACCATTTTTTAACTTGTCAATCTCTTCTAATCACCCATTCAACTTATCAATCTCTTCTAACAAGTTGATTAACACCTACTTTCTCTCTTCACCTTCTTGTCCACCCATCCTTTGCTTTCCCTTTTTCTTCACCCCTTTCCCATTTTTCATCCCATTCTCATCTCCAAAACCACCACCTGCTTTGCTTCATTTTTTCTCTCTTTGCATATCATCACCCATGCTTACTTAATCATGATACCACCTACTTCTTCCCTCTCCCATCATCCTCTTTGTGTCCTCATTTCACTCTTTTTTTCCTCATGTTTCATTTTCTTCCATTTATTTATTTTTTTTCATTTTCATCACCAAACTATTTTATCTTTTATCTTTCTTAGACTTTTTTTCAAACCTTTCATGGCTGCCCATATCCCTCATTCTCCCCTTACCCTTCATTATTGTTACACTTCTCTCCCCATCCTTTTCAATTCTCCAATCTATCATTCTTTAGTGCATCTCTCACCCCCAATATTCTACCTTTTATTTTTCTTCTCTTTTCTCTGTTTCTCTTATTTTTTTCATCTCCCTTGATGGCCTTACTTATTCTTCCTAACCTATATGACCATGCCTAGCTTCTTAAATCCTTCTCCACCTTTGTCTTTATCTAAGACCTCATTGTTTTCTCTTCATCCATCTCTTGGTCCACCTTTACCTCATCCCTTGTTGGATCTCCCTTATGCTCTCCAATTTCACCTTCACCTCTTTAGAGTGAGGACACCAATTGTACTACTTCTACATACATCTCCTTATCTAATTCCTTGTAGCCTCCATGCCCTTATCTTAATACCAACATCTACTCAGGTTCCTTACTTTAGGAGCATCCCTTTCTTCCTTTAATATTTTTGTATATTGCACTTAGACTCTCTTTTTTGTCCCTCTCCAAATACTCCCTTCACCCTTCCTATCACCTTTTTCCTTTTCAAACCTACACCTGATTTGACCTATCCTCATCAACTCTTAGTTTTAGGGGGAACACCTCCTCCAATACTCAAGGAATATTGACCCTCAACCAAGTGATTTTTTTTTGTTTTGTAGCTTGTTAATTTAAAGCTGCATAACAAAAAGGGGAAAAATGTAGACACCAAAAAACTACACATTTATAATTTTCAATGACTAAATGCCTCGAAATCCCTTAAAACTTCTTCAACCTTCCAAAAACCCCTCTTAACCCAACTAAATTATTATTCTCTTAGTCACATAATATCATTAAAAATAACTATTTGAAAGTATTATTCAAAAGTACTATTCACTATGGGACCCACTATCACAATTCATGATGACATGGCAAGTGGCATGGTATGTGATTTGGAGGTGATATGGAAAGTGGCATGGCTTAAAAGTAATGTGGCTTGATATGGGACATCATACCCCACCTGTGACCCTTCCTAAAGTTCTTGATGGCCTCATTCAAGCATCACAAGGCCCCCCCTTGAAATGTGGTGAATTTCCCCTTAAGGGGTCATTATTCAACATGTATTTTGTCTTCCCACATGAAATTAGAATTCAAAAAGAGATACCTACCTATTTAAGACTTTGGGAAAGATAAAGGGCACCCATTTTTGACCTTTTATCCCAAATGAAATCTCACCAACCCAAATGGGAGACTTTCTAACCCACATGGGAATCCCCACCAACCTCACCTTAGAATTTTAATTCCCCACATATAAAATGGAACCACATTTGGTGTGATACCCCTTTAAGTGCTTGTGTGAAAGCAAGAAAGGATGGGGAGAAGTATTTAAGCCTCATTCAAACCCATGTGCATGATTTCCATTCAAACTTAGAGACTCACCAACCCACATGGAAATACTCACCCACCTCACCTTGATTAAATCATGAGCCCACTTGGATAAATTTTAATTGCTTAATTATTCCTCTATTTTGGCATGTTTCTTCACACAAAAATGCTATAAATACCCCCTCTCCTTCACCTAAGGTTAAGTGCCAAGTTAGTATTTTTTTCTTAGCATATTACTATAGGTTTTTTTTAGAGGAGGTCATCATCATCTTGGATAATAAAACATAAAATTAAGGAATATCTACCGAAATTTCTTCAAGCTTCATCAACATTCAACCATCATCAACATCTTCAAGCCACTTCAATGACATTGAGGTAATTTATTTTTTTTTGTAATTTTAGTTCTTTATTTTCTTAACCTCCATATTCTGGAGACCTTAAACTCTTCCTCTTTATCCCATTCATCCCATTAAATCCCTTTGGCTATTTCCATTTAATTTATCCCCTTTATCCCATTCACCTCTTTGCCTCATTTACCTCATTTCCCTCTTTGTCATCTTTACCTTTCTTTTTCCTTTGCCATATTTAATTATTTGCCTCATTTATCTATTCATACCTTTGTATACTTATATCCTTGAACATCTACCTAAACTTAAAAAACAATCCTTCTGATCCTCACCACTTTACCAACCAAAACCATAACCTTTACAAATTTTTAACATTAGTATTAATTAAACTATTGCATTCATTTAGTTATCTTTTGCAAAGCATTTAACTTTATTGTATCAAATTTAGTTATTTGTTTTTTTTTAAATGAAAAATATACAACTTTTATCATTCCAACTTAATCATTTTCAATAAGGTGGATTTAAAACCTTCTAGAAAGCTTTCGCTTCTAGGATCTAGCTCACACTAGGAAATCCACCCAACTACTTGTCTAACAAATAAGTTTTTGTGGTAGTGTTTTCTTATTTGCCGGTATTTTTCCCTAGAAAAAGAAGATTTCTCCATAATCATATAGATTCAATGTGTGTACTTTAACATGTACTCCTCCACACCCTTCATTCCTAGTTTCTTTATTTTCAAAAATCAAAAAAGTAAGGAAAGAAAAAAAATTGAGAGAAACAAGTTGCACCGAACCTTACAGCATTTTAATAATCCTTATAGATTGAAAATGCATTTTTGTTTTTGTACATGGTTTTTGTGTGGATTGACACTTATAATGGTCTTAACTTTAGATAAGTGTCGTTAATTATAATAATTGTGACTTTGGAATTATTTTCATTCATGTTTGAGTTTTTCTTTCTAAATTTTGGATGAATAAAATTAATTAGTGTACCTTGATGGGGCTAAGATTTGTACGATGCTCTAGAAGAGTGGAAATACCATTTCAGATATTTTATGCTATGTTAAAACCCTTTTAATTATTATATCTTTATGAATTTGATTTATTTTAGTGGTGACACTTTGATAGAGCATTCATAGGACCTAAAATTGCATTTGGGAGAGGTGTCATGGTGAGGCATGGTCTCAAGACTACTAAGAGTGAGGACACAGTTATAACATCCAATAAAAGATAGAACTAGAATTATAATTATTATATATTTATTTAATAGACATGCCTACTCTAGTTTCTATCTTATGGTGACTCCTCAACTACTTTTGGGTCACATTTAGTAGTCTTAATACATTGGTTAATGTTTACTTTTGTTGTCAAGGGAAATTTTGGTGTTATAGCTAGGTATTTATTATGCTACATTTTTATCCACATCATAATATTCCTTATTAATTAAGCCACCTTTATTCTAAGGTGTGTTAGCTAGCATTAAATTTTAAATTGTATTTGAATATTGATTTTTTTAGAAAACAAGTTCAAATAGTGCTAATCCTAGTATATTTTATATTAGATGCTGCCATATATGTAATGTGTTTTGGTAGTTAATGAGGGATCCTAAACATGAGATGTGGAAAATTATAATAAAATATTGAATCCCTTTCATCAACATACAAGTATCTTGGTTACATTAATTAAGGTATATGTTAACCTTTGTCTTTTCCATTCCTTATGGTAAGATGTTATGAGGCATAATGATGTTTTACTTGATAGAAGATGACTTTGAATGGCCACATAAAGTCTATGGCCTCATAACACTAAGAATTATTATGAAGGAAATTAGGTATGATATAATAGTACTAAAATGACTCTCTTAAGAGTCATGAGTGGTTTAGATTCCATCTTCAATAATACAATGAGTGCAAATCATGAATTAAATGATAGTGGGTTGTTTATGATAAAAAGGTATGTGTTATTGACTTGAAGTAGTGAATAATGATGTTGTTTAGGTGTTGAAGGTACCATTTATTTCATCACAATTCCTATTTATATATCAATCAAGTTAAATTATATAAAAAAAGAATTGAGTATAAAGACTATTATTTTGAATAGATCTTACCTTTTTACCATTCGAGTTATAATGTCCTGTGATACACTTATGTGCTTTAATAAGTATGAGGTCTTGAGAAGTGGTAAATTTGTATAGGTGTGTAATTATTGGGTGAATTTATAATGATATTTATGCTAATAGGATCTTGATTTTATTATAGTTGGCCTTAATTTAAAGTAATTATTTTGTTGATAATGTTTATCTTATTTATATAACATTTTTGAAGTTTTAATGGATTTCACTTGCCAACATAAGCTAACGCATGCGTTATTGTGTATGTATAATGGGATATAAATCCACATGATAAATTAATATATCAAGATATATTTTATTTGGTTTCTTTGTATATGGAATTTCATGACCAGTTTTGATTGTAAATGAGGCAAATTTTTTAATCTTCTTATGATATAAATGTAGATTTTGAGTTATATTAGATTAGAATAATATCACATGTATTTATTTCAATTAATTCCATACATAATACCCTATTTATATTTATATTCCATGAAAAATTTATTATGACTATCATCATGTTGGATAAATAAAAAAATTAGATTAGTCAAGAATATCATGTGTGTGTTAAAAGGTTTGAACTATTTAGTTTTGTGGGCTAGGCCTTGAGTCAAAAATTTAATATCTTTTTATCAATTATTTGACCATGGATATGGGTAGTACATTTGAGAAACACTATGAAATTTAATGGTTTTTCAAATTTTTGGTTTTGATTATATCCCCATAATTCTTATTCAAAATGATTCATTATGAGTGAATGTGTCTTATCACCTTACTTTTAATAAATGTTATGAGAATATTGAAGTGCACCCCTTCAATTTGTATTTATTACCTTGGATACACTTGGTGTATGACCACATATGTGCCATTATCAGGTAAAAAATATTTGATATCTTTATATGGTAAGGTAACATTGAGATATGAATCTAATTTCATGCTTAAAATACTTTCCCTTAGAACTAGTAGTATTCATAATTTAACCTTGACAACAATTGTGAGATCGGGTCATTCAGGTGGTTAGTTATATATTAATTTTGGAACCTTGTGATGAATCATTAAACTATATTAATGATAAGTTGAGTGAATATATCCTAACCTAAATTAACACTGAGTGTCTTGGAATAAACAATTTTATTCTCATAGCTTAAGCATTGTAGAAACCCAATTAGGTAGGTTGATTATGGTGAGTCACTTATAGAATATTGTTAGTGTTGTGAAAATGTATTTGAAACTTAATTTATACCTTGTAAATAACATGGATTTATATATCATCCTTTGGGATCATTTATTTGATGATTGGATGATGGCATGTACTTTTATACTATTCAGTGAAATCAAACCAAATTAGTTAAAACATGGGTTCAAAATTAATATCCAAGATCGAGATTAATAAAATGGAAACTTGTAATCTCTATCCTTATTATTTTTGAATTAGTATCTATAACCATTATTTTCCTACACTATCTTGATACTTTTTGGTGGATCCTATTCGGGAGGCATTTGGCAATTTTATGAACATGATTTTCTTTTTTAGTTTGCAAAGTCATTTCAAAATTTATTTGCCAAAAATAGCTAGAGGAGTCTCTAAATAAAACTAGAGGTTGATAATGATTAATTATACCATTAAATTTATATAGGATCTCTATTTTGGATATTTTTAATAATTCTATTTTGAACCCTAATTATTTAAGAAATTGATTGGCATAATAGTGTTTTATGTTAAAACCCATTTGGAACACTAAGTTATTTTAGAATTTAAATTAATAAAGATTATTTTTATAGGTTCCTAGTGTCATATTATGGATAATAAAATACATAATAACTTCTAAAAATATTTTTGAACTTGTGGGGGTATTTTATCCATCGTCATTTTTAAAGTGATTTAACAATAATAAGAGCTTGGTTGTTTGCTTAGTTTTATCATGCTTAAAATCATAATTTGTAGTAGCATCATGTCAATAAACCAATGAAAAATCATGTTTCATAACATTAGGGACAAGATTAAAGGTTGGTTTCATTAGTATAAACTATATTTGATAGCCTTGATTATCATGGATGAGTATAGTATTGTGTACTAAATCTGGTGCAGTCGACATAACTTAATCATAGTTGGCTTGTCATACTCTTTTGTGTATTTTCAACTAAAAGATAGAAAGTGAGAATATATGTCACATGTAATTAACCTTGAGTGTGTTTTATACTTTTAAGGTTACATTTGTATACATAAGTTTATAATATACGTGTAATTAATGCGCATATGAGCATAGTTATGTATTTAGTTGAAGTGTTTACTTTTTCAGAGTTAGTATTGCACAAGAGAAAAAAATAGTAGTGATTTTATGGGTTTTATTTAGGTGAAATTTTGGGTGTGACATTTTGGTATCAGATCTCAACTTTTAAATTGGGAGATCTAGGGATTATTGTTTGGTATTGCTTCTTCTATAGTGAACTGTTATGTGTATGTGTTGATCATTACACCTTGTTCAGGAGGTAGGGACAATTTACTCAAAGAACTAATTGGACTATTGTAAATTTTGGCTTAGTAATATGAAGTTGGCCTAGTTATTAGTTTTAGTACTTGAGGGACTCATACTTAGATTTATGTAACTCTCACCCACCTTGTTGAGTAAATGGGGTATGATAAAAGATTTGGAATAAGGTTCTAACTAAGTAGCATGATGTTATATGGCCATGAGGGCTAAGTGAATGTTAGATTGAGATATGAACTCTTGTATGCTAGGTTTTTTAGGTTGTTAAGGCATATTTGGCAACAAGTATCTATGATCATCAACTTTTATAATGATAACCCTATTGAGTGTGACTCTAACCTTTTATTTTTGTTTTCTAAAGCTTTGAGATATTCAGATCTAGTTTGGATATGAGATCAAATGGTTGAGGTCAATAACTTTGGAAGGTGATGACTTTAATTTTGGAGATGTCTTTTAGAGATCACATTATGTTACATCATTTGTGTCTCAAAGTGATATGGTTGACAAGGAAACTTTGTGAGGAGTATGGTTGCTTTCCTCATGACTAAGAAGGCATGATTTAACTTTTCTTATTGTAGATCACTTTGAGTTGACTTGATACCCTTGACAGTATGAGTTCTTTGGCATAAAGAGATAAACCCCCTTTGGAAAAAATTGGATTCTTATAATAGTGACACCATGCTAAGTGTTTTAACTAAAATGAGGTTAGTTAAAAACATGGTTGGTATGATTCAAAGTTTAAAATTATTTATTTGAATGAGTCTATCTACTAAAGGTTGATCATATTATTTTAGAGTGTATTTATTCTTGGTTGCATGTTGGTTTGTATTAATGTACACATGAAAGAAGAAGTGTAACCGATTTTCTATTCCACCCCATGTGGACATACTTGGTGATCAATTTGGATTATATACTATTTATTGATAACATTAAAGGCCTTGACATATTTGTGCTCGTGGAGATACTGTAGTATAGACCTTGAAGGTGACCCACTCTTTGATGTACATGTCATGGATATGGTTTTTCATGATGAAATTAGAAGATTCTCATGTGTATTAGGTTGATCTCTATGTCAAGGTTTATATAAACTTATTTCCTTCACCTTGCCATACCCTAGTTTGGAATGGTGAAGTTCTATCAATTTAGAGTTTGGTGTGATGATTAGTATAGTTGATACACAATTTTTTTCTTGGAGACGATTGCTTGAAACATATGTTTAGTTATGTTAGTTTTATTATATGAGAGTAGTTAGTGGGTAACACTCAAACATATAGGACATTTTCATTTTATAGTCATTCAGCCATTTACTTTCAGTTGGTGATGTTTTAATAGGGTTACTATTATGAGACATGCTAGTTGACATCAGTTTGGTTATATGATAGTTAGGAATGTAAAACAATATGATTACTTTTGATAATAGCATTGAGATGTGTATGAGAGTTTCTTAGTTGATTTTTATTGTGAAAATACTACATATGATGATGTATAATTATAATATTACATCTAGGAGGTAATTTATAGGTATTTCTCTTACCTCTAAGAGGGAATGGATAGTGCTCCTCATACCTATGGGAGGTAATTGAGATTCCTTGAAGTTTTGGGAGGTAATAATGATGCCTCCTACCTTTGGGAGGTAATCAAGATGCCTTGTACCTCTGGGAGGTAATCAGGATGCCTCTTAGTTATGGGAGGTAACTAAGATGATTTTTATTCCTTCTCCCCTTAGGTGACTTGAAAAAGCACATAGTGTTTATGATGTGATTTGTATTTCTCAAGTGTTTTATCAAAATTATTATTATTTTTTAAATTTTTTTGAAACCAAAACCATATTTATTATTTCTATGTATTTTAATTAATTGATCAAGCATGGAAATTATTATTGAAATTTATAATTTATATTTATGGGTTCATCTTTTTCATTTGAGACCACTTGGTTTCATTCTTATTGGTTTTAATATTACATGATTGGTGGATTTTTAAATTTATTTCAGTGATTGTTGTGTTATTTTTGCATGTGTTAGTAATGTGCATAATTATTATGTTGATGACATGGTATGGAGGTGGAGAAGTAGCTTGGAATACAACTAGTGGGTCATGATGGGAACTAGTCATGTCAGTTCATGATACCATCCTTCCCACCTCACCAAATATGGTGGTTATATGAATATATATTAGGTCCTTCCATGGACATATGAATATTTTAGGAGGTCTAAGAAGGTTATATGAGAGAGCATAATGGTTTCTCAGTTATTTTAGTAGTGTTATTATTCTATTCTGATGATCTTGGATGTTGGGACCTAATATGATTTTATATGGTTTAGTATGATTTAGCTTGGTTCAACATTGCAAGTTAGTGCATATACTCATGTGGTCCAAATGGCACTAGATATTGAGACTCAAATTTGCTAATATTATTCTTGATGATTTAAATGGTTTAGTATTATTCATTTTTTTCTAAATGGTATTACCATGGATGGATACTTATCTTAGAAATGTAATTTTTCCATGATTGATGCTCATCATTATTCTCTCAGTATAATTTAGACACTAGATGGATACTAGAGTGTTCATGCTTACCTCATAGTACTTTAGGTTTTAGTTGGTTGGTGACAAATGTGAATGACAATATGAATTACATCATAATAACATTCATTCTTGTTTGCTCATTTTAGAGGCTATTCATGTTTCAATCAACATTATTGATCATAATGGCTATTGGGTTAGAAATATTTATTAGATGTGCAGTATGTTATTTGTATGGGATGAAACTTATTTTTGGTACTTATCACAACATAGTGTACTTATACCATAGGATGACATAGATTTATACATAGTATCTTACAATAGTTTAGTGCATTATGTAGTGGTATTTTTATTATAGAAATTTGATAGTTTTATTTTGTAAGATCAATTTGAAGATTGTTTAAGAAAAGAAAAAAATAGTTTGTAACTGTGTTACTAATTTTGTGTGTGCCTTACAATGTCTTGAAGTTATGATCATGGTGTAATTCACCATTTGATTATTTTTGATGCATTGAGGATGATGCTATCTTCTATGAGGGGGAGAATGTAATACCCCTACTTTTGTGATAGTGAATTTTTTACAGTTCAATTAGTTGTTAGCACTTGATTGTCTTATCATTTCTTGACCATGTGGATAATTAGGATTATATCAAGGTTGGGTTATTCATTGACATATACTTATTTTTTAGTATGATTGAAACTTGGTTTTATAACATATTATTATTATGGTCACTATTTGGAGTTACCTTGTATAACATGTATTATCATGACTAAATAATTACATTGAGACAATAATTTATTTAGGTATTTTACTACATTAAAATAATGTCCTAGTTGATTATCATTGTCATTGGTTTTTTTCCATCTCATAAAGTTCTCTTCATTTTGAGCTAAGGATTATTTGATCAAGTTTAAAGTAGGGATGGTCATTGGCCTTGAACAAAAGAAAAATGATAATATACGATAAGAATCATGAGTTAATAAATAAAGTATAATATTTTGACCTTGTGTAAATTATGGGACTTACCTCATTAATTTGGTCCTAACCATGATATGGATGTTAAATGTGGGCCAAGGATAGTTTTGTAACCTTATCAACAAGAGATTTTTATTATTTTTATTTAAACTACAAACTTGTATTGGAGTTTTAATTTAAATATTTTAACCTAGGTATCAAATGATATAACCTATTTTTCATTTTGATGTATGGTTAAGGCCAAAAATTTGGCCATTATGATAACTATAATACTTCCAATAGGCTTATAAACTAGAGAGATTATATTACCTAGATAACCATGCAACATCACCATTGTTGAAGGCTAACATTAACCCAAAAGATAATTGTACCTTTTTATATCATATTATTTTTCCTACTTGAAATATTCCTTTTACCATTGGAAATAGTTAATATTTTAATGGACATGGTGAGCATGAGATTTGACCACGGTTAGAAATTGATTGTGAGGGATATGTTAAAATATAACCTTGAGTCATGAAGAAATATTATTTTTGCATTGTAAAAAAAATTAGACTAGGATAGTTTTTGGGGATTCAAATCATGTAGAGGAGAAGGAAGGTAGATTTTAATTTTGTTTTGAGTATGGGGAAGGTTAGTGCCCCATCTCACTAGCCCTTTTAATTTTCCATCTATTATGTCCTTGTATCCTGATAAAAAAATTATGGCACTTAAAGGACCAATGAAATTAAATCTATGCAATCCATTTGAGAAGGAAAAAGAAATTCAATGTTGAGCAAACTATATAAACAAATAGGAGGAGTTGGAGTGAGCAATATAAGGAGGCAGGCACCCCACATCATCAATAAAGTGAATATATCCATTTTCTTCCAATTTTCTAAGCCAATGATAAACTAATATGGTAGGAGTATGTATTATTTGGTTAATCAAGTGATAATAATAAAATTTGAGTATAACTATTCTTCTTATTTTTGACTTTATCTAGATATCTCCATTTTCTTTATAAAAAAGGGGAATAACACTTATAATAACTCTTTAACAATACATGACTCATATGCTGAACCTAATCAGGAGTTGGTTGATCTTTAGTTTCTTGTCTTCCTCTGTTAGTTATTTACAATAATTTTACCTAACCTTATATCATTCCAATGCTCCTTATAGATTGAAAATGCCTTTTTATTCTTGTACATGTTTTTTATGTGGATTGGCACTTACAATGGTCTTAAATTAAAATAAATGTCATTAATGTTGATAATGGTGACTCTAGAATTGTTTTTAATTCCCCTTTTGAGTTTTTTATTTCTAAATTCTATATGAATATAATTGCTTAGTGTACTTTGATGGGGTTTTGACTTGTACAATACTCTAGAAAAGTGGAAATATCATTTCAAATCTTGTATGTTGTGTTAAAACCCTTTTAATTATTTTATCTTTAGGAAGTAGATTGAATTTAGTTGTGGCACTTTGATAGATCATTCATAGGACCTAAAATTGTGTTTGGGAGAGGTGTAGCAGTGAGGCGTAGTCTTAGGACTATTAAGAGGGAGGACACAATTATAACATCCAATCTAAGATAGATCTAGAATTATAATTATTATGTATTTATTTAATAGATAGGCCTGCTCTAATGTCCAACTTATGGTGACTCCTCAGCTACCTTTGGGGTGCATTTAGTAGTCTTAGTATGTTGGCTAATGTTTAATTTTGCTATCAAGGGAATTATTAGTGTTTTAGTTGGGTATTTTTTATGCTATCCTTTTCTCCACATCATGATCTTCCTTGTTCACTGAACTACCTTTATTATGGGGTGTGTTAGCTAGTGTTGAAGTTTAAATTCTATTTGAATTTTGATTTTTCTAGTAAATAAGTTTAGATAGTGCTAATCCTAGTATATTTTATCTTAGACACTTTCATATATATTATTGTGTTTTCTTAATTAATGAGGGATCCTAAACTTGGGATGTGTCATCTTGTAATAAAAGATTGAATCCATTTCATTGGCATACAAATATCTTAGTTGCATTAATTTAGGTATATGTTAATCTTTACCTTTTCCATTCCTTATGGCAAGACATTTTGAAGCATAAAAAGGTTTTTTTTCTAGAAGATGACTCTGAATGGCCATGCAAAGACTACAGCCTCATACCACTAATAATTAGTATAAATAAAGTAGGTATGATATAATGGTACTAAAATGACTCTCTTAATAATAAAAAGAGGTTTAGATTCTATATTTGGGAATACAATGAGCACAAATCATGACTTAGAAGATAGAGGGATGGTTATGATAAAAAAGTATGTGTTATTGAATTGCAGGAATAGATAATGATGCTATTTAGGTGTTGAAGGTATCATTTCATGTAGCATAATGCCTAATTATATATCAAGTGAATTAAAATATATAATGAAGGAATTGAGTATAAAGACTATTATTGTGAATTGCTCTTACCTTTTTACCACTGGAGTCATAATGTCCTAGTGATAGACTTATGTGCTTTAATAAGTATGAGGTCTTGAGAAGTGGTTAACTTGTATAGATGTACAATTATTGGGTGAATTTATAATGATATTTATGCTAATAGGATCTTGATTTTAATGTAGTTGTCCTTAATTTAAATTAATTATTTTGTTGATTATGTTTATCTTATTTATATAACATTTTCAAAAAAATTAATGGATTTCACTTACCAGTGTAAGTTGACACACATGTTGTGCAAGTGTAGAGAGATATAAATACATATGAGAAATTAAGATATCATGATATATGTTAATTGGTTAATTTTTATATGAAATTTAATCACCAATTTAAATTGTAAATGGGGCAAATTGTTCAATCTTCTTATGATATAAATGTAGATTTTGAGTTATATTACATTGGAATAATATCTCATGTAATTATTTTGATTAATTCCATATTTAATACCCTATTTATATTTGGATTCCATGAAATTTTTTTGATGAATATCATCATTTTGGAAAAATAAATTTTTTAGATTAGTCAAGAATATCATGTGTATATTAAAAGGTTTTAACTATTTAGTTTTGTGGGCTAGGCCTTGAGTCAAAAATTTAATATCTTTTTATCGATTATTTGACCATGGATATGGGTGGTACATTTGAGAAACACTATGAAATATTATGGTTTGTCAAATGTTTTTTTTGAAGTCAATCCCCATAATTTTTATTTTAAATGATTCGTTATGAGTGAACGTGTCTTATCACATTAATTTTAATAAATGTTATGAGAAGCTTGAAGTGCACCCCTTCAGTTTGTATTTATTACCTTGGATGCATTTAGTGTACGGCCACCCATGTGCTAGTATTAGGTAAACACTATTTGATATCTTGATATGGTAAGGTAACATTGAGATATGAATCTAATTTTATGATTAAAATACTTTCCCTTAGAATAATTAGTATTCATAATTCAACCTTGATGATAACTTTGAGATCAAGTCATTTAGATGGTTAGTTATATATTAGTTTTGGTCCCCTATGATGAATCATAAATATAGTAATGTAAAGTTGAGAGAATAGATACTAATCCAAATTATCACTGAGTGTCTTGGAATAAACAATTTGATTCTCATAGCTTAAGCACTTTAGAAACCCAATTGGGTAGGTTGATTGTGGTGAGTCACTTGTAGAATATTTTTAGTAGAGTGCAATTGAATTTAAAACTTATTTTTTACCTTATTAAGCACAAGGATAGATATATCATCCTTTGGGATCATTTGTTTGATGATTGGATGATGGAATTTACTTTTATTAAATTAGGTGCATGTTTACATTATGATTTTTCTATTTGGAAATAAAACTAAATTGGTTTAGAAATGGGCTCAAAATTAATATCCAAGCTTGAGATTTATAAAACATAAACTTGTAAGATCTATCCTTATAATTTGTGAATCAAGATCTATAACCATTATTTTCCTACCCCATCCCAATGATTTTTGGTGGATCTGATTCTAGAGGCATTTGGAAAATTTTTACATATGATTTTCTTTTTCAACCTGCAAAGTTGTTTCAAATTTGATTTTCCAAAAACAGCTAAAGGAGTCTCTAAATCAAACCAGAGGTTGATAATGATTCATTTTATCCTTAAATTTATATAGGATATCTATTTTAATATTTTTGGATTTTTTACTATTTATATTAATTCAATTCTAAACCCTGTTTATCAAAGAAATTACTTGGCAGAATAATTTTTGTGTTAAAACTCATTTGGAATGCCAAGCTATTTTAGCATTTAAATTATTGGAGATTATTTTTATAGGTTCTTAGTGGTAGTCTATGGCTAATAAAATACATAACTTTTAAAAATATTTTCCAGCTTTGTGGGGGTATTTTATACATCACCATTTTTTAGGTGATTTAATGAAAATAGGAGCTTGGTTACTTAGTTTTATCACATTTGCAGTCATAATTTATAGTAACACCATGTCAATGATATGTTGATGAATCACATTATATACCATTAGGGATGAGATTAAAGGTTGGTTGCATTAGAATAAACTATACTTTATAGCCTTGATTATCAAATATGAGTATAATATTATGCATTGAATCTGGTGTAATTGACACAACTTAGTTGTAGCTGACTTGTCATACTATTTTGTGTATTTCCTATTTTGAGATATAAAGTGAGCATCTATGTCACATTTAATGAACCTTGAGTGTGTTGCATACTTTTAATATTTTTTTTAATTGTGTACATAATTTTATAAGATGTGTGTAATTAATGTGTGTGTGAGTATAGTCGAGTATTTGGTTGAAATGTATACTTGTGCAGAATTAGTGTTGCAAAGAGAGAAAAATAAAATAGTAGTGATTTTATGAGTTTTATTTGGGTAAAATTTTGGGGGTGACAACTTAGACTATCTCAACATATTTAATTCAATGTATGCTTATATCTAAGTTTAGCATCTAATTAGCCCATTATATATCTGATTATCACCCTTGTGTCATTTAATTTATATATACCCCTTTAATAATCTAGATTACATTTTAGGGTTAAATAATTGCATCATTAAGGAGCTTAATAAAAAAATCACTATTCTATAATATCATATCAAGTTTATCATCCTCCTACATTATGTAAATTATATGTAAGATGAGGAAACCAAAGTAACTAAATTTAAACTAAGCTTATGTGAGGTATTGATGCATGATGTTAAAATGATAAATAATTTAAATCTTGTTGCTACAATCTAATCTACACATCATGTATAATATAAATAGTAGTCTCTCATAAAGGCAAGATAAGAATACTATAATAACATACTACAACCTAAGCCTAAAGTATCAATCTCTCTCATTAGTAAGAACTTAAAGAAATATGATTAGATTAAAGTCTTTATGAAAAATAGCATTTAATAAAGATTATAGAATTAAAATAATGGTTTCAATCCTCATAAAATAGAAATAAAATAATGGGAACCATAATCAATGATAATATAACTTTCATGGCTCATACATTAGAGCTAATATAACACCTTTGCCTTAAAAAATAGATATTAAATGTTGGGAATGTAGTGATAATAATTAATATAAGGATTATTCCTAGTTTCAATATAATTGGACAAAAAATCATCACATTTATGCTGGTATTGATAATAAAAGCATAGACCTACAGTATATTCCAATAGAGACTAAAGGTATACTTTCTAGTTTTTCTTTGGATATTTTAATTGATTCTTGTATAAATGACATTTTTATTTCACCTTCAATGGATTTTAAGTTAAAAAAAAAACCCTATATATTAATGGAAGGATGGGAGGTTGATTTTGGTATAGAGAAAAAGGTGTTTGTTTTGAAATTCTTGGAGAAAATTGAACTTGTTTTGGGAGTTTTTAGGACTCAAGTAAACCTAATTTTGACATTATTAGGGTGTTATGACATGATTTTTGGCATGAAATGGATAAAAAATCAAATTAAACTTGATTATTTAAGAATAAGGGTGAAATTTATTGATGATGTTGGAAATCATGTGGAGATCCAGGGTGTCATGAGGCTCATAGCTAGAATTTTTTTTCAACCTTGAAACTAAAAAGAGCAGTAACAAAGGGATGAAAACTTTATTATGTGAAACTAAATGAATTTTGAAAGGAAAGAAAACATGCTATAAAATAATACTGTATATTTAGATTATTAAGGATGTATTCCTTGAAGATTTTCTATATTTACCTCTTCAATGAGAGTTTTATTTTTCTATTGATATAGTACTAGGACCTGCACTTGCATCCAAGGACCCATATAGGATGAGTGTGGTAGATATATAAGATAAAAATGTGTATTTATAAGAGTTAATTGAAAAATGGATGATTAGGACAAGTATATTACATTGGGGAGATTTGGTTGTCTTCTTTAAGAAGAAGGATAACACCTTGAGACTTTGTGTGGACTACATACACAATGTTGAATAAAGTCAATATATAAAAATGTATCACATTCCTAAAATTGATGATCTTTTAAATCAAATGAAGGGTGTAGCTATATTTTTAAAGATAGATCTTAGATTGGGGTATCACCAAATTTGCATCAAAGATGAAAATTTGCATAATTTTTTTTTAGAATATGATATGACCATTATGAATTTATTGGCATGCCTTTTGGATTAAAAAATGCCCCTGATTATATTATGAACTTAATAAATATCATCCTCAAAGGTTCACTTGATTATTTTGTGATGGTATGTTTGGATGACATCCTGGTTTACTCTAAGGATGAATTAGAGCATGAAAAAAACTTGTATTTGGTTTTGTAAAGACTAAGGAAATAAAAAATTATTTGGTAAAAATTTTAAGTACCCATTCTACAAAAGAAAGAGTCATTACTTAGGGTATGTTATTTATAAGGTATTTAAGTAGACCCTAATTAAAATTAAAGCTATTAGGGAGTGGCCCACTCCCAATAATGTTCATGAAGTGCATAACTTTATGGGATTAGCTAGTTACTACCAGAGTTTTTAAAGGTTTCTCAAGGATTGTTATCCCCATCACTTATTTGAAAAATAAGGGGAAGAATTTTGAGTGGTATCCTTAATGTGAGGAATCCTTGTAAAATTTTAAAGTTATGTTAACTTATACTCTAATCCTATTTATTCTAGATCCTATTGGGAACTTTGAATTCTAGGTTAATGCTTGAAATTTTAGCATTGGGAATTTTTTTAACCCAAGATGGCAAGGTTGTTTCCTATAAATCTTAGAACCTCAAATCCCATGAGTAGGATTATCCAACTCATGATATTGAATTGACAATTGTGGTTTATGATCTCAAGTAATGGAAACACTTTAAGGTAAAATATAGCAATCATAACCTCACACATTTTTTTCTCAAGATTAATTAAATGTGAAAAAGTGTATATGGTTAGAGTTTATCATAAATTTTGAAATTGATATTGCATATGTCAAAGGTAAGGAAAATATAGTATCTAATGCTCTTAGTATAATAATATATCTTGCTTTAATTTATATTTAAAGGTTAAAATTCAAAGATTATGTATTGAATCAACAACTAACATACCTTGAATGTGGAAAAATTGTATTGAGTTAACCAAAGAAATAATAGATAAAGTTTCTATTGACTATTCCATGGAATTATATGGAATTTTGAGGTATGAAATAAATATTTATGTTCCTAATTATAGAAATTTAATGGAAAAATTGTTAGAATAAGTGCACATTTAAACTCATTTCCCTCATCTAGATGTCATAAAAATGACATGAGCTAAAATGATTTTATTTCTAGTCTAGATTTAAGAAGGATATGGATACTTTCATAGTAAAATGTTTAAAATGTTAGATTTCAAAGATAAACACTACAATCAAGACAATTTTCTCTATCCTCATTATTTCTAACTATTTTCACTTTTCCACATTCAAAGGAAGTAAGAAATTGAGATAAATGGTCAGGGGTTTGTATGTACTCGGATGAAGTTTGCGTACGGTATCCAGACGACTGAAGGAGCTCCTCTTTGGCTGTGGAGGATGACACCTGTAGAAGAAAGAGACTCAAACACAGAGATTGTTAGATAGAGATAAGGTGGATTGCCAAGTGATATGCTCAGTCCTAGGAGTGTAAAGACTTCCTTGAGGGATGACAGTCCACTTTTTATAAGTGAAAGTGTCAGAAATAAAGAAATGACAAATGACTAGTAAAGAGGAAATTAGATAATGCATACTTGTTTCTTTGCAGTCGGTCTACCACAGTCACCGACGTCGATTAGTCTACCAGCGTCGGTTGGTCAGGGTTGCTGATGTCGGTTATGTTGCCGACGTTGGTGAGAGCAATGGTCGATGTTGATCAGGGCAATGGCCTTGGATGATTTTTGGATAGGTCTTTGGTCAATAGAGGGGTCTAAAAGGAGTCTGGGTCTGTGTAGGATGGTAAAACAGTGGACAGAGTCTTAGGAAGGACAAGGTAGGGACACAGGTTGTCAAAAAAAGAGGTAAGAGTATGAATAAGGCTTTTCAGCCTCTCTAGGAAGAAATTCAGGTCTGGTTTGGTTGATAGCTAGGTTTGATTGATAATATTGCTTATAAGTAGTAACTAGAGAACCAATTATGAATACATTCTAAATAATGAAATGAAAGGGCAGAAGAAATACTTAGCTCTAGTTTGCTGAAGAAAAAGTGTAAAAGACTTGTTGCTGATGTGGCTAATGTAGAAGACTTCCTGTAATGTTTCAATCAGGGATGGAGTGACTGATGCAGAGTTCCTGTAGCCTGTGATGCTTGGTGTGCGTCTGGGAGAGAGAGAGAGAGAGAAAGGTCGAATACTAGGAGCCAAAGAATTAGCCTTCGATTCTATGATTCTAGATTGTGATTTGGGTCTATGATTATTTTTCTATTTGGCCTGTGAGTTGGTTTTAAGCAACCGAGGTTGGTGATCCCATCGGCATCGGCCAATAGGTAACCAATGTCAGCGGCTAGAAGATAGGTAAAAAGGCTATTTTTAGCCTTTTATCCATTCCTCTATCTACTGAGTTTAATGGTCATGGTAAAACAGTCAAAGGTGGGTTTAATAGGCATGAGAGGTTAGTGGGAGGGTTGAAATAGGTCATAGGGTGATGGGAGGCATCCAAGGGGAGGTATCCAAGGCAGGGTGTGTCCAAGGGTGAGGTGTCATGGATGAGGTGTCAAGGGGGGTGTTATTAATTCAAAATAAATAATTATTTTAAATTAATAAGTGTGTGGGTTAGGAATGTGTTAGAAGTGGACCAAGGGGACCAAGGGGGAGTTGACCAAGGAGTAGACACAATTTTGGTGTCTACATTTGCCCTTTTTTGTCTTTTTGGTTGTTCTGATGAACTACAAGACAAAAATAGGAGTAAGTTGCCCTAGGTATGGGATGAGGTATTTTTTTTGTCCTGTTAGTTTTTCTAATGAACTGCAAGACACAAATAAGAGTTGATTATCCCAGGTATGGGATAAGGTCATTTTTGTCTTGTTAGTTGTTCTAATGAACTGCAAGACAAAAATAAGAGTTGATTGCCCTAGGTATGGGATGAGGTATCCCCCCTCAAAGCGGGAGTCGAGGAAAGGGAACCTAAAATCGGGGGCTGATTTGATAGATAGTGGATGGATATGGTGAAGTTTGAGTGTGAACACTGCAATAGTTGAGATTGTGTGCATACCACTTCACGTGATGGTCAGGTCAAATTGTCACAGTCAAAGGTCGAGGAGTGCTAAAATCAAAATAACCGGTCCCCAGCATTTAGTCGTAGCTAATTGGGTTATTTGATCCAAGCTGTGGCTCCAATGGTCATCGTGCTCCAAGTATCTTGGGCCTAGGAAGTGCTCCTAGAAAACACAAAAAATGTCACCAGTAGTGGGGATCAACTTGCTTGTGATCCAATACTTGTGAGGGTCATAGTGTGGTGTGCAGACAATTTTGCTAAACATTCGTGAGGTAGCATATATGCAATCAAAACAACTAAGGCAAAGTTGTCTTGAAAATGGTCATGGTCTGAGGATATAGTCGTGATCTCCAAGGTTGTTGGTCGAGTTGGGTTGAGATATAAGTGATCTCAAGTGTGCCCTATGAGGAGTCAAAAATGACTTCTACTATGAGGGCTAGTTGTTTGGTCATGAGTTTGGGTTGGTATAGATAGTTGGTCCATTAGATGGATGGATGAAGGAATGGCTGAGCTAACCTCAGAAGACCCCGTGTCAACTGAGTGTTGCCTACATAGCCCCTATTTGAAGGGCCTCAGGCCAATGTAGTTCTCCCTAAAAGGGAGGAAGAGGGTCGATTATGGATGTGGTTGGATGAGGTTAAGTCATGGTTAGAGGTTGAATGGTTTGTCCATCAAGTAGATGAACAAACGGATGTGGCCGAGCCAACCCCAGAAGATGTCATGTCATTTGAGTGCTACCTACATAGCCCCTATTTGAAGGGCCTCAGACCAATGTAGTTCAGACTGGTTGATAGGTTGGTTTGGTCAGGTTATAAATGATGAGGGTATGATGATGTTACAGCCTTTTCCATATTATGTAATGGTGTATTCTGTAACATTTGTTAAGTGGTCTTTCACCCCTAGAAATTTTCCATATTGGTGATGGATGTATGCTAAAAATGAATGGGTTTACTTATGCTTCAGCAAGTAATGGTTTATGCTTAACATAAATTATGTGGTTGATAGTTTCCATGTGTATTGTTGTCCATAGAAACTAGTGTGAATCGGCTATGATAGTGTGAGTGGTCTTGGAAATGTTTGGGTTAGTTTGGTTTGGTTGAGAAAATGATTTGGTTGAATGTGACAAAGGTATGGATAAGAAGTGAAAGGCGCGTTGCTATTTCATTGACAACGACCATAATGATAGCATAGGTAGGGGGTTTTTAAAAACAAAAGCCCTGTTCATGCATTACGTTGTCGACCATTGGTTGTGTTAGAGAAGTAATCAAATCACTTTGACATTAAAATGAGCTCGAAATCCCTTGAGTAGGTGATGTGATATGTTAGGATAGGGTAACCCTTTTTAGTAGGGATAACGTTGCCCCTTTTTATAGGATACCCTGAGAACCAATATAAGTCAAGTCCAGGACCTCTTTTTTTTTTTTAATTTTTTTTTTGGTAGACTGATCAATGTGGGAAGTCTACATGGGGATGTCATTTTGTTTTGTGGTCATTTGTGAAGCTGATCGATGTGGGAAGCTTCTAAGAGAGTGCTGTTTGTAGCAAGATTTGTGTATAGCCATCCTTCGAGGGAGTGGTCTATATTTGCTTTGTATGTTTTTGAGGGCTTTGAATAGCTATCCTTCAAGGGAGCAGTCTATTAGCTACAACAATGATGATGCAACTGTCCTTCGAGGGAGCAGTCTGCATTTATAGTTTTATGACCTTTTGATATTTAGACATCCCAATTGATTTTTGATAGAAATTTTAGTCATGGACAAGACTATAGAAGTTTAAGGGCTCCCTTTTATTAGGACAAAGCATTCATACTTGATAAAAGGGTTACATAGTGTTTGCTTTAGGGGAATAGGGTTGAAAGGAATGGGGATTAAGATGACAGGGATTGCTCAAGGGATGAGCTCAAGTTAAATATCAAGTGAAAGAGTACTTGATTAACAGTAAAATGGTCATAAATGCAAGGCATTAAGGGGCTCAAGTTCTAGTCAGCCTTCAAGAGAAGACAGACGATAAGTCCCTGATCCATACTTGTGCATTATGATGTAAGGTCCGAGCCAATTAGGAGCAAACTTGCCTTGTTTACTTCTCTCCATATTGGTCACATGTTGGAGATGATTAAGGAGTTGGTTGGTGTTTGGTCGATGCTTGGGTGGTTGATGTTTGGTCAATGCTTGGTTGGTTGATATTTGGTCAATGCTTGGTTGAGGTCGTGATAGTCAAGATAAAGTCAAAATTCCCCCAGTTATTTTGGTGACAGGGATGATAGTTTGGCAGCCATTGCGAATAATCAATGAGTTGGATAAATAGGATGAAGAGAAGATGATGAAGCTCCTCTTTGTCAAGGAATGCAATGCAAGGATGAATCCTATGAAGCTTTTGCCTGATAGGCTTTAGTTAAGAGGGTGAGATCCTGATCTTCCAAGTTGGAGTTTGGAATCTCAGAATTAGGGGCGGTGATGGAGGCAATGGTTGGTAATGTTTTGATTAAAGTGGTTAGTGGTTGGGGGTCTTTAGGTCAGACCTCCGCTGTCTATAAGGCTTTGATTAAGGCTTGGTGATGTTGTGGAGAGATTTGAATTAGGTCATAAAAAGATGTCTTCATGGGGGTTTGGTGAAGTTGTTTCACCATGGGGTCATGAAGTGGCTACAAAGATGTTGGATGGGATGTACCCAAGACAGTAATATTGAGTTTTGGTTGTGGTGAGGGCTTGATAAATGCATATGTTTGGGGGAGAGAAACCTTCTCTTTCCCTTTATCCTTCATGGTTTGTGACCTATTGACCACATTGATGGTGTTGATTTGAAATATAGGGGAGGAAGGTGGTAGAGGAACAACAGTTTGATGATGGGCTCCCGATTTAGGTGATGAGGTTTGAGAGGCATGGGATGGTGTTGATGGTTTGTTGAAAGGGTGGTCAAGAGGATCCTTAATGAAAAGGGCATCCTTTTTGAGGTGTTGACGAATGACAGCTTTAAGAGCACAGTAACACTCAATGTCATGTCCAGGTGTGTGATGATATGCACAAATTTTAGTGTCATCAAACCAAGATGGTTTTGATTCGAGAGTTGATGAGTGTGACAGTGAAAAGGGTTGGGAGACATGAGATGGTTTTAGAGATTTACTAACAGTATCCTCAATAAAAAGGGTGTCTTTCTCCATGAATTGGCAGATGACAACCTTAAGGGCATAACAATTTTTAGTGTCATGCCCAGGTGTGCGATGATATAGGCAAATTTTAGTGTCATCGAACCAAGATGGTTTTGGTCTAAGAGGTTGGTATGGCTTAAGAGGTGGGATGCTAATGCTAGAAGATTACAACAATTGATGTAACAGCAAAGCATAGGACCTCGCTAATGGGTTTGTGTGTTGTGTTACAGTAAAAGTTGACAACTTCTATTTAGAAGCTATTGAGGGAGTGTTTCATACCATCCTTTTGTTTGGTAGTGTGGCCAGACGCGTAGATGACACTTTTGTGGTAGGAGGCATTGGATGTTTTGAAGGAGGTATGTTTTTGTTAGGTGTTGGTAGTAATGGAGGTGATTTATTTTTATTGGCTAAAGGGAGTAATGGAGGCAACTTGTTGTTGATGGGTGTTAGAGTAGGAAGCACTCCTTTTAAGGTGGATGGATGAGGGCCCAAAATGGAGGGCAATGATGATGGTGGAGGAGTTCTCTGACATGATTTAGTGCCCTTCTGTAGTTTGGTTTGAGGACCACTATTATGGGGGGTAAGGTTCAAGTCTACCCTCATTGGATCTTCTTCGACCGAAGTAGGTGAGGTGGCAAGTTCCTCTCTCAGCGGAGAAGGGATTGGAGATTGTGGCTCTTCAAGAGGGCAGAGCATAGGGATGGTGATGGCTTTGGCATGTGGTCGAGGAGCGGGGAAAGTATGATCCCCCATTGATGATAGGAAGGATGAGGGTGAGGTTATCGGTGCTAGTATGGTCAAAGCGTCCTCCAATATAAGATAGGTCGATGGAGAACTAATAAGAGTAAAAGGTTCTTCCACCTGTGGGGGAGAAATAGGAGAATAAGGCTCTTCTTCCTATGATGGACCAATGGGTGGGCTAACCTCTTTAGACTGTGAGAGAGGTTGGTTAGGCATAAGAGGTGAGACCGTGTTGACTGTGCGTATATTACACTCTTGGGAGTCATCAGCCATGGTCTGCATGTTGTTTTGGCTAGGGGGATGGTTAGGAAAAATTTGTTTAAAGATGTCTAAGTTTTGGTTTGCTAGAGAATTTGGGTTATCCAAGACAAGATCACCTTTATCTATCATGTCTTGGACAATGTTTTTGAAGGTTTTCTAGTTGTTTATGTCATGGCCTTTGACACGGTGATAGTTGCAGAAGTCATTTTCCCTATACCATGTAAGGATGGCTTTTGAGGGGTTGAATTGAGGAGGTCACATTTGAGGAAGATTGAGGACCTCCTATTTGACAAGTTTATCCAACACGGATGTGTATGACTCTCCTATTGGAGTGTATTGATGCTGTATGTATCGTTGTTGGAATTGTCTTATGATGCTTTGAGATGTGGAAGGTTCAGATTGGTTTGTTGTTGTTGAAGATGATGGACTAAGGACCATAGCATTTGCTGATCCCTTGGACTTGGAATATGAAGAAGAAGGTTTGGATGAAGAAGGGTCATTTGATTTTGTGTTGGCATTTTTACTACGCAATTCAACTTTGTCCTCTTCAACTGCATGGAGTTCAAGCTTCCTAGCCATGGTGAAAGCTTCGTCAAATGTGCAGAATGTTTGGACCCACAAGGTAGAGGAAATATGTTTGGCACACACTTGTGAAAAGAGCTCAATGAGCTCGGGTTTAGGTAAAGAAAAGGAGAGTTGGTTGATTAAGCCTCTCCATCGAGCAATGAAATCAGCTATTGATTCATCGTCAAATTATCTGATAGAGTATAGGTCTGTGATGGAGACCTTTTTGGTGATGTTGATTAAAAAGTGGTCAAGGAAAAGTTGAGCTAGTTGGGTGAATGTAAAAAGAGAGTGAATGGTAATAGAACTATACCAATCGAGGGCAGCACCAGAAAGCGACATGGAAAATGTGCGTAGTAATAATGCATCATCATGTGTTATAAGGTAACAAGCATGTCTAAACACTCGTAGATGCTGTTGTGGGTCTTCCTTACTCTAGAAATGAGTAAACTTGGGAATTTCCCACTGACTGGGATATGGTCGGATTGGGACTAAAGGATGAATGGGTTCATTACAAATTTGTTCATAAGAGAGAACATTGCTTGAACCAAAAATAGATGTCTCAATATTAGACATTTTGTCCATCAACATCTTAATTAGATCAGTTGACAAATTTGTAGGTGGAGCACCCCCTAGATTGTAGGGCACTTGGAAGGTGTTAGAAGGGGCGTATGACGTATTCGGTTGTGCCTATATAGGCACAACATATCAGTAGTTCATCATAGGGACTGATGTTGAGGTCAAGGGGGCTTGTGTCGTGAAGTTAGAGGGCATGAGTTGACTAGATACCACCAAAGGTGGTTGAATGACAGCATTGGTAAAAGGATGGGTAGTCACTCCCATGTTTATAGGCGCAAGAGTGTGTGGAGTCGAGACAATCAAGTTTTGATAAAGTGTAGAACTTGGTTGAATTAAAGAGTCTCACGTTTGGCCCTTAGTGAGATAGTGTTGGAGAGCCTTGATGTTATGGTCAAGGAATCTCTCAAAATTTTGATCCCCTTTGAGAACAATTGGAGATTGATCGGGGGTTGACTGGATAGGAGAATATTTAGTGTTTAAAGTACACTCCATTAGAGGACTTGTTATGGAGGGCGAAGGCGGTAGTGGTTGTTTCCTGGCATGGTCAACAAGAGTTTTGGTTTGACTACGTTTCAAAACCATCCATGGAAAAAAGGGGGGTTAGGTTCTAAAAACTGTATGTTTCAGCCTCAAAAAATTGGAATTGGTGTTTTTGATAGTCGAAAGGTCATGTTTTTAGCTTGCTATTTTGAGAAGAAAAATTTTGACAGTGACCGACGTCGGCAAAAAAACCAATGTCGGTGAATAAAATTACTGATGTCGGTCAGATAACTGATGTTGGTGAAGATAGTTGCCGATGTTGGTAGAAAAATTGATGTCGATGACTGTGGATTTCTAGAAACTTTAGAAAATTGAAAGTTTTTAGAAGAAAGAAGAAAGTCTAAGTTGTTCTTTAGATCTCAGAATGCGACCTCACCAACTCAAAAAATCAAATACAGATAGGAAAAGAGATGAAGACAAGTAGCCACTAAATGTTAATTCCTAAGGATAAATTTTAGGATCATGTTGGCTTATGCCTTAGAAGAGTGTGTTTGGGAAGTTGGCTTTTAGAATGGGTCCTAAAAGAGGCAGTCTAAGGTTGGTTTCAGGTTAGTTTCAGTGCTCAAAGTCTATATTAGGTTCCGTACGTGGCCTGGTGCTAAGGAGCAAGCTCCCCTCACTTCACGAGCCTAGAGATAAGCTAGGTTGCTTAGATAGTATATACTTCCCCTAGAGTTTATACTCTGCCAGAGAACAGAGTGGGCTCTCCCCTTGGTAGTGAAGTCCAAGTGGGATTACCAGGAAGGGTAAGGTATCTGCTAGGTGATGAAATCCTAGTCAGACCTTGTCTCAGGTATGTTTAGATGTTTGATTGTGGCAGTGGTCAGGTCGTGTAACATAAGTGCACTACGCTTTATTCATAATGTAGTTTTAATTACTAGATGTGAGAGCTAAGTATGCATTTAGGCAGAAATGAAATGCAATAGATTTTAAGCCCAAATTGAAATGTGTGTTCAGATGCAAACAAGTAGAGAAAAGGTTAAGAGCATGAACTTCACTACTCTAAGATGCAAGAAGGAAAGGTGACAAGAAGAAAAAGAAAGATTCTTTTTAACTTCCACTTATGATGTCTTTTTGAAATAAAGAGATAGAAGAAGGATGCAAGAAGGAATCTAATGCACCTATATGAATGTTTGTTTTAGAAGAAAAAGAATGATGAACCCAAGGAAAATTTTAGGGGTCCCACTAGGCATGCCAAAATGTTTCTAACTATTTTTACTTTTCCACATTCAAAAGAAGTAAGAAACTGAGATAAATGGTTAGGGGTTTGTACATACCCAGATGAAGTTTGTGCACCGTATCCAGACGACTGAAAGAGCTCCTCTTTGGCTATGGAGGATGACACCTGTAGAAGAAAGAGACTCAAACATAGAGATTGTTAGATAGAGATAAGGTGGACTGCCAAGTGATATGCTCAGTCCTAGGAGTGCAAAGACTTCCTTGAGGGATGATAGTCCACTTTTTATAAGTAAAAGTGTCAGAAATAAAGAAATGACAAATGACTAGCAAAGAGGAAATTAGATAATGCGTACCTATTTCTTTGTAGTCGGTCTGCCATAGTCACCGACGTCAGTTAGTCTGCCAGCATCAGTTGGTCAGGGTTACTAACATCGATTATGTTGCCAACATCAGTGAGGGCAATGGTCGATATCAATCAGGGCAATGGCCTTGGATGAGTTTTGGATAGGTCTTTGGTCAATAGAGGGGTCTGAAAGGAGTCTAGGTCTGTGTAGGATGGTAAGACAATGGACAGAGTCTTAGGAAGGACAAGGTAGGGAGACAGGTTGTCAAAAAAAGGGGTAAGAGTATGAAGAAGGCTTTTCAGCCTCTCTAAGAAGAAAGTCAAGTCTAGTCTGGTTGATAGCTGGGTCTGATTGATAATATTGCTTAGAAGTAGTAACTAGAGAACCAATTACTAATACATTCTAAATAATGAAATGAAAGGGCAGAAGAAATACTTAGCTCTAGTTTGCTAAAGAAAGAGTGTAGAAGACTTGTTACTGATGCGGCTGATGTAGAAGACTTCTTGCAATGTTTCAATCAGGGCTGGAGTGACTGATGTAGAGTTCCTATAGCCTATGATGCTTGGTGTGCATCTGGGAGAGAGAGAGAGAGAGAGAGAGAGAGAGAGAGAGAGAGAGAGAGAGAGAGAGAGAGAGAGAGAGAGAGAGAGAGAGAGAGAGAGAGAGAGAGAGAGAGAGAGAGAGAGAGAGAAAGGTCAAATACCAGTAGCCAGAGAATTAGCCTTCGGGTCTGTGATTTTGGATTGTGATTTGGGTCTGTGATTAGTTTTCCATTTAGCCTATGAGTTGGTTTTAAGCAACTGACGTCGGTGATCCCACCAGCATCGGTTGACGGGTAACCGACGTCAGCGACTAGAAGATGGGTAAAAAGGCTATTTTTAGCCTTTTACTCGTTCCTTCGTCTGTCGAGTTTAATGGTCATGGTAAAATGGTTGAAGGTGGGTTTAATAGGCATGAGAGGTTAGTAGGAGGGTTGAAATAGGTCATAAATTGGTCATAGGGTGATGGGAGGAATCCAAGGGGAGGTATCCAAGGCGGGGTGTGTCCAAGGGTGAGGTGTCATGGATGAGGTGTCAAGGGGGGTGTTATTAATTCAAAATAAATAATTATTTTAAATTAATAAGTGTGTGGGTTAGGAATGTGTTAGAAGTGGACCAGGGGGACCAAGGGGGAGTCAACCAAGGAGTAGACACAATTTTGGTGTCTACACTCATGTTATTATAGAAAGGAATTTAGTAATGATTTCAATGAATTTTATCTCAGGACTGCCTATGTCTCAAGGCAAACATGACACAATACTAATTATAATTGATAAATTAACAAAGGTTTCTCACTTTATTATTGGAAATATTATTGATGATGTCCCCAATCTTAATAAAATATTTGTTAAGGAAATTTTTTTCCTTCATGGTGTTTGAAATTAATTATCTTAATAGGGATAAAGTATTTACCTCAAGTTTACGGAAGGCTTTAACAACTACATTTGGAAAAAAGTTAAACTTTAATTAATCTTATCATTTATTAATAGATGGCCAAACTAAGAGGTTAAAAAAAATCAAGGAAGATATGTTAAGGATGTATTCCATAAACCAACTATCTAAATAGGAGTATTACCTCTATTTGGTTGAATTTGCATAAAATAACACTTACCATTTTGTTAATAAAATGAAACTTTTTGAATCCTTTTATGGGTGGAAGCATAAAACTCCCCTTGGATAGAATGGTTTGGAAAATTGAGTCATTATAGGTCCTAAATTTTTTCAAGATTATGATGAAAAAATGGCTCTGATATGTCAAAGGCTAAAATCTACTTCTGATAGAAAAAATATCTATGCTAATTTGAAAATGTCACAAAGAGAGTTTGAAGTAATATACAAGGTATTTTTGAAAGTGAGACCTTAGAAAATTTCCATAAAGTTTGGAAAAATCATCTAAACTAGATCTATGCTTTGTCGGTCCATTCAACATTGTGTAAAACACCAACCTTATTACGTACCACCTATCTCTTCCACCACCTCTTTATAAAATTCATGGTGTGTTTCATTTGGAATTATTGATAAAATATTTTTCTAATCCATTTCATATTTTGGATTGGAATAATATCTATGTGGTAGATGAGGAGATGATTCAGTTAGACACAATCAATATCCTAGGCCATCTTAGTGTTAACTTGTGAAATAGGGACATTCAACATGTACTAGACTAATGGGATTGGATGAGTGAGAAAATTTCCACCTATAAAGATGAAAATATTTCTAGGAAACACTACGCTCACCTTTTTGTTTAGGCCTTGAGACAACATCTCCTTTTAAGGGGAGTGGATGTCATATCCCACTTGGGTATACTTTTAATTATTGTGCTTGTTTTATTATTTTAATGAGCCACTTTTAATATTATGATACATGGCATTTATTTTAATTTGCATTTACTTAATGAGCTTATATTTTAGTATTTAAATTCATCCTTTAGTTGCCTATATTTCATTGAGTATTTTATTTTATGATGATTATACAAAGTCAGTATTACTAATGTCATTTATGGTTATAGGTAGAAACCATATAATTGAGCTAAGTTTGGAGTTGGAAGACTCCACTAGACTATCGTATCAATGTTATATAGGTAAATGAGCTCAATAAAAATAAAGAGATCAAATCAAGTTGGTTATCCACCATTTGATTTTATATGTTTTGTACTATTTTAACCCATTATTGTGCATGATTTATTATCTTTGTTTATTTAGCAATAATCATTAGGTTAAAGCTAATTATTCTCAATATATTGTATGAATGTAATTTATTGAAGGTACATTGGTTGAGTTGCTAGCTTGAATTAAAACAAACTTTAAAGTAATACTAAGGTTCATGAGGTTTATTAAGACTTTATCATGTCTTAATGATGTTTTAATAATAATTATGTCTTGGACCTTATTTATGTTTGGAGCATATTGTATTGTGTTAAGGATAGTCTAATGATTAATTTCTATAATATATTATTATATGGTTTACTTATTTGTGAAAATGTATTTCAACCCATGATAGGTTCATGATTTTGTCATAGCATTGACCTTAGTCAAGTGGCACAATCATTTGAATTTAGGTTTTTATTTATATAACATTTTAATTGAATATCATTTTGGACAATCACTCAATTCATTGACTTTCAAAAAAGAGTGACAAGAGTATGAAAGAAGTATAAGGTTCTAGTTTGTAATCTGGTCACAACCATGATGGTAATGGAATATTTTTTTAAATCCATGAATCTAGAGGCATTTATTTTTTTAGTAGAGGCTATGGAATTCAGTGGAAGAATATATTTCTGATTGGGATTGTACCAAAGGTAAACATAGAAGAGCCAATGATTGTGGGAGAAGAAAAAAGAAAATAAAATCAATATAAAATATCATTTTTTAAATTAAGTTATTTTCTTATTCACTTTTATGTATGTTTATGTAATAATGTTTTATTCTTGATGGAAATCTTATGTAGTGTGTGGGTTACATGGAGGGCCCTCACTCTCCCTAAAACTCATCCATTTTCATTATTAGTATTTCTAGGTGTAGAAACTATTTTATGACTATATATCACCTCAATCTTGTACACTTGGAAAACTTAGACCTTGGTTGTTCCTCTTAGTTATATACATTTATTGCTTCCACAAATCTCACATATGCTCTATCTTTATGCCCCTTGGCCTATATATCTTCATCTAAACAGTCTTATGTTGATAACCTAGGTCTTCTATCTTGCTTAGAATGTTTAAAATATACTTATCTTCCATCTCTAAAACTTTCAAACCTATACTTGCTTTCCTACTATGTAGATACTAATGTCCAAGATAGACTCTAGCATTGACATTAGTGCCCTGACTTGATGAAAGTGTTCAATGCTCTAAATTTATCAAATTTGAAAATGAAATGTATCCTAATGGTCATCTTAAATTTTTTAATTTAAGTTATTACTCCAAAGTGATTGATATAAATACAATATCAAGCCTCATTCATTCTTCACCTAGCAAAAGACTAAAAATACCAAGGCAACTTATTAAAATCACTATATCAAGTATTAAACTAAACAAAACTTCTTTATTTCCATACCAATCATACATACAATACATCTACAAGTCTAAATTTATAAATGACTAGCCCAAGAGTCTAATTTTCCAAGTTACAAGCTAGGTTACTTATGTATTTAATTTGCACATATTGTATTATTCACACACAAGTAAACACATAGGGGAGAAATACATGTGTCTGAGTCCCTCTTCTAGAGTTTTGGCTATATAGTTAATGTAAACAAGGAATATAATGAAGGGGAGAGTATTATTGTGTTATCTAAGAAATAAACTCAATTAAACATAATAAAATCCTAACACCTATAGCCTAGACACTAGGGAGAGCATAGGTAACAAGCATGCATATGAAACACAATTAAAACATAAAATAAAACCTTGTTTTACCTTCCTTGGAGATCCAAATGGATATTGAAATGGATTACTCATTTTTTTGTCAAGAAGTCTTTGATAATGAAGCTTGTTTGGCTCCTTACCTCCTTTACACTTTGGCTTTAATTGCTTAGCTTATGATTTGAGCATGATAACATTACTTTCATGAAGCTTATGGAGTAAATTTTGCATAATAATTATACAATATCCAAGCCTAAAAATGAATAGGTATGGCCTTGTATTTATAGCCTCAATAATTAACTCTTATCCAAGGTGAGTTAAGGTTGAGTTTAAACATGGAATGGGTTCAAATTAACTCTAGGTGAGTTAAGACTAACTCTAGTTGAGTTAAAATTTATCATGTAATTATGATTTTTAATTCCTAGGCATGGATCACAAATTATATATTTGAATATATTTTGGAAGAGCTTGACAACTCATAAAGGCAATGATGAAAAGGCTTGATATTTTGAATTTTAGAAATTCTATTTTTAGATATTCATTAATTTAAAATAGATAATTTAAATAAGAATTTAATCTTGTTTAATTAGTTAATTAATTTTGATTAGCATTTTATATCTTTTAAGATTTGATCAATTACCCTAATTAATGTGTTTATAGGCTAAACTACCAGTTTTTATCTTGTAAGGTGATTGGGGATGAATATGTGAAAGGTTTTTATTGCATATGGTATAGTACCCCAAATAAGAATGCCTCAACATGATTTTAAGCATTGATCAATGATGAATGGAAAAGTTTGGGATGTTTAGTGAGTCTTAAGCTTAATTTACAATGGTTTCTAGGAATTAGTTTGAAGTCTGGTCTGAGGCTAATTGTGGCTAGAATTGGGTTTTTATAGTGTGCCCTATTTGAAAAGGCATTGCAAGATATAGACATAGTAATGTATTCTCAAATAATGAAAAGGTCTTATATGCCTAATACTTCAATGAAAATGGATGAGCTCTAAATTCTTCCTCAAGGGAGTGGTGGGAAAAATAAGGTCGATGATTGGTCCATCAAAAGGAGGAAAAATATGGGACCAAAAGGTAAAAAGAGTAGAAAAGACTAGTTTTCCCATAAGTGGTTATAATTAGTGGCATGATGAGCTACCTTATTTGGGTATATAAAAGAATGATTTCCCCAAAGGTAGTTATAATCATCAGTATAGTTAGGTAAAAAGATAATGATTTACCCAAAGGTGGTTATAATCATTAGCCAAAAGATAGGGTAACAAGAGAATGATTTACCCAAAGGCAATTATAATCATTAAAAGGGAAACAATGATTTTTACATAGGAATTTATAATCATTAATATGATAAAAACATGACCCAATATGGTAGGTAGAGATAATGATTTTCCCATGGGTGGTTATAATCATTGTATCTATAGGTGGGATGATACACAATGATTTGCCTAAAGGTGGTTAGATCATTGGTATAATGATGGGAGTAATATGGAAAAGTGTAATAGGGTCTTACAGACTGAATCCATACTCATGGAGTAAGAGTAAGATAGTACATAGGAGAAAGATGAATTTAGGTAACCTGCTAGTATGGAGATGCACATCCTAAGTAGTAAGGGTTAAAACACTTGCATGATTTAATTACTCTATATTTGGGAATGATTTGGATAGATTGTAAAGTTTTTATGATACAAAACTCAAAATTTTTGGTTTAAAAATATTTCAAGAACACAAAAATAACATAGTAATAATGAATTCTCTGAGAAGAGATGTTTTATTACTTAAGATCGTAATACAACTATATGCTTATCTCTGAGAAGAGATGTTTGATTTCCATTTTAGGTTACATCTTCATTTATACACATTTTTTAAAGTAGGGGGAGGATGTGGAAGGTCACCAATCTTGAGGGAGATGAATTGGTTCAACTTACATGATTTAAAACAATATAGAATTCAAGGAATTACTATTTTTAGAAACTTACTATGTTTAGACTACACTACTAAAATTGAAATTTATGTCACTTCCATTGGGTTTTTGTGGCTCAAAATTCATTTATAAAATATAAATGCCATCTCATCACTTTATCCTTGTTCTTATCTTTCCAATGGTTCAAACGATGAGTCAATTTGAGCTACGGTGCAAAAATTATGGCTCTCAGAAGTTTTGTCATTAATTGGGGTGGAACCATCACTCAAATTGTCACCTTAATTGTTGCCCAGATCATTTTAGGTAACCAAGGAGAAGTGATGTATCCTCATTAAATGTAATATTTCCTGAGATTATTTTTTATATAACACATGATGGTAGGCACCATGCTATAAAACACCATGATAACTTAGCCAAAATATGCATAAGGAATAACACATGATCAAATAAATAATTGAAAATAATGCACCAATGATAAAAACCATGATGATAATGTTGACATATAAATATTGATTCATTCAATAATAATGTATAAGGAATCATCCAATGAATTCACATAGACTGAATCAAGGCATAACACTAAAATCAAATAAATAGGCAAACAAACAAATAGAAAGACTAAACACTAAGAAAAAAGGTACAAAACAATATAAAACAACTAGAATAAAATAAAATAAACAAAAAAATGGTTAATCATAATGTTAGAGAAAATAAAGAACAAACAAGATGATGATCATTACCCCTAGACTATAGCAGATAAAAAAACAAATAAATAAAATGGGGGGAATATAAGAAAAAGAACAGGTAACTGATCTAATTGTAGATGCACTAGGTAAGTGGACACCACCTACATAGTTATATGGATACAAGGTCTGACATAAAATTCAGGCCAAACATAGTTCTCCTAGGATATGAGATAAAAGAAAAATAATGATGATAAGAAAACATGACTATGTTGTAGAGAAAAAATGGGAGTGGTCTCACAAAATTATGAGAGCATGAAATGAATCCTAGAGATCATTAATGTATAAAATTTGAATGCATAATGAATAATATGAAAAATCATAAAAGGAGAAGAGCATAAGGTGTAGGGGACAACAAGGATGGGGAACTAAAGGACAAGTGGTTTCTTGTGAATTAGCTAGGGGTCCCAGAATCCTTAAGAAAAAGAAGTGGTTGATGTGGTGATTTTTTAATTGCTTAGATATTTTACAAATGTTTTTGGAATGTTTTGAGCATATCAACTTGATTGAGAATTATGAGAAACTAAATGATCCAAATTGCAAAAAGGTGAGAGTGTTCAAAATTAAATTTCTCATAAATTGGTGAGAGCATGGCAAAGGGTGACTGAGCTAATCTTAATGTGAATTGAGTGTTGCCTACATAGTCCCAATATGGGACCTCAAGTCACTATAGTTTTGCCTTACAATGGAAGAATCTGACTAGGTAGCAGCAAGGTTCTCAGATATAGGCAAATGGCACAATATGGCATATGAATGATAAGGTGGGACTTCAAGGCATGATAAATATGTTCCTAATTTTCCCATAGGTAGTTATAATTAGGAAATAATGACATAGGTTAATAGTACTAATTTTCTCAAAGGTAGTTATAATTAGTAGCACAAAGTGAAACATTGATTTTCCCAAAGGTGGTTATAATCAAGAATATTCAAAATGAAATGAAATAAGAAATGAAGGATACAACTTCTAAACCATTATCATGCTAGTCCAAAATATGGCCTTTATCTAGAATACTGAAGCAAATACTAAAACTTGATCTAAATCCCCTCACTAAAGGTGGTTGAAGAACCAATGGAATGGAACCAAGGTCAAAGGGTTAGGATGGAGGGTAAAAATAACTCTAGTCAATATGAAAGGTATGGTAGAATAGTATTGAGTATGATATAAAGAAGAATGTCAATATTATAGTAAAACATAAACATGCCTCATAGATAATACTTTAGGTCTCTTTAAGCAAAGTGATGCTTGAGGTGTATAATGTTCATCAACTCATCAAGTTCATCCCAATCTAGAATAGCAATCATGTTTGCTCTAGAGCCATAATTTATAACAATGATACAGGGACATATCCAATTGGGTTTGAACTTGACCTTCTTCTTCTTATCATCCATGGTATTCTTTTGGTTTTATTTTAGAATAAGATCCCCAAGATCAAACTCTCTATGTTTGAGCTCTAGTTATAGTGATCACTGAGTCTATTTTGGTATGCTTGAAGGTTGTTAACAATGGCCATGCATTTTTCATCAAGTAATTATAGATATTAAAGGTGAGATACTTGGTAATATGCATCATCTAGGACATGTTTTAGTGATATGCATAGAGAAGGTAACTTGACCTCAATGGGAAGAAAGGCCTCAGTGCCATAAACTAGGGAATATGGAGTGGCTCCAGTTAGAGTATGGTAATTAGTGTGGTATTCTCAGATGGCATGGAAGATTTGGAGGTGCCAATCATGGCCAATATCATTGATAATCTTCTTAAGGATGTTGATAATGTTTTTATTGGATGATTTTTCTTAGCCATTACCTTGTGGGTAATATGTAGCAAAAAAATGTTGAGTGATATTGTACTTAGTTATAGTGTTCTGGCATTCTTATTTTTAAATGATATGTCATTATCAGATATAATGTCATATGGAATACTGTAAAGGTAAATAAGATGATTGAATATGAACTTGGAGTCTTTTTTCCAATCATGTAAGTGAGGGGTATAGCTTCAACCCACTTAGTGAAATATTCAGTAGCAGTAAGGATGCATTTATGGCCATCATATGAGGTTGGGTTAATCTTTCCAATGAGATTGAGGCCCTATATAATAAATTTCCATGGAGTAAGCATTAGTTTAATAGTTTTGGCCAAGGCATGAATTATATTGGCATGCCTTTAACATTTGTATTACCTTTTGACATAATTTATTGCATTAGCATCCATTATTGTCCAATAATAACTAATTAATAGGATATTTTTGGCTAGGAGGGCCCCGTTGGAGTGGCATACACATACTCTTTATTGAACTTCCCATAATTCTAATGTTGCTTCTATCAAATTTAAATAATTAAGTAGAGTTCCATCAAACTAGTGGATGTATAAGGTTAGGAAAAGTAAGGTATATCATATGGATTGGTGGATAGAGGCCTTTAATTTTTTGCATGATAGGTTTGGTGGTATAATATGGTCATGAAGATAGGAAAATAGGTCTAAATACTATATATAATTGGGACCAACAATATCACAAATCATTGTGATGTTTGTCAACTCATTAGTAGGCACTAGAATATTCTCGATGAGGAATTGATATTCTTTTGCCTTGTTAGTATGATGTATCAAAGATCCAATGGTGGCCATGGCATCCACTATCTTGTTACTAGCCCTTAGTATGTGTTCAAATTGTATATTAGTAATCTTCTTTTTGAAAGTGTCAACCATGACCCTATATGGTACTAGCTTATCTTCTTTGGTCTAAAAATTGTCTTTAAATTGATCGATGATTAACTTAGAATCACCATAAATTATGAGATGATGAATATTCCAATTTAATTCTTGGTGAATCCCTAAAATAAGTGATTCATATTTGGCCATGTTTTTAGTATAAGGAAAACTGATATAGAATGATTTAGGGATAATATCCCCCTATGGTGTAATAAATAATAGGTCTACCCCTGATCCATGTGATGTGAATGATCCATCAAAATATAACTTCTAATGCTAATCCTTAAGAGGAATTTCAATGATGGTCATAATGGACTCATTTAGGAATTTAAAGGTCAATAGTTTTATATTTACAATGGGAGATTTAGCAAGCTAATCTATAAGTACTTGTCCTTTTATACCCTTTTGATTGATGTATTCTATCTCTAACTCACTCAGAAGCATGTGTTTCACTCAATTTTTTCTATTATTCAAAAGAAGGTAGTAAAACTAGAAATATGGGTTATGGTAGAAATACCTGATAAAAGTGCATGCATTGAATTAGAAGATTATGGAGAGCTCCTCTTTGGCTGGGGAGGATGACCTGCATATAATAAATTACTCAAGAAAATTTATGGGTTAGAGAAGTAGCTGGGTGGATTTCCTAGTACTAGCTAGATCTCAAAAATGAGAGCTCCTTTAGGGGATATCAATCCACCATTTTAAAATAATTAAGTTAATAAAATAGAAAGAAAGTACTTGCGTCAATGACCAAAAGGCACTAAAATTGATAACAAGAATTTCTTAATAAAGAGATATGCTAGAATGATCAAATTAATGATAAACCAATTAGTGCTAGTGATAATAGGTCAAGATATAATTTAGAAGGTCTAGAAGGGGTCTGTGAGTGGTTAGAAACATATAAAAGTGAATTAGGTCAAGTAAAGGAGGATTAATTAACTTGTTGGCTTTTTATACCATAAGTGATCATCGATAGTTGGGTTGATAGTTGATGGTTAGGCCTGACCATCAGTGGTTGGGCTGACCATCAATGGTTGGCTGTGCCAAAGCTAGGTCTAATCAATAATAGATTGATAAGATTCATAGATGAATTTTGGGGGTTAGACAAAGGCTAAATTGACTATGAAATAGAAATAAATCACATAAATATTAACACATAAGGGCTTGTATTACCAAAAGTGGGTTGGATGAGTAGTTGGCATGGTTGAATTATATGCAAGATCTGGCCTATTTTCAATAGAGCAATAGTGCTCAAAACCTTGGTTGAGGAGCAATGACAAGTCAGCTCTTAATGGAATGGCTTGATAACACAGATGATGTTGGTTAACTTGTAAAAGAAAACTCTAAGAACTTGATATCTTGATAATAATTACAAATGGATTTGCTCTTACAGCTCTCTCCTTATTATAGGCAAGGGTCAAAGGTTCAAAAAAGAGTGTAACCAGGGATTCTAAATATAATTTATCCATGAAATTTCTTTCAAGGAGATTTGGATGACTTATATATAGAAAAGGTAGCTAGCAATTTGCATGGTGTTTACATGTAGAAGGCTAGGTGGTTGAGCTTGACCGTCGATGGTTGGGATGACCATCAATGGTTAGCTTGACCATCGATGATTGAGGTTTAATGTCAAAATAGCCTAAAGGGCCATGTTTAAGCCTAGTAAAGCTAAACTAATGAAAATATGCCTCGGTAAATAAAAAAGGTGTGAGGGGTCTGCTAGGGGTCACGACACTTGGAAATATATGTGCAAAATTTTGGTGTCTAAAATTTCCCCTTTTTTGTTGTGTGGCTTGAATCAACAAGCTACAAAACAAAAAATGAAAGTTGGGTAGGGTCAAGGTTACCCTAAGTTAGGAGAAGGTATTCCCCCTCAAATTGGGATGTGATGAGGTCAAATGAAATCAGGCTGAGGTTTGATAAGTGGTAGGTGGTAGGGTGAGATGCAGAACCTACAAAATAAAATAAATGACTAAGTGTGATAGGGTAGATCATGTAAAGACTAAATTTTCCAATGATAATAAAAATAAGGTTGGTATGAAGAAGACAAGTGACCAATGTTTCATGTGACTACTGTAGGTATGGCATTTGGATACACCTATTAGTCTCCATGGTAGATTTAGTGTTTTTTTAGGTAACCAAGGTAGGAAGTGCTCCTTTGAAAACACTAAATAGGTCAATGTGTGATGGGTATATAAGGTAATAAGTTCTCCTTTTTAAACACAAATGATTTGGTTGTTACACTAAATCAACCTACCAACCAACATCCCCAACCTAAAAGTCTATCTCTTGTACCCACTACCCATGAATCAAAACCAGTACACAAAATTATTTCCACATTAGTACAAAAATTGGAATTTGTCCAAAAACCAGATATGGATCAAGCTACCTTTTGGCAACATTTAGTCCTCCCTTACATAAATAAACCCAAACCTTCTATCACACCTTTAACCAACCAATATATCATCTTTCCACCACCTCTCAAAATAATCAAATCTTTTACTGACCCATCACATCCCCACCAATAAAGGCAATCATACCTCAAACAAGTGAACTACCAAACAAATCTATTACAAAACTCAATACTTCCCTATGCATATGTTGGTCCACCCATCTCTTAAAGTGGAATCGACCCCATCTAAACCTCTACTTAAACCTTAACTTGAACTAACCAAAAGAGAAAAACCATCGAATAGCCAAATGCCTATAGTTTTTCCTTATTCTTCCCTACCCTCTAACTTGGGTCCTCATCCATCAACTCTACCCAAAAGGCAAATTCCTTTTAACATATGTCATATACCACTAATGGTTACACCAACCCAATTATTATTTTATACACTAGTTTTTATTGAACTACCAATAGATAAACTATCAACCTCTAACCCTCCAACCACTAACATGCCCAAACCAAAACCATTACTTAGAAACATCACCTCGCCCAAGCTTTCTCTTACCAAACTTTCTCCCATGAAAACACCCTACTTACCAACTAAAACAATAACCCCTAGTCATTTTCCACCTCTCATTGAATCTTATTCAGGCATTTTTCAAATGTTGTTACAATATTTTCACCTCACCTTACCTCCTATCAGACCCGTACACCCTCTTAGGTTGAAAATGGCTTGGTATAATGACCATCAAATATATTCCTATCATAGGAAACCTAGACATGACACCAAGAACTAAAAATATCTCTAAATCATTATCCATCATCTCTATGATGAGGATAATCTCTTACTAGAATAGATTCCCTTAATCCCATACTAAGGCACCCATTAGCCATTTACTAATGTGTACCAGATCCTCCACTCTCACTTCAGAATGATGAAAAACCTACTCAACCTCCTATCACATTGTTCCCCTCTATCCATACCATCAATGTGGTCACACAATCACAACAAAGGGATAAAGGGAAAGCCAAGGTGTCCTTTTCATAAATATACCCACCTACTCATCCTAAAATGAAATTAATCCAACCCTCTACATCCTCAACTCCACCTAAAGTAACCATCTTAGGCACCTCTAAGGTTAATCCTTCTAAATATATTAGGAGGATTATTCTTAAGCAACTTCACCAAACTCTAGCTAAGATGAGCCTCTATGAGCTCATTTCTACCTCACCTCACCATTTCCAAGCCATTATAGAGTTTATGTAGGCTATTGAGGTCTGACTATGAGACTCATAACCTATATAGGCCTTCATCAACACTCTCTAACTCTCCACCCTTGTCACCTTTAAGGACTCAAAGATACCTTCCATCCACCTTAAAGACTTGGATCCACCTCTTTTTATCACTACTTATATTAACCAAACTCACATCAAATGGGTTATGACCAATGGGGGAGCTAGTATCAACATCATCTCTTCCCATGTCTATGATCAACTTAAGCTACTAAACAATGTCATATTTGAAACTTCAGCCATCCTTAGATCCTTCAATGACACTATGACCACCACCCTAGGCACTATTATCCTTCACATTCATCTAGGACCTCACATGCTCCCCAAACTTTTATATGTGGTCAAAGGTGAATTTTAGTACAATTTTTTACTAGAGAGACCTTGGATCTATGACATGGATTTTGTACTTTCCACCCTCCATCATTGTGTCAAGTTTGAACATGAAGGTTAGGTGGTTACAATACAATTCAACCCTATCCCTTTTACAACACGCAACATGACTTACCAACCTGATGACATTCTCTTACCTCTATCCAAACCACCATAAAATCCATCACCCATGGAAGCCAAAGCCATTATTTCCCCTCTTGTGGGAGCATATACTAGTTTGTCTATTTATACAAACCAAATATCTAGCACTGAGCCCTTAGAGTCTACCTTCTTATGCCTTAACCTTTGAGAATATCATCTCCTCACCTTGGATGCCTTCTTTACTCCCCAAGAATATGGGAAACTCAACCACCACCTGGGTTACGACCCTAAAATTAGAGATGTTATCCCTTTAGGGCCTCCTAGCTATCAAACTCACTTCATTTATGGGGGAATCGACAAGCCACTTAACATTTCCATTACCCACCCTTAATTTCAACCAATTACCTCTAACTTCTATTACTTGGACAAACCCAACTTTTCCAAACTATACCTTCACAAGTGTGTCTAGAAGGGATTTGGTTTAGATGATATAAACATGGCCCACACATTTTGACCATGATCAAAACCCACAAGCATCATGAGAAACATAGCCTTGGCTTTATTTTACCCAATAAGAATAAAGCCAATAATCCTACCACCACCATTGTTATATAAGAGAGCCCTTCCCTACCAACATCACCTCAACCTGAGAGTGAAGATGAGGACATCATCCCACCTAACTTTTTTTTCCAATCAACATGATTACCCTCAACCCTATAACTTACCAAAAATAAGGGGCCCCCATATCCATCCCTTTGAGCCATCCTAAACTCATGGGAGAAGACTCTCCTACTATTAACACCATTTAGTGTCAAGATGATGATGTTATTCTAACCTACCTTGGTAAACCAGATTCCTCCATCCATAAATCTTTACCTCTAAAAACCTTAACCTTGTTGAATGAATCTATCATGAATATTGATATAGGCACTTCAGACAACCCCCACATCATCAAACTTGGCCAAACTCTCACCCTTAAGGAACTACAAGACCACTCAACCTTCCTCCACAAGTGTTTCATTTCATTTACTTGGTCATATGTTGATATGGCTAGTATTGACCTAGCCATTTCCACCCACAACATCATCACCACTCATGATGTCAAACCTATCGAATAGAAACTTCATTGAATGCATCCTTGCATAACCCTCCTTGTCAAAGAAAATATCCAATGCCTCCTTTCAGTTAACTTCATTCAACCCATAGACTATCCCCAATGGGTTTCAAATATCAGACATATCACTAAAGCCATAGAGGGACCACATATTTGTGTGGACTTTTGTGACCTTAACCTCACCTACACAAAGGATGACTTTTATCTACCTAACATTGACCAACTTGTTGATCTTACAATAGGCCATGAGATGTTTTCACTCATGGATAGATTCTTGGGTTATAATCAGATCCTGATTACCCTTAAAGATCAACACAAAATTGCCTTTATCACACCATAGAGGAATTTTTGTTATAGGGTCATTCCCTTTAGCCTTAAGAATGTTCATATAAATGTGTCTAGTTTTAACAACATGCTATTTTACATCATACATCTGTTAATAGCCTCCACATGTTCATATATTTTTGGCCTTTATCATAATGAGGTCTAGACCTTATTGGTGAAATTAACCCCCACTCTTCACAATGACATCATTCTATCATTAACAAAACTAAATATTTTTCCAAATGGGTGGAAACTATTCCCCTTATCTCAATGAAAGCTAAAAATATTATCTAATTCATCACCCATCATATCATCTGCCATTTTGGTGTTCCTCATAAGATCATCATCGATAATGGTAAATCTTTCAAAAACAAATAAGTTTAGAACCTTTGTGATGTATTTGTTATTAAACTTAGCTTTTCATTGCCTTATTACCCACATGAAAATGGACAATATGAAGCCTCTAAAAAAAACCTTAACAACATGATTACCAAAATGGTTAATTCCTCAAGTTGGGATTGGCACTTGCACATCCCCTTTGCCATATGGGCATATTACACTAGCATTCAAACCCCTACTAGTGCTACCCCCTTTTATCTCATCTTTGGAGATGAAGTCATCTTGCCTCTTGAAATCCAAATACTTCTCTTTACATATCATTACGTGACCTCATTTTAGAAGATGATTACCATCAAGAAAATTTATCCCAACTTGAGCTACTCAATGGGTGTTATTTATCCACCCTTTCCCATCTTCATGTCTATCAAGAACAAATCAAATGAGCCTATAATAAACACTTGAAAGTCTAAGAATTCAACATTAGAGATCTTGTCCTTAAGGAAAACCAACATGTCACTAATATGGAGAAAATAAAAAGGGGAAAATTTGATTTCAATTGGCATGGACCCTACATCATAACCCATAAGTATGGATTAGGGGCTTATAATTTTTCCTCTCTCGAAGGAAAACCAAAACTTAAGCCTCTAAATACTTTGCATATGTATCCCTTTTATTATTAGATAAGTATCATACTTATCATTTGTATAACTTAAGATCATCCCTTGCAAACTACATTCATTCCCCTCTTTTTAAGGATAACTAAATAAAATTGAAGCATGTGATTATCTATCTTAACTATATCCTAATATTGAACTATGGATACCACAACTCTATTTATGGCATGATTCTCATGGTACTTCCCATCTCTTTGAGATTGTTTCCTATGGTCATTTTTACTTATACCTCCTCTTCACTTACTAGCACCCCATGTCAACTTAGTTTTTCCTTCATAAAGGTAATCCATTGAGCATGTATAAATAGGTATATGTCAAGTAAACTCAAATAAAATCAATATCAATATCAAATAGCAATAACAAATTATGGGTCATCCTTAGCATCCACAAAATGCTCCCTTGAAGGACAGTTATTGGAAACTCATTATGAAATTGTAAAATGTAAGGTGGTTGCTCCCTTGAAGGAAAACTATCAAAAGCATTTGAGCTAACCATATAAATCTAGGCCACTACCTTGAAGGATGGCTAGATAAAGCATTAGTCAAAGCTTGCAATTTCTTGGAAGCTCCCTGCATCGATCAGCTTCCCCAACCCTCAAGAAAAAGTCAAAAGTAATTAAAAGAGCAAAAGCAACAATTTTTTTTAATCTATAATCAACTCCCCTAAATAGCAATAAAATTATGAAAATTTTAATCAAATCTCCTTAGTAGACTTCCCACATCGATCAATCTATACTTTATATATAGACATAGACTTGTTTATACCACCTCTTTAGACACCTACAAAAAATGCATTCTAATCTCACTAATGGTTCCAATTTCACCCATTTCTCCCTCCTCATATCATATGTATGAGACTATGAGCTTATTTGACATAATATTATCAATATCCCTATCTATCAACCTAAGCATGCTAATATGAAACATTTGAAAGACTTATTTTCACTAAGCCAATCCAAATTTGGGTTTTATGTCAATATTTTTTAATAAAAATGTGTCATGTTTTTTTCATATATTTTATTAGTCTATGTAAGCCTATAAACATGAACAAATAAACCTCATACCAAAATCATGAACATCATGAACTATGTCAACAAGCAACATCATCTATCCACTAATTAATCAAGCACAATGTAAACATGTAGTAGCTAGCCACAAACATTCACCTATCCATCACATCATGTAATCTTCTAAACATGTTATTACACCATAAACCAAGTCAATAAGAAAAACATCATACCATACACCATTCACCATTTAATATATATTACCATAAACATGAGCCATAACATGTATCCCTCCATAACATATCCTATCTAACCATGAACAAAATTAAAACATCATAATTAAAATTTCTACACATCACATGTCTAAACTACTATGTTCAAAAGCCATAAACCATGAGCATCTATAACCATAAATCACAAACATGAGCATCACATAAAACATTGAATGTCATATATCATATACATCAAATAATTAAAATAATACATGTGATAATGTATCAATATCAACTCTCTCTCAAAATATACATCTATCTACATTGGCATGCAAGTTAAAATAAAAAATCATATACATATCATTAATATCATATATCAATTAGGCCCCTAGAACACTCAAACCACTTATACCACTACTATTGGCCCCATCTATACCTGTACTTAGTGATGGTCCCTTTGGGACCCTTGTCTAACCCACTATCATAGCCCACTAACCTAGGGTACTAAGCATGGCCTTACTACCCATACTATCTCTATACTTAGTGAATCTCATGGCATGGGGCAACTGATCAAATACCATCACCTCATAATAATGAAGCTCCTATATAGTGGATAAATAACATGTTTATGGAACTAAATCTATTTGCCCCTCCTACTACTACACCTACCATAATATGCCCTTATAATGTGCCTATCTGGCCCTATATACTAGCTACCTACCCTTAAAAAATGATAACATTGGCCCATGCCTAATCTTTATCCATCATCACAGCCCTCACCTATCCCTGTAATGTCACAATCTGACCCTTGTAGTGTGGCCACCTATCCCTATAAATTATCTATCTAAGTTTGGGCTACTACTAGAGTTACTACTACCTAGGGGTCAACCTACACATGTGCTACCCCTAGATCAACATCCATGGGCTGGTGGCTTCCACCACCCCTCCAAAATATATTATAGTGTACCTCCCCTAGTACCAAGTTGTATACCCATCAGTGATGCCTACATCATCAATCTATCCCTCCATTAGTAGCTCCTCAAAATCACATGCTATATCTATTAGCTAAGGCTTAGGAAGTAAAAACTTGACCTCCTCTCTCCTATATCTAGGAGTGTCATGTGGAATCCCTTATACCAAGCCAAACTATCTTTGTACCTGATCAAATGGGACCATCTTTATCTCCATCTCTCTCCTCTTGTACACCCACCTCCAACTCTATAGCCCTATGGTGTGGTACCTAAATCCTACCCACTATGGCCACCCTACATATGGTTACCATGTAACATCTCCTAGCACCAAACCCTCTAATCTATCACAAAAGCACTCAATATCTTTGACCCTACCACCTGTTCCTATGTAATCCACTGCTCCCCTCTAGCATATGAAGATAAAAACATAGTCAATCAATGCATGTGTATCATTTGGTAGCCCCAAGGGTCTTAATACTTAAATATGCTCAAAATCCTAGTAGTGAAAAAAAAGACCCACACTCAATCCATAGCATTGATACACTCTGAAACCCCATAACTCCCTATAAATCTACACTAGTAACACTTGTGCCCACCCAAACATGATCTTCCCTAGAAGCATCTCTACTAAAACTCCAAGTAGTAAATAAGGGAAACAACCACCAATTGAATTTGGTATCATGAATCTTGTCAATGCCATCATCATCATCATAACTAAACACCTATCTCCAAGTGCCCTTTAATACAAGGGGCCATAACTAAACCCACCAGCATGAATCTATGCATATGTCTAATCATCACCATATATGAGATCTATATAGCAATCTCTCTCATCACTCTCTATGTGATATACTAGATCCCCTCAGATAGGTAATCTGGTAATCCTAGAAACATCCTCCAATAGAATAGTAATCTCTTTTATTAGTAGTCAAAAGGTGTTTATCATGGGGTGCCACATCTTGATGAATGAAACAAGTATGGTAGGGTCATGGGGTACATGTTGATAATGGTGCATCATGCCTAATCTAATAGCTTCCATGTATTACCACTCATCATCCATCATTACATCCCACACCTCATCAAAGAGCTTAGTGACTTAGTCCCTTAGTTGGATCTGGTCTCATTCCTTCAAAACAACCATGTGAACAAGCACACTTAGTTTTCCTAATCAAGTTCATCACCAACATACACCTAAATTTTTTAGCCTATTCTAAACTAACCTATCACACCCACCACCCTACCTCTAAATGATTCAAAAAATAATCCATCATTACCTACAAAACTCAAAAAAATCTATCCAACAACTAATTCATAACCTTCAAATAACCTATTTAACCTATAAACCAACTAAACCCACACCTAACCCTCTTTAACAAACCACATAATATAGCCTACCTACTTGACACCTTTTCCCAAATCATCCCAATCCATCATTTACAAAACACACCTAACCCCCTTCAACAACTTAACACCCACACCATCTATCAAACAAGAATTTTTAAAAAAAAATATTATTATTTATACCTTTAACAATAACTCTAGGTTTAACCTTATTCCATTAAGAGGTCAACCACTGATAGTTGGACTAACCATCAGTGGTCCCCTAAAAATCCTTTATTCTTCAGCTTGACTATCGATGATTGGTCAACCATTGATGGTCAAGCTTAAACCATTGATGGTCATTGAGTGTGACTACTGATGGTGAAGACCTAAACCTTACCCTCCCTAAACCCTAGTAAAACCATGCTAATCTTACCATAAACATACCTAAGCCTTCTACCCTACCCCTACCTAGCCCATATAACCATTCAATTGACAAAAACAAGTAACACATATACTGATTTAGAAAAAAACTAAATCTAGGGCATCACCCCCCGAAACACAAATAAACTAGTTTTTAACCTAATTACACTATTACACTCATTCTTTCCATTTAACATAAATAATCATCAATTTTAAAACAACTCCTACTTTATTCTGTGAGTGATGCCATGTTCGAATCTTGGGTCTCTCTACCTAGTCACACCCTCCTCCACCATCCATCTTAGTCAATATAAGTACAAATCACAAGTCCCCACCTCATGGTTACCTCGGTCAAATTCCAATCCAAAAATCCCATAGTAATAAATGAAAATATTGATAGCATAAAAACACAGTGAAAGTGACAAATGATGAAAATTATATTTTACTCTTTTTTATCTTTTTTAACCTATTAGGGTTTCTATTTGATTATCGATGGTCAAGGTGACCATCAATGGTCAACCCTTTTAGCCCCTAAGTATCGAAAATCAAGGGATCATATTTTTTTCTTTCACATTTTCTAACACAAACTAACCTAAAACTTCTCTTTATGGGATCAAAAATATAACCCTTACCCTTTGATAAATCAAATCTTTCCCAGCCAACCCTATTTTACCATGTCCACCTTCACATTGGCTATTATCCTCAGGCATTTTTACATTTAGTCATATATTGTGCATAATCTCGATGACCTATTCACCTAAGAATTAACCTCAACACTACTTTTTTAGCAAGAACTACATTCAGCCTAAAGTTATTATAGGATGCCGAATCACCTTCACTATGTAAGAATTGTCTACTTGCCTAGTGCATGTGGAGTCATCTTAGCCATACCCTAACCCACCCATTTTCCCATGTCTACCTTTATAATGATCCTATCACCTAAACTATTCACATGTATTATGATGACTTTACCTAGGTCATTTTGACCACATCGATCAACCTTGCCAAGTTACCTACTTGTATTTTTCCACCACCTAGTGTAACAACCTAATCATTTATGTTTAAATAGGAGAAATTATTAGCTTATATACCCATCACACATTTACCTATTTTGTGTTTTCATAGGAGCACTTCTTGCCTTGGATACCTAACAAAACACTAAATCTAACTTGGAGACTAATAGGTGTATCCAACTGCCATACCTACAATAGTCACATGATACATTGGTCACTTGTATTCTTCATACCAAACTTATTTTTGTTAGCATTGGAAAATTTAGTCTTTAGATGATTTACCCTATCACGCTTAGTCATTATTTTATTTTTTAGGTTCTGCATCTCACCCTACCACCTATCACTTATCAAACCTCAACCTGATTTCATTTGACCTCATCACATCCCAATTTAAGGGGGAATACCTTCTCCTAACTTAGGGTAACCTTGACCTTACCCAAATTTCATTTTTATTTTGTAGCTTTTAGATTCAAGCCACACAACAAAAAGGGGAAAAACTTAGACACCAAAATTTTTCACACATATTTCCAAGTGTCATGACCCCTAGCAGACTCCTCACAACTTTTTTCCTTACCTAGGCCTATTTTCATTAATTTATCTTTACTAGGCTTAAACATGTCCCTTTAGGCTGTTTTGACATTCAACCTCGATCATAGATGGTCAAGATAACCATCGATGGTCATTCTAACCATTGATGGTCAGGCTCAACCACCTAGCCTTCTACATGTAAACACCATGCAACCTGCTAGCAACCTTTTCAAACTATAAGTCATCCAAATCTCTTTATAAGGCATTACATGGACAAATTATATTTAGAATCCCTAGTTACACTCCCTTTTGAACCTTTGGCCCTTGCCTATAAGAAGGAGAGAGCTATAAGAGCAAATCCATTTGTAATTATTATCAAGAGCTTAGGTTATCAGAGTTTTCTTTTGCAAGTTAACCAACATCATCTATGTTATCAAGCCATTCCATTAAGATCTGACTTGTCATTGCTTCTCAACCAGGGTTTTGAGTACTATTACTCTATTGAAATTAGGTTAGATCTTGTATATAATTCAACCATGCCAACTACTCATCCAACCCACTTTTGGTAAGACAAGCCCTTATGTGTTACTATTTATGTGATTTATTTCTATTTCATAGTCAATTTAGCCTTTGTCCAACACCCAAAAGTCATCTATGAATCTTATCAATCTATTATTGATTAAACCCTATTTTGGCATAGTCAACCATTGATGGTCAGCCCAACCACTGACGGTCAGGCCTAAACATCAATTGTCAACCCAACTATTTATGATCACCTATGGTAAAAAAAAGCCAATAAGTTAATTAATCCTATTTTACCTAACCCAATTCACTTTTATATGTTTCTGACCACTCATAGACCCCTTCTAGACCTTCTAAATTATATCTTGACCTATTATCACTAGCACTAATTAGTTTATCATTAATTTGATCATTCTAGCATATCTCTTTATCAAGAAATTCTTGTTATTAATTTTAGTACCTTTTGGTCATTGATGCAAGTACTTTCTTTCTAGTTTATTAACTTATTTATTCTAAAATGGTGGATTGATAGCCCCTGAGGAAGCTCTCACTTCTGAGATCTAGCTAGCACTAAGAAATCCACCTAGCTACTTGTCTAACCCATAAATTTGTTTTAGTAATTTCTTATATGTAGGTCATCCTCCCCATCCAAAGATGAGCTCTCCATAATCTTCTAATTAAATGCATGCACTTTTATTAGGTATTTCTACCATAACCCATATTTTTAGTTTTACTACCTTCTTCTGAATAATATATTTTTTTGAATGAAACACATGCTTTTGAGTGACTTAGAGATATAATACATCAATCAAAAGGGTATAAAAGGATAAGTACTTGCAGATCAACTTTCTAAATCTCCCATTGTAAATATAAAACTATTGACCTTTCAATTCCTAGATGAGTCCATTATGACCATCATTGAAATGCCTCTTGAGGAGTAGCATTGGAATTTATATTTTGATAGATAATTCACATCACATGGATCAGGGGTAGACCTATTATTTATTACACCATAGGGGGATATTATCCATAAATCATTCTATATCAGATTTCCTTATACTAAAAACATGGCCAAATATGAATCACTTGTTTTAGGGATTCACCAAGAAGTAAATTAGAATATTCATCATCTCACAATTTATGGTGATTCTAAGTTAATCATCAATCAATTTACAGACTATGTTTAGACCAAAGATGATAAGTTGGTATCATACAAGGTCATGGTTGACACTCTAAAAAAAAGATTACTAATATACAATTTGAACACATACTAAGGGCTAGTAACAAGATAGTGGATGCCATGGCCACCATTAGATCTTTGATACATCATACTGATAAGGCAAAAGAATATCAATTCATCATTGAAAATATTCTAGTGCCTACTAATGAGCCACCAAACTTCACAATGATTTGTGATATTGTTGGTCTCAACTTTATATAGTATTTAGACCTCTTTTCCTATCTTCATGACCATATTATACCACTAAATTTATCATGAAAAAAATTAAAGGCCTCTATCCACCAATCCTCATGATATAACTTACTTGTCCTAACCTTATACTTCCACAACTTTGATGGAACTCTACTTAATTATTTAAATTTGATAGAAGCAACATTCAAATTATGGGAATTTCATGAAAGAGTATGTGGATACCACACCAACAGGGCCATCCTAGCCAAAAAGCTCTTACGAATAAGTTATTATTGGATAATAATGGATGCTAATGCAAGAAATTATGTCAAAATGTAATACAAATGTTAAAGGCATGCCAATATAACTCAGGACTTGGCCAAAACTCTGAAACAATGCTTACTCTATGGCCATTTATTATATAGGGCCTTGATCTCATTGGAGAAATTAACCCAACCTCATCTGATGGCCATAAATGCATCCTTACCACTACTAAATATTTCACTAAATGGGTTGAAGCTATACCCCTCACTTACATGATTGGAAAAAAATTCCAAGTTCATATTCAATCATCTTATTTACCTTTACAGTATTCCATTTGACATTATATCTGATAATGGCATATGATTTAAAAATAAGGATGTTAGAACACTATAAATGAGTACAATATCACTCAACATTTTTTGGATACATATTACCCACAAGGTAATGGCTAAGAAAAAGCATCTAATAAAACCATTATCAACATTATTAAGAAGATTATCAATGATATTGGCCATGATTGGCACCTCCAAATCTTCCATGCCCTCTAAGAATACCACACTAATTACCATACTCTAACTAGAGCCACTCCATATTGCCTAGTTTATTGTACTAAGGCCATTCTTCCCATTGAGGTCAAGTTACCTTCTCTATTCATATCACGAAAACATGTCCTAGATGATGCATATTACCAAGTATCTCACCTTTAATAGCTAGAATTACTTGCTGAAAAATGCATGGTCACTGTTAACAACCTTCAAGCATACCAAAATAGACTCAGTGATCACTATAACTAGAGGGTCAAACATAGAGAGTTTGAGCTTGGGGATCTTATTCTCAAATAAGACCAAAAGAATACCATGGATGATAAGAATAAGAAGGTCAAATTCAAACCAAATTGGATATGCCCCTATATCATTGTTACTAATTATGGCTCTAGAGCAAACATGATTGTTATTCTAGACTAGGATGAACTTGATGAGCTGATGAACATTATACACCTCAAGCATCACTTCACTTAAAGAAACCTAAAGTATTATCTATGAGGCATGTTTATGTTTTACTATAATAGTAACATTATTCTTTGTATCATACTCTATACTATTCTACCATACCTTTCCTATTGACCAGAGTTATTTTTAACCTCCATCCTGACCCTTTGACCTTGGTTCCATTCCATTGGTTCTTCAGCCACCTTTAGTGAGGGGATTTAGATCAAGTTTTAGTATTTGATTCAGTATTCTAGATAAAGGCCATATTTTGGACCAGTATGATAGTGGTTTGGTAGTTGTATCCTTCATTTCTTGTTTCATTTCATTTTGAATATTCTTGATTATAACCACCTTTGGGAAAATCAATGTTTCACGTTGTGCTACTAATTATAACTACCTTTAAGAAAATTAGTACTATTGACCTATGTCATTATTTTATAATTATAACTACCCATGGGAAAATTAGGAACATCTTTATCATGCCTTGAAGTCTCACCTTATCATTCCTATGCCATATTATGCCATTTGCCTATATTTGAAAACCTTGCTGCTACCTGGTTAGATTCTTCTATTGTAAGGCAAAACTATAGTGACTTGAGGTCCCATGTTGGGACTATGTAGGCAACACTCGATTCACATTAAGATTATCTTAGTCATGCTTTGCCATGATCTCACCATTTTATGAGGAATTTAAGTTTAAACACTCTCACCTTTTTGCAAGTTGGATCATTTGGCTTCTCATAATTCTCAATCAAGTTGACATGCTCAGAAAATTCCAAAAACATTTGTAAAATATCTAGACAATTACAAAATCACCACATCAACCACTTATTTTCCTTAAGGATTTTAGGACCTCTATCTAATTCACAAGAAACCACTTGTCCTTTAGTTCCCCATCCTTGTTGGCCTCTACACCTTATGCTCTTCCCATTTTATGAGTTTTCATATTATAAATTATGCATTCAAATTTTATACATTAATGATCTTTAGGATTCATCTCATGTTCTCACAATTTTGTGAGACAACTCCCATTTTTTATCTTTAACACAGTCATGTTTTCTTATCATCATTATTTTTCTTTTATCTCATATCCTAGGAGAATTACATTTGGCAAGAAGTTTATGTTAGACCTTGCATCCATATAACTATGTAGGTAGTGTCCACTTACCTAGTGTCAGCTCAGTTACCCCTTCTTTTTCTTATATTCCCCACATTTTATTTTTATTTTTTATCTCCTAAAGCCTAGGGGTAATGATCATCATCTTGTTTGTTCTTTATTTGCTCTAACATTATGATTACCCATTTTTTTATTTATTTTATTTTGTTCTAATTGTTTTATTTTGTTTTGTGCCTTTTGTTTTCTTAGTGTTTGGTCTTTCTATTTGTTTGTTTGTTTGTTTGCCTATTTATTTGCTTTTAGTGTTATGCCTTGATTTAGTCTATGTGCATTCATTGGATGATTCCTTATGCATTATTATTGAATCAATCCATATTTATATGCCAACATTATCATCATGGTTTTTATCAATGGTGCATTATTTTCAATTATTTATTAGATCATGTGTTATTCCTTATGCATATTTTGGCTAAGTTATCATGGTGTTTTATAGCATGGTGCCTACCATCATGTGTTATATAAGTAATAATTTCAAGAAATATTACATGCAATGAGGCTACATCACTTCTCCTTGGTTACCTAAAAACTTTCCAATCTATCTAAATCATTCCCAAATATAGAGTAATTAAATCATGCAAGTGTTTTAACCCTTTCTAGTTAGGATGTCAATCTCCATACTAGTAGGTTTCCCAAATTCATCTTTCTCCTATGTAATATCTTACTCTTACTCCATGAGTATGGATTTAGTCTGTAATACCCTATTAAACTTTTCCATATTACTCCCATCATTCTACCAATGATTCTAACTGCCTTTGGGCAAATGATTGTGTATCGTCGCACCTATAAATCCAATGATTATAACCACCAATGGGCAAATCATTATCTCTACCTGACATATTTGGGCATGTTTTTATCTTGTTAATGATTATAAATTCCTATGTAAAAATCATTTTTTCCCTTTTAATGATTATAATTGCCTTTGGGCAAATCATTCTCTTGTTACCCTATCGTTTGGCTACTGATTATAACCACCTTTGGCTATATCATTATCTTTTTACCTAACTATATGGATGATTATAAATACATTTGGGGAAATCATCCTTTTATCTACCCAAATAGGGTATCTCATCATACCACTAATTATAACTACTTATGGGAAAACTAGTCTTTTCCACCCTTTTTACCTTTTGGTCCCATATTTTTCCTCTTTTTGATGGACCAATCATCAACCTTATTTTTCCCACCACTCCCTTGAGGGGGAATCTAGAGCTCATCCATTTTAATTAAAGTATTATGCATACAAGACCTTTTCATTATTTTAGAATACATTACTATGCCTATATCTTGCAATGCCTTTTCAAATAAGGCAAACTATAAACACCCAATTCTAGCGACAACTAGCCTCAAACCAGACTTTAGACTAATTCCTACCAACCATTGTAAATAAATCTTAAGACTCACTAAACATCCCAAACTTGGCCATGCATCATTAACCAATGCTAAAAATCATGTTGAGGCATTCCTATTTGGGTTACTATACCATATGCAATAATAACCTTTCACATATTCATCCCCAATCACCTTACAACATAACAACTGGTATTTTAGCCTATAGACCCATTAATTAGTGAAATTGATCAAATCTTAAAATATCTAAAATGCTAATCAAAATTAAATAACTAATTAAATAATATTAAATTCTTATTTAAATTATCCATTTGAAATTAATGAATATCTAAAAATAGAATTTCCAAAATTCAAAATATCAAGCCTTTGCATTATTACTTTTATGAGTTTTCAAGCTCTTCCAAAATATATTCAAATATCTAATTTGTGATCCATATCTACTAATTAAAAATCATAATTACATGATAAATTTTAACTCAACTAGAGTTAGTCTCAACTCACCTAGGGTTAGTTTGAACCCATTTTATGTTTAAACTCAACCTTAACTCACCTTGGGTAAGAGTTAATTCTTAAGGATATAAATACAAGGCCATACCTATTCATTTTTAGGCTTGGATATTTTAGAGTTATTATGCAAAATTTACTCCATAAGCTTCATGCAAGTAATGTTATCATGCTCAAATCATAAGCCAAGAAATTAAAGCCAAGGTGTAAAGGAGATAAGGAGCAAAACAAGCTTCATTATCAAAGACTTCTTAATGAAAAACTAAGAAATCCATTTCAATAAGCCATTTGGAGCTCCAAGGAAGGTAAAATAAGGTTTTATTTTATTTTTTAATTGTGTTTCATATGCATTCTTGTTACCTATGCTCTCCCTAGTGTCTAGGCTACATATGTTAGGATTTTATTATGTTTACTTGAGTTTATTTCTTGGATAACACAATACTACTCTCCCCTTTATTATATTCCTTGTTTACATTGACTACATAGCCAATACTCTAGAAGAGGGATCCAAACACATGTATTTCTCCCCTATGTGTTTGCTTGTGTGTGAATAATACAATATGTGCAAATTAAATACATAAGTAACCTAGCTTGTAACTTAGAAAATTAGAATCTTGGGCTAATCCTTTATAACTTTAGATTTTTAGATGTATTGTATGTATGATTGGTATGGAAATAAAGAAGTTTTGTTTAGTTTAATGCTTGATAGAGTGATTTTGATAAGTTGCCTTCATATTTTTGGTCTTTTGCTAGGTGAAGAATGAATGAGGCTTGATATTATATTTATATCAATCACTTTGGAGTAATAACTTAAATTAAAAAACTTAAGATGACCATTAGGATACATTTCATTTTCAAATTGGATGAATTTAGAGCATTGAACACTTTCATCAAGTCAGGGCACTAATGTCAATGCTAGTGTCTATCTTGGACATTAGTATCTAGGTAGTAGGAAAGTAGGTATATGTTTAAAAGTTATAGAGATGGAAGATAAGTACATTTTAAGCATTCTGAGAAAGATAGAAGACCTAGGTCATCAACATAAGACTATTTAGACTAAGAGATATACACCAAGGGGCATAAAGATAGAGCATATGTGAGACTTGTGGAAGCAATAAATGTATATAACTAAGAGGAACAACCAGGGTCTAATTTTTCCAAGTGTACAAGATTGAGGTGATATATAATCATAAAATAGTTTCTACACCTAGAAACACTAATAATGAAAATGGATGAGTTCTAGGGAGAGTGAGGGCCCTCCGTGTAACCCACACACTACAGAAGGTTTCCATCAAGAATAAAACATTATTACCTAAACATACATAGAAGTGAATAAGAAAATAAATTAATTTAAAAAAATTATATTTTATATTGATTTTATTTTCTTTTTTCTTCTCCCACAATCACTGGCTCTTCTATGTTTACCTTTGGTACAATCCCAATTGGAAATATATTCTTCCACCAAATTCCATAGCCTCTACTAAAAACATAAATGCCTATAGAGTCATATATTTAAAAAAAAAAATCCATTACCATCATGGTTGTGACCAAAGTACAAACTAGAACCTTATACTTCTTTCATACTCTTGTCACTCTTTTTTTAAAGTTAATGAATTGAGTGATAGTCCAAAATGATATTCAAATAAAATGTTATACAAATAAAAACCTAAATTCAAATGATTGTACCACTTGACTAAGGTCAATGCTATGACAAAATCATGACCCTATCATGGGTTGAAATACATTTTCACAAATAAGTAAACCATATAATAATATATTATGGAAATTAATCATTAGACTATCCTTAACGCAACACAATATGCTCCAAACATAAATAAGTTCCAAGACATAATTATTATTAAAAAATCATTAAGACATGCCAAAACCTTAATAAACCTCATGAACCTTAGTATTAGTTTAAAGCTTGTTTTATTTCAAGCTATCAACTCAACCAATGTACCTTAAATAAATTACATTCATACAATATATTGAGAAGAATTAGCTATAAGATAATGATGACTACTAAATAAACAAAGATAATAAATCATGCATAATAATGGGTTAAAATAGTATAAGACAACATATCAAATCAAATGGTGGACAACCAACTTGATTTGATCTCTTTATTTTTATTAAGCTCATTTACCTTTGTAACATTGATATGACAATCTGGTGGAGTCTTCCAACTCCAAACTTAGCTTAGTCATATGGTTTCTACCTATAAACATAAATGACATTAGCAGTACTTACTTTGTATAATCATCATAAAATCAAATACTTAATGAAATATAGCCAACTAAAGGATGAGTTTAAATACTAAAATATAAGCTCATTAAGTAAATGCAAATTAAAATAAATGCCAAGTATCATAATATTAAAAGTGGCTCATTAAAATAATAAAACAAGAACAATAATTAAAAGTCTACTCAAGTGGGATATGACATCCACTCCCCTTAAAAGGAGATGTTGTCTCAAGGCCTAAACAAAAAGGTGAGAATAGTGTTTCCTAGAAACATTTTCATCTTTATAGGTGGAACTTTTCTCACTCATCCAATCCCATTGTTCTAGTACATGTTGAATGTCCCTAAGATTCATATCTCAATGTTACCTTACCATATCAAGATATCAAATAGTGTTTACCTAATACAAGCACATGGGTGGTTATACACTAAGTACATCCAAGATAATAAATACAAATTGAAGGGGTGCACTTCAAGTTTCTCATAACATTTATTAAAATTAATGTGATAAGACACGTTCACTCATAACGAATCATTTCAAATAAAAATGATGGGGATAGACTCCAAACCAAACATTTGACACACCATAATATTTCATAGTGTTTCTCAAATGTACCACCCATATCCATGGTTAAATAATTGACGAAAAGATATTAAATTTTTGACTCAAGGATTAGCCCATAGAACTAAATAGTTAAAACCTTTTAACATTCACATGATATTCTTGACTAATCTAAAAAATTTGTTTTTCCAAAATGATGATAGTCATCATAAATTTGTCATGGAATCCAAATATAAATATGGTATTAAATATGGAATTAATCAAAACAATTACATGAGATATTATTCCAATGTAATATAACTCAAAATTTACATTTATATCACAAAAAGATTGAATAATTTGCCTCATTCAAATTGAAATTGGTGATTAAATTTCATATAAAAATTAACCAATTAAAATATATCATGATATCTTAATTTATCATATGTATTTATATCTCTCTACACTTGCACAATATGTGTGTCAACTTACACTGGTAAGTGAAATCCATTAAAATTTTTAAAATGTTATATAAATAAGATAAACGCAATCAACAAATTAATTACTTTAAATTGAGGCTAGCTACATTAGCATCAAGATCCTATTAGGATAAATATTATTATAAATTCACCCAATAATTTCACATCTATATAAGTTAGCCACTTCTCAAGACCTCATACTTATTAAAGCACATAAGTTTATCACTAGGACATTATGAATCCAGTGGTAAAAAGGTAAGATCAATTCACAATAACAATATTTATACTCAATTCCTTCATTATATATTTTAATTCACTTGATATATAATCAGGCATTATGCTACAAGAAATGATACCTTCAACACCTAAACAACATCATTATCTATTCCTGTAATTCAATAACACATACCTTTTTGTAATAAACATCCAACTATCTTATAAGTCATGATTTGTGCTCATTGTATTCCAAAATATGGAATCTAAACCACTTGTGATTCTTAAGAGAGTCATTTTAGTACCATTATATCATACCTACTTTATTTATACTAATTATTAGTATTATGAGGCCTTAGTATTTACATGGCCATTCAAAGCCATCTTCTAGAAAACAAAACCTTGTTATGCTTCACAATGTCTTGCCATAAGTAATGGAAAAGGCAAAGATTAACATATATCTGAATTAATGCAACTAAGATACTTGTATTCCAATGAAAGGGATTTAATCTTTTATTATAAGCTAACACATCCTAGGTTTAATATCCCTCATTAATTAAGAAAACACATTAATATATATGAAAGTGTCTGAGATAAAATATACTAGGATTATCACTATCTAAACTTGTTTGATAGAAAAATCAAGATTCAAATATAATTTAAACTTTAAAACTAGCTAACACACCCAATAATAAAGGTAGCTTAGTGAACAAGGAAGATCATGATGTGGATAAAAGATAAGCATAAGAAATACCCAACTAAAACACTAATAATTTCCTTGATAGAAAAAGTAAACATTAACCAAAATACTAAGACTACTAAATTAACCCCAAAGGTATCTGAGGAGTCACCATAAGTTGGACATTAGAGTAGGCCTATCTATTAAATAAATACATAATAATTATAATTCTAGATCTATCTTAGATTGGATGTTATAATTGTGTCCTCCCTCTTAATAGTCCTAAGACTATGCCTCACTACTACACCTCTCCCAAACATAATTTTAGGTCCTATGAATGATCTATCAATCTACTTCCTAAAGATAAAATAATTAAAAGGGTCTTAACACAACATACAAGATTTGAAATTCTATTTCCACTTTTATAGAGTATCATACAAGTCACAACCCCATCAAAGTACACTAATCAATTATATTCATCTAGAATTTAGAAAGAACAACTCAAAAGGGGAATGAAAAACAATTCTAGAGTCACCGTTATCAACATTAATGACATTTATTTTAATTTAAGACCATTCTAATTTTCAATCCACATAAAAAACATGTGCAAGAATAAAAAGGCATTTTCAATCTATAAGGAACATTGGAATGATATAAGGTTGGGTACAATTATTGTAAAGCACTAAAGGAGGAAGACAAGAAACTAAAGCTCAACCAACTCCTGAGTAGGTTCATCATATGAGTCGTGTCTTGTTAAAGAGTTATTATAAGTGTTATTCCCCTTATTTATAAAGAAAATGGAGATATCTAGATAAAATAAAAAATAAGAAGAATATTTATACTCAGATTTTATTATTCTCACTTGATTAAACCAAATAATATATACTCTTACCATATTAGTTTATCATTATCTTAGAAAATTGGAAGAAAATGGATATATTCACTTTCTTGATGATGTGGGGTGTCTACCTCCTTATATTTCTCACTCCAACTCCTCCTATTTGTTTCTATAGTTTTCTCAACATTGAATTTATTTTTCCTTCTCAAATGGATTGCATATATTTAATTTCATTGGTCCTTTAAGTACCACAATTTGTTTATCAAGGATACAAGGACATAATAAGTGGAAAATTAAAAGGGCTAGTGAGATGGGACACTAACATTCCCCATAATGAAAATAGAATTAAAATCTACCTTCCTTATCCTCTACATGATTTGAATCCCCAACAACTACCCTAGTCTAATTTTTTTTACAATGAAAAAATAAGATTTCCTCATGACTCAAGGCTATATTTTAACATAGCCCCCACAATCAATTTCTAACCATGGTCAAATCTCATGCTCACCATGTCCATTAAAATATTAACTATTTCCAATGGTAAAAGTAATATTTCAAGTAGGAAAAATAATATGACATAAAAAGGTACAATTATATTTTGGGTTAATGTCAGTCTTCAACAATAGTGATGTTGCATGGTTATCTAGGTAATATAATCTCTCTAATTTATAAGCCTTTTGGAAGTATTATAGTTATCATAATCACCAAATTTCTAGCCTTAACCATACATCAAAATGAAAACCAGGTTATATCATTTGATACCTAGCTATTTTTGGCAAATCAAATTTGAAATGACTTTGTAGGCTGAAAAAGAAAATCATGTACATAAAATTGCCAAATGCCTCCCGAACAAGATCCACCAAAATTATCAAGATAGGGTAGGAAAATAATGGTTATAGATAATAATTCAAAAATAATAAGGTTATAGATTAAAATCTTCCATTTTATTAATCTCAATCTTGGATATTAATTTTGAACCCATGTTTTAACTAATTTGGTTTGATTTCACTGAATAGTATAAAAGTACATGCCGTCATCAAATCATTAAATAAATGATACCAAAGGATGATATATAAATCCATGTTCTTTACAAGGTATAAATTAAGTTTCAAATATATTTTCACTCTAATAACAAATTATATAAGTGACTCACCATAATCAACCTACCCAATTGGGTTTCTACAATGCTTAAGTTATGAGAATAAAATTGTTTATGCCAAGACACTCAGTGATAATTTAGGTTAGGATATATTCACTCAAATTAGCATTAATATAGTTTAATGATTCATCACAAGGGTCCAAAACTAATATATAACTAACCACCTGAATGACCCAATCTCAAAGTTGTTGTCAAGGTTAAATTATGAATACTACTAGTTCTAAGGGAAAGTATTTTAAGCATGAAATTAGTGTCATATCTCAATGTTACCTTACCATATACAGATATCAAATATTTTTTACCTGATAATGGCACGTAGGTGGTCATATTCCAAGTGTATCCAAGGTAATAAATACAAATTTAAGGGGTGCACTTCAAGATTCTCATAACATTTATTAAAAGTAAGGTGATAAGACACAATCACTCATAATGAATCATTATAAATAATAATTATGGGGATATAATCCAAACCAAACATTTGAAAAACCATAAAATTTCATAGTGTTTCTCAAATGAACTACCCATATCCATGGTCAAATAATCAATAAAAAGATATTAAATTTTTGACTCAAGGCCTAGCCCATAAAACTAAATAGTTCAAACCTTTTAACACACACATGATATTCTTGACTAATCTAATTTTTTTGTTTATCCAACATGATGATAGTCATAATAATTTTTTCATGGAATCTAAATATAAATAGGGTATTATGTATGTAATTAATTGAAATAAATACATGCGAGATTATTCTAATGTAATATAACTCAAAATCTACATTTATATCACAAGAAGATTGAACAATTTGCCTCATTTACAATCGAAACTAGTCATGAAATTCCATATACAAAGAAACAAAATAAAATATATCTTGATATATTAATTTCTCATGTGGATTTATATCCCTCTATACATACACAATAACACATGCGTTAGCTTACGCTGGCAAGTGAAATCCATTAAAACTTAAAAAATGTTATACAAATAAGATAAACATTATTAACAAAATAATTACTATAAATTAAGGCCAAATATAATAAAATCAAGATCCTATTAGAATAAATATCATTATAACTTCACCAAATAATTACACACCTATACAAATTTACCACTTCTCAAGACCTCATACTTATTAAAGCACATAAGTGTATCACCAGGACATTATAACTCAAATGGTAAAAAGGTAAGATCAATTCAAAATAATAGTCTTTATACTCAATTATTTTATTATATAATTTAACTTTATTGATATATAAATAGGCATTGTGATGAAATAAATGATACCTTAAACACCTAAACAACATCATTATTCACTAATTCAAGTCAATAACACATACCTTTTTATCATAAACATCCCACTATCATCTATTTCATTATTTGCACTCATTGTATTACTGAAGATAGAGTCTAAACCACTCATGACTCTTAAGAGAGCCATTTTAGTATTATTCTATCATACCTAATTTCCTTCATAATAATTATTAGTGGTATGAGGCTGTAGAATTTATGTGGCCATTCAAATTCATCTTCTATCAAGTAAGACCTCATTATGCCTCATAACATCTTACCATAAGGAATGGAAAAGACATAGATTAACATATACCTAAATTAATGCAACCAAGATACTTGTATACTGATGAAAGGGATTCAATATTTTATTATAAGTTACCACATCTTAGGTTTAGGATCCCTCATTAACTACCAAAACACATTAACATAAATGGAAGCATCTAAGATCAAATATACTAGGATTAGCACTATTTGAACTTGTTTGCTAGAACAATCAAGATTCAAATAGAATTTAAAATTTAATGCTAGCTAATGCAACATAGAATAAAGGTGGATCAATTAAAAAGGAATATTATGATGTGGAGAAAAATGTAGCATAATAAATACCTAGCTATAACACCAAAATTTCCCTTGACAACAAAAGTAAACATTGACCAATGTACTAAGACTACTAAATGTGCCCCAAAAGTAGTTGAAGAGTCACTAGAAGATAGAAACTAGAGTTGGCATGTATATTAAATAAATATATAATAATTATAATTATATTTATATCTTATTTTGGATGTTATAACTATGTCCTCACTCTTAATAGTCCTGAGACCATACCTCACCATGACACCTCTCCCAAATGCAATTTTAGGTACTATGAATGCTCTATCAAAGTGCCACCACTAAATTCAATAAAATTCATAAAGATATAAATAATTAAAAGCATTTTAACATAGAATAAAAGATCTCAAATGTTATTTCCACTCTTCTAGAGCATCATACAAATCTTATCCCCATCAAGGTACACTAATTAATTTTATTCATCCAAAATTTAGAAAGAAAAACTCAAAGATGAATGAAAACAATTCCAAAGTCACCATTATTAGAATTAACAACTCTTATCTAAATTTAAGACCATTATAAGTGTCAATCCACATAAAAACCATGTAAAAGAACAAAAATGTATTTTCAATCTATAAGGAGTATTAGAATGCTATAAGGTCAGGTGCAACTTGTTTCTCTCATTTTTTTTGCTTTTCTTACTTTTTTGATTTTTGAAAAGAAAGAAACTAGGAATGAAGGGTGTGGAAGAATACATGTTAAAGTACACACATTTAATCTAGATGATTATGGATAACTCTTTTTTGTCTAGGGAAGAATACCTAAAAATAAGACAACACTACCACAAAAACTTGTTTGTTAGACAAGTAGTTGGGTGGATTGCCTAGCGTGAGCTAGATCCTAGAAGTGAAAGCTTTCTAGAAGGTTGTCAATCCACATTCTTCAAAACACTTAAGTTGGAATGATAAAAGAAGTATATTTTTCATAAAAACAAAAAATAACTAAATTTTATATAATAAATTTAAATGATTTACAAAAGATAACTAAATGAATGCAATAATTTAATTAATACTAATGTTGAAAATTTGTAAAGGTTATGGTTTGGTAAAGTGGTGAGGGTTAAAAGGATTTTTTTGTAAGTTTAGGTAAATGCTCAAGGCTATAAGTATACAAAGGTATGAATAGATAAATGAGGCAAATAAGTAAATATGGCAAATGAAAAGAAATGTAAAGATGACAAAGAGGGAAAAGAGGTAAATGAGGCAAAGAGGTGAATGGGATAAAGGGAATAAATGAAATGGAAATAACCAAAGAGATTTAATGGGATGAATGGGATAAAGAGGAAGAGTTTAAGGGATCAAGAGTATGGAGGTTAAGAAAAGATAAGGCCAAAGGGAAATAAAGAAAGAACTAAAATTACAAAACAAAATAAATTACCTCAATGTTGTTGAAGTGGCTTGAAGATGTTGATGATGGTTGAATGTTGATGAAGCTTAAAGCAATTTAGGTATAGATTCCTTGATTTTATGTTTTCTTATCCAAGATGATGATGACTTCCTCCAAAAAAAACTTGCAGTAATATGCTAAGAAAAGAATGCTAACTTGCCACTTAACCTTAGGTGAAGGAGAGGGGGTATTTATAGCATTTTTGTGTGAAGAAACATGCCAAAATATAGGAATAATGAAGCAATTCAAATTTATCCAAGTGGGCTCATAATTTAGTCAAGGTGAGGTGGGTGAGGATTTCCATGTGGGTTGGTGAGTCTCCAAGTTTGAATGTAAATCATGCACATGGGTTTGAATAAGGATTAAAGACTTCTCCCCATATGTTCTTTCTTTCACACAAGCACTTAAAGGGGTGGCACACCAAATGTGGTGCCATTTTATATGTGGGGGATTAAAATTCCAAGGTGAGGTTGGTGGGGATTCCCATGTGGGTTGGAAAGTCTCCCATTTGGGTTGGTGAGCCTTCATTTGGGCTAAAAGGTCAAAAATGGGTACCATTTATCTTTCCCAAAGTATTAAAGAGGTAGGTATCTCTTTTTGAAGTCTAATTTCATGTGGGAAGACAAAATACATGTTGAATAATGACCCCTTAGGGGGAAATTCACCACATTTTAAGGGGGGGCCTTGTGATGCTTAAATGAGGCCATCAAGCACTTTGGAAAGGGTCCTAGGTGGGGTATGATGTCCCACATCAAGCCACATCACTTATAAGCCACATCACTTTTCATATCACCTCCAAATCACATGCCATGCCACTTGCCATGTCATCATGAATAGTGATAGTGAGTCCCATAGTGAATAGTAATTTTGAAGAGTATTTTCAAATAATGATTTTGAATGATATTATGTCACTAGGAGAATAATAATTTAGTTGGGTTAAGAGGGGTTTTGGGAAGGTTTAATAATTTTTAGGGGATTTCGAGGCATTTAGTCATTGAAAATTATAAATGTGTAGTTTTTTGGTGTTTACATTTTCCCCCTTTTTGTTATACATCTTTAAATTAACAAGCTACAAAACAAAATAAAATCACTTGGTTGAGGGTCTATATTCCTTGAGTATGGGAGGAGATGTTCCCCCTCAAATTGAGAGTCGATGAGGATAGTTTGAATCAGGTGTAGGTTTGAAATGGAAAAAGGTGATACGAAGGGTGAAGGGAGTATTTGGAGAGGGACAAAAAAGAAAGTCTAAGTGCAACATACAAAGACATTAAAGGAAGAAAGGGATGATCCTAAAGTAAGGAACCTGACCAAATTTTATGCATTAAGATAAGGGCATGGAGGACACAAGGAAACATATAAGGAGATGTATGTAGAAGTAATACAACTAGTGTCCTCACTCTAAAGAGGTTAAAGGTGAAATTGGAGAACATAAGGGAGATCCAATAAGGGATGAGGTAAAGGTGGGCCAAGAGATGGATGAAGAGAAAATAATGAGGTCATAGATAAAGACAAAGGTGGATAAGGATGTAAGAAGCTAGGCATGGTCATATAGGTCAGGAAGAATAAAGATGACCATTAAGGGAGATGAAAAAAATGAAATGAAATAGAGAAAAGAGAAGAAAAATAAAAGGTAGAATATTAGGGGTGAGAGATGCACTAAATAATGATAGATTAGATAATTGAAAAGGATGGGGAGAGAAGTGTAAAAATAATTAAGGTTAAGGGGAGAATGAGGGATATGAGCAGCCATGAAAGGTTTGAAAACAATTCTAAAAAAGACAAAAGAGAAAATAGTTTTGTGATGAAAATGAAAAAAAGGAAGTACATGGAAGAAAATAAAATATGAGGGGAAAAAGAGTAAAATGAGGACATAAATATGATGATGGGAGAGGGAAGAAGTAGGTGTTATCACGACCAAGTAATCATGGGTGATGATATTGTTGACACAGTGGATTGCACCCAGGGGCAGGACGCGTAGCTCCTGCCCTTCCACAAGCAACAATGGAAACTCCCCTCTCGCCTGTGGGATCGGTGAAGCTAAAGGGGAGAGTCTCTAGATGAGGGATAACTCCATTTGATGTATATTTTAGGCCCTGGTTTCTCCTACTGCTAATAAAAATTAAAAAAAAGGGGGTATGAAAAGGGAGAGAGAGATGCTGAAAAATAAAACCTAAGCCTAAAAATTAAAAGGTGATACACCAAAAAATGTGACCCACTCAGCCTGAATATACACTTTTTACCAAAAATAAGCACCCATAAACTTCATCTAAAGTGGGAAGTTCCTCTGCAATAGTCAGCTAGGGGTTTGTGGAAGTATAGGGAGGAAGGAACTAGCAAAGGTGTTCTGGGACACACTTTGACAGCCTATTCATAGGCACCTATATTCCTTCTATAGACACTTCTGATAGACCTATAGAAAGGAGAATCCAAAATGTACTAAGCATGCTATGATCAATCTGTGAAATCATGGAAGACAATGACTTAACAAAAAAGAATAAAATAGACATATACTTTAAAGTGTAAGTCTATATAGAGGTAAAAACAACTAATTTCTGATTCAAGGTAAAATATTTGGGAGTTTTGCCTTACAAGCCCGAGAGATTTCTGGGTAGAGTTTTGCCTTAAGGCTGAGGGATGGATCCTTTTATCAAATGAGAAGTTTATAATATATAGAAAGAGGAAGAGAACCTGGCACTTCTTGGGAAAGATTTTGGTGCTCTTTTTTCAAGTGGCCCATGTGCGTTCTGAACCTTGGGAAGAGGAAGCCGTCTGATTGTCAACTCCTAATTTGACTTCGGCATCCCACATTAGTGTGAAAATATGTCCATGCCTCTTTTTTGCAACTAGACAACTCTTTGTCCCCTCATAAATGCCAGCTAGATAAAATAGGTTGCACCACTCATCTGGAAATAACTCACCTCCTCCTTTGTCTCTTTCTGCACCTTGTCTTCTTCCTGCTTTGTCTCCTTCTACTTTTTTAGCCCTCAAGGGTGATATTATAGTGGGTCACTACATTCCTTGGGCTATTTCCATGGTTGGCACTCAGGCAGTTCAAAACAAATGGACACTTTACTGCCTTAAAATTGATGACTTTTAGGATGTCACCGTCCTTGGCAAAATCCATTAGGTCTTTTTTGCGGGGTCTTTCTGCTTCGCAAGATTTTTTTTGTGGGTCTTTTACTCCTTGGTCAAGATTTTCTATAGACAATTTTCCCACAGACAAAAGTTTGTGAGAATTATCCCTGTCCTTGTCCTTGTCCTTATGGGTTTCTTAGATTTTATTTGTGCTGGTAGCCTCCCTCTAAATTCCTTCAAACTTTTTGTCTGAAGGAATTCCTTTGGACAAAATTTTTGAAAGAATTCAGAGCCTTAAGTCTTTTGCACATTTTTTAAAAAACCTTTGGCTACCTCAAAGTGTTCCCTACCCTCCACAAGGGCTTTTGGGCTCAGAGCTACCCTCCACAAGGGCTTTTGCCTTTCAGCTTTGGGACACACCCTTAAACCAAGCCATTAAACCAACCCTTTAAACCTATCTATTGAACCGGTTCAATGGTTCAACACTGCACGCTGAGCCCTTTAAACCAACTCATTGAACCAACTCATTGAATTGGTTTAATAGTTTAAAACTGCATGCTGAGCCCTTTGAATCGAGCGATTGGACCAAGTGGTTGAACCAAGTGATGAACTATTTATTTGAACCTACCGATGAACCTTGCGTTGAACCTTTTGTTTGAACCAAGTGATGAACCTGAAGCTACTTAAACTTAAACATTGAACCAAATGGTTGAACCAAATAATGAACCAAGGTCGATGAATATATTTATTGAACCTATTGATGAACTTGAAGCTGTTGAACCAAGGCTGATTGAACCAAGTGATTGAACCAGGTGTTGAACTAAGGCATTGAACCAAATGATTGAACTGGGCCAATTGAACCAAGGCTGATTAAACCAAGGCTGATTGAACCAAGGCTGATTTTCTTCAGACAAGAGCCCAAAGAAGCCTTGTAAAACCTAGCACTCTTTGAAACTCATTCTTCATGTGCCAAAGACTAAACCTATAGAGTTCATAGAAAATTTATCCTATAGAGTCCATAGAAATGGACCTACAGAGTTCGTAGAAATTTTTCAAAGTCCATATATTTAGACCTACAGAGTTTATAGAAATTCTACAGAGTCTGTAGAAATGGATAGATTCATGCAAAATTGAAAAATGAAAAGGCCTAGAATAGCGGGGATAGAAGGGGGACCGATTTTTGGCATATTGGGAAAAAAATGGTCAACAGATATGTAAAGAGAGGAATAATGAAGCAAAGTAGATGGTGGTTTTGGAGATGAGAATGGGATGAAAAATGGGAAAGGGTGAAGAATTAGGGGAAGCAAAAGATGGGTAGACAATAAGGTGAAGAGAGAAAAGAGGTTTTAATCAGCTTGTTAGAAGAGATTGATAAGTTGAAGAGGTGATTAGAAGAGATTGACAAGCTAAAAAATGGTGAGGTGGTGAAAAAATAGGGGGACACAATGAAAGGGAATGAGATGAAACTAAGGGATGAAGATTAGAGATGATAAGAACAAAAAGGAAGAATTGAAGTATAAATACAAAGCATGTATACTCACATATATGTAAAATATAAGTTAGTACCAAGATGGAATTAGGAAAATGAGAATGTAAAAAGGACCATAGGTAAAAAGAGATAAGAATAAAAGGGAAATTATGGAAGGCTTCTCAAAGGATAAATACCTAGGGAAAAACTCATTGTGGAGGAAAAAGGGGAAGATAAAAAGAATGGAAAAAAGCAAATAGGAAGAATGGAAAATGGGTACGGTAGGAAAAGTGGTAGAATGGTAGAGTGGTGGTATACATAAAGAAAAAGTGAAATAACAAAATAAATAGAAAGCCTACAAGATGCATAGTATGATATGGAATGGGTGAGGAAAAGAGAGTGATAAAGAGGGTACAAAAAATAGCCAAGGGCAAGGGAAGATGATGAGGATGGAGAAAGAAGTTGAAGGAAATAAAGGGCAAGGTTGGTAATAAGGTGAAAGAGAAGCCAAAAATGCAAAAGGTGGGTGGGGAAGTGGGACATGAAGCATATGCAAGGAAATATGATGTGGAGACCATTGAAGCAGAGTAGGAGGTGGATTTATGGGAGGTAAGGGTGGCCAATGGGGAATGTTGTCAACCTTTGTGTTAAAAGAGATTGACAGGCTAGAAAAGTGGTTAAAAGAGATTGACAAGCTAGAGGTAAAAATATGGTTAGGAGATAGGTAGAGAATTGGAGGAAAATATTTTAGGTGAGAATGGAAAATAAAGTAAAGGAAGTGGTTGAGCTGACCTCAATAACTAAGCACTACCTACATAGTCTAAAAATACCTCAAGCCAATGTAGTTCTCCTAATAATGGGGGAAAGACTTAAGAGGAAGTATTGGATGGTGTTAAAATATAAAGATGTTAAAGAAATATTTCAAATATTTTTTGATGTAGGATTCCCTAAGCAAGATGGAACTATTAGCAGTGGAAATGAGTGAGAATAAAAAGGGGATGGGAATTAGTTTTTAGTGGTGGAGCTGCCCCTAAAAGTGGATTAGTCCCTACATAGTTTGTGGACATCAGGCCAATGTAGTTCAAAAATATTTGGGTGAGTGCTTCTCAAATTGGATGCCTTAATTTGATGGATCACATGGGTTGGTTTAGGCTAAGGGAAAAGGTTTGGTAGAACAATAGTTTTGGGTTTCGGTGAAGGTGTCAGTGAAAGTGAATATGGTAGGTTGTTAAATAATTACCATAATGATCCCAAATTTATTAGGATGAGAGATACAAATGGGAAAGGTAGGATAAATTATAAGGGAACACAATATGAAGTACCATAAGTGATATTTAATGGATCTAATCCAAAGAAGAGGTGCCTTTTTTATGAGGTTAAAACTTCTAAAATTATGTGAGGGTAGGAGTTTGGAGATAGTGTTTATCTATATGAGCCAAGATTTAGGAGGTGGGACTCTATCCAAATCTATAGAGTCACTGTGGCCAAGGTTCATCACCACAATGAGTCGAGTTTTAAGGGTATTAGTGAAGTGATGACTTGCAAAGAATTTATTTGACATTCAAGTAGATTCTACAAGTAATAAATTTATTAGTGTGGTAAGTGATAGAGGATAGACCTTACCTAACCCAATAGCTACTGGGTAGGCTAGACAAATGGTGGCCATGTTTGTATCCTCTATCCTAGCTCCATGGAACCAATGACTTATTAGTTCCACTAGTTTGGGCCTAACTGAAAAGAAGTTATGTGGTCAAGAGAAGGTGATTATTCCCCTACTATGGATGACCTTTCAATTGGCACAAAAGAAAAGGTTACTATGTTTGAGTAAACACTACCAATGGTTGGGGTCTGACATTTAAAGCATCTGGTAATGGGTTGGTAGGAATAGGAGGGTAAAAAGAGCAAGAAGGTGAATGTATCACTATGAAATACCCAGAGTAGAGTATGATTCTCACCCTATGGGGATGAATGTAGGAGAGGAGAATAGAGTAAACCCTTTTGAGACATGGAATACTATAGATTTTAGTTCAGGGAGTAATCAAGTAGAAGGATGGTTGAACAAAAATCTAGAGTCACTAGATAATTGATCTAATACTTATGCAGGAAAATAATGTATGCCTATACATTAGGTAGTGTGTGTGTAATCTGATGACTATGTATGTGTCATGTGACTCCTTGCACCCTAAATAAAATATTGCATAGTTTGACTTAAACATGTATAAAATGTCATTGATGTTTTTGGTTGAATTTTATGGTTATGGTTATGATTTTTATGGTTATGGTTGTTGTAATATCACTCAATATAAAAGGAATGACTATTTTTGTTACAATGTTAGGTGGTACATATCATGGTGAAAATATCAAACAGACACATTAGGATAAGAATAGGGCCTGATGCTTTATTTTTGACAAGGACTAAAAATATACCCAAAGTGAGATTGAATTAATGAATATAAGCCCTTAAAATGTTGTTCATGAGCAGTCATTAGTTGTTAAAGGTCTCTTGATCACAGGGTGTCAAGTAAGCTCTAAATCCCTTGATTTACAAATAGTCTAAAGGGAAGATGGATGATAGGTCATGTGAAGGGTAACATGTGATATGTATGATAACCTCATGTGAATTAGTGTACCCATTCTATAGGTGACCTTAGAATGGTAATAGATAAGCCCATGTCGTATGCTAGATGTAGACTAATCAATGTGGAAAGTCTACATTTGAAAGCTGATTGTAGCTTTAGATTTTTTTTTGATAGTGGGTCTTTTGCTTTATTGTTGTATATGGGAAATTGATCAATGTGGGAAGTTTCCATAAAATTTCTCTACTTTTGACAAAGTTAACTTATCCATCCTTCAAGAGAGTGGTTTAATCTTATTGGCTTTGTTTAAAGTTCTTAATAGTTGTCCTTCAAAGGAGCAGTCTACCTTACATGTGGTAATTTTTATATTATTTTAAGGTAGCTATCCTTGGAGGAGTAGTATGTAATGCTTAAGATATGGAACCATATTATTTTGGGATGCAATGTGTTGAGAAGTGGCCAAGTCTAATGAGTTTTATAGGTTTACCTTTATGAGGGAAAAATTTGAACACAAAAAGGTCAATGATATGTGAAGGGTTTTGGTTTTGAGAGATAATGACCATGGGATTCCATCTTGTTAGAGATGAAAATAATCAATTAGAACTATGCTATGGGTAGAGCCATGGTATCCATATTTAGGATTAGGTCATGACTATAATAGTTAATCACATGGTTATATGTTATAATCCATTATCCTCAAAAGGGGAGGAAGAAGGTGGGTGAAGGTTAAGATCTCATAATGAAGGGATGAGATTAAGTTAGACAAACATGTGAGCTTGATCCTTATGTAACATAAAAATGGATACAAATGCAAAGCATTGAGAGGCTCAAGTTCTAATTTGCCTTCAAAAGAGGACAAATGATAAGCTCTTGATCCATACTTATGGGTGATGATGTAGGGTCCAAGCCAATTGAAAACAAACTTACCTCATTTACTCTTATTCATGTTGGTCACATGTTGGTTTTATTTTAGGACAAGATCTTTGATATTGAATTCTTGTTGTTTAAGGTACTTATTATAAGCATGTGTGATATGCTATTGATAGATATGGAGGTGGGTGAGAGCTAATAAATGATGCTCATCAAGTAGCTCAAGTTGAGCTAAATGATGTTGACACAAATCTTAATTAGAAATGAGTTCCTTTAAAGATATGCATAGAGGGGATTTTTACTTCAAGAGGTAACACTACCTCTATTCTGATGACTAGATAAAAAGGGTAGCACCATTGAAGGTTTGAATGCTAGTGTGATGGGCTCATAAGGTGAATGGGATGTGAAAGTACCAATCCTAACCTAAATCACTAACAAATTTGGTTAATATTTTGGTGAGGGTTTTATTAGAGGCTTCCACTTATCCATTTGATTATGGTCAGTAAAGTGAGGAAAAGCTTAAATCAATGCCAAATGCATCACATAAACCTTAGACTTATTTATTATTCAAATATTTTCCATTATCGGTGATGATATTATGAGGAACACCAAAGTAGTAGATGATATGGTGGTTGATAAAGTCAATAATCTTTTCTACTTTGGTATAGATTAAAGGAATAACTTCCACCCACTTGGTGAAGTATTTGGTGGTTATCATGATGGAGCTGTGTTGTTGTGAAGAATGGGGGTTAATTTCCCCAATGAGATCAAGCCCCCATTGAGAGAAATGCTAAAAGTCCTTATATACTTGGATGATATTAGTTGGTTCATGATGTAAATTAGCATGTTATTGACATTTAACACACTTTTTTACATAATGAAAATAGTTTGGTTGAGGGTGGGCTAATCGTAACCAAAGTGAAGGATACATTTAGCGATTGCTAGGCCACTAAAATGTCTCCCATATATCCCATCATGTCTTTCCTTGATGGAATGGGAATATTCATGGCTACATAGGCAATGAATAAGGAGACCATCAAAACCATGTTTGTAAAGGATTCTTCCTAGTATGGTGTAATGAGAGGTACCCTGAATAAAATCTCTTCAAGCATTCTTAGAGAGGTTGGGAGGAAAAATGCCTAGATTAAGGTAGTGATAGGTTTTAGGGTGGATTCAAGTGAAGATAAGGGTTCTTGTTTGTTTTGGTAAGGGAGGCCAAGATGATGCCAAAAAGTGGCTCTATCGAGATTGGGTTGAGAAGTGAACTACAGGCTTTGTACTAGCCTAGAATAGGGCTTGTAGATAGGTTTGGTTCCTTGATCATTAATTTTTAAGATTAAACTCTTGGGTGGAGAAGAAGGAATGGTTTTTACATCTATGTTTTTGGTGGAAGGTTCAAAATTTAGATAAGATGTTTTTTCCATAGATGGAGTGGATAAGGTGACCTCTTCTAAAGGAATGATTTCCAAAGGAAGAGTAGGTGAGTCTGTGGTGGGGAGGAAGGTGTAATGGTGTCAAGTGAAAGGAAAGGAGTGGTTTCTTCCTTTTTTTGTTCATCTAAAATAATGGGAAGTGATTCCCCTAGTTTAATGAGTGAGGTGGAAGTAGTAGTAATAGGTTTATCCATAACAACATTGATCATATGCACCTCACAAGTGTCAGATGATTCTGGTTGGCTTTGATTCAATAAAAAGGGAAGTGGAAAAGATTGTTTGGTTTCCTTAATTTAGGTTTGTAAGGAAATTTTTAAAGGTTCTACTTGGTCAAAAAGTTTATTGGTTAAGGTTGGTGTTATTATAGTTTCTTCAGTTGTAGGTTTACTAAGGGTTATAAGAGGGTGTACCAATGTCTCAATTATCACATTAGGGTGTGAAACTATTTGAAAGTTATTTGGTTGGATTAAAGGGGCTAGTTGGTTTGATAGGTTAACAAGTTGGTTAGTTTTATAATCTAATTGATAGGTTGGTTGATTAGTTGAGGGTGATAAAATTTATTGGGTTAACAAGGTGGGTTGAGGTTGATATGATGGTTGGGGAAAATGGACTAAGCTTTGACAAGGTTGGGGTGATTGAGATGATAGATGTTGATAGGTTATTAGTTAGGAATGATAATAATTAAATGGATGATGATAGGCCATTGGTTGGTTGTAAGTGATGTTTGATTGATCATGAATACTAGAAATAGATGACATAAATTTTGACTCTAATCTAGCTATCCAGTCTGTTATCACTGCAACAAACTCAAGTGGTAGTTCGAGTGAAGGTTGATAGTTTGTGGGTTAGTTAAAGGTTGAGTTTGATGAGTTATAAGTAAGGTTAAGTTGATTGTAAATATGGTTGGGTTGGTTATAGATGATATTGGGTCAGTTGTAGATAGGATTGGGTTGGTTGTAGATAAGGTTGGGTTGATTGTTGGTAAGGAAGGGAGCATAAGTGGCTTGTGATATAAATTACTGCTTTAAGGAAAAAGGATTATTATCTAAGATGCTAGAAAAGTTAGGATATATAGGAGAGAAAATATGAAAGACCTCCATTGAATAAGGTAGTGGAGATGAGCTATTGGAAAATAGGTTCTTGGTTAGTTTGAATCTTCAATTTGTAGTCTGGTAAAGACTATGTGAAGAATGGAGAGAAATGGAGCTCACACCTCAAACAAGAAGTAATAAAAATAAAATATTCAAGGAAATAATATAATACATTAAGATACATTAAATACTAGATTTTTAATTATCTCTCTTTTGGATTATACCTTAGAAAGTGTGAAGAAGGAATCTAGTTTGTAGAACAGGTCCTAAATAAAGTAGTCTATGTTTGGTTTCAGGTTATGTTTAGGTAATCAAAAGAAATATCTATGTTAAACTTTAACATGTGGCTTGGCATTAGGGCCTACCCCATCACTTCACAATCTCATAGTGATAAGGGCGATGGGTGCTTATCCAAGATATATCGAGTCTAGAGTTTATACTCAACTAGAGAGCTGAGTTGTTTCTCCCTTTGGTGGTGAAATATAAGTGGGATAGCTAGAAGGGGGTAAGGTTATCATCAGGTGATGAAATTCTAGTCAGTCCTTGTCTCAAGTATTATTTTGATGTGTTGATTATTCAATGGTTTGGATTAGTGTGTGAATAAAAGTGAAAGCTATGATTAAATTACTGTTCTTCCTACTTACTAGATGAACTAAGATCAACAAACAATTCAATGGATGCAAAGTGTTTGTTTTAAACCCAAAATAAAATTTCAGATTTATTTAAATGCATAAAAAATCTCTAAATGAAATCGAAACAAAATATGAAAATGTAATTCCTAATCTTAGGATGATTATTATTTTTATTTATTTTAAAAATTCAAGGAAAATATACTTTAACTTTTCTAAAAATGCAACTAAAACTTGTGTGTGTGTGTGTGTGTGTGTGTGTGTGTGTGTGTGTGTGTGTGTGTGTGTGTGTGTTTTAATTGAGTAAAAAAGAAACCTTAATTATCCTAAAATTCAACTAAATGAATTTCAATAATGAAATTATAAATGTCCTTCAACATATATGAACCCAATAAAACTCAAGGGTCCCATCGGGCGTGCCAAAATGTTTGTCTCAATTTTTTTGCTATTCTTATTTTTTTTAATTTTTGAAAAGAAAGAAACTATGAATGAAGGGTGTGCAAGAATACCTATTAAAGTGCATGCATTAAATCTATATTATTATGGTGAAATATTATTTTTCTAGGTAATAATAACTCAAATAAGAAAACATTACCACAAAAACTTGTTTGTTAGACAAGTAGTTCAGTGGATTGCCTAGCGTGAGCTATATCCTAGAAGCGAAAGCTTTCTTGGAGGTTTTCAATCCACCTTCTTCAAAAAAATTAAGTTGGAATGATAAAATAAGTATGTTTTTCATAAAAATAGTAAATAAATGATACTAAAACATCAAATAACTAAATTTGATACAATAAAGTTAAATGCTTTGCCAAAGATAACTAAATGAATGCAATAGTTTAATTAATACCAATGCTGAAATTTGGTAAAGGTTATGGTTTTGGTTTGGTAAAGTGGTGAGGGTCAAAAGGATTGTTTTGTTGGTTTGGTTAGATGGTCAAGGTTTCAAGTATACAAAGGGATGAATAGATAAATGAGGCAAATAAGTAAATATGGCTAAAGAAAAAGAAAGGTAAAGATAGCAAAGAGGGAAAAGAGGTAAATGAGGCAAAGAGGTGAATGTATAAAGGGGATAAATGAGATGGAAATATAAAAATGGATTGAATTAGACTAATGGGATAAAGAGGAATATTTTAAGGGATAAAGAGTATGGAGGTTAAGAAAAGACAAGGCCAAAGGAAAATAAAGAAAGAACTGAAATTACAAAACAAAGTAAATTACCTCAATGTTGTTGAAGTGGCTTGAAGATGTTGATGAAGCTTGAAGTAATTTCAGTAGAGCTTCATTTCTTTGATGTTTTCTCCTCCAAGATGATGACTTCCTCCCAAAAAAAACTAGAGCAATATGCTAAGTACAAAAGACTAACTTGCCACTTAACCTTGGGTGAAGGAGAGGGGGTATTTAAAGAATTTTTGTGTGAAGAAACATTCCAAATAGAGGATTAGTGAATTAATTCAAATTTCTCCAAGTGGGATCATGATTTAGTCAAGGTGAGGTGGGTGAGGATTCCATGTGGGTTGGTGAGTCTCTAAGTTTGAATGTAAATCATGCACATGGGTTTGAATGAGGCTTAAAGATATCTCCCAATCATTTATTCCTTTCACACAAGCACTTAAAGGGGTGTCACACCAAATTTGTCACCATTTTATATGTGGGGGATGAAAATTCCAAGGTGAGGTTGGTGGGGATTCCTATGTGGGTTGGAAAGTCTCCCATTTGGGTTGGTGAGCCTCCATTTGGGCTAAAAGGTTAAAAATGGGTGCCCTTTATCTTTTACAAAGTCTAAAAGAGGTAGGTATCTCTTTTTAAAGTCTAATTTCATGTGGTAAGACAAAATACATGTTGAATAATGACCTCTTAAGGGTAAATTTACCACATTTCAAAAGGCAGCCTTGTGATGCTTGAATGAGGCCATCAAGCACTTTGGGAAGGGTGCCAGGTGGGGTATGAAGTCCCACATCAAGCCACACAACTTCTAAGCCACATCACTTGCCATATCACCTCCAAATCACATGCCATGTCACTTTCCATGTCATCATGAATAGTGATAGTGGGTCCCATAGTGAATAGTGATGGTAAATAGCATTTTTGAATAGTACTTTCAAAAAATTATTTTGAATGATATTATGTGACTAAGATAATAATGATTTGATTGGGTTAAGAGGGTTTTTTTTAAGGTTTAAGAAGTTTTAGGGGATCCTGAGGCATTTAGTCACTAAAAACTATAAATGTGCAATTTTTTTGGTGTCTACACAACTACTATAAAGTGCTAAAGGAGGAAGATAAGAAACTAAAGCTCAGCTAACTCCTATTAAAGTTCATCATATGAGTCATGTCTAGTTAAAGAGTGATTAAAAATGTTATTCCCTAGATTTATAAAGTGAATGGAGATATATAAACAAAGTTAGAGAATGGTTCTACTTAATTTTTATTGCTCTCACTTGATTAAACCAAATAATACATACTCCTACCAGATTAGTTTATTATTGGCATAGAAGATTGGAAGTAAATGTATATATTAACTTTCATGATGATGTGTCACACCCTCCTTATCATACTTACTTCAACTTTTCCTCTTTGTTTCTCTAGTTTGCTTAATGTTGAATTTTTATTTCCTTCTCAAATGGCTTGCATAGATTTATTTTTATTAGTCCTTTAAGTGCCATAATTTTTTATCAAGATACAAGGATATAATAGGTGAAAAAATAAAAGTGATGTTGAGATGGGATGATAACCTTCCCCATACTCAAAACATAATCAAAATTTGTTTTCCTTTACCTCTATGTGATTTGACTCCCCAAGAACTACCCTGGTCTAATAAATTTCTTTATAATGCCAAAATAAGATTTCCTCATGACTCAATGATATATTTTAATTTATCCCCCAAAATCAATTTATAACCATGGTAGAATATTATGTTCACCATGTTCATGAAAATATTAATTATTTCCAATGGTAAAAGGAATATTTCAAGTAGGCAAAATAATATGGTATAAAAAGGTAAATTTGGATTTTGGGTTAATGTTGACCTTCAATAATGGTGATGTTACCGAATTATCTAGGTAATGTAATCTCTCCAATTTATAATCACACTTTAAGTATTAAGTTATCATAATGGAAAAAAATGTGGTTTTATCCATACATCAAAATGAATATAACAAGGAGGTTATATCATGTGATACCCAAGTTAAAATATTTAAACTAAAGCTATAGTACAAGTTTTTAGTTTAAATAAAAATAACAAAAATAACTTATTGATAAGGTTACAAAACTATCCTTGGCTCGCACTGAACATCAATATCATGATTATGACCAAATTAATGAGGTAAGTCCCATAATTTCCACAAGGTTAAAACATTATACTTTATTTAAAAACTCATGATTCTTGTTGTATATTATCATTTTTATTATGTTAAGGGTTAATGAGCATCCTTACTTTAAACTTGATCAAATAATACTTAGCTCAACATGAAGAGAGATTTACAATATGGAAAACCCCCATTGATAATGATAATTAACTGGGTCATTGTTTTATATAGTAAAATACCCAAATAAATTGTTGTCTCGATGTAATTATTTAGTCATGACAATACATGATATACAAGGTAACTCCAGATAGTGACCATAATGACAACATGGTATAAAATGAAGGTTAAAGCATACTAACAAAGAATTATATGCCAATGAATAACTTAACCTTTCTATAATATCAATTGTCCACATAGTCAATGAGTGATAAGATAATTAAGAACTAAAAACCAATGAAGCTGTCTAAAATTCACTATCAACAGAGTGGGGTATTACATAAATATGAAAATCATAACTATACTTGATATATAAATAACAAAAAAGTGATGTACTTAGCTTGTTTTGATATTAATGCATTTCTAGATATGAAATAGGTTTAAAGTAGGTGGGAAGAAGATTTTGAAAGTCATTAGATTCTAAATTGAAACCTCTTGAGCTATATATAGTAATGTTAGCTTAGGATAGTTAGGTTGATGTTATTGTTCGGGTTCAACACTAGTGTCCTCTACATAATATCTACTAAAATAGGTTATGATCACCTAGATGCTTTTGGATTTTTTTGTCTTAACTCTAATGTATTCAAATATTAGTCATAGATTGTATCTCCTTCTAAAATGGAAAAACCCTAGATTTCCATCTTTAATGTGACCTTGGGTTAAAATGGGTTAGTGTTCAAATAATTTATAGATAATCTAAATGACCCCTATGTCAAAGGATGTTTCTTACATAGCCAATACTCTGAATAGAGCCTTGAACAGATGTACTTCTCCCCTATATGTTGGCTTGTGTGTGAATCATAAAATGTGTTTAAATCAAGTACAATAATGATCTAACTTTTAACTTGTAAAATCAAGCTCTTGATCTACTCTAGTAATTTAGACCTATAGATATGTATTCCTTATGACTGGTATAGAAACAAGAATAAATAGGGAAGCTTTGTTCAATTGAATGATATTTGTTCTGAATGTTATGCGAGGAATGAATAAGGGTTGATCTTGTATTTATATCAATCCATTTATAGTAATAAATTTATGACCATTAAGATACTTTAATATCTAAATTGAATGACTTTAGGGCACTAGACACTTGCATCAAGACATGATAGTAACATTGATTCTATTGTGTAGCTTGGTCATTAGTATTTAAGGAGAAGGAAAGCATAAACAGGTTCAAAATATGTAGAGATGGAAGATAGGTACATTTTAATCATTCTGGGAAAGATAGAAGAATTGGATCATCAACATAATACTAGTTATACTAAGAAATATAAACTAAGGGGTATAAATATAGAGTAGATGCAAACTTGAAAAGGTAGGAATAATAAAAAACTAAGGACAACCAAGGTCATATTTTCCAAGTGTCTAAGACTAAGGTGTTATATAATAATAAAATATCAATTACATTCCCACCTCCCTTTAATTTAGTAATGAAATTACTAATTTAAAGGAAATGAATTTGTAGTGGTGGAAACTTGTACTCCAATGGTTATTTCCATTGTATCCTGAGTTACAACTAAGGTTACCTATGTCACTTGAAAAGAAGTTGTAACTAAAGTTGCTAATGTATCCCATTTTTTTTCCTAAATCTATAAGTAGAGAGTGTAGATTTATTGAAAATCATTCTCAATGGTCCTAAATTCCAATAGGGATTTCTTGCAGAGATGGGGTATCTTGTCTATTAATTTTCTATGTACTTTCAATACATCCCCAATATCCACATAAATAATCTCTATACCAGATAAATTGCTTCTAACAAAATTTATAAATTATTGTAGGTTGTCATGGGTCTTATATATTGTGCCCTTGGCATTTTTTCTAAAATTATTCATTGCTATTCAAAGGAGCTATTCAAAGATAGTCTTAAGGACCAATTCTCCACTTTGGTTAAGTACATCATTGAATCTCATTTCCCCCATAATTGTGATGGCTTTCCCCTCTTAATTTATGATTTGTTGTACTAAATTTTACATCTCCTAATGCCATTCAATCAAGTTATCTCTTCATCAGCCACATAATTTTGGGCCCATACAACATCTAGGGAAATAATTAAGTTTAGTATACTATAGGCCTTATCCTTGGCTACTCAACCCAAAAAATAAATCTTGAAATCCATCTTCTTCATGTCCTATACAAGGGATGAGACATCCCCCATTTAGGTTATGATTTTTTTTTTTTTATCTCTTATTAATTAGAGGGCATCATATAACTTATGGGTTATTCCCTACACACTGCCTAAGAGATCCATTAGAGGCTAAATGGTACCAATTTCCTATAGGGCATCCATATATTGATCATATACCATGAACATATCCTTTATTACTCCTTGTACATAGTCTAAAAAAGTATATGGGTATTCCATATGACCACCCAAGTCTGATGGGAGATTTATACATTTTTTTAGTTAATTAGAACACGTCTTCTCTTTGATCCAATTTAAATTGATGCCCTCCATCCATTATGGTTATTATTTTTATCATATTCATAATCTTAATTTCCTTGTAGAAATGAAACTTGACTATAAGTTTCTCCATAATGACCAAGTCCTACCTATTTGCCTCTACTTGTTGCATCTTCTAGATCCATTTAGGAATATTCAAGGAAACTAGTTGTTGTGAAGGCTTTAAATTATTATGCATGAGTGTAATATGGGGATTTTCCTAGAGTATAAAATGGTCTTAGGAGAAGATGTTTTTAGTTGAGGGAAGGTAGGAATGGCTCTTCTCCATCTAGTGACCCTTTTGGTGCCATTGTATCAACTATTAGTTTCTTTTTGTTTGACCCCTTCATTGATGTAATAGTGATAAACTCTAATTGGGTTGTTTAGATAATTGGAAGGTATAATTAGGTGTATGGATTGGGAGGAGTAAATGGGGAAGCAAATATGATAGAGGAGACTAGACTATCAAAGTGCACCTATTTATTTAGTTCAGAGTGAGGGTTGGAGGTAACAAAGAATGAATAACTAAGAGGGATATTAAGTAAGTCTTACAAATAATATATTATAGATGTATGAGTAACTCTAATATGTCCTTTTGAAGTTTGGCTAATGGGTGACATAGCCTGAATTATGGGGATTGGGGTTGGTAATTTCAAAATTGGCCATGTAGTTACCTAAGCCTTATTTGATTAGGTAGAAGAATCCAAAATAGGAAGAATAGCCACCAAAAAAATAATTGGTATAGAAGTGAATGTAGTTATAAGAGAGGAATAAGAAGTTGGTACAATCAAACTTTGTATAGTATAAATCTAATAAATTGTTATTTTATATGGTATTGATATGCTAGGAAGTGTTGAGGGTGGAGTTTTTGACTCTTCTTCATCTCCACCTTGGTCCTCAAGAAATTTAGTTGAGCCTAAATTGGTCTTCAAAATTATAGTGTCCCTAGACTAAGCTTCCTCTAGAAACCATTCCATCTAGGTCACTCTTTGTGGTCTCAATAATGGTCTTAGACAAGGAAGTTTCTATCTTATCTTTCCATTCTTCTTATGTGAGCCATTCTCCCTCTACAATCTTCTCTTTAGGATCCTTACCATTATCAAAGATTTCTAGGGGTTTTTCTTCCTTAGATACTTTTATTTTATCCTTTTCTCCCACTAACTTATCATCATAGGCTCCCTTTATTGGAGTGCCCTGAAGTGAAATAGAAGGGCCCTTCACCTTTCTCTAGTATACAAGATGTGGTTTAGTGGGAGTAGTAGTTATTATTGATGGAGGGGAAGAAACATCAAGTGAATTTGAAGGGATAGTTGGTGGGTATGAGGTAATGGTAGCAGTGGTTTTTGGAGGGTAACCTTGGTAAGTATGCATCAATGCATGGGATGGATAATTTGTTAGAGGTGATGATGAAATAGTTTGGATTGGGGATGGAAAAGGGGATAAACTAGAAACTAAGAGGAAATATGGGAGACTCATCTACTATGTTATAGTGAGTGGAGGAAAAAATAACATAGAAAATGATCTAATAGCCTAATCTATGATTGTAGTACTTAATGTAGTGATAGTTAGGTGAGGGGGAGTGGACACTATGGTGGTTATCGTAATGGTGACCACTAGGATGGGATGTTGAGGAGGCCCTTGGGTGATTTATTGTTCGCTTCTCATAGAATCATGCCAAAGTAGTCTATCATGCTCTTTTCCTATAGTTTAAAATTATGAAAGAGGTCTAGGAGGGGGCTTCAAAGTCCAATTCTCTTTATCAATCCTTCGAGTATCCTCCTTAGTGGTACTTGGATTATATCAAATATGCCTAGCCACTACCATCAACATATTTACCTTGTTCATCCTTGTCTAAAATTCTACATCATTCATTAGGAATACCTCATCATGTGGATATGAAACATGGCCATAATCATTTTTCACCCTAGATTTGATTCCATCTAGTGGTTCTTGAACATTTTCCTTGGATTACATTGCCTATAGGGTGCCCATTTAAAATCATCAAATGTTTTAATCCTACCTACTGAAATTAAATGTTCCCATCTATTATATTTAATCCAAACAATGTTTAAAGGCATTGGGTGTATTTTTACCTATTTGGCACTCCTCAGATTGACATTTATAGATTCTGCCAATTGACCTATAATTTATTGTTATGCTAACTTATCTAGTACCAACCATGGAATATACATGGGAAGGGACTTGGTTATCTATATTATGATGATTATGTTATCTAGGTAGAGCCAATATATACCAATCATTCTAAGATTCCTTCTTATATGATCATATAACTTAGGCATATCCATGCCATAAATATCCTAGTACACCATTGGATAGAAGGTCTTTATTAACTTGGTCATGTTATTCCTAAATTTGTGAATGTGAAGAATATTGAATTCATCACAAAATTTTTTCTTAGGATATTTAAGGGAGGGCTCCTAGGGTTTCTCGAAAGCCAAGTAGACTATTCTAGTTATGACATCCATTAGATAAGACATCATATAAAAATTACAATCCTATTGGTTGTCTGAGCTACTAACTTGGTGGATCAAATTAGCAGTGATGCTTTCCCTAATGGAAATGACCCTACTGGAGGTGAGGATCGTGTCTAGCAAGGGAATCCAAACCTCATTGACATAGGTTATAGTTTGGAAACCATATATTCTATTTAATAAGACCATGTTGATCCTGATTCTTAGATTAAAAATTACAATTGGGATGGCAAAAATGAGTCCCTTGACCTTGAATGTGGTTAGGTCATGTGCACACTCCTATAACTTACTAGTAACATTGTTGGTCAAAATCTATTGTTCAATTATGGAGTTTTTATAGGTTACCTCTAGGTTGGGGAGTCAATAATGTTTCTCAAAGGCATGCCCCCTAACATAAGCCATATGTGTGTTGTTTTGATGAACATGTAAAATTTTTATACAAAATTAACATTTTGAAAACAAATCATAAACTAGGTCAATGTAAGGTATTAACTCTAGTTTTATCACTACATCATGAAAGGCCCACTTATTTTATCACCACCAAGTCCTCATTTTACCTTCATTTAAAGGTTGAGAGTTTCTCCCTAGGACCACAAGGCTCTATTTCCTCAAATTCCTCCCAGATAGCCAATTAGTGTTTGAAGTCATGATTAAGATCCACTTCATCAAAATTTGAATTAGAATCCATTTTTATACACTCAAGTTATATCTCTATGGAATTACATGGATGTTTGGTTGAAAAATGGACTTTGAATTCACATTTTTAGTCAATAATTCAATGGAAATGTGATTTCCATTGACTTGACCCATTACATATATTACCACTTGGATTTTCTTGATTTGATGAATTGAATGAAATTGGCTAATTCATGTAGATTAATATATCCAATAGCTTTGGCTCCTTTTTTATTTTGTCTAATTTCATATTTTGAATTTTATTTATGATCCATCATCATTTTGCAAATCTTATTACCATGTGGCTTTTCCTTCTTGGCTTTGATTGATTCATCATCCTTTCTCTGACATTTGTCAACCTCTCACTTCTCCTAGAAGAATTTCCTTTTCATTTATAGAACATTACATAGTTTTAGGGACATGTGGAAAAATTTCACCTCCCCACTACCTCACAATTATTTATCTACATTGTTATATTTTTATTACTACCTCAAGATGGTGACACTTTAAAAATCCAATGATCTCACTCTCCCTAGGAGTATTGTATTATCTTTCATATTTTCATAGGCTCAAGGTGAGTAGGATGATAACACATGTCATCATCCTAGTATTTTGCTTCCCTAGAAGTTTCTTACTCTTTATTTTGTTGTGAAGGCTATGGGTGAGTAGTATGATGACATGTGTCATCATCCTAATGTTCTAATTTCTAGAAGACTTATAAAATTTTGTAATTCTTTAATGATCATGGGCCTATGGTATTGGGGCACATAGATGGTTGTCACTGATCTTCTTTCCCAAAGTTCCATACTTTCAAAATTTAATCTTACCAGTCATTGGGTGAGAAAGATTATGACACTAGTAAAATCCCAGTACTCCACTTACCTAAGAGTATTATAAAAATTTCTAAGCATTTAAATAGTCATGGGTTAGCATGCTGTCACCACATGGCACTAATTTCCATGAATATCAAAGTGTAAAACTTCACCAAATTAAAAAAGGACTAACATAAGTAAGAGATAATGATGCTTTGGGATGTATGAGTTGGCATAGAATAATAGATGGATAAAATTTCTAAGGAACTTATGTGATGAAAAAAATATCAAATGAAAGTGTTAAACATAATAATGTTGAGCACAACCTTAGATAACCTACACACTTAAGAAACTTTCTAAAGCCATTAATAGGTTATCCTGAGTAGAATAAAAAATGAAAGCTTGGATCAATGAAGATATGGAAAATCTTATTAGCACTGAGGAAACTATTCTTAACATGTGGGCATAGGAATACTTTAAAAATCATATCATTATTAGTCACATGATAAACATCAATAAATGATTCACCCACCATAGTTAGCTCCTTTCAGGATAAAATGGGCCCCTAATCAATTTTTTGTTGAGAGTGGGGTATGTTGAGTGAAACAAATGGAGACTTATAGGGGAATACTCTAGAATATTCAAGAACACAAAATATTTGGTTAGAAATTACAAAGTGATCACACATCATATCCTAGAATGATAATTAAATTAGATGTATGAAAGAAACTCCTAAAACTTCAACATACTAACATTGCCATACCTTGGATCTATGTGTGGATTGACTTTATTTCATCCTTATTTTGAGATTTTTATCAGACTTACAATAAACTATATATTTCACAATGGTTTCCTTGAATTATAAATAAAAATCTCAGGGATTTCAAGCATTAGTCTACTCCTAGCCAAACATTTATATCCCTAGTAGAGATACCTTTGGTTCCCCCATTTTATCATTGCATGATGCATGATAAATTTATCTTATATTATCATGTGAGTCTTGATAAAATTTATATTTCATTTTAGGTTTATTTTATCACTCTTTGGGATGCATTGATCCCTTTCTTTTTTTTGAATGCAAAAGGAAGAGAGGGTAGGGAACCATAGTGAGCTAGTGTAGATATAAAAGAACAAAATTAAATTTATCATAATGTCCTTGTTAGTAACATATGTATCAATGATTATTATCTAAGAAATGGTATTAGATTGGGATGTGTTTTTGACCCAAGGGATGGGAAACCTTTCCAAATGTGCATGTAGCATTAAGATTAACTTTTACATACTTGATAAAAGAATTTGATTGTGATATGGCCATGATTCATTTCTTATTAAATACCTAAATTGTGGAAATCTCAACAACAGGGGTGTAAACTTTACAAATCAACTAGTTTGTGCATTCCATTATAGGCCTCCTAGCTTCACTCACCCTTATTTTTAGGACATGGTCTCCTAATTTTAGTAGTTAGGTTCAAGAATCACAAAATATTGGATATAATTTTGATCATTCAAAAGGGAGATAATCAAGCTATTTCAAAATAAAGGATAACTATTATAGAAAATAGGGAACTAAATTAAGGAAATAGAATGCAAAAATAAGGAAAGGCTAAATTAGAAAGAAAAAAAATTATCCTAAAGAAAGCCAAAAATAAAAAATAGGAAATATATCTATGAAATCAATAAAAATTAATCTAAATTTTACCTCTACCATGACCCCTTTAATAAAAAACAACCTTAGTGGGGGTATTATTGAAGTAATGCTTCAGATATTACCTATTGACTAGGAAGGCTAGATCCTCACCTTCAAGGTCTATTAGATGAAAAGCATTATCTTCTAAGATTTCAAACACTTGGTATGGTCCAATCCATAAGGGAGTGAACTTGTCATGATGTCCCTTCTTCTCATGGGATTTATCCCATAGAAGAACTAGGTATAAAATTATAAAGGCTTTGATCTTGGACCTTTTATCAAACCATCTTTTGACAACATCTTGATTTCTACTAAATGTTTATAGTAATTTAGTCCTTGCATCTTCTAGTTAGACTATATATAACAAACTAGGCTAGACCCTGGGATCTTTCCCATATAGTCTTCCATAAACTGATAGGTCAAGAGCTTAAGAGAAATGGGGAATATAATATGCTACTCATATACTAATAATAAGGGTGAGGTCTTGAGGGCCCACTTATGTCTTATTATATCTATCCATAATGCATTATTAAATAGTAAGTGTCATTCTATTGGTTTATCTTGGGCCAACTTTTTTTTGGTGTTTATCAAGTTATAATTTGTAGATTCATCCACCCCATTCCCTTAGGGATAACAGTTTGAGGAGGACTTGATTGTTATTTAATTATTAAAATCCCACTCAATGAATTAAGCTAATTAGAAATATAGTCCATTATCACTGACCAGGTATATAGGGATATCAAATCTAGTTATTATATTTTCTTTTAATAATTTGATGACATCCTAATCTTTGGAGTTCTTGGTTATCATAGCTTCAGTCTACCTAGTACAATAATCTGTGGTAGTGAGGATGAACTTATGTTCTACTAATGAGTTATGATTGATTACCCCCAATTAAATCAAGGCCCCATTATGTAAAATGGGGACCTTCAATGATCAAGTATAGGGGTATAATAGCATTTAACTCCATTTTTACAAAGATTTGTCATTCATGGTAGGTCCTAACATGGGCATGGACATATATAAAAATAGTGGGCCAGTAGTACCCCATTCTTAAGACTTTATGGGTTTTGGCTATCCCATAAGGGTTTCCATGTTGGAATTATCTACTGAGATGGGGGGGTTGAATCATTTTCTTAAAAAAAAATATTCAATTCTATGAATCAGTCATTCGCATAAAATATCAATGCATAAATAAACAACTACACAAACATATCATAAGAGAACACAAGAGATATGTGGTAAACCCTCTTAAATAAGAAAAACCATTGAACCATTTACATGTACTATAATCCTATAATATCAATATCCAAATTTTAATGAATCACCAAGTTCACAAGGAGCTCCAACCCCTACCTAGTTAAGCACCCACTCAACTAGTCTTTTGTAAGCTATATCTTGCAAGGAGACTCCAACACCCTAGGTAACTTATAAAAAAATAAGTAATATCTGATATATGATCACCTTAAAACAAATATTTATAACTCAACTACATATGTCAACCTTCTTTTGCACTCTTTACCCTTCAATCTCACTCAAATAGCCTCTTAGGCCTTCTCAGTCAATTAGCCCTTTCCTTGGCCGTATTAATTCATTTTGTCGTATTAGGTCAAATGAACTTGTTAAAAACCTATAAAATAATAAATAAATATTAATGACATATTACCAATACCTATATAATGGTATTAAATACCTTCACTTGGTTTCTAAACACCTATCTCATTCTCATATATATTCAATATCTCAACTAGTCAATTTAAGCCTATTAAGCCTCCTTAAATACTTGACCCTTGCTCTCACCCATCTTTGTCAAAAATTAACCTTTACATACATGAAATAATTTTTTAATATATCACCACACACTTTTAAAATTTAAAATATACATTACATAAGTTGGTCATAATCCATAAGGATTAAATCCATCATTAGACCTAATGGAGCCCTAATGCAATTATGTCTATCTTATCCACATGTTACCACTCTAACCATTAATAAAAATTATTGTCTTAAAAAATAGATGAAACATTTCATAAAAGCTTAAAATGGACCCTTGATAATTTCACATTGGATCTCCAATTCCATTTGGTCCATTTCACTACTTGGACCCACCACCTTCTCGCCTTTTAGGCCTTCTCACTGCCAAAACATCTGCTAACAAAATATGAATAAATAATTTAATTTTTAAAAATAACATAAAAAACATCACATTAAAATATCATCCATGACCTCATGGTCATAACCAAGTGCTTTGGTCTTCATCACTTGGCTAAAAGTCCTCAAGAACACTCCTGTAACATGACTATGTAAAACTGCATATAGGCTTAAAAAACATAGTCAAATGATTTTACTTGCCACACTTAAACAAGAAATATAAAATATTTATCATGAAAAATTTATACCTTATCAACAACTTTAAATTATTTTGATTCTTAAACACTATTTGAACAGCATCCAACTCATCTCTACAAGATGACTACTCAAATTACCTGAGTGCTCCAAAAATATAGTCATGAAGAAAATTATCATTATCACTTGAAATGAAAATTTCATGAAAACTTATGCACATTATTGGTTTATATATTTTATCTATATCATATTACAATATTTATATCTCAAACTCTAGTGATAATCATTGGTCTTAGAAACCAATATCTCAAGCCACTCTCTCATGGACCTTCCACAGTCTGATAAGCCATTTTGGCTTCCACATTAAAAATTATTAACATATATCTCCAATTTATATAGGTAATTTAGGTCTTAAAATAAAACACCATATACACAAGATATATCAGCTTATTTTATGGAGTCTAAAGCACTTCAATTCATTATGCTTACTTGGAACAATCAATCTGCTTTAAGACAAAGTCATGATGAACATGACTTATGACACCTATAGGATCACAATAAATATATTAAAATGAAATTATATGATCCTAAGTAAAACTTATAACAACTTCAAACAAAAACATATATATGTCAAATAGAAAATATAGACTAAACTGATCAAACTTTAAGCCTCACTCTTTCACTATCTTCACTTACATAGAAAGGTCACTTTGAGAGTACTTTATTGATTGTGTATGATAATAATAAACACTTATCAACCAAATTATTAGTTATAGTTATTTAAAAAATACCCAAACAATTTAAACCATTCCTAATCCTCTGTAACCAATCCCTAAATGCTTTCACTTTGACTAGTTTTTCTCACTATTTTCACTCTTTACCAGTCTATTGATAGGTCAAATTGGGTGATAAAATTAGTTGAAACAAAAGATATATCCAATAAAAAATACCATGAACATAAATAATAATTATTTACTTCAACCTTCATCCACTTCCATGCATTGACTTAGTTAACCCTGCCTATAGCATCAAATTCTTTAAAAACAAACATATTTCTATATCTTTCACTCACTACCCTAAAAAAAAACTACCACTTTGAGATGATTGGATGATTAATATACATTATAAAAACATCAAAAAATACTTTCCAATCCATTTTGGGTACTTTCCAATGAAATTTTCCCAATTGGGTCACTGTGAGGGTTTTGAGAGGATTTTAGACTAGTTAACCTTCTTAACATTTGTTCATACAATATTTCCCCTCAAATTCTAAAATAATTCTTTTAAATAATTATTAGGAACATTTTAAATATCTATCAAATATATTATCTTCCTATGAAATTATTAAACATGCCAACAAACATCATAACTTCATTCTCAGGTTTGGAAATCTTCAATCTGCATACATAAGAAACCTTAAAACCAAATTTCATGCTTCCTTATTCAACTCAGGACTTTAGGATTGGTAAAAATACTTGAAACAACCTATTACACCTTAAACAATTATCATATGTGATCTATACACCTTGGTAACTCATTTTTACTCTTCATTAGTCCTCACAAGGTCTCTTCACACACTAGGCCTAGGACTGTTAGTTACATTTTAACATTTGAACACACTTTAGAACCTCTTGTACAGATATCAAAACCTCATACACATTTCATATAACATAATACAAAACTCAAAACTCTTACCATAGATTAATAAATGGTTAATTAGTTAGTCTTTTCCTAGATTAAAGTCTTGTTTTGAATTATCATATTAGTCTGTGATTGAAGAGGTATGTTTGTCATTACCTGGTGAGGTGGAATATTAGTTTCCCCTAGTTGAGGTGGAAATGTATTTATCCTTTGTTGCATTGATACACTAGATTGTGTTTTTTTTAGTGGAATACTACTCACTACCTATTGAGGGGGAGTAGGATTCATCACATTATATCATTGAGGTGTGATAGTGGTCATTGTTTGATTATCTAACCCTATAAGTTGTACACTTGAGGAAGTAGATAGTTGAGGCTAGGGTATAGAAACTCATATTCCTTGGTATGATTATATATTCATAGGATTAACTATATGTACATGTTGTTAGCTATTTGTTTGCATATTAGTACCACTTTGATCAGGACTAGACATTTTTTGTACATTATCTACTATGTTTGGCTCACTATTTAGTGTAGAGGTTGAAGACACTTCTTCAATAATGGAGATATGTATCAAGTTATCTATTGAATTATTTTGTAAAAATGGGTTATAAATCATATTATCTTGTCTAGTTAACTCTATCACCACTCTTGTTTAAGGAATAGGTCAATGAGAGGCTTACTTACCATGTTCATCTAATTGAAATCATGTGCTAGATTCATATATGTTTGATACGTTATCTACATTTGGTTAAAGTGATATTCTATTATGTTTTTAATTTGATCAAATATATTAGGATCTTGGTATGTTTTTTATTAATTAAGGTGGCAAACTAGGGGCCGAACCCTATACAGTCAAAAAAGACAGGAAGGTTGGCAAACAAAAGATGCCAGCACCGAACCAACGACACAACCGAGAAACAAAGTTAGAAGCAAAAAAAAAAAACTAGAAAGACTAGAGTCAGAAAGGATGAAACTACATAACTATATAATTAATAAGATCCCTAAGATTCTCATTGTCTGCATTGTCAGCATTCCCTGGATTACCCACCGCTTCCATGATCCACAATGGCCTTTTCCACGTGGACCACCTTTGAAAGCTATCTTCATCATCAATGTGCATCATTCATGCTCCATCATCTCCTTCTAAAGGATATTGGTATGTTATTTGGAGTAGAGCCATAAGATTTTTAGAAGAATCTTGTTGATCGTAAATGATATTGTGGGGTACTCTTACTAGACTTGGTAAATTTTCATGAGGGAAGTTTTCTAGAAACTTAGCCCCTACCTCTATGACTCTAACCAAAATCTCATCTTTGTTCTCTAAAAATTTCACTCAAACAAAAATGGATCATACATGGAAGCCAAATTAGTATCATATGACTATTGAAGTACTAGCTCATCCACTATAGGTATTATGGCTAAATATTATGCAATTTGTTCTTGGTCCTATTCTGTGTAAGGTAATGTGTTAAATAGATAGTCAACTAATGGATCTTGGCTTTATGCCCCTGATTGAGTATTATACGAGGGATAAGAATCCATATTATAAGCAATTTTATCTACATAGGGGTCTTGTACCATTTCTTTAGTGCCTTCCATGCCTCATCTTAGAGACATAAGTGGGCCCTCAAGACCTCACCCTTATTATTAGTGTATGGGTGGCATATTATTTTCCCCATTTCTCTTAAGCTCTTGACCTATAAATTTATGAAAGAATATATGGGAAAGATCCCAGGGTCTAGTCTAGGTTCTTATATATAGTCCAACTAGAAGATGCAAGGACTAAAGTACTATAAAGATTTAGTAGACATCAAGATGTTGTCAAAAGATGGTTTGATAAAAGGTCCAAGATCAAAGCCTTTAGAATTTTAGACCTAGTTCTTCTATGGGATAAAGCCCATGAAAAGAAGACACATCATGACAAGTTCACTCCCTTATGGATTGGACCATACCAAGTGTTTGAAATATCAGGAGATAATGCTTTTCATCTAAGAGACCTTGAAGGTAAAGATTTGGCCTTCCTAGTCAATAGGTAATATCTGAAGCACTACTTCAAGAATACCCCCACCAAGGTTGTTTTTTATTAAATGGGTCATGGTAGAGGTAAAATATAGATTAATTTTTATTGATTTCATAGATATCTTTCCTATTTTTTATTTTTGGCTTTCTTTAGGATAGTGTTTTTTTCTTTCTAATTTAGCCTTTCCTTATTTTTGCATTCTGTTTCCTTAATTTAGTTCCCTATTTTATAGAATAGTTGTCCTTTATTTTGAAATAACTTGATTATCTCCCTTTTGAATGATCAAAATGATATCTAATAGTGATTATTGAACCTAACTACTAAAATTAGGAGACCATATCCTAAAAATAAGGGTGACTGAAGCTAGGAGGACTATAATGGAATGCACAAACTAGTTGATTTGTAAAGTTTACACCCACGTTATTGATATTTCCAAAATTTAGGTATTTAATAAGAAATGAACCATGGTCATATAACAATTAGATTCTTTCATCAAGTATGTAAAAGTTACTCTTAATGTTACATGTACATTTAGAAAGGTTTCCCATCCCTTGGGTCAAAAACACATCCCAATCTAATACTTTTTTTTAGATAATAATCATTGATATAGATATTACTAACAGGGACATTATGATAAATTAAATTTTATTCTTTTATATCTACACCAACTCACTGTGGTTCCCTACCCTCTCTTCCTTTTGTATTCAAAAAAAAAAGGAAAAGGATCAATGCATCCCAAAGAGTGATAAAATAAACCTAAAACGAAATACAAAGTTTATCAAGACTCACATGTAATATAAGATCAATGTATCATGCATAATGCAAGTTTACAAAGGAATAAAAGGGGGGAACTAAAGGTATCTCTATTGGGGATATAAATGTCTAGCTGGCAACAAAGTAATGCTTGAAATCCCTGAGATTTTTATTTATAATTCAAGGAAACCATTGTGAAAGTTACAATTTATTCTATGTCTGATAAAAATCTCAAAACAAGGATGAAATAAATTCACTCCTTCACACATAGATCCAAGGTATGGGCAAGGCTAGTATGTTGAAGTTTTAGGAGTTTCTTTTATACATCTGATTTGATCATCATTCTAGGATATGATTTGTGATCACTTTGTAATTTCTAACCAAATATTTTGGGTTCTTGAATACTCTAAAGTATTCACCCTATAATTCTCCATTTGTTTCACTCAACATACCCTACTCTCAACAAAAAATTGAGTAGGGGCCCTTTTTAACCTGAAAGGAGATAACTATGGTGGGTGAATCATTTATTGATGTTTATCATGTGACTAATAATGATATGATTTTTAAATTTTTCTTATGCCCACATGTCAAGAATAGTTTCCTCAGTGCTAATAAGATTTTCCATATCTTTATTTATCCAATTTTTCATTGTTTATTCTACTTAGGCTAACTTATTAATGGCTTTAGAAAGTTTTTTATGTGTGTAGGTTATCTGAGGTTGTGCTCAACATTATTATGTTCAACACTTTTTTTTTTGATATTTTTATTCATCACATAAGTTCCTCAGAACTTTTATCCATCTAGTATTCTATGCCAACTCATACATCCCAAAGCTTCATTACCTTTTACTTATGTTAGTCCTTTTTTAGCTTGGTGAAGTTTTACACTTTGATATTCATGGAAATCAGTGCTATGTGGTGACAATATGCTAACCCATGACTATTTAAATGCTTAGAAATTTTTATAAGACTCTTAGGTAAGTGGAGTATTGGGATGTTACTAGGTGTCATAATATATCTCACCCAATGATTGGTAAGATTAAATTTTGAAAGTATGGAACTCTTGGGAAAGAAGATCAGTGACAACCATCTATGTGTCCCAATACCATAATCCCATGATCATTAAATCATTATAAAAGTTTTTAAGTCTTCTATAAAGTAGAAAATTAGGATGATGATACATGACATCATCCTACTCACCCAGAGTCTTCAAAACAAAATAAAGAGTAAGAAACTTCTAGGGAAGCAAAAAACTAGGATGATGACATGTGTTATCATCCTACTCACCTCGAGCCTATGAAAATATGAAATACAATATAATACTCCTAAGGAGAGTGAGATCATTAGATTTTTTAAAGTGTCACCATCATGATGTAGTAATAAACATATAACAATGTAGATAAAAAATTGTGAGGTAGTGGGGAGGTGAAATTTTTCCACAGGTCCCTAAAACTATGTAAGGTTGTATAAATGAAAAGGAAATTCTTCTATGAGAAGTGGGAGCTTGACAAGTGTTAGAGAAAGGATGACGAATCAATCAAAGCCAAGGAAAAGACACATGGTAATAGGATTTTCAAAATGATGATGGATCATAAATAAAATTCAAAATATGAAAGTAGACAAAATAAAAAAGGAGCCAAAGCCATTGGATCTATTAATCTACATGAATTATCCAATTGCATTCAATTTAAAAATCAAGAAAATCCAAGTGGTAATATATGTAATGGGTCAAGTCAAGGGAAATCACATTTCCATTGAATTATTGACTAAAAATGTGAATTCAAAGTCCATTTTGCAACCAAACATCCATGCAATTCCATATATCTATAACTTGAGTGTATAATAATGGATTCTAATTCAAATTTTGATGAAGTGGATCTTAATCATGACTTCAAACACTAATTGGCTATCTGGGAGGAAGTTGAGTCAATAGAGCCTTGTGGCCCTAGGGAGAAACTCTCAATATTTAAATGAAGGAAAAAGGAGGACTTGGTGGTGATAAAATAAGTGGGCCTTTCATGATGTAGTGATAAAACTAGAGGTAATACCCTGTATTGACCTAGTTTATGATTTGTTTTCAAAATGCTACTTTTGTAGAAAATTTTTACATGTCCATCAAAACAACACACCTATGGCCTATTTTAGTGGGCATGCCTTTGATAAATATTACTAACTCCCCAACCTAGAGGCAACTTATAAAAACTCCCTAATTGACCAATAGATGTCGACCAACAATGTTACTAGTAATTAATAAGAGTGGGCACATAACCTAGCCACATTCAAGGTTAAGGGACTCATCTTTGCCATCCTAATTACCATTTTTAATCTAAGAATTAGGATCACCATGGTCCTATTGAATATAATATATGGTTTCCCAACTATAACCTATGTCAATGATTGGATTCCCTTGCTAGACACCATCCTCACCTCCACCAAGGTCATTTCCTTTAGGGAAAGCATCACTGCTAATTTGATCCACCAAGTTAGTAGCTTAGATAACCAACAAGATGGTAATTTTTATATGATGTCTTATCTAATGGATGTCATAACTATAATAGTCTACTTGGCTTTCAAAGAACCCTGGGAACCCTCCCCTAAATATCTTAGGAAAAAAGTTTGTGATGAATTTAATATTATTCACATTCACAAATTTAGGAAGAACATGACCAAGTTAATAGATACCTTCTATCCAATGGTGTAATAAGATATTTATGGCATGGATATGCCTAAGTTATATGGTCATATAAGAAGTAATATTAGAAGTATTGGTAGATATTGGCTCTACCTAGATAACATAATCATCATAATTTAGAGAACCAAGTCCCTTCCCATGTATATTCTATGGTTGGTACTACATAAGGTATCATAAAAATAAATTATAGCTCAATTGGAAGATTTTATAGATGTCAATCTAAGGAGTGCCAAGTAGGAAAAAATCCACCCAATGCCTTTCAACATTTTTTGGATTCAATATAATAGATGGGAACATTTACATTAGGTAGGCAGGATTAAAACATTTGTTGATTTTAAATGGGCACCCTATAGGAAATGTAATTCAAGGAAAAGGTTCAGGAACCACTAGATAAAATCAAATCTAGGGTGAAAACTAATATGGCCATGTGTCATATCCACATGATGAAGTGTTCCTAATGAATGATGTATAATTTTATACAAGGATGAACAAGGTAAATATTCTAATGGTGGTGGCTAGGCATATTCAATATAATCCAAGTATCACCAAGGAGGATACTCAAAGGATTGATAAGGAGAATTGGACTTTGAATCCCCCTTCTAGACCTCTTTCACAAGTTAAAACTATAGGATAATAGTAGGCTAGACCATTTGGGCATGATTATATGAGAAGTGAACAAGAAATCACCCAAGGGCCTCCTCATCATCCCATCCTAGTGGTCACCATTACAATAACCACCATAGTGTCCACTGATGTAAGGCTACTCATATTGAGATTCATCTTCATATATAAATCAAAATGATGACCCTGTAGAGTCCATAGATCTTAACCTACAGAGTCCATAGTTTCTTAAAAGCTTGGAGAAATGGTGAATTTAAATGCACTGGATCAAATAAATGATGCGTTGATCTTATATGACTACAAACAGGGTTAAACTTTCTTATCTGCACACTAATAGGAAAAAAGGAAAGAGAATTATCCATTATGCTTTTGCATTTAACATGCAGTCAGCACATGTCTGACAAATATAATTAGAAAAGTGACACATGTTGTAACCAAAGCACACACAAGAAGTGCATCCTTCACAAGCTACAAAATTAGGGCATCCTATGTGTGATTTGTGGCTCACTCTCTCTTCCTCCTCTTTGCAAGTGATTTTGTCATAAGGCAGATCTGCACACTCCCAATTCAGGTGTCTATAGGCATCATGATATATACGGCATTCCCCCTTTGTTTCTCAGTAAACCCTATAAATGAATTACCAAAATCTTCTACCTTCAAATTGGAAACACCACTTGTATCCTCTCTACCATCTACTCTCTCAGAGAAAATGCTTCTAAACACTTCATGACAATGGACCTCCTGGACGTCCACCTCTGAGTTGACAACAAAAAATTCATTTCCTCTTACTTCTTGAGCAAACTCATCCCAATCACTAGCACTAAAAACAACCTCTGAGTTCAAGAGCAATGGACTATCACTATTGGTTTCATTCACACCAATTTGAGGATAGAAGAACATGTTCCTCCGTGAGTGATTAGAGGTGTCATCTTCATCATCTGTCACATCCCCCAGTATTGAATCAAATTCACTGTGGCTATCCAAATTTGAAAACCTTTCAAACATCAAGGATCAATTTAAATTGTACAATCTACTCAATTCAAACACATCATTACTCTCTCCTTCATGATCAGACACAAATCCTCTTTTCAAAGAACACCTTTCACTAGCAGTCACCCCATTTGCTTCCAATCATCTCTTGTGAGATTCAATTGTCTTTCACTGACATCCTCTCTATCTATGTCTCTCACCCCACATAGCATACATGACCTCTCCACCATCTAGTTGTAGATCTCAATGCGGATCTCTCCCCATCCAATTGTTCAATGATCTCACCTCTTTCCAAATGGCTCGCTCCAATCTCCATTGTCTACGGCCTCCATTTGTAGACTCTGTCACCACGTGCTCCCCCAAGGTAGTCACCATAGCCACACAGGATAATACAGGCCAATTTGGCCTTCATGACCCTTCTTCTCCCTCTTGGAGATCCTCCTCCGAATCAGCTTCCTCTCCCCAAGGAGATCCTCCCTATTTTTCCTCTTCGTCCCCTTTCTCTTTAATGAACTCTCCCAAGGTAGGTGCCAGCTATACTATGCTTAGAAAGTCTTCCTAGAATTTTTCAATAGCTTCAACAACCTCCTAAAGTGACTCAACAATATCCTTCAATCCAAGAATCCAACTAATACACACTAATTATGTTTTGATTCACCTTATTCCATATGGTGATAAGGTGTCACGGTTTATTTTGCCTAAAATATCATTTTTTTAATAAATTACAATTTGAATTACAATTGTTGTAGGAAAACTCATTCAATATACTTGAAATAAAATAAAATATATTATGCACCCATAGATGCTCCTGCATCAGACTACCATGCTTGAAACTTGTCATGAGCCCCTGCTCATGTATGCTTATTTTCTCTTTTTGTTGCAATTAAAAGCCATCCATTGTTATCTACCTCAACTGTTTCTTCATATTGATGCACACGTTCCATAACGCCACATTTGATTCTTTTCTTGGACTTCTTTTTCATTCTTACACATGATGCAAAGTCATTTTCAAAATCATTGGTTTTCTCAAACCAATCTTTCTTCTTTCTTTGGTTTTTCTTTTTCTTCTTATATTTCCTTCTTCTCATCTTTTTCTTGGCTGCAATCTTCCATATCCATGTTTCATCTTCATATGTGTCTCCAAAGTTTTCATCTTCTATACCTGCATTTAAAACATCAAAAACAACCTTAGTAGAAAAAAATTGAGGCCATGAAGCCCCTTGGCTGTCTTCACATTCTTGTTCTTTGATCAAAACTACCTTTGCCTCTTTAGTATGCTCTTTTCTTGCTTCACTCTTCCCAATGGTGTCTTCACCATGGCTTGTACCTTCATTCATCTCTCTTGAATGACCAAATAGCTCCTCCAACATTCTCAACTCTTCCTTTAGCGAGTTCTCATCTATCTCACTATTCTCTTCATCAAACTTGGGCTGATCACTCACAAGGATTACTTGTCCTTCACTAGCCTTACCCTTCATCTCATCCTTTCTTGAGCTGTCTTCATACAAACCAACTTCTTCATCATCATCAATATACTTATCAAAAACAATAGGAACAATATTACCTTATGTCTCCTTACTTTCTTCAATCATGTGAACTGATTTCACATCTTCACTTTCATCATCCATCTTCTTGGAATTCTCTCCTTGCTGAATATTAGTCCACATAGCCACTTTCCATTTGTCATTTCTTATGAAAATATCATTACAGGATTCAAAATCATCATCATAAACCATTTTTTTACCTTTCATATTTGGATCCTCATGCCTTTGGTTGCTTGTGTCAGCTTTCACCTTTCCCCATTGACTTCTTGGTGTTGTTACCTCAACACTCACATCTTCACTCTTTGCCTTCTTAGGCACCCATACTTGTTTCTTCTTCTTATCATTTGTCTTCTCAAACCATGTAGGCATCCTGTAACCATGCTCTTTTGACAATACTAAAAAACCAACCTTGTTTGTCCTTTTATTTTCTTGCACATCTACATTCATATTAGGAATATGAGAAAAATCAATCTTATAAGGTAAAATTGCCTACTTGCTTACTTGTTGCTTGCTTGTGTGCTTCACCATCCACTTAGGCATTATGTAGCCATGATTGACTGCTTTGAGTGAGGACTTCATCTTCCTCTTGCCTCTTCTAACCTATGTATTAACATCTTTATACTCATAATAACAATTAAAATCAGGTCTTAATACTTCATTTACCTCTTGGATAGCTTGATCCATGGAGCAATCTTTCTCTTCCTTTTTGCTTGGCTATTCTCTTTCTTCCTCTTGGCATTCAATGGCATCATGGAATTCAGCTTCATCTTCCATCTCTCCTCTCTCATGCATTAACCAATGCATCTCTTCTTCTTCCTTATCAACAATAGAAAACTTACTTCTCTTTCTTACACATTCACTTGTGCATTTGGTGTCTTCTCTTGCACCAATCTCTTCATTCTTCAAGGCCTTTCTCTTGACCTTCATAAGGCTGATCATACCTGCATTTACCCATGAAAAAATAGCATTAGATACAAAAACAAGAGACCATAATGTCTCCATGAGTGTCCTCTTAATGGACATTCTCATCTTTCCAAGTGCTCTTCCTGGCACTTTATCTTTTCTTTCTTCTCTTCTCTTGTTCTCCTCAATGAGAACCTTCTTCACAATCTCTTCCTCTTTTTGTTGCTCTCTTGGCAACCTTCTTATCTTCTTGCCTCTATGGGCTTCTCTCTTCTTGGAAATCTAATTTTGCCTTTCTCTCCTCTTCATTAGGAGATCTGTTGGCCACTTCAACCTCTTCTTCATTGGTCATACCCATGCTTTCCTATTTAACTGCATCCAAGACTCATATTCATCTTTAATATTAACTAATTCTCTCTTCAAACTATCAATTTCTTTATCAATTTCAATACTATTCATACCTTTGATGCTTGCTTTCTTCTTGGTGCCTTCATGTACCTTGCTGCTCTATAGTGCCTTCAACAGTACTTCCATTTCTGAGATCTTCACCCAAGTCTTTTCCACCTTGGTCTCTTGATCCCTTATCTCACCCAAGCCTTTTCTCCTTGACTGGTCTTTTGACAATCTCCTTGATCTCACCTAGGCCTTTTGCATCCTAGTCTTTTGATCCCCTTCTCAATCCTACAACAATTATTTATACAACATTTCAACAAACATAAATCACAAATCCAAGCTTACCTTACTTTGGATCTTCCTCTTGAGCATTCACTTGCTCCCTTACTTTTGAGCTTCTCTTAGCTCTTCACTAAGCTTTCCTTGGCTTCTTCTCCTCTTAAGCCTCAATGGATTTAAGCCTTCCTTTCACCTATTTACTTCTCACACACAATAAACTCAAATCAAAAATCAAAGTTACTCATACCTTTCTTCCACAGGGTCTTCTAGCACTTTGTCCTACTGATCCTTTGCCAAATCCTTCACAACTGTAACATCATTCTTTTCTTAATTCTACAGCAACAAATTATCAAATCCCAAGAGCTTCAAGCTTTGATACCAAATGATGTAAGGCTACTCATACTGAGATTCATCTTCATATATAAATCAAAATGATGACCCTGCAGAGTCCGTAGATCTTAACCTACAGAGTTCGTAGTTTCTTAAAAGCTTGGAGAAATGGAGAATTTAAATGCACTGGATCAAATAAATGATACGCTAATCATATATGACTATAAACAGGGTTAAACTTCCTTATCTACAAACTAATAGGAAAAAAGGAAAGATAATTATCCATTATGCTTTTGCATTTGACGTGCAGTCAACACACATCTAACAAATACAATCAGAAAAGTGACACATGCTGCAACCAAAGCACACGCAAGAAGTGCATCCTTCACAAGTTGCAAAAGTAGGGCATCCTATGTGTGATTTGTGGCTCACTCTCTCTTCCTCCTCTTTTCAAGTGATTTTGTCATAAGGCAGATCTACACACTCCCAATTTAGGTGTCTACAGGCATCATGATATATACAACATTCCCCCTTTGTTTCTCAGCAAACCCTATAAATGAACTACCAAAATCTTCTACCTTCAAATTGGAAACACCATTGGTATCCTCTCTAGCATCTACTCTCTCAGAGAAAATGCTTTTAAACACTTCATGACAATGGACCTCCTGGACGTCCACCTCTAAGTTGGCAACAAACAATTCATTTCCTCTTACTTCTTGAGCAAACTCATCCCAATCACTAGCACTAAAAACAACCTCTGAGTTTAAGAGCAATGGACTATCAATGCTAGTTTCATTCACACCAATTTGAGGATAGAAGAACCTATTCCTTCGTGAGTGATTAGAGGTGTCATCTTCATCATCTGTCACATCACCCAGTATTGAATCAAATTCACTATGGCTATCCAAATCTAAAAACCTTTCAGACATCGATGATCGATTTAAATTGTACAATCTACTCGATTCAAACACATCATTACTCTCTCCTTCATGATCAAGCACAAATCCTCTTCTCAAAGAACACCTTTCACCAATAGTCACCCCATTTGCTTCTAATCATCTCTCGTGAGATTCAATTGTCTTTCACCCACATCCTCTCTATCTATGTCTCTCACCCCACATAGCATACATGGCCTCTCCACCATCTAGTTGTAGATCTCAACGCAGATCTCTCCCCATCTAGTTGTTCGATGACCTCACCTCTTTCCAAACATCTCACTCCAATCTCCATTGTCTACAGCCTCCATCTGTAGACTCTATCACCACGTGCTCCCCCGAGGTAGTCACCACGGCCACATAGGATAATATAGGCTGATTTGGCCTTTGTGACCCTTCTTCTCCCTCCTGGAGATCCTCCTACGAATCAGCTTCCTCTCCCTAAGGAGATCCTCCCTATTTTTCCTCTTCATCCCCTTTCTCTTTAATGAACTCTCCCAAGGTAGGCACTAGCTCTACTATGCTTAGAAAGTCTTCCTGGAATTTTTCAACAGCTTCAATAGCCTCCTAAAGTGACTCAACAATATCCTTCAATCCAAGAATCCAACTAATACACACTAATTATGTTTTGATTCGCCTTATTCCATATGGTGATAAGGTGTCACGGTTTATTTTGCCCAAAATATCATTTTTTTAACAAATTACAATTTGAATTACAATTGTTGTAGGAAAACTCATTCAATATACTTGAAATAAAATAAAATATATTATGCACCCGTAGATGTTCCTGCATCATCCACTCCCCCTCACTTAATTGTCACTACATTAAGTACTACAAGCATAGATCAGGCTATTAGAACATTTTCTATGTTGTTTTTTCCTCCACTCACTATAACATAGTAGATGAGTCTCCCATATTTCCTCCTAGTTTCTAATTTTTCCCCTTTTCCATCCCCAATCCAAATTATTTCATCATCACCTCTATCAAATTATCCATCCCATGCATTGATACATACTTACCAAGGTTACCCTCCAAAAACCACTTCTACCATTACCTCATACCCACCAAATATCCCTTCAAATTCACTTTACATTGCTTCCCCTCCATCAATAATAACTACTACTCCCATTAAACCATATCTTGTGTACTAGAGAAAGGTGAAGGACCCTTCTATTTCACCTCAAGGCACTCCAATAAAGGAATCCTATGATCAGAAGTTAGTAGAAAAGGATAAAATAAAAGTATCTAAGGAAGTAAAACCCCTAGAAATATTTGATAATGGTAAGGATTCTAAAGAGAATATTGTAGAGGGAGAATGGTTCACATAAGAAGAATGGAAATATAAGATATAAGCCTCCTTGTATAATACCATTATTGAGACCACAAAGAGTGACCTAGACGATGAATGGTTTCTAGAAGAAGCTTAGTCTAGGGACACAATAATTTTGAAGACCAATTTAGGATCAACTAAATTACTTGAGGACCAAGGTGGAGATGAAGAGGAGCCAAAAAATCTACCCTCAACACTTCTTAGCATATCAGTACCATATAAAATAATAATTTATTAGATTTCTACTACACAAAGGTTGATTGTACCAACTTCTTATTCCTCTCTTATAACTACAACTACTTATATCCCAATTATTTTTGTGGTGGCTATTCCTCCTCTTTTGGATTCTTCTACCCAATCAAATAAGGCTCAGGTAACTACATGGCTAATTTTGTAATTACCAACCCCAATCCCCATAATTCATGCCATGTCACCCCTTATCTAAACTTCAAAAGGACATATTGGAGTTACTCATACATCTATAATAGATTATTTTTAAGTCTTGATTAATACCCCTCTTACTTATTCATTCTTTGCCGCCTCCAACCCTCACTCCTCTAAACTCAATAAATAGGTACACTTTGATAATCTAGTCTCCTCTACCATATTTTCTTCCCCATTCACTCCTCCCTATCCATACACCCAATTATACCTTCCAATTATCTAAACAACCCAATTAGATTCTATCACTATTACATCAATGAAGGGGTCAAACAAAAGGAAACTAATAGTTGATACGATGGCACCAAAAGGGTCACTAGATGGAGAAGAGCCATTCGTCCCTTCCCTCAACTAAAAAAATTTTCTCCTAAGACCATGCTCTACCCTAGGACAATCCCCATATTACACTCATGCATAATAGGCAAAGCCTTCACAACAACAATTTGCCTTGAATATTCCTAAATGGATCTAGAAGATGTAATAAGTAGAGGTAGATAGGTAGTATTTGGTCATTATAGATAAACCTATAGTCAAGTTTCATTTCTAAAAGGAAACTAAGATTATGAAGAATATACAAATAATAACCACAATGGATGAAGGGCATCAAGTGGAACTGGAGCAAAGAGAAGATGTGTTACAATTAACTAAAAAATGTATGAATCTCCCATCAGACATGGGTGGTCATATAGAATACCCATATACTTTTTTAGACTATGTACAAGGATTAATAAAGGAGATGTTCATGGTATATGATCAATATATGGAGGCCCTATAGGAAATTGGTACCATTTAGCCTCTAAGGGATCTCATAGGCAGTGTGTGGGGAATAACCCATTAGCTATATGATGCCCTCTAATTAATAAGAGATATAAAGAAAGAATCATAACCTAAATGGGGCGATGTCTCATCCCTTGTATAGGACATGAAGAAGATGGATCCAAGCTTTATTTTTTGGGTTGAGTAGCCAAGGATAAGGCCTAAAGTATACTAAACTTAATAATTTCCCTAGATGTTTCATGGGCCCAAAATTATGTGGCTATTAGAAGAGATAACTTGATTGAATGGCATCAAGAGATGTAAAATTTAGTACAACAAATCATAAATTAATATGGGAAAGCCATCACAATACTTTTGGAAATGAGAGTCAAGGATGTACTTAACCAAAGTGGATTATTGTCCTTAAGGCCATCTTTGAATAGCTCCTTTGAATAGCAGTGAATAATTATTGAACAAAGGCCAAGGGCACAATATATAAGACCCATGATGACCTAAAATAATTTTTAAATTTTTTTAGAAGAAATATATTTGGTATAGATATTATTTATGTGGATATTGGGGATGCATTGAAAGCACATATAAAATTAATGGACAAGTTACCCCTTCTCTTCAAGAAACCCCTATTGGAATTTAGGACCATTGAGAATGATTTTCAAGTAATCCACACTCTCTACTTATAGATTCAAGCAAAAAAATGGGATCCATTGTCCACTTTAGTTACAAATTCTTTTCAAGTGACATAACTAACCTTAGTTGTAACTTATGATACAATGGAAATAACCATTGGAGTACAGGTTTCTACCACTACAAATTCCTTTCATTTAAATTAGTAATTTCATTACTAAATTAAAGGTAGGGGGAATGTAAATGATATTTTACTATTATGTAACACCTTAGTCTTAGACACTTAGAAAAATATAACCTTGGTTGTCTTTCTTAGTTTTTTATTATTCCTTCTTTTGCAAGTTTGCATCTGATTTATATTTATGCCCCTTGGTTTATATCTCTTAGTCTAACTAGTCTTATTTTAATGATCTAGTTCTTTTATCTTTCCCAGAATGATTAAAATGTACCTATCTTCCATCTCTAAAAATTTTGAACCTGTACATGCTCTCCTTCTCCTTATATACTAATGACCAGGATACATAGTAGAATTGATGTTACTATCATGTCTTGATGTAAGTGTCTAGTGTGCTAAAGTCATTAAATTTAGATATTAAAGTATCTTAATGGTCATCCTAAGTAATTAAATGAAATTTATTACTATAAATGGATTGATATAAATACAAGATCAACCCTTATTCATTTTTCACATAGCATTCAGACCAAAGATCATTCAATTGAACAAAGCTTCCCTATTTATTCTTATTTCTATACCAGTAATAAGGAATGCATATCTATAGGTATAAATTAATAAAGGATTAGCTCAAGAGCTTGATTTTCCAAGTTACAATTTAGGTAATTATTGTACTTACTTTAAACACATTATATGATTCACACACAAGCCAACATATAGGGGAGAACTACATCAGTTCAAGGCCCTATTCAGAGTATTGGCTATATAAGAAACATCCTTTGACATAAGGGTCATTTGGATTATCTATAAATTATTTTAACACTAACCCATTTGAACAATAACTCATTTTAACCCAAGGTCACATTAAAGATGGAAATCTAGGGTTTTTCCATTTTAGAAGGAGATACAATCTATGAATAATATTTGAATACACTAGAGTTAAGGCAAAGAAAAATCCAAAAGCATATAGGTGATCATAACCTATTTCAATAGATATTATGTATAGGACACTAGTGTTGAACCCAAATAATAACATCAACCTAACCATCCTAAGCTGACATTACTATATATAGATCCAGAGGTGTCAAATCTAGAATCTAATGACTATTTCAAAATCTTCTTCCCATCTAATTTTAACCTCTTTCACATCTACAAATGCATAAATATCAAAAAATCTAAGTACATCACTTCTTTTTTATTTATATATCAAGTATAGTTATGCTTTTCATATTTATGTAATACCCCACTTTGGTGATAGTGAATTTTAGACAACTTCATTAGTTTTTAGTTCTTAATTATCTTATCACTCATCAACTATGTGGATAATTGATATTATAGAAAGGTTAAGTTATTCATTGGCATATAATTCTTTGTTAGTATGATTTAAACTTGGTTTTACACCATATTGTCATTATGGTCACTATCTAGAGTCACCTTGTATAGCATGTATTATCATGACTAAATAATTACATTGAGACAACAATTTATTTGGGTATTTTACTATATAAAATAATGACCCAGTTGATTATCATTATCAATGGGGTTTTCCCATATTGTAAATCTCTCTTTATGTTGATCTAAGGATTATTTGATCAAGTTTAAAGTAAGGATGGTCATTAACCCTTAACATAAGAAAAATTATAATATACAATAAGAATCATGAGTTAATAAATAAAGTATAAAGTTTTAACCTTGTGGAAATTATAGGACTTACCTCATTAATTTGGTCATAATCATGATATTGATGTTTAGTGCGGGCCAAGGTAGTTTTGTAACCTTATCAATAAGATATTTTTGTCATTTTTATTTTAACTAAAAACTTGTACTAGAGTTTTAGTTTAAATATTTTAACTTGGGTATCGCATGATATAACCTCGTTGTTATGTTCATTTTGATGTATGGATAAAACCAATTTTTTTGACATTATGATAACCTTAATACTTAAAGTATGACTATAAATTGGAGAGATTACATTACCTAGATAATAAGGTAACATCACCATTATTGAAGGTCAACATTAACCCAAAAGCCAAATTTACCTTTTTATATCATATTATTTTTCCTCCTTGAAATATTCCTTTTACCATTGGAAACAATTAATATTTTCATGAACATGGTAAACACAAGATTTTAATATGGTTAGAAATTTATTTTAGGGGATAAATTAAAATATATCCTTGAGTCATGAGGAAATCTTATTTTGGCATTGTAAATAAATTTATTAGACCGGAGTAGTTCTCGAGGAGTCAAATCGCATAGAGGTGAAGGAAGACAAAATTTTGATTATGTTTTGAGTATGGGGAAGGTTATCATCCCATCTCACTATCCCTTTTATTTTTTCACCTATTATATCCATGTATCTTGATAAAAAATTATGGTACTTAAAAGACTAATAAAATTAAATCTATGCAAGCCATTTAAGAAGGAAAGAAAAATTCAACATTGAGCAAACTAGAGAAATGAAGAGGAAAAGTTGAATTAAGTAGGATAAGGAGGGTGTGCCACATTATCATGAAATTGAATATATCCATTTACTTCCAATATTCTATGCTAATGATAAATTAATCTGGTAGGAGTATGTATTATTTGGTTTTGTCAAGTGAGAGCAATAAAAATTAAGTAGAACCATTCTCTGACTTTGTTTATATATCTCCATTCACTTTATAAATCTAGGGAAAAAAATTTGTAATAACTCTTTAACTATACATGACTCATATGATGAACTTGCTTAGGAGTTAGTTGATCTTTAGTTTCTTGTCTTCCTCCTTTAGCACTATATAGTAGTTGTGTAGACACTAGAAAACTACACATTTACAGTTTTCAATGACTAAATGCCTTAGGATTCCCTAAAACTTCTTAAACCTTCCCAAAAACCCCCTTAACCAAACCAAATAATTATTATCCTAGTCACATAATATCATTCAAAATCACTATTTGAAAGTACTATTCAAAAATACTATTCACCATCACTATTCAATGTGGGACCCACTATCACTATTCATGATGACATGGAAAGTGACATGGCATGTGATTTAGAGGTGATATGGAAAGTGGTATGGCTTAGATTTTATGTGGATTGATGTGGGACTTCATAACCCACCTGGGACCCTTCCCAAAGTGCTTGATGACCTCATTCAAGCATCACACGCACCCCCCTCCCTTGAAATGTGGAAAATTTACCCTTAAGGGGTCATTATTAAACATGTATTTTGACTTCCCATATGAAATTAGACTTTAAAAAGATATAAATAACTCTTTAAGACTTTGGGAAAGACAAAGGGCACCCATTTTTTTCCTTTTATCCCAAATGGAGGCTCACCAACCCAAATGGGAGACTTTCCAACCCACATGGGAATCCCCACCAACCTCACCTTGGAATTTTCATCCCACACATTGAAAATGGTGCCACATTTGGTGTGCCACCGCTTTAAGTGCTTGTGTGAAAGAAATAAAGGATGGGGAGAAGTCTTTAAGCCTCATTCAAACCCATGTGAATGATTTCCATTCAAACATAGAGACTCACCAACCCACATGGAATCCTCACCCACCTCACCTTGACTAAATCATGATCCCACTTGGAGAAATTTTAATTGATTCACTAATCCTCTATTTTGGCATGTTTCTTCACACAAAAATGTTGTAAATACCCCCCTCTCCTTCACCCAAGGTTAAGTGGCAAGTTAGTCTTTTGTTCTTAGCATATTACTACAATTTTTTTTGGAGGAAGTCATAATCTTGGAGGTCATCATCATCTTGGAGGAGAAAACATAAAAGCAATAAATCTCTGCTGAAATTACTTCAAGCTTCATCAACATTCAACCATTATCAACATCTTCAAGCCACTTTAACAACATTGAGGTAATTTAATTTATTTTGTAATTTTAGTTCTTTCTTTATTTCCCTTTGGCATTCTCTTTTCTTAACCTCCATACTCTTGATCCCTTAAAATATTCCTCTTTATACCATTAATCTAATTCAATCCCTTTGGCTATTTCCATTTCATTTATCCCTTTTATCCCATTCACCTCTTTTCCTCATTTACCTCTTTGCCATCTTTACCTTTCTTTTTCCTTTGCCATATTTACTTATTTGCCTCATTTATATATTCATCCCTTTGTATACTTGAAACCTTGAACATATACCCAAACCAGAAAAACAATCCTTTTGACCCTCACCACTTTACCAAACCTAAACCATAACCTTTACTAATTTTCAGCATTAATATTAATTAAACTATTGCATTCATTTAGTTATCTTTGGCAAAGCATTTAAATTTATTATATCAAATTTAGTTATTTGATGTTTTAGTGTCATTTATCTACTATTTTTATGAAAAATATACTTATTTTATCATTCCAACTTATTTTTCTTGAAGAAGGTGGATTGACAGCCTCCACAAAAGCTTTCACTTCTAGGATCTAGCTCACACTAGGCAATCCACTAAACTACTTGTCTAACAAACAAGTTTTTGTGGTAATGTTTTTGTCAAGAATCTAGAACAATAAACATGCTCTGATACCAACTGTTAGGAACCCAAGGAAGCACCACTGATTACCAAGCAACTAAACATGTAGAAATAACCAAAAGTACAAGTAACTAGAATTTAGAAATAACACAGAATATGAGAGACAATACACAATCTTGTATTAATACTCATCCAGAAAGAAAATACAATAAAGAAGATGTCACTTCTTCTCCACACCTCTTAGAGGCTTCCCACACCTCAAGTGTAAAGTAATTCTCAATTAAGAGTTCTCTCTCTCTTACAGTCCCAACACACAACTCAAACACAGAGTTGGTGTTCACCTCCAACCAGTCAGTAGTCACTACTGCCAGTACACTGAGTATATACACATACTCAACCAAGTGCACAACACACTCCAAGTAGATCTCCCATGAACCTATAACAACTTGCAACTCAAATGATCTTACTTTGGAAGGATCTTCCTTGCCTTCCTCTTTTCTCTCTTTCTGAGTACACACTGTACTCCAAGTAGATCCTGCTTGATCTTGCTCCCTGTTGTGTTGCTATCACTTTGATCCTGCTGCCACCTACAGATCAATCTGGTTCTGGACACTTGTAAACCTAGACCTTACACACACAAACAGCTGTAGATCAATGATCTTACTTACCATGTAGATCTCCTAACGTAACCATGCACACCTGCTGACCAAGATCATACATACATGAAGAACCCTTCTGATTCTCCAAACCAACACCCACACTTGGTACTGTGGCACTAGGAGGAACACACCATGCTCTCTTCACTCTGAAGGAGCTTATTTTGCTCTCTTACTCTCTAGCACTAATTTACAATACAACCCATGAGTCTCTTAAATAGATCTCATGCAAACAATAATTAGACACCTAATTACAATAATTAGATCCACATCTCGAGACTATAATTAGCCCTCAACATGCAAACACCCAGTTTGTTAATTAACTGTCTGTGAACTAGCAGTTTTGAAATACACAAGCGACCGACGTTGGTCCCTGTCTACCTAGAGGTGACCGACATTGGCCGACCAATGACCGACATCAGTTGCTCTTTTGTCTACACCTTGCCGGTGTTAGTTGGCCTGACCAATGCCAATGTCTGTGACACTCAAAAACCTCCTCCCCTATTTGCATCAGTGAAGCTTTTAGCTCCACAACCTAACAATCTCCCACTTGGAGATAAATAGCTACACTATACCTGTACCTGTACACTATCTAATCTGTTTCATGGCTTGTATCCCTCTTCAAGCACAACCTTGAAGACCAACCACCACAACACCTGTGGTGAACCCCCTATCATCCAAGTAACCCGCTGCATCCACATCTACAAACACATGTAGAAAATAACTTGACCTTGCATCACATGTTAACCTACTATTGGTCCCTCTCAGATACCTGAGAATCCACTGAATTGCCCTCCAGTGCTTCTTTCCCAGATTGGCTCCAAACTTTTTGATAGCTCCCACTGCTTGGGAAAACTCAGGTCCAGTACACATGTACTTAACCTCATTATGTGAATCAAGACACTGCTCATAGAACTATCCAACCCATCGGCATGCTAACTGGCTTCACACAATCATCTAAAGACAAAATCAACCTGTGATCTCCATGTCTCTAAAACACACTTATGCCAAAGAATTTCACTGCTCCAAATTTCTCATGACATACCTCTAAACTAACTTTACCTTTAGCTTAGAAACCCTTGTATGTGTAACCCTGCATGTAAGCAAACACACAACATACAGTAACAGGATGATGTTTCAATCATCACCCACCTGGTAAAGTAACCACAGTAGTTACAATGACATTGACTAAAGCCATGCTTTGTCATCCACCTGTCAAACTTGTACCACTATCCTGTAGCTTCCTTAAGACCATATGACCTGGCCTTTCATCTCACGTATCCATTCTCTCTATTCTTTAACTAAGGTATCCATTCATCTTTCAGTGCATTCTTCTAGCTGGCAACCCTACCAAATCTCTCACTTGGTTCTACATCCTAATCATGCCATGCTCCCACTGTTTCCTAGATCCTTCCTGCTCTACAGTGAGCAACAAGTATAAAGAAGAGGAATAATGAATTTGAGGCTTACTTACCCTTTCAGTCCTCCATATGGGCATTTGAGACTCCTTGACAGCTTGTTATCCACCCAAAATTTGTTACAGTGACCGACCTCGATCACCACACAATCTGCATCTGACTGACATCAGTTTCCATGCGACTATCCTTTCTACCAATGTCAGTTTCCGGATCGACGTTGGTCTTACCTGGTCACTGACATCAGTTCCTTGATCGATGTTGGTAGCCACCCTGCTCAACACCACCAGCTCCAGTCTACACATGACCGACATCGGCACCTGTCTATTCAACGCCAATTCCCCATGACTGACACCGATAACTATGTTTTCCTATGAGTGATGACTTTTTACCCACAAGCTCTCCATGGATCAAAACCCTATCCAAACTACCCTGCTCAGAGTTACTCAGTCCCATCCACTGATCTCTATCCATCATCTCCTCTAGAAACACCAAGGCTTTCCAGTCCTTAAGTCTGTCAAAGACATCTTACTTCCTCTTAAGAATATGCATCTCCTTCTTGCTCATGTGACCAAGCCTATAAAGCCACATCTCTGTAGCAGAAGAAGAATCAATAATATAAAGAAGTAGATAAAGAGTACCTGCTTTCTTACCACATGCTAATTCAAGTGCATCCACTGTGAGAGTTCTTGTGCATCTCTCATCACCCAAATTTCCTAAAGCAATTAGATGCATCTTCAAGACTGGGACCTGCATGACCTTCTTCAACACCTATGTGTTGGTTGCCTACAATTTTAGCTTCACTTCCCCTTTGCCAATTCTTTGGCAAGGCACACCAGCCCCTAAATAAATCTTTCCAAAGTCTCCAAAGACCTTAACATGGAAAAATACTCTATTTCAGACTGCATGGAAAGAGGCAACATAATCTATAAAACATGATTCTACTTTATCCAAGAAACCTCCCAAAGCATCTTGTGCAACAACACCTACAACATCTACTTCTTTAGTTTCTTCATGCTGATCTGCTACCAACCAACAATCTTTCTTTTCCTACTCTTTCCTTCTATCACACCATAATTGACCATTCATGCTTTTCAATTCCTCCATTATTAGCTTACTTTCTTCTACCATTGCTATACTCCCACTCAATTAGAAACCCATGAGAGTGACATGTAATCAAATGCAAAACCTGCTCCCTGCAACCTTAGCTCTAATACCACATGTCAGGAATCTAGAACAACAAACATGCTCTGATACCAACTGTTAGGAACCCAAGGAAGCACCACTGATTACCAAGCAACTAAACATGCAGAAATAACTAGAAGTACAAGTAACTATAATTCATAAATAACACAAAATATGAGAGATAATACACAATCTTGTATTAATACTCATCCAAAAAGAAAATACAATAAAGAAGATGCCAGTTCTTCTCCACACCTCTCAGAGGCTTCCCACACCTCAAGTGTACAGTAATTCTCAATCAAGAGTTCTCTCTCTCTTACGGTCCCAACACACAACTCAAACACAGAGTTGGTTTTCACCTCCAACTAGTTAGTATCCACTACTGCCAGTACACTGAGTATATACACATACTCAATCGAGTGCACAACACACTCCAAGTAGATCTCCCATGAACTTGCAACAACCTATAACCCAAATGATCTTACTTTAGAAGGATCTTCCTTGCCTTCCTCTCTGCTCTCTTTTTGAGTACACACTGTACTCCAAGTATGTTAGGTTATGGAGCTAAAATCTTCACCAAGACGCAAACAAGAGGAGTTATGGAGGTTGCAGAGAGTTGCAGAATGAGTTGCAGGGAAACTGACATCAGTCTGATCAATCGAAATCAGTCAGATAGTAGTGAAGAATCAACTGACATCGGTTACCAGTCGGCCAACATCAGTTAGGGAGGAGCTGATGTCGGTAGCCTGTGTGCGTGAACATGCAATTTGCATGTTGATTCTGAAGAGTCTATTTTTAGACTGTTAGTTTTCATGTTAAAGGCTAATTATAGTCTTAAGTTGCGTGTCTAATTATTGTAATTAAGATAGTCTAATTATTGTAAGCATGAGATCTATATATAGACTCATGGGTTGTATTGTAAATGAGTGCCAGAGAGTAAGAGAGCAAATAAGCTCCTTCAGAGAGAGGAGAGCAATGATGTGTTCTTCCTAGTGCCACAGTACCAAGTGTGGGTGCTAGTTTGGAAAATTAGAAGGGTTCTTCATATTTGTATGATCTTGGTCAACAGGTGCATGGCTTCTTTTGGAGATCTAAAATGGTGAGTAAGGTTTAGTGATTTGTAGGTAGCAGCAGAGAGCAAGAGATCTACTTGGAGTATGATTGTGTACTTGGTGTACTGGCAGTGTTGTTTCTGATTGGTGGAGGTGAACATCAATTATATATTGGAGTTGATTGTTGGGACTGAGAGAGAGAGGAAAGAAGGTCTTGAGGTGTAGTGAGCCTTTGAGGTGGAAGAAGAAGTGGCATCTTCTTTATTGTATTTTCTTCTGAGTGATTATTAATACAGTTGTGTATTGTCTCTCATATCCTGTGTTGTTTTATATTTATAGTTACTTATCATTCTGGTTAAGTTCCGTGTTTAGTTGCTAATACAATAGGTAATCATATGTGCTCTTATTATGGAGCAAGATCCTAACAAGTGGTATCAGAGCTTTTGGTTGGGTTACTAATAGGTGGTTTCAGATCTGGTTAGTGTTTGTTGATTACAGGGCACTCTCAGGGGTTTCAGATTGAGTGGGAGTATAGCAATGGCAGAAGAAAGTAAGCTACGAATGGAGAAATTAAATAGCATGAATGGTCTGATTGATGGAAAGAAAGAGTAGGTAAAGGGAGATTGTTGGTTGGTAGAAGATTAGCGTGTAGAATCAGATGTTACAGGTGATGTTGCACAAGTTGCTTTGGATAAAGTAGAATCTTGGTTTACAGATTCTTTTGCCTCTTTCCATGCAGCCTAAAATAGAGCATCTTTTCATGGGTATGTCTTTGGAGAGATTTGTTTAGGGGTTGGTGAGCCTTGTCAAATTATTGATGAAGGGGAAGTGAAGCTGAAATTGCAGATGGATAACACACAGGTGTTGAAGGAGGTCATGCAGGTACCAGTCTTGGAGATGAGTCTAATTTCTTCAAGAAAGTTGGGTGATGGGAGATGCACAATAACTCTCATAGTGGATGCACTTGAATTAGATGGTGGTAAGAAAGTAGGTATCCTTTATCTATCTACTTATATTACTGATTCACCTTCTGTTGTAGAGATGTGGCTTTGTAGGCTTGGTCACATATGTAGGAGGGAAATGCATGTTCTCAAGAAAAAGACAGATATCTTTGATAAACTTAAGAACTGGAAAGCCTTGGTGTTCATGGAGGAGATGATGGATAGAGATTAGCTGAGGGGATTGAATTATTCTGAGTAGGGCTATGTTGATTTGAATAGGGTTTTGATCCAAAAAGATCTTGCAGGTAAAAAGTTATTACTCACAGGCGAACACAGGTACTAGCATCGGTCATACAGTAATTGACATCGGCAACAATAAGACCGACGTTAGTTAGATAGGAACTAATGTTGGTAGAAGATACCAGCGTCAGCCAGAAAAATGACGTTGGTAGTCAGGGTTAGTGCAGGGAACCAACATCGATCAGATGCAGACTGGGAGATGGCTGAGATCGGTCACTAGAACGGATGTTGGGTAGACAGCAAGCTATCAAGGAGTCTCAAATGCCCATATGGAGGTTATAAATGGTAAGTGAACCTCATATTCTTTGTTCACCTTCTTTATATTGCTTATTGATGGTCGAGAACCAGGAAGATGTGAAGAGGCAATGCAGGTAGAATCTAGAAATAGTGGGAGCTTGGCATGGATGAGGAGTGTGAGTCCTTGGAGAAAAAACAAATAGGAGTTTGTTGGTGGAGTTGTCAGATAGAAGAAAGCACTAGCTGAGGGATGGATTCCCAAGTTAAAGAAGAGAGTGGATGGATATGTGAGACGGAAGGCCAAGGTATATGGTCTTGAGGAAGCTGTAGGACAGTGGTACAGGTTTTGACAAGTGGATGACAAAGCAGGGCTTTAGTCAATGTTAGTGTAATCATTGTGTTTGACTTACCAGGTGGATGATGAGTCATGACATTATCCAATTATTGTATGTGGGTGATTTGCTAGCAGGTTTGTACATACAGGGTTTTGCTGAGCTAAAGGTAAGGTTAGTTTAGTGGCATGTCATGAAGAATTTGGAGCAACAAAATTCTTTAGCCTAAGAGACATGGAGATTTTTGGGTCTCCAGTGGGAGCTGATGTGAAGACGGTGTTGGCAGGGTTCAAGATGCAGGATGCAAAATTGGTAAGCACACCAAGGGCTGGACAGTTCAAGCTTAGCTTAGAACAGGGTTCAAAATCACATGAGGTCTAGTGTAGACTTGAGTTTTCCCAAGTAGTGGGAGTTGTCAAAAAGTTTGGAGCCAATTCGGGGAAGGAGTACTGGAGGGAAATTCATTAGATTCTTAGGTATTTGAGAGGGATCAATAGCAGGGATTCATGTTATGCAGGGTCAAGGTCTTCACTACATGGAGTTGTAGGTTCGGATGTGGCAGGTTACTTGGATGATAGGTGTAGCATCACATGATGTGTGGTGGTTGGTCTTCAAGATTGGTCTTGAAGAGGGATACAAGCTAGGGAATAATTTAGATGGTGTATAGGTATAAGTACAGGTGTAGCTATTTATCTCCAAGTGGGAGATTGTTAGGTTGTGGAGCTAAAAGCTTCACCAGGATGCAAACAGGAGGAGTTACGGAGGTTGTGGAGAGTTATAGAATAAGTTGTAGGGAAACCGATGTTGGTCTGATCAACTGACATCGGTCAGATAGCAGTGAAGAATCAATCGATGTTGGTTACCAGTTGGCTGACATCGGTCAGGGAGGAGCCGATGTTGGCAGCCTGTGTGCATGAACATGCAATTTGCATGTTGATTCTGGAGAGTCTATTTTTGGACTGTTAGTTTGCATGTTAAAGGCTAATTATAGTCTTGAGTTGCGTGTCTAATTATTGTAATTAAGATAGTATAATTATTTTAAGCATGATATCTATATATAGACTCATGGGCTGTATTGTAAATGAGTGCTAGAGAGTAAGAGAGCAAATAAGCTCCTTCAGAGAGAGGAGAGCAATGGTGTGTTTCTCCTAGTGCCACAGTACCAAGTGTGGGTGCTGGTTTGGAGAATCAGAAGGGTTCTTCGTATTTATATGATCTTAGTCAGTAGGTGTGCATGGCTTCTTTTGGATATCTATAATGGTGAGTAAGGTTTAGTGATTTGCAGGTAGTAGTAGAGAGCAGGAGATCTACTTGGAGTACGGTTGTGTACTTGGTGTACTGGCAACATTGTTTCTGATTGGTGGAGGTGAACATCAATTCTGTATTGGAGTTGATTGTTGGGACCGAGAGAGAGAGGGAATAAGGTCTTGAGGTGTGGCAAGCCTTTGAAGTGGAAGACGAAGTGGCATCTTCTTTATTGTATTTTCTTCTGAGTGATTATTAATACAATTGTGTATTGTCTCTCATATCCTGTGTTGTTTCATATTTCTAGTTACTTATCATTCTGGTTAAGTTCTGTGTTTAGTTGCTAATACAAGAGGTAATAATATGTGCTCTTATTAGGGAGCAAGATCTTGAAAAAGTAGATCTTGCCTGATCTTTCTCCCTGTTGTGTTGCTGTCACTTTGATCCTGCTGCCACCTGCAGATCAATCTAGTTCTGCACACCTGCAAACCTAGAGCTTGCACACACAAACACTTGCAGATCAATTATCTTACTTACCATGTAGATCTCCTAATGTAGCCATGCACACCTACTGACCAAGATCATACATTCATGAAGAACCCTTCTGATTCTCCAAACCAGCACCCACACTTGGTACTGTGGCACTAAGAGGAACACACCATGCTCTCTTCACTCTGAAGGAGCTTATTTTGCTCTCTTACTCTCTAGCACTAATTTAAAATACAGCCCATGAGTCTCTTAAATAGATCTCATGCAAACAATAATTAGACACCTAATTACAATAATTAGATCCATAGCTTGAGACTATAATTAGCCCTCAACATGCAAACACTCGGCTCATTAATTAACTGCCCGTGAACTAGCAGTTCTGAACCGCACAAGCGACTGACGTCGGTCCCTGTCTACCTGGAGGTGACCAACATCAGCCGACCAATGACCAACATTGGTTTCTCTTTTATTTTCACCTTGCTGATGTCATTTGGCCTGACCGACACCGGTATCTGTGACACTCAGCAACCTCCTCCCCTGTTTGCTTCAGTGAAGCTTTTAGCTCCACAACCTAACAGTTTTATTATTTAAAGTCATTCTTCCCTAGCCAAAGAATAGTTCACCATAATTATTTGGATTGAATTCATTCACTTTAACATGTATTATTCCACACCCTTCATTCTTATTTTCTTTCTTTCAAAAATTTAAAAAAAAGAAAAGCAAAAAAATTATGACAAACATTTTGGCACGCCCGATGGGACCCTTGAGTTTTATTGGGTTCATATATGTTGTAGGAGATTTATAATTTCATTAGTGAAATTAATTTAGTTGCATTTTAGGATAATTAATTTTTATTTCTTACTCAATTAAACACACACACACACACACACACACACACACACACACACACACACACACACACACACACACACACACACACACACACACACGTTCTAGTTGCATTTTTAGAAAAGTTAAAGTTTATTTTCTTTGAATTTTAAAAAGAAATAAAAAGAAAAATCATCCTAAGATTAGGACTTGAATTTTCATATTTTATTTAGATACTTTTTATTCATTTAAATAAATCTAAAATTTTATTTTGGGTTTAAAACAAACACTTTGCATCCATTGAATTGCTTGTTGATAGTCATCTAGTAACTAGGAGGAACAATAATTTTATCATAGATTTCACTTTTCTTCACACACTAATCCAAACCACTTAATAGTTAACACATAAAATAATACTTGAGACAAGGACTGACTAGGATTTCATCACCTGATGATAACCTTACCCCCTTCTAGCTATCCCAATTATATTCCACCACCAAAGGGAGAACCAACTCAGCTCTCTGGTTGAGTATAAACTCTAGACTCGATATATCTTGGCTAAGAACCCATCACCCTTATCACTTAAATATTGTAAAGTAAGGGGGTAGACCCAAATACCAAGCCACATACTAAATTTCAACATAGATATTTATTTTGAGTGCCTAAACATTAGCTGAAACCAAACATAGACTACCTTATTTAGGACCTGTTCTACAAACCATATTCCTTCTTCACACTTTCTAAGGTATAATCCAAAAGAGAGATAATTAAAACTCTAGGATTTAATGTGTCTTAGTGTATGGTATTATCTCCTTGAATATTTTCTTTTTCTTACTTCTTGTTTGAGGTGTGAGCTCCATTTCTCTCCATTCTTCACATAGTCTTTACCAGACTACAAATTGAAGAATCAAACCAACCGAGAACCTATTTTCCAATAACTCATCTCCACTACCTTTTTCAATGAAGGTATTTCCTATTTTCTCTCCTATAAATCCTAAATTTTCTATGATCTTAGATAATAATCCTTTTTTCTCAAAGTGGTACCTTGTATCACAAGCCACTTATGCTCCCTTCCTTACCAACAATCAACCCAACCTTATCTACAACCAACCCAATCCTATCTACAACCAACCCAATCTTGTCTATAACCAACCCAACCCTATTTATAATCAACATAACCTTACTTATAACTCATCAAAATCCAACTTCAACCAACCCAAAAACTATCAACCTTCACTCTAACTACCAATTGAGTTTGTTGCAGTGATAACAGACTGGATAGCTAGATTAGAGTTAAAACTTATGTCATTATTTATGGTATCCATGATCAATAAAACATCAATTAAAACCAACCAATGGCATATCATCATCCATTTAATTATTATCATGCCTAACCAACAACCTATCAACATCTATCATCTCAATCACCCCAACCTTGTCAAAGCTTAGTCCATTTTCCCCAACCATCATATCAACCTCAACCCACCTTGTTAACCCAATAAATTTCATCACCCTCAACTAATCAACAAACCTATCAATTAGCTTATCAACATAACCAACTTGATAACCTATCAAACCAACTAGCCTCTTTAAGCCAACCAAATAACTTATAAATAGCTTCACACCCTAATGTGATAACTGAGACATTGGTACACCCTCTTATAACCCTTAGTAAACCTATAACTGAAGAAACTGTAATAACACCAACCTTAACCAATACACTTGTTGACCAAGTAGAACCTTTTAAAAATTTCCTTACAAATATCAATTGAGGAAACCAAACAATCTTTTCCACTTCCCTTTTTAGTGAATCAAAGCCAACCAAAATCATCTGACACTTGTGAGGTGCATATGATCAATGTTGTTATGGATAAACCTATTACTACTACTTCCACCTCACTCATTAAAGTGGTGGAATCACTTTCCATTCTTTGGGATGACTAAATAAAGGAATAAACCACTCCCTTCCTTTAACTTGACACCATTATACCTTCCTCCCATCCACAGACTCACCTACTCTTCCTTTGGAAATCATTCCTTTAGAAGAGGTCACCTTATCCACTCCATCTATGGAAGAAACAACTTCTCTAAATTTTAAAACTTCCACCAAAAACATAGATGGAGAAACCATTCCCTCTTCTCCACCCAAGATTTTAAGCTTTGAAATTAATGATCAAGGAACTGAACCTATCTACAAGCCCTATTCTAGGCTAGTACAAAGCCTAGATTTCACTTCTCAACCCAATCTCGATAGAGCCACTTTTTGGCATCATCTTGGCCTCCCTTACCAAAATAAACAAGAACCCTTAGCTTCACTTGAATCCACCCTCAAACCTATCACTACCTTAATCTAGGCATTATTCCTCCCAACCTCTCTAGGAATGCTTTAAGAGATTTTATTTAGGGTACCTCTCATTACACCATACTAGGAGGAATCCTTTACAAACATGGTTTTGATGGTCTCCTTCTTCATTGCCTATGTATCCATGAAGATTCCCATTCCATCAAGGAAAGACCTGATGGGATCTAAGGGAGACATTTTAGTGGCTTAGTGGTCACTAAACGTATCCTTCACTTTGGTTACTATTAACCCACCCTCAACCAAACTATTGTCATTATGTAAAAAAGTGTGTTAAATGTCAATAACATGCTAATTTACATCATGCACAAGCCAATAGCCTCCAAGTATCTAATGAATTTTAGCCTTTCTCTTAATGGGGGTTCAATCTCATTGGAGAAATTAACCCCCATTCTTCACAACAATATAGCTCCATCATCACAACCACCAAACACTTCACCAAGTTGGTGGAAGTTATTCCTCTAATATCTACCAAAGTAGAAAAGATTGTAAACTTTATCAACCACCATATCATCTACCACTTTGGTGTTCCTCATAAGATCATCACCAATAATGGAAAATCTTTGAATAATAAATAACTCCAAGGTTTATGTGATGCATTTGGCATTGATTTAATCTTTTCCTTTCCTTATTAACCACAATCAATGGATAAGTAGAAGCCTCTAATAAAACCCTCACCAAAATATTAAATAAAGTTGTCAGTGCTTTAGTTTAGGATTGATACTTGCATATCACATTCACCTTATCAGCCTATCACACTAGCATTCAAACCTCCATTGCTGCTACCCCTTTTTATCTAGTCTTCAGAATAGAGGTAGTCTTACCTCTTGAAGTCTAAATCCCTTCTTTGAATATCTTTGAAGGAACTCATTTCTAAAGAATATTTTTGTCAACATCATTTATCTCAACTTGAGCTACTTGACGAGCATCATTTAGTATCTCTCACCCACTTTCATATCTATCAAGAGCATATCATACTTGCTTATAATAAGTACCTCAAACAATAAGAATTCAATATCAGAGATCTTGTCCTAAAAGAAAACCAACATGTAAACAACATGAAGAAGAGTAAATGAGGTAAGTTTGATTTCAATTGGCTTGGACCCTACATCATCACCCATAAGTATGGATCAGGAGCTTTTCATTTTTCCTCTCTCAAAGGTAAATTAGAACTTGAGCCTCTCAATGCTTTGCATTTGCATCTATTTTTATGTTACAAAAGGATCGAGCTCACTTGTTTGTCTAACTTAAGCTCATCCCTTCATTATGAGATCTTAACCTTCACCCACCTTCCTCCTCCCCTTTTGAGGATAATCTATTATAACATAGAACCATGTGATTAACTATTATAGTCATGGAATAATCCTAAATATGGATACCATGGCTCTACCCATAGCATGGTTCTCATGGATACTTTTCATCTCTAACAAGATGGAATCCCATGATCATTATCTCTCAAAACCACAACCCTTCACATATCATTAACCTTCTTGTGTTCAAATTTTGCCCTCATAAAGGTAAACCTATAAACCTCATTAGAATTGGCCATTTCTAAACACATTGCATCCCACAACAATCTGGTTCCATATCTTAAGCATTGTAAACTACTCCCTCCAAGGACAGCTACCTAAAAATAAAATAAAAATTGCCACATGTAAGGTAGACTGCTCCCTTGAAGGACAACTATCAATAACTTTAAACAAAGCCAATAAGCTTAAACCACTCTTTTGAAGGATGGATAAGTTAACTTTGTCAAAAGTAGATAAATTTCATGGAATCTTCCCACATCGATCAGCTTCCCATATACAACAATAAATCAAAAGACCCACTATCACAAAAAAATATAAAGCTACAATCGGCTTTCAAATGTAGACTTCCCACATTGATCAGTCTACATCTAGCATACAACATGGACTTGTCTATTACCATTCTTAGGCCAAATATAGAAGGGGTACACTAACTCACATGAGTTTATCACATATATCACCTGTTACCCTTCACACCACCTATCACCCATTTCGCTTTAGACTATTTGTAAATCAAGGGATTTAGAGCTTACATGATACCCTATGATCAAGAGACCTTATTTATCAACTAATGACTGATCATGAACAATATTTTAAGGGCTTATATTCATTAATTTGATCTCAATTTTGGTCTATTTTTATTCCTTATCAAAAACAAAACATCAAGCCCTATTCTTATCATAATGTGCCTGGTTGATATTTTCACCGTGATGTGTACCACCTAACATTGCAACAACAATAGTCATTACTTTTATATTGAGTGAGATTATAACAACCATAACCATACCAATCATAACCATAACCATAACATTCAACTAAAAATATCAAACACATTTTATACATGTTTACGTCAAACTATGCAATATTTTATTTAGGGTGCAAGGAGTCACATGACATATACATAGTCATCAGATTATACACACATTGCCTAATGCATATGAATACATTATTTTCCTAACTAAGCATTAGATTGATTATCTAATGACTCTATATTTATGGTCAACCATCCTTCTACTTGATTACTCACTGAACTAACATCTGTAGTATTCCCTATCTCAACAACTGCTAAAGGGTGTAATCTATTCTCCTCTCATACATTCATCTGCATAGGGTGAGAATCATACTCTGCTTTGGGTATTTCATAGTGATACATTCACCTTCTTTCTCCTTTTACCCTCCTATTCCTACCAACACATCACCACATATTTTTAATGTTAGACCCAACCATTGGCAGTGTTTGCTCAAACATAAAAACCTTTTCTTTTGTGCTAATTTAAAGGTCATCCATAGTATGGGAATGATCACCTTATCTTGACCACATAAATTCTTTTTGGTTATGCCCAAACTAGTGGAACCAATAAGTCATGGTTCCATGGAGCTAGGATAGAGGATGTAGACATGGCCATCATTTGTCTAGCCTACCCATGTAGCTCTTGGGTTAGGCAAGGTCTATCCTCTATCGCTGACCACACTAATAATTTTATTACTTGTAGAATCTACTTGACTGTCAAATAAATTCTTTGTAGGTTATCACTTAATTACTACCCTTAAAACTTGACTCATAGTGGTGATGAACCTTGGCCATAATGACTCTATAAATCTAGATAGAGCCCCACCTCCTAAATATTTGCTCATATCAATAAATAGTATCTCCAAAATCCTACCCTCACATAATTTTAGAAGGTGTAACCTCCTAAAAAAGGCACCTCTTCTCTGGATTAGCTCCATTGAAGATCATTTGTGGTACTTCACATTGTGTTCCCTTATAATTTATCCTACGTTGCCCATCTATATATCTCATCCTAATAAATGTGTGATCATTATGGTAATTATTTACCAACCTACCCTATTCAATTTCACTGACACCTTCACCAAAAACCAAAACTATTATTTTACCAAACCTTTTCCCTCAGACAAACCCATGTGATCCATCAAATTGGGTCATCCAATTTGAGCGCCACTCACCCAAATATTTTTGAACTACATTGGCCTGATGTCCACAAACTATGTAGGCACTACTCCACTTTTAGGGGCAGCTCCACCACTAAAAACTAAATCCCATCCCCTTTTTATTCTCACTCATTTCCACTACTAATAGTTCCCTCTTGCTTAGGGCATCCTGCATCAAAAAGCTTTGAAATCTTTCTTTAACGTCTTTATGTTTTAACACCATACAATACTTCCTCTTAAGTATTTTCCCCATTATTGGGAGAACTACATTGGCTTGAGGTATTTTTAGACTATGTAGGTAGTGCTCAATTACTAATGTTAGCTCGACCACTTCCTTTACTTTATTTGCCTTCTCACCTAAAATCTCTTCCTCCATTTCTCTACCTATCTCCTAACCATCTCACTACCTATAGCTTGTCAATCTCTTTTAAACACTTATCTAGTGTGTCAATCTATTTTAACACAAGGGTTGACAATAGTCCCCATTGGCCACCCTTACCTCCCATAAAACCACCTCCTACTCTGCTTCATTAGCCTCCACATCATCTTTTCTTGCATATGCTTCATGGCCCACTTCCCCACCCACCTTTTGTCTTTTTTGCTTCTCTTTCACCTTATTACTAACCTTTCCCTTTATCCCCTTCAACTTCCTTCTCCATCCTCATCATCTCCCCTTGCCCTTGCCTATTTTTTATACCCTCTTTATCACTCTCTTTTCCTCACCCATTCCATATCATACTATACATCTTGTAGGCTTCCTATTTCTTTTTTAATTTCACTTTTTATTTATGTGTACCACCACTCTACCATTCTACCACTCTTCCCACCATATCCATTTTCCATTATTCCTATTTGCTTTTTTTATATCCTTTTTATCTTCCCTTCTTTCCTCCATAAATAGTTTCTCCCTAGGTATTTATCCTTTGAGAAGCTTTCCGTACTTTCCCTTTTATTCTTATCTCTTTTTACCTATGTCCCTTTTTACATTCTCATTTTCCTAATTCCATCTTGGTACTCACTTATATTTTGCATATGTGTGAGTATACATGCTTTGTATCCTTGCTTCAATTTTTCCTTTTTGTTTTTATCATCTCTGATCTTCATCCCTTAGTTTCATCTCACTCCCTTTCATTGTATCACCCTATTTCTTCACCACCTCACCATTTTTTATCTTGCCAATCTCTTCTAATCACCCCTTAAACTTATAAATATCTTCTAACAAGCTGATTAACACCTACTTTATCTCTTCACCTTCTTGTCCACCCATCCTTTGCTTCCCCTTGTTCTTCACCCCTTTCCCATTTTTCATGCCATTCTCATCTCCAAAACCACCATCTGCTTTGCTTCATTATTCCTCTCTTTACATATCATCACCCATGCTTACTTGGTCATGATACCACCTACTTCTTCCCTCTCCCATCATCCTCTTTGTGCCCTCATTTCACTCTTTTTTTCCTCATGTTTCCTTTTCTTCCATTTATTTCCTTTTTTTCATTTTCATCACTAAACTATTTTCTCTTTTATCTTTTTAAGACTTATTTTCAAACCTTTCATGGCCACCCATATCCATCATTATCCACTTACCCTTCATTATTGTTACACTTATCTCCCCATCCTTTTCAATTCTCTAATCTATCATTCTTTAGTGCATCTCTCACCCCCAATATTCTACCTTTTATTTTTCTTCTCTTTTCTTTGTTTTATTTCATTTTTTTCATCTCCGTTGATGGCCTTCCTTACTCTTCCTAACCTATATGACCATGCCTAGCTTCTTACATCCTTCTCCACCTTTGTCTTTATCTATGACCTCATTGTTTTCTCTTCATCCATCTCTTGGTCCACCTTTACCTCATCCCTTGTTAGATCTCCCTTATGTTTTCTAATTTCACCTTCACCTCTTTAGAGTGAGGACATTAGTTTTACTACTTCTACATACATCTCCTTATCTACTTCATTATATCCTCTATGCCCTTGTCTCAATGCACAAAATTTGGTCAGGTTCCTTACTTTAGGAGCATCCCTTTCTTCCTTTAATGTATTTGTATGTTGCACTCAGACTCTCTTTTTTGTCCCTCTCCAAATACTCCCTTCATCCTTCCTATCACCTTTTTCCTTTTCAAACCTACCCTTGATTTGACCTATCATCATTGACTCTTGGTTTAAGTGGGAACACTTCCTCCCATACTCAAGGAATATTGACCCTCAACCAAGTGATTTGTTTTTATTTTATAACTTGTTAATTTAAAGTTGCATAACCAAAAGGGGAAAAATGTAGACACCAAAAAATTACACATATATAATTTTAAATGACTAAATGCCTTGAAATACCTTAAAATTCTTAAATCTTCCCAAAACCCCTCTCAACCCAACTAAATTATTATTCTCCTAGTCACATTATATCATTAAAAATCACTATTTGAAAGTACTATTCAAAATTAATATTCACTATCACTATTCACTATGGGACCCACTATCACTATTCATGATGACATGGCAAGTGGCATGGCATGTGACTTAGAGGTGATATGTAAAGTGACGTGGCTTAGAATTTATGTGGCTTGATGTGGGACATCATACCCCACCTAGGACCCTTCCCAAAGTGCTTGATGGCCTCATTGAAGCATCACAAGGCCCCTCCTTGAAATGTGGTGAATTTCCCCTTAAGGGGTCACTATTCAACATGTATTTAGTCTTCCCACATGAAATTAGACTTCAAAAAGAGATACCTACCTCTTTAAGACTTTGGGAAAGACAAAGGGCACCCATTTTTGACCTTTTAGCCCAAATGAAGGCTCACCAACCCCAATGGGAGAATTTCCAATCCACATGGGAATCCCCACCAACCTCACCTTGGACTTTTAATCCCCCACATATAAAATGGCACCATATTTAGTGTGCCACCCCTTTAAGTTCTTGTGTGAAAGCAAGAAAGGATGGGAAGAAGTCTTTAAGCCTCATTCAAACCCATGTGCATGATTTCTATTCAAACTTGGAGACTCACCAACCCACATGGAAATCCTCACCCACCTCACCTTGAATAAATCATGAGGCCACTTGGATAAATTTGAATTCCTTCATTATTCCTCTATTTTGGCATGTTTCTTCACACAAATATGCTATAAATACCCCCTCTCCTTCACCTAAGGTTAAGTGGCAAGTTATTCTTTTTTTCTTAGCATATTACTGTAGGTTTTTTTAGAGGAGGTCATCATCATCTTGGATAAGAAAACATAAAATCAAGGAATCTCTACCGAAATTGATTCAAGATTCATCAACATTCAACCATAATCAACATCTTCAAGCCACTTCAACAACATTAAGGTAATTTATTTTGTTTTGTAATTTTAGTTCTTTCTTTATTTCCCTTTGGCCTTATCTTTTATTAACCTCCATACTCTTGAGTCCTTAAAATCTTCCTCTTTATCCCATTCATCCCATTCAATCCCTTTGGCTATTTCCATTTCATTTATCCCCTTTATCCCATTCACCTCTTTGCCATCTTTACCTTTTTTTTTCCTTTGCCATATTTACTTATTTGCCTCGTTTATCTATTCATACCTTTGTATACTTATATCCTTTATCATCTACCCAAACTTACAAAACAATCCTTTTGACCCTCACCATGTTACCAAACCAAAACAATAACCTGTACAAATTTTCAACATTAGTATTAATTAAACTATTGCATTCATTTAGTTATCTTTTGCAAAGCATTTAAATTTATTATATCAAATTTAGTTATTTGTTGTTTTTATGCAAAATATACTTATTTTATCATTCCAACTTAAGTGTTTTTAATAAGGTGTATTGAAAACCTTCTATAAAGCTTTCACTTCTAGGATCTAGCTCACGCTAGGCAATCCACCCAACTACTTGTCTAACAAACAAGTTTTTGTGGTAGTGTTTTCTTATTTGTAGGTATTCTTCCCTAACCAAAGAAGAGTTATCCATAATCATCTAGATTAAATGTGTTTACTTTAACATGTATTATTCCACACCCTTCATTCCTATTTTCTTTCTTTTCAAAAATAAAAAAAGTAAGAAAAGCAAAAAAATTGAGAGAAATAAGTTGCACCTAACCTTATAGCATTCTAATACTCCTTATAGATTGAAAATGCATTTTTGTTCTTGTACATGGTTTTTATGTGGATTGACACTTATAATGGTCTTAACTTTAGATAAGTCATTAATGCTAATAATGGTGACTTTGAAATTGTCTTCATTCATCTTTGAGTTTTTATTTCTAAATTTTGGATGAATAAAATTAATTAGTGTACCTTGATGGGGCTAATATTTGTACGATGCTCTAGAAGAGTGGAAATAACATTTCATAACTTGTATGCTATGTTTAAACCCTTTCAATTATTTATATATTTATGAATTTGATTGAATTTAGTGGTGGTACTTTGATAGAGCATTCATAGTACCTAAAATTGCATTTGGGAGAGGTGTCATGGTGAGGCATGGTCTTAGGACTTTTAAGAGTGAGGACATAGTTATAACAACCAATCTAAGATACAAATAGAATTATAATTATTATATATTTATTTAATATACATGCCTACTCTAGTTTCTATCTTTTAGTGACTCTTCAGCTACTTATGGGGCACATTTAGCAGTCTTAGTACATTGGTCAATGTTTACTTTTGTTGTCAAGGGAAATTTTGGTGTTATAGCTAGGTATTTATTATGCTAAATTTTTCTCCACATCAAAATATTCCTTGTTAATTGATCCAATTTATTCTATGGTGTGTTAGCTAGCATTAAATTTTAAATTCTATTTGACTCTTGATTTTTCTAGCAAACAAATTCAAATAGTGTTAATCCTAGTATATTTTATCCTAAATGCTTCCATATATGTTAATGTGTTTTGGTAGTTAATGAGGGATCCTAAACTTGAGATGTTGTAACTTATAATAAAATATTTAATCCCTTTCATTAGCATACAAGTATCTTAGTTGCATTAATTCATGTATATGTTAATCTTTGTCTTTTCCATTCCTTATGGTAAGATGTTATGAGGCATAATGAGGTTTTACTTGATAGAAGATGAATTTGAATGGCCACATAAAGTCTACGGCCTCATACGACTAAGAACTAGTATGAAGGAAATTAGGAATGATATAATAGTACTAAAATGAATCTCTTAAGAGTCATGAGTGGTTTAGATGCCATCTTCAGTAATACAATGAGTGCAAATCATGAATTAGATGATAGTGGGATGCCTATGATAAAAAGGTATGTGTTATTGACTTGAAGTAGTGAATAATGATGGTGTTTATGTGTTGAAGGTATCATTTCTTGCATCACAATGCCTATTTATATATCAATCAAGTTAAATTATATAAAAAAATAATTGAGTATAAAGACTGTTATTTTGAATTGATCTTACTTTTTTACCATTCAAGTTATAATGTCCTAGTGATACAATTTGTGCTTTAATAAGTATGAGGTCTTGAGAAGTGGTAAAGTTGTCATAGGTGTGTAATTATTGGGTGAAGTTATAATGATAATTATGCTAATAGTATCTTGATTTTATTATAGTTGGCCTTAATTTAAAGTAGTTATTTTGTTCATAATGTTTATCTTATTTGTATAACATTTTTGAAGTTTTAATGGATTTCACTTACCAGCGTAAGCTAATGCATGTGTTATTGTGTATGTATAGATGGATATAAATCCACATGAGAAATTACTATATAAAGATATATTTTAATTTTTCTCTTTGTATATGGAATTTCATGACCAGTTTCGATTGTAAATGAGGTAAATTGTTCAATCTTCTTGTGATATAAATGTAGATTTTGAGTTATATTACATTAGAATAATCTTGCATGTATTTATTTCAATTAATTCCATACATAATACCCTATTTATATTTGGATTCAATGAAAAATTTATTATGACTATCATCATGTTGGATAAACAAAAAAATTAGATTAGTCAAGAATATCATGTGTGTGTTAAAAGGTTTGAACTTTTAGTTTTATGGGCTAGGCCTTGAGTCAAAAATTTAATATCTTTTTATCAATTATTTGACCATGGATATGGGTAGTACATTTGACAAACACTATGAAATTTTATGGTTTTTCAAATGTTTGGTTTGGAGTATATCCCCATAATTCTTATTTAGAATGATTCATTTTGAGTGAATGTGTCTTATCACCTTACTTTTAATAAATGTTATGAGAATATTAAAGTGCACCCCTTCTATTTGTATTTATTACCTTGGATACACTTGGTGTATGACCAATTATGTGAAATTATCAGGTAAAAAATATTTGATATCTTTATATGGTAAGGTAACATTGATATATGACTATAATTTCATGCTTAAAATACTTTCCCTTAGAACTAGTAGTATTCATAATTTAACCTTGACAACAACTTTGAGATCTGGTCATTTAGGTGGTTAGTTATATATTAGTTTTGGGCCCTTGTGATTAATAATTAAACTATATTAATTCTAATTTGAGTGAATATATCCTAACCTAAATTATCACTGAGTGTCTTGGCATAAACTATTTTATTCTCATAGCTTAAGCATTATAGAAGCCCAATTCGGTAGGTTGATTATGATGAGTCACTTATAAAATCTTGTTAGTGGAGTGAAAATGTATTTGAAACTTAATTTATACCTTTTAAATAACATGGATTTATATATCAAATGACTTTAGATAGTTATAACTTAACAGTGTCAGGTTGGGTGGGACAACATTTGAAACTGGTGCGTGTGGACAACATTTGAAACTAGTTTTTTCCCACCAAGTTGGGCCCCCTGAGTGTGACTGATGAGATCATGAATCTAATGGAAGAAACTACTAGTGGTAGTGCCTCTGGAGATCTATTCAAAAATCTGGTAGTGGATAGTCCATCCAATGGATGGAAGAAGGCACTTACAGGTGAAAAGCCGTGCCCCTAAAAAAGCATGACAAGCCTCCCTATTATCTCGGAGGGCATGGCCCTACATATCGCAGATAATATGGTGGAATAAATCATGGCATCCATGGACCTTATGATGGTAGGTAAGTTTTTTTCTTTTCGTCCTAGTATCAAAATGATTATGAAATGGGTTTTATCTAGGTGGAAAGTTAAGGGTAGTGTTTCGATCACTACCATGGCAAGAGGCCTATTCCTTTTTAGTGTTATGAATATGGAGGACATGATCACTACTCTTGATAGATGACCATGGCTATATGGCCCACATTCTCTTACCCTATGCTCATGGAAACTAGGATTTGATCTTAACTCAGACCTTAATAAGTTTGCTCCTACTTGGGTAAGACTGCCAGGGTTCCCTTTGGAATTCTGGGATGAATTTTTTTTCACAGCTATTGGTAATTCTATTGGCCAATATGTCACTATAGATCATACAACCAGAATAAATTCTAGATGTGTGTATGCTAGACTTTTTGTCAATGTTGAAATAAATAGGACTCTCCCTATGACCATAGAGCTAAACTCTAAATATGGGACCTGGACTCAACCGATCACTTATGAAAATGCTACCACTTTATGTCAAATATGTAAAAGAAAGGGACATTTAATGACACAATGCACAACAAAGCAAAATGGGAGGAAAGATGATTCCCAAATTAAAGGGGAGGATCAGGCTCTCAATTATAGAAAGAATAACAAGCAAGAAATAGAGAGTAATGTGGAAAATCTTGACAACATAGAAAAGGGAGAGGAGGAGACGGGAAAGGAGGATATCACTAGTAGTGAGGGAAAAGTTGTCCCAAAGGAAAATATAGTATTAGATGATAGTCAGAAGGCTATATTTAACATAGCCAACCCTCTAGAAAAATAGACTAATATGTATAAGGAAGGAGAAAGAGGTAACCTTTTGATAGAGGAAGTCAATGAAGAAGACAAAGTTCCAAGAGTTGAACAGGAAGAAGTAACTCTAGAAAGTCCCATTAAAGGAGAAGTAGACCCACAAATAAATACAAACATTTTCCATGCTCTAGAAGTTGGAGACCAAGTAGGAAACTACTTAGTAATAGGTGTAACAGGATAAAGTGATAGTAATGAATAGGAGGAATGTGTTACCCCAAAGAAAAAGAACCAAAAAGGTAAAAAATCTATAGATGTTGGCACTGAGCCCAAACAAGGGAGGCCAACCCTAAGAGAAACAAGACAAAGAGAGATTGTTAGAGAGATTGCCAGTGGCAAATAGAATACACTGGAGACCCAACCCCCTAAACCCTCTAAATGAGAATATTATCTTAGAACTTGAGGGGCTTTAACAGTCCCTCAAAGCAGTTTGAGGTTAAAAATTGAATTTTAGATAATAAATTAGATATTTTATTACTCCAAGAAGTCAAGATGAATGAGGAGAATTTTATGAAAATTGCTGCCTATATATGGCCTAAGGCAGCTTTTTGCATTAGTCCTACTGAAGGGGCTTTAGGGTGGATTGTCACTATGTGGAATAGTGCTAAAATCTAGGGGTCTCTTATGGCTTATAATAAGCACTTCTTGATTACCAATTTTTCTATGAAATCTTTGAACTGGTCATTGATCAATGTCTATGGACCGAATAACAGAGCTTTGAGACAAAAATTATGGATAGACCTGAGCAATTTCAAGAATAATCCCTAGAACATTAGATGGATGTTAGCTAGAGATTTTAACACTCCTCTATACCCTTCTAAAAAATAGGGTGGAATTATGGATTACTCGGACAACATGTTCAACTTTACTGAATTCATCAATGATTAGGGATTATTAGACATAGAGCTATAAAACCAAAATTTTACCTGGACCAATAAAAGAAGAGGAGATCAAATGATTCAGGTTAAATTAGATAGATTTCTTATATCAAGAAATTGGAAGGATTATCATAATATGCAGGCACAGGCTTTCCCTAGAACCAAGTCTGACCAATGCCCGATCTTCCTCAGTTGGAGAAAACAGGGACATTCCAGACCTTCCCCATTCCATTTTGAAGCTATGTGGATCAAACACAAAGACTTTAGACAAATGGTGGCCCAATGGTGGAAAATTCATATTCAAGGTACTCCTATGTTTAGAATAGTCAAGAAACTCCAACACATTAAACAAGAAGTTCATGGATGAAATAGATATAGCTTTGGGTAGGTCTTCCAACAGAAGAAAAATATAGTGGGAAAAATCAAGGATATATAGCAACTAATAGATCAAGGGGATGAATCTAAGGAGACTTTAGAAGAAGAGAATATCCTATCTTTAGAATGGAAGAATCTTATGGAAAGAGAAGAGGTTTTTTGGAAGCAAAAATATTGTGTTCAGTGGCTTAAAGAGGGGGATATGAACACTAATTTTTTTCATCTCTCAGCTATGAAACATAGGAAAGCCAACTCAATAACTAAGCTTGTCCTAGATAATGGTGACATTATTACTGAGGATAATGAAATAGGGGAACAAGCCAAGGCTTTCTTTCAGAATCTACTTACGGAAGAAAATAATAATGATAGAATCGATAGACCTATGAATCAATTTATTGATAAAATCCCCTGTTTGATAACGGAAGAAGATAATCTAGAGATGTCAAAGCCTATATTCAAGGAATAAGTCCATGCTATTTTATTCTCCATGGGTGATTTTAAAGCCCTGGGTCCTGATGGCTTTCCTCCTATATTCTTTCAAGAATATTGGGAGATAGTAAGAGCGGACCTCACAGCTATTGTGCGTGATTTTTTTAGATCAGGTAGACTTTTGAAACAAGCTAATAATACCTTCATTGTACTTGTTCCCAAAAAATCAAAACCTTCACACCTCACTGATTTCAGGCCCATTAGTCTATGCAACACTGTGTATAAGTTATGTACTAAAATGCTGGTCATGAGGATTCAACCTTTGCTAGACAAAATTATTTCTCCTGCTCAAAAAGGTTTCATCCCCAGCAGGCAGATTCTTGATGCTGTGATCACCACACATGAGACTATTCACTCCATGGATAAGAGTAGAATCCCTGGGATGGCTCTCAAGCTTGATATTTCTAAAGCTTATGATAGAGTCTCATGGACTTTTCTGTTCTAAGTGATCAAAAAATTTGGATTTAATGATAAAATGTCTCGCTTATTATGGAGTGTGGTCTCTTTTGCAAAATTATCAGTATTGGTTAATGGTGTTCCTAAAAGGTTTTTATCATCCTTGAGAGGAATTCATCAGGGAGACCCTCTCTCCTCATTCTTGTTCATCATTATGGCTGAGGCACTAGGAAGATACATACAAGCAGATATAGCCTCAAAAAAGCTAGTGGGCATCAAACCTACCTCCTCCCTTCATCCTATGGTGGTACAGTAGTTTGTGGATGATACCATCTTCTTTGGCATCTCATTAGTGATTAAAGCTAGAAGATGGAAGAATATCTTAAATAATTATGCCAGAGAGTTAGGACAAAGGATAAATTTCTAGAAAAGTAATGTGTATTTCTTCAACACTCCTAATGAACTTAGACATAAAATCATTGATATATTAGAATGTGCTAAAGCTGGCATACCAGCTACCTACTTGGGTCTCCCATTCTTGGTCAAATAGGTATCTCCTAGATTTTGGAATGGAATTGTGGAAAGAACGCAGAGGAAACTTCTTGGTTGGAAGGGGAAACTACTTAGCAGTGTTGGTAAACTGCAACTTCTTTGAGCTTTGTTGTAAGGTATTCCTACATACTTCCTGTCTCTTTTTAAAATTATTACATATTTTATTGATAAACTAGAATAGATACAAAGGAAATTTTTATGGATGGGAGTGGAAGACAAATAGAGAATGTCTTTAGTCATATGGGAAAAAGTGTGTCTTCCAAAATCTCATGGTGGACTTAATATTAGGTCCATCAGGAACATGAACAAAGCCCTTCTCTCAAAAGTTAGTTGGAACCTGATCCATAAAAACAATGATTGGGGGGAAGTATTTTATGCCAAATACATGCATAGCATTGATGATTCCAACTTTCTTCAATAGATGGGATTACCCTAGGGATCTGTGATATGGAATAAAATGCTAAAAAGTAGAAGCCTTCTCAAATAGAGAATTAGATGGAAACTTAGAAATGGCCAACGTATTAAATTTTGGGATGATATCTAGTTAAAAGACAAGGCTCTCATCACATAAGGAAACTATGGAGAGATTTCTGACTTGACTACCCAATTTTTTGGAGATAGGATTAGTGATTATATGGAAAATAACAATGGGATGAGGAGCTAGAAAAATCTTTTGGATTGCTGTGTGCATCGGCCTGAGCTTTTCTCAAGAGTTTAGGAGATCTAGAAATGTGTTCAAGAGATCAGAATCCCTTTCTTTCCCTAAGAGGATGAACAATATTGGTGGCCAAATAAGAATGGATCATTCTCTATCAAATCTACTTACCATCTGCTCATTCCTAAAGCTCAGAATAAAGATGTATGGAAAAATGTTTGGAATCATAAACTTATTCCAAAAATTAACATTTTTTGGTGGGTTGTTGCTCATAACAAAATCCTTACTCAAGATAACCTTCAAAAGAGAGGGTTTACTTTGGTTAACAGATATTTCCTATGTGGTTCAAAAGAGGAATCAATTTCACACCTCTTTATCCACTGCGAGTTTGCCTAGGAATTATGGGGCACAATACTTAACAACTTTGGTATTGAATGGGTCTAAAATTCTAACCTAAAGAAGTAATTCTCAGCTAGAACCCAACCTTCACACATCTCTGGCTTATGGAATTATGGAAGCAAGCTCTGCCATGTTTGAGTTGGACTTTATGGAAAGAGCGCAATCACAAAATTTTTAGGGACACTACTAGAAATGCTTCTCAGGTGTTTAACTCCTTTGTTAAGACTATTATGGAAAGTGTTACAACAGCTCATATTCATGTTGTGGAGAAACCCATATCTCAAATTGAAATCCAAATTGTATCCAAATGGAAGGTTTTAAACTAGATCCCTGGGTATAATAACTCCAAAATACTACATAGACTTAATACTAAATGGATCCCCCCTAAACCTAACTAGATGAAACTCAACTTTGATGGGGCATCCAAGTTGGATGGTAAAGCTAGTAGATGAGGAATTATAAGGAATGATAAAGGATGGATGTCTGCTATCTATGCCAGTGGAATTGGATGCCAAAGCAACAACTATGCTAAAGCAATAGCTTTACTATGGGGATTAAAGTTAGCTATATCCCTAGGAATAAGGAACTTGAATATACAAGGAGAATCTAAGATGGTCATAGATGCCATTAATAAAGCTTCAAATGTGTGAATCAAGATAAAAGACATCATTACTGATATCCAATTTCTTTTACAAAAGTTTTTTGAAGTTGAGATTTCCCATACCTAAAGAGAAGGCAACAGGGCCGTTGATGCTTGTGCCAACCTTGGGCAGCAATTTTCAGGTTGGAGGGTGTGGTGACAAGGTGTTCATATTCCCTTAAACATTAGGGAGATCATTCAAAAGGAGATGACTTGTTAGGAATGAAGCGTATTGATGACCCTAAAAAGACCCCTGTTGATACCCTTGACTCCTTTGCGAACAAGAAGGGCAAAAAGAGAAAGGTTGATGAAGAGGAAGAAAATATTAAAGAGCCTATGGAAGGGACCCAAAGGAATTTAGGTAGGGCCATGAGGGGCCAAGGTGGCAAATCTCACAAGCCTTCCAAAAATTAATGAGGCATTCCCCTTTGGAGTGTAAAGATTGAGGTAGATTATTGGTAAACCAGCCCTAAAGGCCAGACTGATTAATTATTCAGAAAGTGCTTCAAAAGAAGTAACCCAGGAGGAAGAGTCTGAGGAGCTAGAAATCCAAGAAATTTTAGAGGACACTGGAGGGAAGCATGCTACTAGAGATTTTGAGGTTACTCAGGAACAGGGTGCTGACACTATGGGAACTACTAAAAATAAGGGGAAAATGTATGTCGAGTAAGTTGGTGAGGGCACTGAGAATGAGACTGATTGGAAAACTAAAATTGGGGCCCTAAAGGACCACATTCAGAAGTTGGAGAAGGTCTTTGCGAAAGGGCTTTAGAATACAATTCTGTTGAACATGTCTATGCTAGAAGTGGTGGGTAATACTGGGTATGCTAACAACACAGAGAATGAGAAACTCAATGATCTTATCAAATCAATATCTATGTAAGGGGAGATCCCTCTAACTCTGGTCGTCAAGTGGCCTATGTTTTGTTTCTCTTTGTTGTTCTCGACTGTGCTGTCATCTCTCTGAAGGCATTTTTTTGTTTGTTTGCCTTCTTGTCTTTTTTGACTATATAGGGTTTGGCCCCTAGTTTGTTGCCTTAATAAAAAAAATGGTTTTATTTTATCATTCTTTGGGATCATTTATTTGATGATTGGATGATGGCATGTACTTTTATACTATTCAATGAAATCAAACCAAATTAGTTAAAACATGGGTTCAAAATTAATATCCAAGTGTGAGATTAATAAAATGGAAACTTGTAATCTCTATCCTTATTATTTTGGAATTAGAATCTATAACCATTATTTTCCTACCCTATCCTGATAATTTTTGGTGGATCCTTTTTGAGAGGCATTTGGTAATTTTATGCACATGATTTTCTTTTTCAGCCTGCAAAGTCGTTTCAAAATTAATTTGCCAAAAATAGCTAGAGGAGTCTCTAAATAAAAATATAGGTTGATAATGATTCATTTTACCATCAAATTCATATAGGATATCTATTTTGGATATTTTTAATATTTTTAATAATTCTATTTTGAACCCTGATTATTTAAGAAATTGATTGGCATAATAGTGTTTTATGTTAAAACCCATTTGGAACACTGAGTTATTTTAGAATTTAAATTAATAGAGATTGTTTTTATAGGTTCCTAGTGTCATATTATGGATGATAAAATACATAATAACTTCTAAAAATATTTTTGAACTTGTGGGGGTATTTTATCCATCATCATTTTTAAAGTTATTTAACAATAATAGGAGCTTGGTTTCTTTCTTAGTTTTATCATGCTTATAGTCATAATTTGTAGTAGCATCATGCCAATGAACCAATGAAAAATCATGTTCCATAACATTAGGGACAATATTAAAGGTTGGTTTCATTGGTATAAACTATATTTGATATCCTTGAGTATCATGGATGAGTATAGTATTGTGCACTGAATTTGGTGTAGTCGACATAACTTAATCATAGTTGGCTTGTCATAATCTTTTGTGTATTTTCAACTATGAGATATAAAGTGAGAATATATGTCACATGTAATGAACCTTGATTTTTTTTTATACTTTTAAGGTTGCCTTTGATTGTGTACATAAGTTTATAATATACATGTAGGTAATGTGCACATGAGCATAGTTGTGTATTTAGTTGAAGTGTTTACTTTTTTAGAGTTAGTATTGCACAAGAGGAAAAAATAGTAGTGATTTTATGGATTTTATTTAGGCGAAATTTTGGGTGTGACATTTTGGTATTAGATCTCAACTTTTAAATTGGGAGATCTAGGGATTCTTATTTGGTATCACTTCTTCTATAGTGAATTGTTATATGTATGTGTTGATCATTACACCTCATTCAAGAGGTAGGGATAATTTACTTAGATAAGTAATTAGAATATTGTAAATTTTGGCTTAGTAATATGAAGTTGGCCTATTAATTAGTTTTAGTACTTGAGGGACTCATACTTAGATTTATGTAACTCTCACCCACCTTGTTGAGTAGATGAGGTATGACAAAAGATTTGGAATAAGGTTCTAACTAAGTAACATGATGTTATTTGGCCATGAGGGCTAAGTGAATGTTAGATTTAGATATGAACTCTTGTATGCAAGGTTTTTTAGGTTTTCAAGTCATATTTGGCAACAAGTATGTGCGAGCATCAACTTTTATAATGATAACCCTATTGAGTGTGAATCTAACCTTTTATTTTTATTTTCTAGAGCTTTGAAGTATTCAAATCTAGTTTGGATATGAGATCCAATGGTTGAGGCCAAAAAATTTGGAAGGTGATGACTTTAATTTTAGAGATATCTTTCATATATCACATTATGTTACATCAGTTGTGTCTCAAAGTGATATGGTTGACAAGGAAACCTTGTGAGGAGTATGGTTGCTTTCCTCATGACTAAGAAGGCATGATATAACTTTTCTTATTGCAGATCACTTTTTGACTTGGTACCCTTGAAATTATGAGTTCTTTGGCATAAAGAGATAAACCCCCTTTAGACAAAAGTTATTTAAAATGAGGTTAGTAAAAAACATGGTTAGTATGATTCAAAGTTTAAAATTGTTTAGTTGAATGAGTGTATCTACTAAAGGTTGATCATATTATTTTAGAGTGTATTTATTCTAAGTTGCATGTTGGTTTTTATTCATGTACAGATGAAATAATAAGTGTAACCAATTTTCCATTCCACCCTAAGTGGACATACCTGGTGATCAATTTAGATTGTATACTATTCATTGATAACATTAAAGGCCTTGATATATTTGTGCTAGTAAAGATACTGTAGTATAGACCTTGGAGGTGACCCACTTGTATGTACATGTCATGGAAATGGTTTTTCCTGATGAGATTAGAAGATTATCATGTGTATTAGGTTTATCCCTATGTCAAGGTTTATATAAACTTATTTCCTTGACCTTGCCACACCCTAGTTTGGAATGGTGAAGTTCTAGCAATTTAGAGTTTGGCATGATGATTAGTATAGTTGATACACAATTTTGTTCTTAGAGATGATTTCTTGCAACATATGTTTAGTTATGTTAGTTTTAGTAGATGAAAGTAGTTAGTGGGTAACACTCAAACATATAGGCAATTTTCATTTTATAGTCATTCATCCATTTACTTTCAGTTGGTGATGTTTTAATGGGGTTACTATTATGAGACATGTTAGTTGACATCAGTTTGGTTACATGATAGTTGGGGATGTAAAACAATATGATTACTTTTGATACTATCAATGAGATGTGTATGAGAGTTTCTTAGTTGATTTTTATTATGAAACTACTACATATGATGATGTATAATTATAATATTACCTCTAGGAGGTAATTTACAAGTATTTCTCTTACCTCTAAGAGGTAATGGATAGTGTTCCTCATGCCTATGGGAGGTAATTGAGATTCCTTGAAGTTTTGGGAGGTAATAATGATGCCTCATACCTTTGGGAGGTAATCAAGATGCCTTGTACCTCTAGGAGGTAATCAGGCTGCCTCTTACTTATGGGAGGTAACTGAGATGATTTTTATTCCTTCTCCCCTTGGGTGAATTGAAAAAGCACATAGTGTTTATGATGTGATTTGTATTTCTCTAGTGTTTTATCAAAATTATTATTATTTTTTTAATTGCTTTGAAACCAAAACCATCTTTCTTGTTTCTATTTATTTTAAATAATTGATCAAGCATCAAAATTGTTGTTGAAATTTACAATTTATAATTTATATTTATGGGTTTATCTTTTTCATTTGAGACCACTTAGTTTCATTCTTATTGGTTTTAATATTACATGATCGATGGATTTTTAAATTTATTTTAGTTATTATTGTGTTATTTTTGCATGTGTTAGTAATGCACATAATTATTATGTTGATGACATGGTATGGAGGTGGAGAAGTAGCTTGGAATACAAATAGTGGGTCATGATGGGAACCAGTCATGTCAGTTCATGATACCATCCTTCCCACCTCACCAAATATGGTGGCTATATTAATATATATTAGGTCCTTCCATGGAGATATGAATCTTTTAGGAGGTCTAAGAAGGTTATATGATAGAGCATAATGGTTTCTCAGTTATTTCAGTAGTGGTATTATTCTATTCTGATGATCTTAGATGTTGGGACCCAATATGATTTTGTATGGTTTAGTATGATTCAACTTGGTTCAACATTGCAAGTCGGTGCATATACTCATGTGGTCCAAATAGTACTAGATATTGAGACTCAAATTTACCAATATTGTTCTTGATGATTTAATATGGTTTAGTATTATTCATTTTGTTCTAAATGGTATTGCCATGGATGGATACTTATCTTAGAAATGTAATTTTTTCATGATTGATGCTCATCATTATTCTCTCAATATAATTTAGACACTAGATGGATACTAAAGTGTTCATGCTTGCCTCATAGTACTTTGGGTTTTAGTTGGCTGGTGACAAATGTGAATGACAATATGACTTACATCATAGTAAATTTCATTCTTGCTTGCTCATTTTTTAGGCTATTCATGTTTCAATCAACATTATTGATCATAATGGCTATTGGGTTAGAAATATTTATTAGATTTGCAGTATGTTATTTATATGGGATGACACTTATTTTGGGCACTTATCACAACATAGTGTACTTCTACCATAGGATGGCATTGATTTATACATATTATCTTACAATAGTTTAGTGAATTGTGTGGTGGTATTTTTATTATATAAATTTGATAGTTTTATTTTGTAAGATCAATTTGAAGATCATTTAAGAAAATAAAAAAATATATTTTATAATTATGTTACTAATTTTTTGTGTCCTTACAATGTCTTGAAGTTATGATCATGGTATAATTCACCATTTGAGTATTTTTGATGCATTGAGGATGATGTTATCTTCTATGAGGGGGAGAATGTAATACCCCTGCTTCGGTGATAGTGAATTTTGTACAATTTAATTAGTTTTTAGCAACTGATTGTCTTATCATTTATTGACCATGTGGATAATTAGGATTATATCAAGATTGGGTTATTCACTGACATATACTTATTTTTTAGTATGATTGAAACTTGGTTTTATACCATATTATTATTATGGTCACTATTTGTAGTTACCTTGTATAACATGTATTATCATGAATAAATAATTACATTGAGACAATAATTTATTTAGGTATTTTACTACATTAAAATAATGACCCAGTTGATTATCATTGTCATTGGGTTTTTTCCATCTCATAAAGTTCTCTTCATGTTGAGCTAAGGATTATTTGATCAAGTTTAAATTAAGGATGGTCATTGGCCCTAAACAAAAGAAAAATGATAATATACGATAAGAATCATGAGTTAATAAATAAAGTATAATATTTTGACCTTGTGTAAATTATGAGACTTACCTCATTAATTTGGTCCTAACCATGATATGGATGTTCAATGTGGGCCAAGGATGGTTTTTTAACCTTATCAAAAATATATTTTTGTTGTTTTTATTTAAACTACAAACTTGTATTAGAGTTTTAATTTAAATATTTTAATCTAGGTATCAAATGATATAACCTAGTTTTCATTTTGATGTATGGTTAAGGCCATAAATTTGGCTGTTATGATAACTGTAATACTTTGAATAGGCTTATAAATTAGAGAGATTATATTACCTAGATAACCATGCAACATCACCATTATTGAACACTGACATTAACCTAAAAGATAATTGTACCTTT